>CAWUFW010010005.1:0-734539 GCA_963921515.1 Calotriton arnoldi
CAGGGTCAGTGCTGGGCTAAAAGATGCAGCACTGGGTTCTCTCCTGATAACAGGTGAGTAAATTGGAATTCGTACTTTGGTTGATTTTAGAGGAATATTATAAAGTTCCAAAACTCCACACTTAGAAACTTTTTCAGCAAAAAGCAGGCAATGATATCCTATGGAAGGAAATTCAAGTTACTGGTAAGTACGGTTAAAATTACTTTTCAGGATCAGTACTGGGCTGAAAGATGCAGCACTGAGGTCTCTCCTGATAACAGGTGAGTAAATCAGAATTCGGATTTCGGCTGATTTTAGAGGAATATTTGTATGTTTCAAAAATCAACACTTAGAAACTTTTTCAGCAAAAAGCAGGCAATGATATCCTATGGAAGGAAATTCAAGTTACTGGTAAGTACGGTTAAAATTACTTTTGAGGATCAGTACTGGGCTGAAAGATGCAGCACTGAGGTCTCTCCTGATAACAGGTGAGTAAATCAGAATTCGGATTTCGGCTGATTTTAGAGGAATATTTGTATGTTTCAAAAATCAACACTTAGAAACTTTTTCAGCAAAAAGCAGGCAATGATATCCTATGGAAGGAAATTCAAGTTACTGGTAAGTACGGTTAAAATTACTTTTCAGGATCAGTACTGGGCTGAAAGATGCAGCACTGAGGTCTCTCCTGATAACAGGTGAGTAAATCGGAATTCGTATTTCGGCTGATTTTAGAGGAATATTTTAAAGTTCCAAAACTCCACACTTAGAAGAATTTCCAAGTGAAACCAGTCAATGTTAGCCTATGAAGGAAATTCAAGTTACCGGTAAGTACGGTTAAAATTACTTTTCAGGACCAGTACTGGGCTGAAAGATGCAGCACTGAGGTCTCTCCTGATAACAGGTGAGTAAATCGGAATTCGTATTTCGGCTGATTTTAGAGGAATATTTTAAAGTTCCAAAACTCCACACTTAGAAGAATTTCCAAGTGAAACCAGTCAATGTTAGCCTATGAAGGAAATTCAAGTTACCGGTAAGTACGGTTAAAATTACTTTTGAGGATCAGTACTGGGCTGAAAGATGCAGCACTGAGGTCTCTCCTGATAACAGGTGAGTAAATCGGAATTCGTATTTCGGCTGATTTTAGAGGAATATTTTAAAGTTCCAAAACTCCACACTTAGAAGAATTTCCAAGTGAAACCAGTCAATGTTAGCCTATGAAGGAAATTCAAGTTACCGGTAACTACGGTTAAAATTACTTTTCAGGACCAGTACTGGGCTGAAAGATGCAGCACTGAGGTCTCTCCTGATAACAGGTGAGTAAATCGGAATTCGTATTTCGGCTGATTTTAGAGGAATATTTTAAAGTTCCAAAACTCCACACTTAGAAGAATTTCCAAGTGAAACCAGTCAATGTTAGCCTATGAAGGAAATTCAAGTTACCGGTAAGTACGGTTAAAATTACTTTTGAGGATCAGTACTGGGCTGAAAGATGCAGCACTGAGGTCTCTCCTGATAACAGGTGAGTAAATCGGAATTCGTATTTCGGCTGATTTTAGAGGAATATTTTAAAGTTCCAAAACTCCACACTTAGAAGAATTTCCAAGTGAAACCAGTCAATGTTAGCCTATGAAGGAAATTCAAGTTACCGGTAAGTACGGTTAAAATTACTTTTGAGGATCAGTACTGGGCTGAAAGATGCAGCACTGAGGTCTCTCCTGATAACAGGTGAGTAAATCGGAATTCGTATTTTCTTACTCAGTGTTGGATCCTGGATCCAGCATTGGTGCATCTCCTGTAAACAGTTGAAAGAATGCGTTTAAGTCATACAGGCGATTTTTAAGGAATATTTGTAGTTTGTGAAAATCGACACTTTGAAAGTTTTCTGCTGAAAACCAGACAATGGATTCCTATGGAAGAAAATATAAGTTACTGGTAAGTACGGTTAAAATTACTTTTCAGGGTCAGTGCTGGGCTAAAAGATGCAGCACTGGGTTCTCTCCTGATAACAGGTGAGTAAATTGGAATTCGTACTTTGGTTGATTTTAGAGGAATATTATAAAGTTCCAAAACTCCACACTTAGAAGAATTTCCAAGTGAAACCAGTCAATGTTAGCCTATGAAGGAAATTCAAGTTACCGGTAAGTACGGTTAAAATTACTTTTCAGGACCAGTACTGGGCTGAAAGATGCAGCACTGAGGTCTCTCCTGATAACAGGTAAGTAAATCAGAATTCGGATTTCGGCTGATTTTAGAGGAATATTTGTATGTTTCAAAAATCAACACTTAGAAACTTTTTCAGCAAAAAGCAGGCAATGATATCCTATGGAAGGAAATTCAAGTTACTGGTAAGTACGGTTAAAATTACTTTTGAGGATCAGTACTGGGCTGAAAGATGCAGCACTGAGGTCTCTCCTGATAACAGGTGAGTAAATCAGAATTCAGATTTCGGCTGATTTTAGAGGAACTTTTGTATGTTTCAAAAATCAACACTTAGAAACTTTTTCAGCAAAAAGCAGGCAATGATATCCTATGAAGGAAATTCAAGTTACCGGTAAGTACGGTTAAAATTACTTTTCAGGACCAGTACTGGGCTGAAAGATGCAGCACTGAGGTCTCTCCTGATAACAGGTGAGTAAATCAGAATTCGGATTTCGGCTGATTTTAGAGGAATATGTGTATGTTTCAAAAATCAACACTTAGAAACTTTTTCAGCAAAAAGCAGGCAATGATATCCTATGGAAGGAAATTCAAGTTACTGGTAAGTACGGTTAAAATTACTTTTGAGGAGCAGCACTGAGGTCTCTCCTGATAACAGGTGAGTAAATCGGAATTCGTATTTCGGCTGATTTTAGAGGAATATTTTAAAGTTCCAAAACTCCACACTTAGAAGAATTTCCAAGTGAAACCAGTCAATGTTAGCCTATGAAGGAAATTCAAGTTACCGGTAAGTACGGTTAAAATTACTTTTGAGGATGAGTACTGGGCTGAAAGATGCAGCACTGAGGTCTCTCCTGATAACAGGTGAGTAAATCGGAATTCGTATTTCGGCTGATTTTAGAGGAATATTTTAAAGTTCCAAAACTCCACACTTAGAAGAATTTCCAAGTGAAACCAGTCAATGTTAGCCTATGAAGGAAATTCAAGTTACCGTAAGTACGGTTAAAATTACTTTTGAGGATCAGTACTGGGCTGAAAGATGCAGCACTGAGGTCTCTCCTGATAACAGGTGAGTAAATCGGAATTCGGATTTCGGCTGATTTTAGAGGAATATTTGCACAATGGTGAAGGGAGGGGCGGGGCCTGAGGTGACATCTGTGCAAACGCGCCCCGTGGTGCGTTTTAAGTTGGGGGATTAAGTCCCCTTGAATCATGAGGGTCCCTACGGGCCAACTAGCCCACCAGGAACCTCCAGTATGCGCCAGGGGCTGCGTTGCAGAGACATGTACAGAGGCCACACCCCTTTTACACCTCTCTGCAACGCAGCTCTGTGGCGCTTTCTGGACGTACCTGTTGGGCTAGTTGGCCCCCAGGGACCCTCAGGATTGAAGAGGATTTAATTCCCCATCTTAAAACGCGCCACGGGGCCTGTTTGCACACATGTCACCTGAAGCCCCGCCCCTCCCTTCACCACTGTGCAAACGCGCCCGTGGCGCGTTTTAAGTCGGGGGATTAACTCCCCTTGAATCCTGAGGGTCCCTGGGGTGCAACTAGCCCACCATATACCTCCAAAAAGCGCCATAGAGCTGCGTTGCAGAGAGGTGTAAAAAGGGGCGTGGCCTCTGTACACCTCTCTGCAAGGCAGCCCCCTGGCGCATACTGGAGGTTCCTGGTGGGCTAGTTGGCCCCCAGGGACCCCCAGTATTCAAGGGGAATTTGTTCCCCCTCTGCAAACGCGCCAGGGGGCGCGTTTGCAGAGTGGTGAAGGAAGGGGGCGGGCCTACGGGCCCGATCTTTTTTTTTTTTCCCCCCTGAAGGGGGGCTGTGTGGCCCCCCTTCCTTTTTCCTATTTTTAGGCCCTGGGGACCCCATCCCCCAGGGCCTTACCCCTTTTTTTAAAATTAAAATAAATTAAAAAAAACGGGAAGGGGGCCGCGTGGCCCCCCTTCCCTGGGCCTGTATTGGCCCCGGGGACCCCATCCCCCGGGGCATGGCCTCTTTTTTTTTTATTTGGAGGGGGGCTGCGTGGCCCCCCTCCTCAGGCCATTTAAGGCCCCGGGGACCCCATCCCCCGGGCCGGCCTTGCACTTTTTAAATTTTTTTTTTCCTTTTTTTACTTTGGGGAGGGGGGCTGCGTGGCCCCCCTCCGTGGCCACTTATGGCCCCGGGGACCCCATCCCCCGGGGCCTGGCCTCTCGTTGGGGACTGTGGGGGGGTCCCCAAGCCCCCCACAGTCCCGCCGGCTCCCCGTGTCCTACGGGAGCCGGCATTGCTTTTACACATGGGGAGCTGCTAAGATGCAGCTCCCCATGTGGAAAAGCAATCTGCTTTGGATATTGGAAGAGAGAGCAGGTTTCCTGCTCTCTCTTCCAATATCCAAAGCAAGTTTGCAATGACAGGACGGGAGCCGCGAGGCTCCCGTCCTGTCATTGCAAACAGCAGTGTCCTGGGGGTAGGCACCCCGGGACACTGCAGGAGCCGGCCCTGGGGGGTGGTGGTCCCCAGGGCCATCAAGGGCTCCAGGAGGGGGCCGCGCGGCCCCCTCCCTACATTTTGAAAGCCCCGGGGAGGTGGTGGTCCCCGGGGCTTGGGGGTCCAAACGGACCCCCATTGTAATTTTCTTAGTGCCCCGGGGAGGTGGTGGTCCTCGGGGCGTGTGGGGGCTGGAGCCCCCCACACAGGTTTTTAATTTAAAAAAATAAGCCCCGGGGAGGTGGTGGTCCCCGGGGCTGCGGGAGGGCTCAGAGCCCTCCCGCACCATTCTACATAAAGCCCCGGGGGTGGTGGTCCCCGGGGCTTCGGGGGCCCTTAGAGGCCCCCACACATAAAATTAACCCCCCCCAGCATGCCCCCGGGACTTGGCCCACCCGGGGCCAATTAACATCGAAGCGCGGGAGACCGCGCTTCGATTTTTTTTTCGGCAGGGTTCGCGCTCCCTGAGCACATCCTGCCGATTTTAAAAAAAATAAAAAATAAATTTTTTGCCCAGGGGGTCCTTGTGGGACCCCCTGAGCAGACCTAGGGGGTCAGGGTGTTTCTACCCTGCCCCCTTTGTGCGCTTTGCGCACTTGTTTCTGTCCCTCGGTTCTACCGAGGGACAAAATGGCTGCCAACACTTCCTGATTTGGAGTGTTGACAGCCAATTAACATAAAGCTCGTGCTCGGGAGGATCCGCGGCCCTAGATATATCTATCTTTTTTACTTTTCATTTTCTCAGCAACTACTGAACGGATTTACACCATTTAACAAAAAGGGTTCTTTCTGAACCAAGAACTACCTCTTTGCCAAATTTGGTGTAATTCCGTTCAGCAGTTCGGGCTGTAGCCGTGTCTAAAGTTTCCTATGGAAAATTGCATGGGGAAAACGCGTTTTGGGACCCCCTTTTTTCTCGGCCCCCGCTTGACAAATCCCCCGAGACTTTCAGGGTAGGAGCGGACCGGAGCGGGCCACAAAGTTTGAAAATTTTGCGAAGATACGTCAACCGGCAAGAGAGTTATTTCAAATAGAATGTCGCGGATTTCCTATGGATAATAGGTTGTAACTATAACTATCTACTGGCGACCGCCAGTAGATAATATATATATATATATATATATATTCACTGAAAAAACCATAGGTTTTAGGGACAGTTTTAGTTACTTGGACATTGCACTCGTACAAAACCCGTGAAATTCCCCCGTTATAGTTAGTTCAGCTAACTATAACTCGCGCCCCTGCAATGCACTGCTGATGACGTCACATATTACATCACTCATGACATGGTCAGTGACATCACTGATGACATCACTGATGACATCTCAAATGACATCACTGATGACATCACTGATGACATCATCCAGTGACTGTGTGTTTCTGTAAAGTTTAAATATGTTTAATATATATAGGGAAAGGCATATTGAAGAATGAGTGGGTGTATAAGTGTCTGAATGGATGATTTAGTAGGTGCGTGACTGACTCTATGAGTGAGTGATTAAACGTATCTTACTGAATGCATGGGTTAATGACTAAACTGTGTGAATGTCTGTATCTGTCTGTCTGTTGGTGTGTAAGCGGCTGCATGGGTTTGCGAATAGCTACATGAGTGTCTATATGGGTTATTGATTTGTTGTCTGAGTATCTGTATGGGTGCCTGAGTGTTTGTGTGGGTGGGGTGTGTGTGACTCTGTGCATAGATGTGTGAGTGGGTGATTCACTGGGTGCATGTTTTCAAGAGTGCATCTGTGATGGACTGTATGGGTGGGTGAGTGTGTGTATGGCTGTGTTAGTGAGTAAATGTATATCTCAGTGGTACATGTGTGAGTAACTACATATGTGAAAGGCAGTATATTTGTGTGTTGGAGTATATAAATGGCTATAAGTGAGAGTGTGTGATTGTGAGAGTGGCTGTATGGATGAGTGTGTGCTTGTATCAGTGATTGTGTAAGAGCGTAAGAATGTGCTAGTATTTGTATGAGTAAGTGAGCTGGTGTGTGTATAACTGTATAGGTAAGTAAATGGGAGTGTGATTAATTATTTGCATGACTGACTAGGTGTGTGAGTATCTCTATGGATGAGTGGAGGTGTGTGAGTGTGTATATAGGTGTATGAGTGCATATGATAGTCCTGTACTGAGTGACCATAAGTATGAGTGATTGTACTGGTGAGAGAGTAAATGTGTGTGTAGACCTAATAATCAGTGAGTGGGTATGTAGTTTTTGGTGTTGGAGTGTCTATGGTTTTGAGAATGGCAGTCTGTAATTTAGAGTGGGTATATCAAAGGTTATATTAGGGTGTGAGAAGATGCATGAAATTATCACATGGATGATGTCATCAGTGATGTCATCAGTGATGTCATTTGAGATGTCATCAGTGATGTCATCAGTGATGTCACTGACCATGTCATGAGTGATGTAATATGTGACGTCATCAGCAGTGCATTGCAGGGCGCGAGTTATAGTTAGCTGAACTAACTATAACGGGGGAATTTCACGGGTTTTGTACGAGTGCAATGTCCAAGTAACTAAAACTGTCCCTAAAACCTATGGTTTTTTCAGTGAATTTCAAAGGTTTTTTAAATGCTAATTTGTAACTATAACGTGTCTGAAACCTATGGTTTTTTCAGTGAATTTCAAAGGTTTTTTAAATGCTAATTTGTAACTATAACGTGTCTGAAACCTATGGTTTTTTCAGTGAATTTCAAAGGTTTTTTAAATGCTAATTTGTAACTATAACGTGTCTGAAACCTATGGTTTTTTCAGTGAATTTCAAAGGTTTTTTAAATGCTAATTTCTAACTATAACGTGCCTGAAACCTACGGTTTTTTCAGTGAATTTCAAAGGTTTTGTAAATGACAATTTTTAAATGTATTAATTGTTATATTAATTTTTTTCATACTGATTTACTACATTTTTAGAAACAATTTTTTTTTACATATTTTATTTTTTAAATTACATTGTAATTACATTATACATTACATTACAAAAAATACTTTCTCAGAATGAATTACTTTAGTTTAAATACTTTGCAGATAGGCAATAGACTTTTAAGTACAGTAGTTACAGTTGTTGCAATGGGCAACACATTTTCAAACACAATGCAACATTCAGCTCAATGTGAATTTCTAGTTAAATGCAATTAGTTACTTTATGGATTACTTTTGTAACCACAGGACTGGATCCTAGATTCAGTCCTGGTACATCTCCTGTAAACAGTTGAGTAAAAGCGTTTTGGTTACAGTCGTGATTTTTAAGGAATATTATTGTATTTTAAAAGTTGACACTTAGAAACTTTTTCTCATAGAATCACCAATGTTATCCTATGGAAGGAAATTCACTTAGCAGGTAAAAACTGTTATCGTTACTTTTTCTTACTCAGTGTTGGATCCTGGATCCAGCACTGGTGCATCTCCTGTAAACAGTTGAAAAAATGCGTTTAAGTCATACAGGCGATTTTTAAGGAATATTTGTAGTTTGTGAAAATCAACACTTTGAAACTTTTTTGCTGAAAACCAGTCAATCTTAGCCTATGAAGGAAATTCAAGTTACCGGTAAGTACGGTTAAAATTACTTTTGAGGATCAGTACTGGGCTGAAAGATGCAGCACTGAGGTCTCTCCTGATAACAGGTGAGTAAATCGGAATTCGTATTTCGGCTGATTTTAGAGGAATATTTTAAAGTTCCAAAACTCCACACTTAGAAGAATTTCCAAGTGAAACCAGTCAGTGTTAGCCTATGGAAGGAAATTCAAGTTACTGGTAAGTACGGTTAAAATTACTTTTCAGGACCAGTACTGGGCTGAAAGATGCAGCACTGAGGTCTCTCCTGATAACAGGTGAGTAAATCAGAATTTGGATTTCGGCTGATTTTAGAGGAATATTTGTATGTTTCAAAAATCAACACTTAGAAACTTTTTCAGCAAAAAGCAGGCAATCATATCCTAAGGAAGGAAATTCAAGTTACTGGTAAGTACGGTTAAAATTACTTTTGAGGATCAGTACTGGGCTGAAAGATGCAGCACTGAGGTCTCTCCTGATAACAGGTGAGTAAATCGGAATTCGTATTTCGGCTGATTTTAGAGGAATATTTTAAAGTTCCAAAACTCCACACTTAGAAGAATTTCCAAGTGAAACCAGTCAATGTTAGCCTATGAAGGAAATTCAAGTTACCGGTAAGTACGGTTAAAATTACTTTTCAAGATCAGTACTGGGCTGAAAGATGCAGCACTGAGGTCTCTCCTGATAACAGGTGAGTAAATCGGAATTCGTATTTTGGCTGATTTTAGAGGAATATTTTAAAGTTCCAAAACTCCACACTTAGAAGAATTTCCAAGTGAAACCAGTCAATGTTAGCCTATGGAAGGAAATTCAAGTTACTGGTAAGTACGGTTAAAATTACTTTTCAGGACCAGTACTGGGCTGAAAGATACAGCACTGAGGTCTCTCCTTATAACAGGTGAGTAAATCAGAATTCCTATTTCGGCTGATTTTAGAGGAATATTTTAAAGTTCCAAAACTCCACACTTAGAAGAATTTCCAAGTGAAACCAGTCAATGTTAGCCTATGAAGGAAATTCAAGTTACCGGTAAGTACGGCTAAAATTACTTTTCAGGACCAGTCCTGGGCTGAAAGATGCAGCACTGAGGTCTCTCCTGATAACAGGTGAGTAAATCGGAATTCGTATTTCGGCTGATTTTAGAGGAATATTTTAAAGTTCCAAAACTCCACACTTAGAAGAATTTCCAAGTGAAACCAGTCAATGTTAGCCTATGGAAGGAAATTCAAGTTACTGGTAAGTATGGTTAGAATTACTTTTCAGGACCAGTACTGGGCTGAAAGATACAGCACTGAGGTCTCTGCTGATAACAGGTGAGTAAATCGGAATTCGTATTTCGGCTGATTTTAGAGGAATATTTGCACAATGGTGAAGGGAGGGGGCGGGGCCTGAGGTTACATCTGTGCAAACGCGCCCCGTGGTGCGTTTTAAGTTGGGGGATTAAGTCCCCTTGAATCCTGAGGGTCCCTATGGGCCAACTAGCCCACCAGGAACCTCCAATATGCGCCAGGGGCTGCGTTGCAGAGACGTGTAGAGAGGCCACACCCCTTTTACACCTCTCTGCAACGCAGCTCTGTGGCGCTTTCTGGATGTACCTGTTGGGCTAGTTGGCCCCAGGGACCCTCAGGATTGAAGGGGATTTAATTCCCATCTTAAAACGCGCCACGGGGCCTGTTTGCACACATGTCACCTGAAGCCCCGCCCCCTCCCTTCACCACTGTGCAAACGCGCCCCGTGGTGCGTTTTAAGTTGGGGGATTAAGTCCCCTTGAATCCTGAGGGTCCCCGGAGTCCAACTAGCCCACCATATACCTCCAAAAGCGCCACAGAGCTGCGTTGCAGAGAGGTGTAAAAGGGGCGTGGCCTCTGTACACCTCTCTGCAAGGCAGCCCCTGGCGCATACTGGAGGTTCCTGGTGGGCTAGTTGGCCCCCAGGGACCCCCAGTATTCAAGGGGAATTCGTTCCCCCTCTGCAAACGCGCCAGGGGCGCGTTTGCAGAGTGGTGAAGGAAGGGGCGGGGCCTGCGGGCCCGATCGTTTTTTGTTTTTTGGTTTTTTGTCCCCTGAAGGGGGCTGTGTGGCCCCCCTTCCTTTTTTCTGTTTTTGGGCCCTGGGGACCCCATCCCCCAGGGCCTTACCCCTTTTTAAATAAAAAAACAAAAAAAAACGGGAAGGGGGCCGCGTGGCCCCCTTCCCCGGGCCTGTATTGGCCTCGGGGACCCCATCTCCCGGGGCATGGCCTCTATTTTTATTTTTAATATTTTGAGGGGGGCTGCGTGGCCCCCTCCTCTGGCCATTTTAAGGCCCGGGGACCCCATCCCCGGGCCGGCCATACCCTTTTTTTATTTTTTATAATTTTTCAAAACTTTGGGGAGGGGGGCCGCGTGGCCCCCTCCCGGGCCACTACTTGCCCCGGGGACCCCATCCCCCGGGGCTGGCCCTCTCGTTGGGGACTGTGGGGGGTCCCCAAACCCCCACATTCCCGCCGGCTCCCCGTGTCCTACGGGAGCCGGCGTAGCTTTACACATGGGGAGCAGCTAACATGCTGCTCCCCATGTGGAAAGCAATCGCTTTGGATATTGGAAGAGAGAGCAGGTTTCCTGCTCTCTCTTCCAATATCCAAAGCAAGTTTGCAATGACAGGACGGGAGCCGCAAGGCTCCCGTCCTGTCATTGCAAACAGCAGTGTCCCGGGGGTAGGCACCCCGGGACACTGCAGGAGCCGGCCCTGGGGGTGGCGGTCCCCAGGGCCACCACAGGCTCCAGGAGGGGGGCCGCGCGGCCCCCTCCCATCGTGTGCACAGCCCCGGGGAGGTGGTGGTCCCCGGGGCTCTGGGGTCCGTAACGGACCCCCATATTTAAATGTTTAGTGCCCCGGGAGGTGGCGGTCCCGGGCGTGTGGGGGCTGGAGCCCCCCACACAGGTTTTTCATTTAAAAAAAGAAGCCCCGGGGAGGTGGTGGTCAGAGCCCTCCCGCACCATTATGCATAAAGCCCCGGGGGGTGGCAGTCCCCGGGGCTTGGGGGGCCCTTAGAGGCCCCCCACACATAAAATTAACCCCCCCCCAGCATGCCCCCGGGACTTGGCCCACCCGGGGGCTAATTAACACCGAAGCGCGGGAGACCGCGCTTTGATTTTTTTTTTCGGCAGGATTCGCGCACCCTGAGCGCATCCTGCCGATTTAAAAAAAAAAAAAAAAAATGCTTTTTTTTGCCCAGGGGGTTAGGGTGTTTCTACCCTGCCCCCTTTGTGCGTTTTGCGCACTTGTTTCTTTTTTTTTTCTCGGCGGGATACGCGCACCCTAAGCGCATCCCGCCGATTTAAAAAAAAAAAATCTTTTTCTGCCCAGGGGTCCTTGTGGGACCCCTGAGCAGACCTAGGGGGTTAGGGTGTTTCTACCCTGCCCCCTTTTTGCGCTTTCCGCACTTGTTTCTGTCCCTCGGTTCTACCGAGGGACAAAATGGCTGCCAACACTTCCTGAATCGGAATGTTGACAGCCAGCTGACAGCCAATTAGCATGCAGCTCGTGATCGGGACGGTGCGCGCAGGGTGCGCTGAGGGTACGCGTATCCGACGCGCCCATAGATATATATGTACTTTTACTTTTGATTTTCTCAGGAACTACTGAACGGATTTACACCATTTAAGCAAAAGGCACCAGTCTGAACCAAGGACTACCTCTTTGCCAAATTTGGTGTAATTCCGTTCAGCAGTTCGGGCTGTAGCTGCGACTAAAGGTTCCTATGGAAAAATGAATGGGGAAAACGCGTTTTGGGACCCCCTTTTTCTCGGCCCCCGCTTCACGTATCACCCCGAGACTTTCAGGGTAGGAGCGGAGCGGAGCGCCCCAACAAGTTGGAAACTTTCACGAAGATTCGTCAACCGGTGCCAACGTTATTTCAAATAGAATGTCGCGGATTTCCTATGGATAATAGGTTGTAACTATAACTATCTACTGGCGACCGCCAGTAGATAATATATATATATATATATATATATATATATATATTTTTTTTTTATATATATATAAGTAAGTAAGTAAGTAATTACTTTATTTGTCGATTAATAAAAATCATTACAAATAGGAAAAAAACACAATAGGTTAAAAACATTACTTTTTGCCGATAAAATATACAGCTTTATACTGAAAAGTTAGCAGCAATAATAGAAAGTAGCAATGAATAAGGTGCATTTGTGCTAATGGCTGAAAGACAATTACACATTCTATTATTAAAAATTTAAAACCATTTGTCATAAATCTCAAATTTGTTTATCCTATCACTGTAACAATTTAAAACCTTTTGAAACTTCATTTCGAAGTTATGTACAGAACTTTTAAAAGCAGATTATCATTTTAGCATTAAAATCTTTAACGACACATTCCTGTCTTAACATTCATTATCAGTCTTGATTAATAGGTTTTTTCGGCAATATAAATAAACTTTACAAATTGTGGGATTAAGCGTGGCATATTCCCTGTGAGACAGATAATAATGGCGTGTCGACATGTTCTCACCCCAAGTTCGTTAAAAATGGGTCTCAACAGAGTCTTCCGCTCTTCTAACAGTTGGGGGCACGTAGTTACTATATGTGTTAAAGATTCATCATGGAAGCCACATAGCCTACAAATTTTTGTGGACCAGTTTTTTTCCCATTTGGGTATTCGTTCCTTTGTCGGGTATCTCCCAAACCGCAATAACATAAATTTGTTCCTTACAAATGGTTTTAAGTGAGTCATCAGGTATGATTGAGTTTCTAATTTAATAAATGAGTTGATAACTGACCAGGAGTGATTCTTTTTTTGAGCTCATCCTTGTCTAGAAGACTCGATAAAAGAGTAACTGAACGATTTATTGTTTGTTTAAAAACTACTTTGCTCCTAACTTCTTCTTCAAAGGATGGGCACTTAAAATTGTGTAAACTCTCTCTTAAATAGGCTCTCCAACTCCTAGCATGCTCATACCTCGATATCTCCTGCCAACATTGGTTTGCAAGGGTACCCAGTTCTGAGCGAAACAGAGAATATAGCATTTTTAGAAAGGCAGATTGCTGTACCAGAGTTTGCCTTTTCAGACCAAATTCTAAACTGACATTAGCGTGTCCTACATGCCTAGGGATCCCAAAGACTGATTTGAAGACCTTTATTTGTAGGTCATCAAGAATTTTAGCGTCTTTACCACGAAAAATCATTGAGCCGTAAGCCAAAGAAGGAATCAGCTTTGCTTTCATGACCTTCAATAAATGTTCATGGTTTGGACATGACAACTTGTCCCTCAGCTTTCTAAAAGCAAAGGACAAGGCTGTTGCCTTTGCTTTGAGGTTATTAAAATGCTGTCTAAAGGACATATTATCGTCGAATGTTATTCCTAGGTATTTATAATATTTAACGGTTTCGATATGTAACCCGTTGATATTCCATTCTTTCTTATCTGTTTTTGTACCACCAATTGTCATTATTTTTGTCTTTTTAGTATTAATTTGCAAACCATTAAGGGTAATATAATTATTAAAAGAATCAACCAGTCTTCTTAGGCCTATTACAGAATGGCTTAACAGTATGGTGTCATCAGCATATTGTAAGTATTTGATGTCATTGCCTAAGAAGGTAGGTGAGTGAGCATTAACTTCTTTAAAATGTATTGGTAGGTCGGCCAAAAAAAGATTAAAAGGAATGGAGCCAGAACACAACCTTGTTTCAGACCAGTCTTAGTTTCTAAACGGCGGGTTGTACTTCTGCCATCTCCGACTTTGATTTGAACCCATGTATTAGTATATAATAATTTAATCATATTAAGCAGTTGGTTTGGGATACCCCATTCCAAAAGTTTGGCCCAAAGTAGATTACGGGGAACAGAAGCATAAATATATAATCCTTGAATCCATTCGAACACCAATGTTGCAAGTCAACATTGTAACTTTGCACACAGAAGGATGAGTCAGACGCAATAAGTGTGGAAACTGACGAGTCAGCTTTTCATAATGCAAGTAACAGGGCATGACATTTTGCATATTCCCCGGTGCTATCACCTAGGATTTTAATGTGGGTGCACTGTGGATTGGAATGCACCATCTTTCACTACACCTTGAACTGCCGTGAAGGCTGCGGAGTACTTACATTTTGACCCTACCACTGGCTGTACAGAGCCATCTGTATAGAATGTGTTCTGGTAAGACTCAATGGGCAATGTAGTCTGAGTTGGAGCAACATGTTGTTCGTATTGAAGAAAAGCTTGTGTACCAAGAGTGGGATCATACTGAAACTTTACATTCACTGTGCTTAAAAGAAGAGGGCCACTGCACCCACCTCGGGTGTAAGGCGCAACCATTAGGAAGGCTTGCCATGGTGGCTATCTGTAGTGCCATTATGGGAGAAACTACAATCATTCGTTTTCCCTGTGCCAAAGGTCGCTTCTTCAACATAGCTGTCGGAACAGCAAAACATGCTTCAGCCAGAGAATACAAGTGAGACTTGTATGCAATAACATCAGTTTGTCCCTCATTGTAGGTCACATAGATACAACTGAGTGACTTGGTATAACTCTGATATCAAGATTGTTGTTATCGTCCCTTATTTGTCAATATTTATTCTCTAGCATGTCTGCTTGCAGAGCATGCATAATATCAGTGTATTTATTTGTCCACTGTTTTAATGAAAACATTGGCGAATCAAGTCATTCAAGAGACTCACTCACTCCATCTAGAGCGGCTAATAAGTACGTCCAAAGTTGAGAAATCCCAGAAGGGATTGCAACTTCTTCAGTGTGTTGGGAGGCTGCAAGCATGCACCCTTCTGAAGGAAATCAGGTACGTAACAATGGATTACTCATACCCTAGGAAGGTCACTGTCAGGTAGGCAATATTTGATTTCATAGAATTAACCCTATAACTGTGTAACATTATTATGGTCAAAACTCTGTCCACCCTAGTTAGGTGTATATCCAAATCAACTCGGGATCTGATTGTAAGATCTACATAAGTG
Source organism: Calotriton arnoldi (assembly GCA_963921515.1). Taxonomy (NCBI): domain Eukaryota; kingdom Metazoa; phylum Chordata; class Amphibia; order Caudata; family Salamandridae; genus Calotriton; species Calotriton arnoldi. Next base: position 15,143 of record CAWUFW010010005.1, read on the forward strand.
GTGCTGAGAATAGGCCAGGACTGTTCTTACGGCCCATAGGCAAATGTCGAAATGAGAATGGCACCCCATTGAAACTAAAGGCAGTTAGATACTCACTTACAGGTGCTATATATTGACTGAAGAACCCATTGGAAAAATCCAGGTTCATTTTGTATTTTTTTCTGCACTAGGTTGGCCCTTAATCCTATGCTTTGAGCATTATGCACATGTAGGTTTGCGTATGCAAATTCAGATTCCTATAGTCTAACACTATCCTATATGATCAGTCTGGTTTGAAGACTGGAAAAAGTGGTGTGTTCATTGGTGAAAGACAAGGCGCTATTATGCCCTGGTATTGCAAATGATCTAATATTGCTTTAAAACCATGCTTCGCTTCTGATATGATATTGAGCCAGAGTATTTATTTGTCCCTGCTTGGTTTCTGTATAAGGCCAGAGCCTGTCTTTCAGCTCATTCACTGGCATATATTTCCCTACTGTCTTCAGGTACTACCCTTATAAATTCATCCCCCCCGGGTGCTTGACTAATAAAGACTGGAGGCCAGTCCTCTTCAGCTAGGATGATGTCATAATCATCAGAAGGTTGTGAGCAGAAGACTGTTTTAATGTTACTTGGTATATCCCCTTTATATGTTTAAATGATAAACCCTGAGAGGAGGATTTAAATGTTTATGTGGAGTCTCTATTTGTATAAAGTATTTAGCTGGATTCACATACAGAAACCTCTGAAGTATCTGATGCACTATTGTGACTTCTACTGTGCTGTCTAAAACCGCTCTTGCCCAAGTTCTTTTTCTCCGAAGGACTTATAGTTATATCAACATGTTTTTTAGAAGGTCCTACTACTTTCTTCTTCCACCATGCTGGATAGTTGCATCTAGTGTCTCACTTTCCCAGGCTCTGGCTCTTTTGCCTTATCTTGGCACCTCAAAGAATGTCCTAGACCCCATGGATATGCTGCTTTACCTGATTGGTCCCCCCTGCTACCAGCATGGTGGAGGATTTGGAATGGATGAGCGCACACAGCGAAGACTGTGGAGGGCACTGACACGGCCCAAGATGGCGGTACGCTGGGACCAATGCCTCCACTAGCAGCACCACCTCTGTGGCACTGAGACTGGGGACTAGCTTTGCGGTCGCTCGCTGCTGTGGTGTACCTGGTGGTGGCCTCACCCGGGGTCTGACACAAGACCTGCTTTCTTCAAGGTGCCGCTCCTGGGGCTTTGATGCATGCGCCTGGCTTTGCGGCTTCCTGTGTCTGTGATACACTTGATGGTGGCTCCTCCTGGGGTCCGACGTGTGGCTTGCCTCCTTTGTGGATGGGAAGGCTTGGGCCACGAGGTGGGCAACCATAGGACCATGCTGGCTGCAGTGAGGCAGGCGTCCTGGCGGACTGGGGAGACTGGGTCTGCTGGCTGAGAGGGCTGGATGGTGGAACTCTGAGAGCCACCCGGCTGAACTTGCTGAGCGAAAAGGCAGATGTCGGGCCATTGCTGATATTACTGCCTTGGGGTGCCACACTCCCCCTTCGCCAAAGTGCAGAGGAGGCTTGGAATATCTGTTGCTTGGCAGTTGCTCTTGTGGCTGTTACTGATCCTGGAGTGGTTTGGGGGACAGAAGTGAGTGCCTGGGCTCACCTGTTGCAGCTACACCCCACATCTTGCCTTAACTTATGAAGGCCTGCCCCTTTACTAGTGCATATATGAATTCCCCCTTCATTCCCTGAACAATGGTGCTTCGACTTGCCTGCCACAGAGATAGGTGTGACACTACTCATCTACCCCTCACAGGAGGCAGGGACTTCTTGTGCCTCTTCTCCCCAAAAGCGACTGCCCTTCATATTTCTCAGGGCACTAAACCTCTGAGCCCAGCCCATCTACCACAGGCCTAGGAATGGGGAGAATCCAGCGCCACAGAGAATGTGACATGAGCTGTGGTACCCCCAAAGAGAGCACGCCTTCCACACAAGAGGACAAACTCAACACCATACTAGCCACAGTGGGCACCACACGTGGTGCCTTAGAGTCCAAAATTGGCATTTTGGTAGTGAACATGAGCCTTTTGTGGGATGATCACCGCAAAATGGGGGACCATCTTAAACAGGTTGAGGCAGAACTGAAGACACTAGACCCCATACCCAGGGGGCATGCAACTGACCTGGACGTATTGACAGGGAGGATCAAGGTTTTGTAAACACACATTGAGGACCAGGAGGGCAGGGCTAGGAGGAATGCCAAAAGGGTGATTGGCCTGCCAAATCGTGTGGAGGGCTTATTGATGCTTGCTTGCCTGGATGACTGGCTGCAGGATGTTGTTGCTCCAGAGGGACTGTCTAGGCATTTCAACCTTGAGAGGGCACAGAGGGTGCCTGTGAAACCCACTTCCCGGGGTGCACCCCCATGGCCTGTTCTTGCCTGGCTGTTATATTATTGGGACTAAGGCTACATACTTTGACAAGCATGTGATGCTAGGTCCTATATTGTGGACAATGCCGGAGTCTCCATTTTTCCTGATTTCGCATTGGATGTGCAGCATCAGAGGGCTTCCTTTATGGTTGCTAAGAGGAAGCTCAGAGAACTGGGAATCCAGTATACCCTACTGTTTCCTGCAAAGCTGCGCATCCAACTAGATGGGAAAATGGCTTTTTTCAATATGCCAGAAGACACTTGGCAGTGGTTGGATACATACCATTCTGGGGACGCTCTCACCCAGACCCACGGACTGTGAGGGTTCAGCAGTATAAGGACTTGTGCTGTGTGACCGGAGGCAGACTACAGCCCACTAAGTAGTGGTGGCAGCGGTGGCAACGTTGGTGCGAATAGGCAGCGGCTCCAGGCAACATGGGAGCTCAGACGATGACACGCTTGGCCACTAGCAGCGCCTTTGGAACAGATACCAGTCTTCTACTGCCTCAGATCACACCTGGCACTGCAGATGAAATTATATGAACATCAGTTAAAAGTTCTTTTGTATGCTTATTTATCCTTTATTATTTTAGGTTGAGGTTTAATTCTTGTATATTTCACTCTACTGATTGGAGCCTGGGATTCTGTGGGTAAGGATATATGGGCGATCTTTCCCCTCTCAACGTTGTTGCAGGGCTCTAGCATGGAGTCGTCTTCTGCTGCCACACCATGTTATCTTGTGAGTTGGGCAGTTAGGATAATATGAGGTGGTGCAATTGCCTGGTGGGTACAGTTAGGGAATGTTTGTATGGTTTTAGAATGTTACCTGTGGTTGCTCCTGGTGCCTGCTGTGGGTATGAATGTACATGGGGGACTAGCCTGTAGGTGGGGAAGCAGGGCTAACCCCTGATGTAGAGGATCAAAACTGAGTATGATGGCTGACACCTGTTCCAATTTAAGGCTACACACCTGGAATAAAGTGCACCCCTACATTAATTGACACACAGTGCAGGTTGGTATGCCACAGAAAACACACCTTACTAAGTCAGAGGGTTTGGCATTACAGAAAAGGTGGTGTCGGAGGGTGTACTATACTACCTACTCTGCCTTTGTTCGTGGAGTACCCATATGGATCCTATCAAGGGTGCCTTTTCTTACACAAATTGACATCCTCGATCCTGAGGGGTGCTGTATTATACTGGGAGGCAAACTTGCAGGGAGAGATGTGGCGTTCAGAAAACTTGTATTCTCCCAACTTAGATCAACCTATTTTTCGAAAGTTACTGACATCAAATGTCTACATCTTTCTTCCTTATCCCTTGGTAGTACAAGAAGATTTTAATTGCATCGCCGACCCATCCCTAGAAAGGTCGCATCCCTCCTAGCCATCTCACCGATGTACATGGTGGCAAGGGCCTTTCAGGACTGGAGAAGGGAGTGGGGCCTGGTAGATGTCTGGAGAGAGCATAACCCGCAACGCAGAGAATGTTCCTATTACTCAGGGACACACAAACCTCTTTGTGATGCTGGATGTATTTTTTTGCAGGGGTTCACTGAGTCATGAAGGTCTACACACAGAATACTTTGCCAAAACACACTCAGAACATAGCCCATTCCTATTCGCTCTCCGATGGGATACCCCTAGGCCACCAATACCCACCTGGTGGCTGTGTACAGAAGTTCTTCCCTAGGCCACCAATCCCCACCTGATAGCTGTGTATTGAGGTTCTTGAAGGCCCTGTGTCCCGCAGGTCATTGGAATCCATCATCCAGCACTTTGTTTGGAGAATAAGAGGATCGACTCCTTACCCCTAGTGGAGTGGGAGGCATTTAAGGTGGTGGTTAGAGGCCATTGCCTGGCGATGGCAAAGGGGTTTCGGGTACAATTACTGACCAAAATCACCAGTCAGGAATGTCTCCTTGATCAATTATAGAGGGATGGCCCCCATGACCCCCACTGCCCGTCAGTGCATACTGGAGGCGAACAAGAAACCTTTGGAATCCTATAAAGGCCGAGAGTGTTTGGTCAATATATCACAGCGGATAGGATAAGTCGGACCAATTATTAGCTTGGCTTGCTGACCCCTAATGCGGCTGCCAGCAATTATTATCTCTTGTTAGAGCCGATGGGACTCGGGCATATACCCAGGCAGACATCACTGCAGAATTTCAGGACTACTGTACGCCACTCTACAGAGCTGTTTCAGGACCGGGATCCAGGCACTGCACACGTATGAGATGTACACTTAGACTGCAAGAGTGAGACGTGAGATAGCAGCATCCCTCGAGGGGACATTCACGTGCAAGAGATGTGAGGTGCTATCAAATCTCTGGTTTTTTATTCTAAGTTCAGTGGTATCCTGGCTCACAGGTTGACTAAGATTTATAATACTGCACAGGATGGGAGTACGCTTCCTCCAGCAAAGCGAGAGGCCCTGCTAATACTGCTGTTAACACTTGGGAAAGACCTGGCATCCTCCTATAGGCTACTCTCAATCCTGAATGTGGATTATGAGATCCTTAAAAAAATATTGGTCAACTACAACCTCCACCTGCAGGATGCTGTGCACCCAGATCAGTCTGGATTTGTCCCGACCCACAGTACTACATTGAATATCAGTCAATTAGTATATATACTGCACTCTCCCCCCTTTACGAGCCCTAGGGCTGTGGAACTGGCGAAAGCCCTTGATTCCCAGATTTTTTTATATTTATATATTGTTATGACTGCTGGACAGAGGTTACCTCACCTGGACCAAACTTATCTACATTGACATCACTGCCCCGGTAAAGACTGGACACCTTGTGCAGAACAGCTTCTGTATTGAAGGAGGCACCATACAGAGATGCCCCTTATCCTCGGTGCTTTTTGCCATGTCATTTGAACCACTTGCACTCATGCTCCAGCAGGGCCACTCATGCCGGGGCCTCCAGATAGATGCTAAAACACTTTATATTTCCTTGTATGCAGATGGCCTGCTGCTTCATGGGGAGCCTCGGACATGGAGGGTGCAATAGAAATGCTCACAGAGTTTGGCGCTCTGTCAGGGCTGGGGTAAATTAGACTAAATCACATGTATACCCCATTCGCGAGCTGGAAAGTGAAACATGCCCACCAAACATAGCAGAAAATGTACATTGGGTACCCCACACTTTCTGCTATTTAGAAGTTGGATCTATCATACAGAAACTCAATTATTGAAAGGCAACATATGAGCTATGATTGATTCCCTTTGTCATACTGTAGCCTTTTGGCATTTATTTCCACTGTCTGTTATGGTTCGTACTGCACCGGCCAAGTTGGTGATGCTTCTGATCCAGTGCCCTGTCACATATTTTGGGTAATAGACAACTTGCTATTGTCCCTGCTTTAGTACACATAGAATTTCCTTGACCAAACTTCGGTTCCCTACTATGGAGGGTGGCTCAGCAGACCCCAACTTTGAGCTATATTATTTGACAACAAAATTGATAAAGGCATTGAAATGTAGAGTAACAAGTTGGGACTGCCCTTGTGACGAGAATTCAGGAGTTCCCACATGCACCACCTTGTTGCAGATAATCCTCAACCTGTCATTTAAAACACACGATGCTATATTCTAATTGACATGCTTAAGTACACCTGGTCTAGGGTGCTACAGACAACACATGTTAAATGATGCTACACTAAGGACCTCCTGTTAGCGGCGGTATCTGTCCTAAACCCAAAGCATGATTGAAAGGGACTGCAGGATTGGGAAGGGGCTGGTCTTGGAAATCTTGGCCACCTCTTTGAGAACGACACTCTTAGACCCTTCCAGGCTCTACTCAGTGCATTTGAACACCCTCCCATCATTTGTGTAACCTATGAGTCTATAAGGGCTGGGGTCAAGGTGTGTTGGTGTACGGGGGCAGATGAGCTACTGACCTAGAATGCCCTACAGGTCTTATGCACCACGTCCAGTATAATCAAAGTTATTATCTTGCTGTATAAAGCACTTCTGTGACAAGCCAAGGGGAACTTGCCAGGCCTCCGAGACAGGTGGGCGACTGATGTGAACCTTTAGGTTTCGGACAGGGACTGGACTACTATTTTGGAATGCACCCCTTACACGTCAAAGAATGGTATGTTCAAGCTCATCCAATGCTATTTCTTAGACAGAGCTTACCTTATGCCTAAACAAATAAATCTGATGTTCCCAGAGATGCAGAATGTCCGAGACAAAACGAAGTCAATGCGGATTTCTGTCATATGGTTTGGGAGTGCCCTGCACTCTTCCAGTACTGGGACATGATCATTAAATACATTGTGATGGGGATGGATCATTGCATCCTTAAAACGCTGGCCTATTGCTTGCTTGGCCTTTACCCTAGGCCCAAAGCAAAAGCTATAACATCTACATTTATTCACCTGGCATTAAATACTTGCCCATTGCCCAGTTGTGATCCCCTGGAAAGATCCCTGAGGCCGGACCCTTCAGGGATGGAGCGCTGAAGTTTTAAGGTGGGCAGATTGCGAGGAGTCAGCCCTGCAGAGGTAGGCTTTGTGTGACTATAACCCTTATAACATGCACAGATATGGAGCTCAATGTTGCGTGGCTGCCCCATGATTGACTGCATGGGGAAAATTGTCTCCTCTCCGGGTAGTAAAAAGGATAGCAAAGACTAAATGGGATCCCTCCCAGATGGAAATTAATCTCTGCTCCGCCCGCCCAGGGACCAATTTCCTGATCTCCTCCCCATGGACTACATTTGCTACCCAAGCTGTCCCCACAGATGCCATTTCCGTTACTGGGAATATATTACGTGCAGTGCATGACACCCTAGCACCCTAGCAGGTAACACTTAGTTCCCAATTACGTTCTTTCGTTTCTTTCCTAATTATGTTTTATTTCTCTTTTTAATGTATAGTGTATATTTGCAACTGCAATTATATGTGTAATTGGACACATGCCCCATTGACTGTGACCCCCCCTGCACCATCCTTATTAGATTGACCCATCACTGCACTAATCTGAAGCTAGGTGGTGGTAAAAATGTTTATACTTATAAGGATGAGACTGCTGAAATATGAGACTATAGTGTGTAAATTAAGACATAACTGCAGGTTGTAATGATTATCACCACTATAACTGTTTTGCAAAATAATAAACATTATGTTATAAAAAAAGTTCCCTATGTACACTGACTGCGTAATTTAAAATTCCTATTACCTCAGCGGGTGCTAGGTTTTCAGAGCAACAGACAGGCGTGCAACCAGCCAAGTCTGGCCACGTAGCCCCCTCATTGATCAGGAAACTCATGCGGACATTTCTATGCGCATGTGCAAATGACCAGCAAACTAGTTCTGGAGTTCCTGGTAAGTCAAAGGAATTTCCAAATCTTGGTAAGCCCTATAATGTGTAGGTCGTGGCACTGATTTGTAATTTTGAAACTGCTCTGAGGCAGCATCAAGAGGCTCGAACTTCACCCATGAGTAAAACATCTCAAAGGCATACCCTGCATGTGAATGCTTCCCTGTAATTGATTTCCTATTGCAATAGGTGCTGCCATGGGGATTGGATTTAGTTGAAAATGGAATCAAAGAATTAGAAAACCCACAGAATAGGGAATAACTTTTTATGAGTCAATCTTGACAAACCTATGTACATAGATGCTCCCTTGTCCCCAGTAGGAGGTAAACATAATTACTAAGGATGTCTTAGTAATGACATAATAATGGTTCATGTGTGTGAATAATGAAAAACCTAATCAAGGCTTAGACGTAAGATATGAGCCCTATGGTGGGCGCCAACTGCTGCATAAACTACAACTCTGGCATAGTTCTACAAGGCTTACTTTCCCACTCATAGGTGACACAGATGAACTTTGGTTCAATGCACCAACGTTGAATGTAAAAGACAGGTTATTGTAGCCCCACAGAACCCCCACCTTATACATTGTTGAAGTGGAATCATTGTTTTTGGGTTACTAACAATTCCAAAACCGGGATCTGGGGCACAATGGTACCAGAAATAAACCTATTTCTCTCTTTACAATATAACATCAATAACACACACACACACACACACACACGCACACACACACACACACACACACACACACACACACACACACACACACACACTAGACACTTCTAACTAAAAGCATTTATTACAACAGGGCAAATCAAAAACCACCACACCACAGAATATCATAAAATCAGCAAATACGCATGTTGTGAACATTGAGAATAAAATGAATAGTTATAACATGGTTAACATGTATTTTAAAATCTAACACCCTAAAACCTACTTCTACGCTAAGAGAGCATGGAAAGTAGTACTTGCAATCTATACTTTATTAGCGAGAAGCAATGCACTGCATACCTTGTTGACAACCAAAGCTGTGGTTATCAAAGAGAAGTGAAGGCAGTGTTCCCTGGGAAAGGAAAACACATGCTGCAACAGCTTCCTTACTCCAGGACTAGTTATGTGCATCGGGTGCAATGTAGCATCTTCTTGGTGCACTGGTAGCAGTCAAGATCCTCTCTGTAGTAGTAGGTGTGATAATCTGGGAGAAAGATGTCTCCTGACAAGTGGTCAATGGGTAGTCCTTATATATTAAATTCTAACAGAGATTGGAATTTCTGACATGAGTTTAGGAATGTCACTAGGTATATGTGAGCTCATGTGTCTTCAGGGGTCTTGTTGCCCCTACATTTGTGCAGTCATGGAGTAGTGCTGAGACTCACACAAAAGGAAAGATGTAATTTTATTTTTTGGGGAAAAGTATGTGAAAAAACAGTAATGAACTTTCACTTATTTAGCTGGAAAGAAAAAAGAGGACAAAGCAATATGAGGGCTCGTTCTCTATCACAAAACCTTTGAAGTTATTTTCTCCTGCAGTTGTTTTTTTTATCACAATTTTCCTACACAATTCTGATTAAATTTAAATAATATTGGGTTATGTATGGAAATGTCTTGGCCAGGCAGTTTGAGCTGGACAGTTCACATGGGGAGCAGGGTCAAGACTGATTTGCGTATGGCTGGGTCCAAACTGTGGTGACATGGTGAGCAAAAAACAATGGATTTAACCTAGATCTGTGAATGGGGGTGAATGTTTGACAATATTCAGCATTCCGTTCATCTTCTTTTTGTGTTGCTATAGTTGCCCTTAGTGGGAAGGGTATGCCCAGATGTGGATCCTGTGCTCAGGGAGTACATAGACTGACAGTTTGGGCTGCACTGTTCCCATGCAGAGTAGGGTCTAGACAGATTTGCATATAGCTGGGTCCAAACTGTGGTGACATGGTGAGCAAAGAAACAATGGATTTAACATAGATCTGTGACTGGGGTGAATGTTTGACAATATTCAGCATTCCATTCATCTTCTTTTTGTGTTGCTATAGTTGCCCTTAGTGGGAAGGGTATGCCCAGATGTGAATCCTGTGCTCGCTATGCCACTGGTTTCTGTTAACCTGGCTGATGAGGGGGGTGATACCCCGAAACCGGTCCCAGGATGCTTGTTTTCCGTTCCAGGGAAGACATAGTCTGACAGTTCGGGCTGGACTGTTCCCATGCAGAGTAGGGTCAAGACTGATTTGCATATGGCTGGGTCCAAACTGAAGTGGCATGGTGAGCAAAAAACGATGGATTGAACTCATATCTGTGATTGGGGTGAATGTTTGACAAAGTTCAGCATTCCGTCCATCATCTGTTTGATACACAAGAAGGTAGCAGTCAAACATATAAAAGTCATAAAATGGTTGTAGTTAATATGTTTTTCAATTTTATAAAATACAAAAGTCAGCAGTAGAACTTTCAAAATTTGCTCCTATGCCTCATGACCAAAATGTAGCCATTAGCTTAAACCATAACCTTGCCTCCAACCTCAACCATAACCCAAACCATCTGACATTAAGCCCATCCTTTACTCTTAAGCAATCCCTACCCTTAACCCTAACCATATAACTAAGAGTAAGGCTTCCTCAACAAGGGGCCCCCATCTCTTCTCCTAATCCAAACGCTTACTCAAACCCTGTTTCTAATCCTAAATCTTACCCCAATTCTTAACCGTAAAGATCAATCTAATCCAATCCTTTATCCTAACACAAATGATTAAACTAATTTTAACATACAAAACAACTAAACAAACATTATATGATTTAATTTTAGGTATGTTCTAAACTGCAATCTGGCCCTTATTATCAAATCATATGAGAGCATTTTCCCTGAAAAGACTTCTCATAAGCTAAGTATTTCTTCCAAGGGACAACAAAGTACATTTTTCCTACATTGAAAAGAAATCTTTTTGCCAGTATTAGACTTGGCACTTTCCGCAGCGCCAACCCAGACTTGTCTTCCTTTGCTGAACCCGTTTTTTTGTCAGGTGTTAGGACTTTGCACACTTTACTTATGCTAACCAGTAATAAAGTGCCTGTGCTCTCCGTTCTAAACATGATACATAGTGATTGTGTTTTACATGTCCTGACAGTGAAAAACTCCTAAAATTGTTTTTCAATGTAGCAAAGCTACCTCTCCCATAGACTAACACTGGATTACATTTTGAACCTTAATAAGTGGTAGCTTGAGTTTGGGTGCAGATAAACACTCATTTTAATTGTAATTTAAAATCCTCTTTAAAAGAAAAGGCACATTTAAAATTACCATTCTGAAAATGCAACTTTTAGAAAGTTTGATTTTTCTACGTATAAATTTACACCTTTATGTAATAACTTGCGAAGCAGTTGAACAACCGGTGCATACCACTGGATAAACCTAGAGTAGTAATCACTCATACAAAGTAAAGATCTCAAGGTGTCCTTGTCTTTGGCTGGGGCTACATCCTGTATTGCCTGAATCAATGAAAAATTGAGTTTAATGTCTGTGTCGAAATGTGGTGTACTAAAGTAATCCAATTCTTTTTTTAATAAGCAGCATTTCTTGGGTTTGAGTGTAATACCCACCTTTTTGAATGCTTCCAAAGCTCTGTTAAGAATAATGTTATGTTCTGGAATCATGTTTGCAAAAAGCAGAACATCATCTTCATAGGCCGGAGCACCTGGTTTATTGGCTAAAATGGCATCCATCAATTTCTGAAACACCCTCGCTGCAGATGCAGGACCAAAAGGAAACCATAAAAGCTTGTATTCCCCAAAAGGGGAAACAAAAGTGGTGAGGTCTTGCAAATCTGCAGCGAGCGGAATCTGACGATACGCAGAATGTAGATCCAACAATGAGAAAGCCTCTGCCCTATTTATATTTGATAACAAATCATTCATTTTAGGCAAAGGATGGCAATCCACTACTAAATGTTTGTTTAGGGTGGGTAAACCTGCACATAACCTAATGTCCCCGTCCTTTTTCGTACAACAACAATGGGACTTACCCATTCAGAAGAATCTGTGCATACAATAACACCTTCAGCAACCAGTTTATCAAGAAGAGCCTTGAGTTCTGATTTTGCTGACAAAAGTACAACCATAACCTTTTGTGAAATAGGCATGGCACTCTTCTTGAGTTTAATCTCAAACATCTTGCTGGTGATGTGTAAAAGAAGTCATAAAGAAAAGGCAGCGAACTGACGAAGAAGTCACACACCATCAGATTAAAGAAGCTTTGAATCTGAAGTTTATTCCAATGCCAATTGTTGATTAGGAAAGATACATTTTCAACCAAGAATGCCAGAAAATTGGTGAAACAATTGATGAATTTGTAGAGAGACTCGACATACTCGTAAAAACACTGTAAGTTCAATTAATTTAATGATGAAGAAGCTATGCGTCTTAGAGTTGTTGATGGATGCTTGTCAGATTCATTCATACGATGAATGCTGAGAGAAGTTCCTAGTCTGGAGTGAGTGTTAATGGCAGCCAAATATGAAGAGTGTGCTGATAGACAAGCTGCTGATATGGAGGCCTGAGGTGCCCAGAATGAATCAGTCATGAGTGTGAAAAGTAAGCCAAAGCAAAAGATTGAAGGACACAAAGTGATGTCTACACGTAAAATGAAGTTGAATTTTAGATATGGATTTTCGTTTCCACACAATGGCAAATGTCTCACCATTGGACAGCTGTGCAAAAACTGTGGAAAGGAGAACCATTTTGTGATGGTTTGCAAAGCGAAGGTAAAAGTAAGTATGTCGCAGCGCGAAGACAAAATGGCCACCCGAACTTTCCAGAAGCAGCATTTGACGCCACCCACAAGAACAAGCTGCGACATCAGTTAAGTTAAATCAACACTGAACGAAGTCGATCATCACCTAAATCGTCCTCAAACAGTTCTTCTATATCAGTATCAAGTAAAAGTGAAGAAGATGGTTGCGCCATGTCGATGTTTACCTCAGAAAAGCATGAGCATGTTGGAGTGGCCACATGCGAAGAAAAATGTCGGTCAAAGAAAAGTCGACATGCCAACGCACCAAAGTCATTCAAACATTGTCCGATGATTACACTGACAATACATAGTTGTTCAATACCTTTCATTATCGACAGTGGTGCATGGATAAACATTATTGCTGAGGAGCAACATAATGAATTGTCTCCATTACCGCAATTTATACCATTGAAAACCAAAGTGTATACATGGGCTGCATCGAAGCCCTTAAAAAGTCAAGGTTTATTTGTAGTGACAACAAAACACAAGAAAACAAAGGTACAAGCACCTATATATGTGCTTCAAAGCACAGCATCAAGGGCCTGTCTCGCCAGTTTCAGCACAGCGGCTAATATAGGACAAATTTTTGTGAACTACAACATGAATGCTCACCATGAAATTGTAAGTCAATTCTCTTCGTTTCATGGTTTGGGAATGCTTAAGACCGTGAAAGCAAAGTTGCATATTAATGGGGACATGCATCCTGTTGCTCATAGTCATTGACAAACTACTTTTCATCTGCAAGAGGATGTTGAAAAAGAACTTGAATCATTACTTAAGCATGATATTATCGAGCGTTCTACTGGCCCAACACCATGGGTTTCTCTCATAGTCATAGTGCCTAAAAAGGATATTGAAGAAGTTGTAAGCATATGCATTAACATGCATTAGGCAAACAAGGCAATTGAAGAAGAACAACATACAGGTCCACGCATTGCTGACATGATAACGCAATTAAATGGAGCAAAGGTTTTCATTGTGAATGCTACTGAAAAGGCATATTTCAGTCCGAAGATTCATACAGAGGTTGTTGTTGACGCTGGCCCAGTCAGGTTAGTTGCTATCCTTGCACAACACAACGATCACACGAATGTTCGAAGGCATATTGCAGCGTATGCAAGTAAAAGTTTGTCACAAACAGAACTTTCTTATTCACAATCTCAAAAAGAAAGATTAGTCGTGGTATAGGCTTGTGAACATTTCCATGTATTCCTGTACGGAAAGCCTTTTAACCTGCTAAATGATCATCAAGCTTCACTGACTATATTTGGCAATCTAAAGGCGAAGATGCCTCCTCACATGGAACAATGGGGACTAAGATTAAAAGAGTACAATTATGCCATTGTGCATCATCCACGGAATGATCAGAATCCTGCTGACTACTTTTCCAGAGTGCCTATACAAGGTCAAGGCACTCCATCCAAGACGGCTGAAGTCTATATCAATTTCCTTGTGAAATCAAACACACCAGCTGCCATTTTGTCAGCCCAGATTATCACTGCCATGTGCCATGATAGTGACATGCTAAAGCTAAAGGATATAATTACACATCAGTCATGGAACCAACACACTCAACCTCTCGCCAGTGATGGTGAATGTCAAAAACACAAAAATGTCAAAGATGAACTGTCTATAACTCAGGAATGAGTTATACTGTGAGGGCAGAGAATCCTAATTCCAGAGAGTCTACAACAGAAAGTAATTGAAGGGGCCCATAAACGATATCATAGAATTGTTGCCACAAAATGAGCTCTCAGAAATCCCATCTGGTTTCCTTATCTCAATGAGAGGGTTTAAAAAAATAAAGGTCTATCATCCCTGCAACTGCCGTTCTACAAAAACTACTCAACACACCTTAAACATGTCAGAACTCCCAAAGCATGCATGGAAGAGAGTAGCCATTGACTTTTTCGGTCCACTCGACAATGGACATTGCCTGTTTGTGATTCTGGACAAATACTCACAAATTCAATTAATTGAAGATCTCTCATCTACCACTCAAGACTGAGTCATTGAGAGACTAGAGAGCATCTTTGCAACATTGGGTGTTCCAGTCATATTGAAATATGACAATGGCCCGCCTTTCAACAATAGAGTTAAAAGATTTCTGAAAATAAAGCATCAGAAGAGCACAATTCTGTGGCCGCAGGCCAACTGACTTGTTGAGCACTTTATGAGTACGCTAAAGAAAGCAGTGCAGCATGCTACTCTTGGGAAGCTTGATTTAAAAACTGTGTAAAACTCTACCCTAACAGCTTATCGTTCAATACCTCACTCGACCACAGGTGAAAGTCCTGTGACACTGATGTTTGAGAGAGCAATGACAACCAATTTACCTCGATGGACCAATCAGAGAGAGGAAAACGAGAACATAACTTGTGAGAAGGACTTGGTTCACAAACAAAAGATGAAAGCATATGCTGGCAAATGATGACATGCGAAGAACATCGTCTTTAAGAAAGGAGATTGAGTGCACGCACGATAAATGCGGAGAAGGAAATCTGATGCTCCATTTGATGTAGAACCTTTTCAAGTGGTGTCTACCAAGAGACACATGGTGACTGCCTAGCGCCCTGGGAAGTCTATTACCAGAGACTCTTCTCATTTTCAGCATTTAACTTATAGTTAATCAGATCCAAATGTTGAATGAGAGACTGGTTCTGAAACATCAATGACTGCTGTTGACGCTACACCATAAACACAGATCCTGGACATTGGTGGTGACAGCTCTCAGTTTCTACTGCCAAGATCAGGTCGAACAATGAAAGCAACAAAAATATTTATTGAAGAGATTTAGTTGTACATATCTATATATATATATATATATATATTATGTAAAAAAAAAAATTTAACAGAGGGGGAGATGTAGTGTCTTGTGAGTTAGCAATGATGAACCCCTTTTGGCTCCTGGTGAACTCCGTAGAGCTGTGACATAAGTGTTAGAGCAGAATGCAATGAAGGCTGGTTTAGAATGTTGAGTTTGGTAACCAGGCTGGTTTAGAATGTTGAGTTTGGTAACCAGGCTGGGTAGGACGCTACTATGGCCATAGTGGATGCACTCACACTTACAGTGGCCATTTATGAACAGAATAAGTTAAATGAAAATGCATTCAAAGAAGACCGCAATAGATGTTGTGCATTGTATATTATTTTGTACCAAAGTAAAGGAAAGAGGATTAATTTATGAAATGTGAGACTACAGGTGAAACAGTGACCTGCTGATCTAATTTTTCAACTCTGTGCTATCTGGTACTGGTGTGTAATGATGGGAGAAATACTCACAGAAGCTGTCCAGAGCCAGCCCAGTGATACTCATGGAGTCATGCACGTTTTGGTCCCAAGAGCATCTTGGATAACTGTGAAGCTCCATACTAATAGAAACTGTATGATGCAGGGCACGTGAATGAACACCTAGCTGAATGTATTGTTTAAGAGTAAGCTAATGCTACTAGAAACGTGTCATAGGGTTGACTGCATACTGCAGAAGTCTATGTGTAAGGAGTCCTTAAATTTTAAACATATTTATGAGTGACTGCTTATCATCATATCTGATGACATCAGAGAAGTGATGGCATGCCAATTTCAGTTATGGCATGGAAGGTCATCAGTGAAATGTTAAAAATAATTACAAAATATAAGTTGAATTAAATAATGAAAACATCTCACTACTCTGGTTTAATACTTGGCAGATTTCTTCCAAGTCCTAAGTGCCTCCCAATCCTTTTCTTTTGCTGTGCTTATCTTCAGTTGTCAGAGCTTGGTGCTTGTGTCTTTGGCACCTAAGCATTGGTAAAGTCAATATGGTTTCAAGAAAAAGGCCAGCTGGCTCTGTCAAAATTGTTTTTCGTTTGTGCGCCTTCAACTTCCCCCATCATCAACCTACTACAGTCACGTTTATGCATGAGCCAGGCTGCTTTCTGCCCCTTACTCCAGCAGTCTCAGCCTTTCAGGGGGCACCAATTCTTGTTTAAAAACCAAAACAAATAGTAAAATAAACATTTAGCATATTTTATTTTGACAAACATTTTTGTACCCCAGCTCTTTTACTACTACATTTTAGCTGCCAGTTACTTCATTGAAATTGACGTTGAAGTTGTGAAAGCTGGCTCAAAGTCATATTTTAAAATGCAGTTTGACATCTAGATCATTCTTATGAAATTTTCTTAAATGATTTAAAATGTTAAAAAAAGTGGAAAGTTTCTGATTCCTGTAAGAGCTTTTTGATATCCATTCTTTATAGAATATAAAAGGCTTCTTCATGTCCATTCAATTGATTCAAACTAGAATCAATCCAGTAAAACACTGAACCAAAGCCTTTTTAGCTATAACTTACAAGAAAAATATTCAAGGTTTTTCAAACTCATTCAAGCTCTTTTAAACTCTATTTTCAAAAGAGATTAGCATGTTGAGACTGACTCAACAATCTTATTGAAAAGAGACAAAATAGAGTTTGAGGCTGTATTCCCCCATCTTTATGACCGCCCAGTTACGTCAAATACTCGCTCAGCTCATGTCTCTCTTTTCAGTATGGTGTCCACGACATAACACAAGTTATTCCTTAACTGTGTTTTTTTTTGGTGATCTAGGAAGTGTGGCGCTCTGCCGAATTTGCGTATAGTGTTTGATAAATACGGTGCAGCTAGGTAGGGGGATAAACACCCTATAACTCCTATATATGTGTAGGAAAATCCTGCACAAAGCTAAGAACCCAAGTCCTGTGCACACATTTTCTAATTATAAAATGAAAGTTCATTCAATCATATGCACTTGAAGAAATATCATTGGGGTCCAAGTGAGTCTGTTCTTTGTCTTTAATCTCTTGTTACATCAAAAAGCAACCAGCCAACACGTGTTTCGTCACAATGGGCAGTTGTCCCGCGACTTCCTCAGGGCTGGGAATGATACAATAAGTCATGTGAACGAAAAATTGCTGCATTATATTTGCAATAGGGAGAAAAGACTCCTCTTTACATTGAGCGAGTGTAAAACACCTTATGCGTGGAAACCCTAAACATGATGATAAACCGCCAGGACTTGGGTTCCACGACATAACATGGTCAGTGAGGTTTCACTGTTGATACTTTTTTCTTTGGTGTGAGTTATTTAAGATAGATCAACTGTGCACAATTTGTACACAACAAGCATCTGTAAAGAATATCTATATGTACGCAATTCTGTGGTTGCCTAAAACTACTAGAGTTCTTGGAGACGAGACTTTTAGAGACCCATATTCAGATGTTGTGATGATCTGAGCAGCTCAAGTATCAGCTGAGGACCTCTCATGAACTCGAGAATTAAATTAAACAGCGGACAGGCTCATTCCATGCTGACAAGATAGCTCAGTAAATAAAATGCTTGCCGCTATCATCTGCTGTAATCTAGAGATCACAAGTTTGAATCCTCACAAGACTGATATTTTACACACTAATATTTTGGGTAATAGTAACACCAGTTATTCACTGTCCATAGAAACAGCAGATGTGTTGTGCAAAGCACTAAGTTAAAATGAATTACTATTACTATTAAAAATACCAGTCATCCTGGTGAGAATTCCTGTTTACAATTGTTCAGAAAGCAGTGACCTGGATACATTTGCGCTTGATTGCTTGACTAAAAAAACAATTGACATCGGTACAATAAAGCAAATGTGTAATAATTATGACCAGTTACACTATGCAACTGTGGGGCATATTTACAAGCCCCTAACGCCACCGGATCGTCACTTTTTCTCATGCTCCAGTGACGTTGAGCCATTCCCCATATTTACAAGGTGTCGCTAAGCCTCTTAATATGGCTTAACACCACCTTGTAAATATGTTCTTTTCCGCAGCAGTCTGCTATGGCAAAGGGGCGGGCAATGGGTGTTGCTGTGGGCGTTCCACCGCAACACCCATTGCTTTTTCATGCTGCTCCAGATTTACAAGGCTGGGGCAGCGGCAAAAACTAAGGCCACGCAATACCTAGTCTTAGAATGGCGATACGAGGATAAATTATTATTTCTCCTCGTGTTTTGCTCTTTCTATGTGTGCTGCATTCTGCAGCACACATAGAAAGAGCAAATCACCAATTGTTTATTGTTTATGTGCAGGAAGGATCCCTTCCTGCACATAAACAATTACCCCTGCAGTGCAGGCCCCCTTGCAACATGGTGCAAGGGTGCCTGCGCTCGCGCTAGGCACCTTTTTTAGCACCAGCGCTAGGGGAAACGCAGGGGTGCGTCGTATATTTGTAAATACGGCGCATCCCTCCATTTTGAAAATGTCAGAGTACAGCATTGCCAAATTTGGTGTAACACAGCGCTCCAGCATTTTCTTGTAAATATCCTCCTGGATTTTTTTTCCAAAGGAGACAACAGGAGGGTTTTTTCATCGGAGAGTTAGGGATATCAGGGATACACTTTCCCTATTTGTGATTGTAAGACATAATTAGGTCATTTTGCGCTGATCATGACGTGCATTGACACGGGGGCGTGGCTTGATGCCGATGTAGTCAGGAGTGGTCCACGGAACTCCAGCCGGCATATCCCCTGTTTATAATAATCCTGAGCCCCAGGCACTCTAACTCGGGGAGATCCATGAGGTTGAATGTCCCCAGGGTAAAGCTACCCAAGAAAACCAAGAGTGGCAGGCGTTAATTGCTGTGAAATAGCCCGATTTGAAAAGGGAAACCGCGTAGTGCAGGATAAGATGGCGACCGCGACGCGAGGAGGCGGAGGGTTCCGAAGGCCTGCGTGAGGGAGGAGAAGCCAGAGCGGGCAACTACCGGCACAGAAGTAAGGAAAAGGGCCTTGGAAATAACGGAGGTGCACTCCAAGAGCCGGACGGAGAGAGGGACGGGCTCGTGAGCGAGTGATCCGCTACGGAGCACCGGAGCGGACTGAGTGCACCGCTGCAGAGAAAAGACATCTGCTGGAAAGCATGGAGGATGCGAAAGGGAAGAAAAGGTGGCAGAGACTGAAGCTACTCAAGCGGGCACCTTGAGAAATCAGACGACAGAGCCCTATCGGCCCCAGCGCTGGTAAGAGGGATTAGTGGAGACCGAAGGTGGGGGAGCTTCCCCCAGTGGTGAACACCAGGCCCAAGCTCAGACACAGGCCATGAATTGCAAGGCCCTAGAGGCAGTGAATCAGTGGGGCACGTGGGAATCTGGGCGAGTGAAGACAATGCTTTAATAAGCAGGTGGGCTTACGTGAGCAGGACCCCACATCCGGAGACGAGCGAAGCCCCAAAACCTAGCAGTGCTGAACAATAATGTAAGCACAGGGTGCACGGACACAGGAGAATAGACGGCAGCTCGACAACTAACTGGCGTATGAACCCCTTAAGGCCTGAGACGGCTGAGGAGAGGAGCACTGGCTTGGGAGTGGCCAAGGGAAGACGTGGACGACAGAGCAGAACAGAGGGGGCACAGGAGACCTGCATGAGTGGTGCAGCCAATAGAGCGCATTCTGAACCATAAACCAGGCAACCAACAATGCATAAGCCCAGCGCAGACTGCTGCTGTGAGGAATGAGACTGTAATCAGCAGCGCACCAAAGGACAACGCGTAAAGCGGCCCATTGGTAAACTGAGAAGCTGTCGGCACTGCCGGGGAGCCACCTGCTCTGCCAGTGAGTACCAAACCAGTGGTGATAAGGACCCAACGAGCGGGATGGGAAAAGTCTCTAAACGTAAAGGTTACGGTGTCCTCAGCATGGAGGGGGCCGGAGCCCAGGCGGATGATGTCGGAGAAAGTCTGGAATCGGGGAGAGACGCCACAACTACGCGGCCCACATTGGCAGACATTATGCAATCCATTACGGCCTCCAGGGAGGCCCTAGAAATGAAAATTGACGCAATCGGTACAGATTTGAACCTACTGAAGGATGACCACCGCAAATTAAAAGAAAGAGTGGCAACCGCTGAAAAGACACTCAATGATCTCCCCACGATGGTGACAGCCTTACAACAGTCGCTTAGAGACATTGAAGCCAAGGTGAAGATACTGGAAGTAAGGGCAGAAGATAGCGAGGGGAGGTCTTGTAGAAATAATCTATGCATAGTGGGAATGCCTGAGAGGGAAGAGGGAACAGACATGGTGAAATTCCTCAAAGAAGTAGCACCAGAGGGCCTCTCGCCTTTTTATGCACTGGAGAGGGCTCACAGGGTCTTGGCCAGGCCCCCCAGACCTGCCCCCCCCCTTGGCCCATAGTGTCGCGGCTCCTACACTACAGAGATCGGGACCATATTCACCACCAGGCCTGCCAGAAACAAGAACTGCAAGTGGGCAACAGCAAAGTAAAGATATTCCCAGATCTTCACTAGAGCAGTAAAATGACAAAGAGCTTCGTTCCTAGCAGTCAAAAAGAAATTGCGGCAATTGCAGTTCCCTTACTCAATGCTATTCCCAGCGAGACTGAGAGTAGTTGGCAAAACAGGATTACAATGTTTTAACTCACCACAAGAAGCCTGGGAATGGTTGGACTCTGGACCAGTGCATGAAGGGCGGAATTCTTCACCGGGTCCAGCACCGATGACAAGAGACAAGGGCAAGAGTGTGGCACGGGTCTCGACGGAAGTCAGATCTGAATGACGCAAAGCTCTGCAAGTGGTGGTAGAGCTTAGCCAAGGAGGCTCTAGTCCTAGATCAAGCAGGAGTGGACAGGAAGCGGATAGATCCAATGGCTCGCTGGCCACAAGTGCAAACGAAGATTCAGAGCCAGAACTGCCAAAGATTACGCCCAAGTATGTGAACAAAATTGTGTAGAGAGGGATACACCATTAGAACGCTGACCTGAGACACTGGGTGGAAAGCTGAGAATGAGACACCTAATGGGAAGAAAGAAGATAATTAATATGTGAGCCGGGGCTGACGATCAGGACATAATAATGGGGGGTATGGGCTGGTGGTGCGCCGGGACCCGGTGGGTAAGCTACATAACCCCAAGATCCAGTGCTTAATTTGAGCCTGTGCTTTCCGGTGCTCAGCACCGGCACTTAATTGGTTTCTGGTGCTCGGCACTGGCATCTAATTGTCAACACAATACTTAGAAAAGTCTACCACATGGTGGCGCTGCTCATCTAATTTAGAGATGAGCAGAACAACGGTTGTTTATGAATACAATATACATTAAAATAGTGCTAATACCTGCCTCCCCAGCCATTCCTAAAGCTTTGAGGACCTGGAATAATCTGAACTGTCGCATTTACATGCGAGAGAGATGGTTAGTAGTTGTTTTGGCAGCGATGACAAAGGCGATGGGTGGTGCAAGCTGCAGTGGGCCTCTTGGTCAGAGCCCTGGCACTTAATATTTTACAAATTAAGCACTGCCAAGATCACAAGGAACCTTACTTGTCACTTTGTGTTTGGATGGGAGCTGGACTACCTGTACATGTCCTGGGGAGGGGGAGTTGGGGTTCTTGTTTAATTAAGGGTTTGTTTTCGGGGGCCAGGCGTGTCAAGGGTAGGGAAGCCGATGGAGAATGGTTGAGACCAACACAATGACATCCCCTATAGACCGTAAGTGTATATCATGGAACGTGCGGGGGATGCACACCATGTAGCGGTGCCACAGAATCCATGCGTACTTAGTGAGGAGGGGGGCGCAAATCGCTATGTTACAGGAGACACATATAACGGCGAAAGAGGGAGTTGCGCTTCAATGTAGATGGAGGGGCCAAGTGTATTATACAAATTACTCAGCATTTGCCAGGGGAGTCCTGATTTGGGTGAGGGCGGGAGTACCATTTCAGTGCACCAAGCAAATGCTAGACCCTGATGGGAGATATGTCATATTGTTGGGAAAGTTAGATGATAAAGATGTCACGCTGGGTAGCATCTATGGCCCAAACACGTATCAAACTTTGTTTCTGGCACATCTTTCCAGAACGCTGGCTCCAACGCTGACGGGGTCGGTGATAATAGGGGGGGGACTTTAATTGCATTACAGATGTGGAGCTGGATCATTCCCACCCGCCTCTCCCAGATTCTCACGTGCATAAAATAGCAGAAAATAGCAGAAGCGCGAAGAAACTGGCAACAGCAGTGGGGATTGGTGGATACTTGGAGGGCGCAGCACCCAGAGGACAGAGATTACTCATTTTGCATGAGTAACATGTCAGCTTAGACTCTATACTGTGCTCCCTTGATGTACATGAATATGTACAGATGAGTGAGTATCTAGTCAGAACGATCTCAGACCATAACCCACTATTGGTGGGCCTGATCTGGTCCAGAGAGAGGCCCAAAATTCCGACCTGGCGCCTGAGACGCTGGAGGACCAAGTCTTCCAGGCGACGATACGCACCGCAATTGGACAATATTTTGAGGAGAACGATGAGACAGCTACGAACAAACTAATAGAGTGGGAGGCCTTTAAGGCTGTAATACTAGGAAGATGCATCTCGGAGTCGGTGGGAGTAAGGAAGGTACTTATGAGGGACACCCTGGCGGCTGAACAGCGACTCCGAGACCTAGAGAGAGAGAGGCCTGAAAGGAAAGATAAGCAGGAGGATCTACTAGCAGCTAAGGAAGTAGTAGCCGAGCAGGTAGAGCGGTTGCATTGTTTTGATTACAAGAACTGTATGATTCGAGCCCACTCTGAAAGGGACAAATCTGGGGCAATGCTGGCCTGGCTAACCCGGCTAGGAGAGGATCAGTTATATTAGAAATGAGGGGGCATGAGGTGGAGATCTGACATCGACAACAAGATAATAATGATATCTTTCTGGAATACTACACAAGATCATACGAAAGTAGAATATCCCCCACAAATGAAGAAATTGATGAGTTTATGGGCGACATTGAGCTGCCAGCAGTATCGGAGGAAGAAGCAGAGTCCCTAGGAAAAGATATAGGGGCATATTAGCAAGGGCACTATCGCCGCTTTAGCGGCACTTTTTGCCGCTAAAGCGGCGATATTTATATCGCCCTATCAGCAAACTGTCTCTAACAGCAGTTAGCGACAGTTTGCGGGCATTAGCGCCCGTTTTTATCGCTTTGCATGTCAGCGATATTTATCGCTAATGACATGCAAAGTGGGCGTTCCCGACGAACAAACCTGGGAAACACTCGCTAACAGGCCTATCGCCTATTAGCAAGGTGGCCATGGCCCCAGTTAGCGACGTGAAAAGTCGCGCTAACCGGGTCATCGCCATTTATTTAACACCTGCAATTAGCAGGTGTTAGCCATACCTAACATGGGGGTGGATTATGCTGATACGACCACAGGGTCGTATCAGCAAGGTGTTCTCCTTTCTCCATGCAACATCGCTGGTTTTTCAGCGATGTTGGCCCATTTCCCTCGCTATCGCTGGAATATTAATCGTTGCTAATACAGCGTTAGCGTGGTGATATATTCCAGCGATAGCCAGCGATAAAAAAAATCACGCTAAGCAGGGTTAGCGATGATTATCGCCTCTTCTTGCTAATATGCCCCATAGAATTAAGTGAGGTGAGAGAGGCCATTAAAGTTATGGCCAGGAACAAAACGCCAGGGACAGATGGACTCCCAGTGGAGTTTAACTCCGCGTATATTGAGTTGCTGGGTCCCAGACTAGTAGACTATAACATTTTGAGTAAGATTCTGCCCGCCCGCCTTCTCCCACATATGGCAACACTCTTACATCAAGACCAGTCAGGCTTTATCCCCACCAGGAACACAGCATTGAATGTTAGAAGGTTACTGCACAAACTTGAGGCTGATTTATATTGCAAGGAGGAGGCGACCATCTTCGCAGTATATACAGAGAGGACCTTCGATAGTCTTGAATGGTCTTTTCTCTTCCAAGTGATGAGAAAGTTTGGATTGGGGTCTGAATTTGTAGGGTGGACAGCTCTATTGTATAAGGACTATACGGCTAGAGTTAGGACGGGCAAGCTTATCTCCGATGCCTGCCAAGTGGAGCGGGGGACACGACAGGGGTGCCCATTGTTGCCCCTGCTGTTTGCCTTAGCCATGGAACCGCTAGCAGCCAGAGCTAGGACAGGGCGTCATTACCGAGGACTAGAAGTAATTGGACAAACGCATCATATTGCATTATACGCAGATGACCTATTGTTGTTCTTGGCCGATGCGGGAGGGGACCTCCTGGGGCCAGGGAACTCCTAACAAGGTTGGAGAGGGTGCCGGGCCTCAGGGTAAACTGGGCAAAATCATGCCTCTTCCCTGCCAAGGAGCACCGAGTGGGACCCCAGGAGACAGAGGGAGTTCAGTGGGAGAACCGATGCTTAACATACCTGGGAATTCAGATATGCCATACCTAAGGGGATTTCCTAGAGGGCAATGTAGGGAGAGCCCTGAGGGGCGTGAATGCTAGCTTTGACTTCTGGGGGACTCTTCCCATATCAGTAGCAGGCAGAGTCGCCCTATTGAAGATGGTGACCTTACCGAGGCTCCTATATTATTTTGGGGTACTGCCGGATTGAATCCCGGCACAAATGTTTAATCAACTAACAACACTTATGACGGCGTTTTTATGGGGAAAGGGTAGGAGAAGAGTAGCACTTACCACACTTACGAGGCCAAGAGCAGAGGGAGGGCTGGTTGCACCTGATATTGAATACTATTACCTAGCAGCACAGTTACAGTGGCTCACGAAATGGATGGCAAGCCGAGTAAGAGGAGTGGTGCAACAAGGGGACACAACGCCAAGCCTGAGACTACTGTCGCGAGTGGTGTTGAGACTCCCCATTCAAGATCGAGAAATGACCACAGAACTAAAAATGGCTCGTAAGTGCTGGAATAGGAGCCTACAAAGATCTAAGACTAGGTGCCCGTATGCCCCGGAGATTCCACTGATTATCTGTGAGGCGTTGCCACATGGAGGGGACTGGCATAGGCTGGTGGTCTGGGGGAGCTTGGAGAGTCCACAGTGCGGGATTTATACGAGGACGGCATCTTGATCCCATTTAATGACCTTAGAGAGCGATATGACATTCCTGGGGGGGACTTCCTGTTACACACTGCCTTCACAGCAGCAATATGAAAACATTGGAGGGGGGGACTCACGGAACCACCAACGTCGGCGGGATGTCAATATGTGGTAACTGCAGCAGGAACTTTCGAGGCAGTCACCTGCCTTTACAGGCAACTCACACATCCCTTGAGTAAATTGCACCAGAGATGGGAAGAAGTTTTAGGCGAACCAATAGCTGAGAAAACATGCGGAGAACTAGTGAAAAGAGCATGGAAGAGTACCAGAAATGCCAGATTTCAACTGGTGCATTTCTACGTCCTGCACAGAGCATACCTCATCCCGGGTCCCAGAGTCCCTAGGAAAAGATATAGAATTAAGGGAGATGAGAGAGGCCATTAAAGCTATGGCCAGGAACAAAATGCCAGGGACAGATGGACTCCCAGTGGAGTTTTACTCCGCGTATATTGAGTTGCTGGGTCCCAGACTAGTAGAAATATATAATCAAGCAAAGCAGGAGGGAAAACTCCCTGGTTCAACGAGGGAGGCAGTAATTATCCCACTGTTGAAACCCGGGAAACCTTCATATGACAAAACAGTGTATAGACCGCTTTCTATGCTCAATTTAGACTATAAAATTTTGAGTAAGATTCTCACCGCCCGCCTTCTCCCACATATGGCAACACTCTTACATCAAGACCAGTCAGACTTTATCCCCACCAGGAACACGTCATTGAATGTTAGAAGGTTACTGCACATACTTGAGGCTGATTTATATTGCAAGGAGGAGGCAACCATCTTCGCAGTATATATAGAGGAGACCTTTGATAGTCTTGAATGGTCTTATCTCTTCCAAGTGATGAGAAAGTTTGGATTGGGGTCTGAATTTGTCGGGTGGACAGCTCTATTGTATAAGGACTCTACGGCTAGAGTTAGGACGGGCAAGCTTATCTCTGATGCCTGACGAGTGGAGCGGGGGACACGACAGGGGTGCCCATTGTTGCCCCTGCTGTTTGCCTTAGCCATGGAACCGCTAGCAGCCAGACCTAGGACAGGGCGTCATTACCGAGGACTAGAAGTAATTGGACAAACGCATCATATTGCATTATACGCAGATGACCTATTGTTGTTCCTGGCCGATGCGGGAGGGGACCTCCGGAAGCCAGGGAACTCCTAAGAAGGTTGGAGAGGGTGGCGGGCCTCAGGGTAAACTGGGCAAAATCATGCCTCTTCCCTGCCAAGGAGCACAGAGTGGGACCCCAGGAGACAGAGGGAGTTCAGTGGGAGAACCGATGCTTAACAAAGCAGGGAACTCAGATATGCCATACCTAAGGGGATTTCCTAGAGGGCAATGTAGGGAGAGCCCTGAGGGGCGTGAAAGCTAGCTTTGACTTCTGGGGGACTCTTCCCATATCAGTAGCAGGCAGAGCCGCCCTATTGAAGATGGTGACCTTACTGAGGCTCCTATATTATTTTGGGGTACTACCGGTTTGAATCCCGGCACAAATGTTTAATCAACTAACAACACTGATGACAGCGTTTTTATGGGGAAAGGGTAGGAGAAGAGTAGCACTCACGACACTTACGAGGCCAAGAGCAGAGGGAGGGCTGGTGGCACCCGATATTGAATACTATTACCTAGCGGCACAGTTACAGTGGCTCACGAAATGGATGGCGAGCCGAGTAAGAGGAGTGGTGCAACAAGGGGACACAACGCCAAGCCTGAGACTACTGTCGCGAGTGGTGTTGAGACTCCCCATTCAAGATCGAGAAATGACCACAGAACTAAAAATGGCTCGTAAGTGCTGGAATAGGAGCCTACAAAGATCTAAGACTAGGTGCCCCTGTGCCCCGGAGTTTCCACTGATTATCTGCGAGGCGTTGCCACATGGAGGGGACTGGCATAGGCTGGAGGTCTGGGGGAGCTTGGAGAGACCATAGTGCGGGATTTATACGAGGAAGGCATCTGGATCCCATTTAATGACCTTAGAGAGCGATATGACATTCCTGGGGGGGGACTTCCTGTTACACACTGCCTTCACAGCAGCGATACGAAAACATTGGAGGGGGGGACTCACGGAACCACCAACGTCGGCGGGATGTCAATATGTGGTAACTGCAGCAGGAACTTTCGAGGCAGTCACCTGCCTTTACAGGCGACTCACACATACCTTGAGTAAATTGCACCAGAGATGGGAAGAAGTTTTAGGCGAACCAATAGCTGAGAAAACATGCGGAGAACTAGTGAAAAGAGCATGGAAGAGTACCAGAAATGCCAGATTTCAACTGGTGCATTTCTACGTCCTGCACAGAGCATACCTCACCCCGGGCCAAATTAATAAATATTTTAACACACAAACAGCAGTATGCCCACGCTGCAATTCAGAGGGAGTAGAATGCCTACACATGTTCTGGAGCGGCCCGAAATTGGGAGACTTCTGGGAGGAAGAGACTACAACCCTAGCAGATGTGACAGAAAAAGAAGTGGCAGCAACACCTGGATATTGTCTGCTACACTGGTTCCCTCATACAGCTAAAAATAAGGTAACAAGTAAGTTCCAGGACCTAGGCCTGGTACTGGCAAAGAGAGACATTACTAGTCATTGGAAATCACGGGGGCCCTAATACACTAAGATGGAAAAAGGAATTCATAAAATGGACAGAATGTTAGGGGGGCAGTAAGGTTGCGAGTAGCTAAGAAAACTAATAGCGAAAAAGCTCTGGAGGCAGCTAGAGCATGGGCAGTGATGGTGGAATCATTGAAGAACCCAGTGACTGAGGCAGAAGGGGACCCAATAGGGGAAGCCCATGCAAGTGAAAGCTGAGCCCTGCAGCCCAGGAACCAAAAGACAAGAAGCGGGGGAGAAGTTACACAATGGTGGAAACCCTTCTGACTGGATATGCACAAGCCCCGAAACCATAGCGGCAGTTAGAGGAGTAATTGGACACGCATCTCGGCATTAGGAGAATAAGATGATACCCACACATGACACACCTGGGGGGTGGTGGGAGGGGGGGTGCTGAATTGTTTTATAATGTTAGGATTCTTGGTCGTTTGGTTTAACTAGAACGGAACAAAGCTGATTGAATCGGATGTAGCTTGCATAGAGCACCTACTGAGAGACAGAGGATTGTAGGGTAGTTAAGCCCTTAGCATGGAATGGAACCTCGTCCTTAGATTTGTAACTGCAATTCTGTTGAAAGTGAAAATATATACCTGTGTATAGTAACAATGTCATCAATCGTTAAGAATTTGTAGTGGGCTGGTCCCACGTGTTGTGATGACATAGTAGACGTAGCCGAGCTGAGTTTCAGGTAGTTTATTAAGTCCATACGAAGAGTAGTTACAGAGCCTTACGGCGAGCTCCACCAGGAGCAGTCTGCTAGCTGCTCAGCCCATCTTCCAACTGACTCACTCACACCAGGCACCCAAGCATTCCACTCATGTCAATCACACCAACATTCTACACAGAACACTCACACTGGCTGAGCAGCTAGGTACAAGGTGAAAGGGAACAATATAACATAACACGGGGATACTACATTATCCTCTCCCTCTTGAATTGAAAAACAAATAGAACCATAATAAAAATGAAAGAAAACTATAAACATCAATATACAACTAGAGATAACAGTCCATAAACCCTGGGATGAAAGATAAAACCACATCACGAGAGGGTAAACAGACCAACAAAGGAGGAAAGAAGAATGAAAGGACATAAACACACTAACACCATCCTCCTCCTTTAATGTTGACAAAAAGTGAAAAAGTAAGTAGTGAAAGAACAATACACAGAGACAAAGTGAGCAACTACCACACTGAAGGACATGTGGACACACGTGAAAGGAGTAAAGGGGGAAAACATACCCCAAGACTCAAACACTGTGGGCGGACAACACCCAAGAAAGTACTCCTCAAGAAAGGAAACTGTGGGGAAGGGAACCATAACCCAACCCGCCACCCCTTGTGTGAGGGACACATGTTAGAATGGGACTAATCCATAACCTAAGCAGTGTAAAAACTAGTGTTGAATGGGACTAACACCCATCAGAACATGTGCAGCACAAGAAAACTACACAGGTGCAGCACAGTGTGGCACACGCACACAATACGTGGACGTGAGGCAGAGGCTGACTTACACACGTAAAGTTTAAAACGTGAAGCAAAAGGTGTATTACACACACAACATGACAAAGTGATGCACAGGGCGACTTACACACACAAGACCTGACAACGTGAGGCGTGGGTGACTTACACACAAGACGAAGCAACAACGTGAGGCGCGGGGCGACTTACACACAAGACATGACAACGTGAGGCGCGGGGCGACTTACACACAAAACGTAGCAACAACGTGAGGTGCGGGGCGACTTACACACAAGACATGACAACGTGAGGCACGGGGCGACTTACACACAAAATAACAACATGACGTCAAATAGTGTAAGTGGGACTATCACCCAAAAACACACACCCAAATGAGAGGATGTACATTCAAACATGTAAATGGGCTACACCCCATAACCAACATGGTGTAAGGGTTGATATCATAAGTGAATTGACTAACGACGTGGAAATGGGACTGACAAAAACCCATACCAAACATAACAAGGGAACACACCCCTTAAGCCACCCCTAGAGTAAAGGTACAGAGGCTTAACAAATCTATGACAAGAACGTAAAGAAAGAACATGGGACTGAGACCCACTCCGATCCCTAGAGAGAGATACAATATCTGAAAAATGCAGGCATATAACTATGACACATCACTCAAAACACATGACTTGTTATTCCATTGAGTGACAACAACAAACCAGAGAAAAAAAAAAAAACATGCATCGTAAACTTTACATCCCAAAAATGTCACTGGTGTGCCTGTCACCGCAAAAATGAGGAACAGGCATTCCTTTGAACCAAACAGTACGTCGTAGGAATTAAGCGGTTCATCTAAATTTGTGACAGAATAATACATCGATGCAGATACCACACCCACTGAGGATTGAAGAACACCTGGGCTTGTAAAGAAATTGCGACTCACCACACGAACTGCAAGAAAAGTCCAGTGCCCTCAGAGTTTTCAGAGCCAACGGAACTAGAGACAGTCATAAAAACAAATACGGCCAGGACGACGGTTGCGCTTACAAGGAAAGTATTGCTGTGACTACCATGAGGTCGAAAACGATCTTCACTCTAGGACTCTCGTGCTGAGTTTCAACAATCAATTAACTTTATTAGATGAACATAACGTGGTTGGCAAAAAAAACACAGGTTGAACACAACACGGTCCATTACAGGCAACATTGAAAACCTGCAGCCTCCAACCCAAAGATGGCGGCACGCGGTCACGCCAGCACAGGGTGACTTACGGCGTGTGCGTGCTCCCCACGATGCAGCGCAGAGAGACTTCTTCGTCACGAAGATAACAATGGCAGGCCCGTCATAGAAGAAGATTTGTAAACGTGCAAAAGGCAAGAGCGCGCGCATAAACAGCCACACGTGCCTCTTTTTAAAACCGCTGAGCAGTGGTTGAACTGCCCAAAGTCCATAGGCCCCCAAAATAATTTGAATACTCACGATAAGTCTCGCTACATCCTACGTAAATGGGCAGATACCCATGGACAAGTGTAATGCTTCAAGAAACATTCACCCAGCAACCTGATGCAGGCACAAATAGGCTTTCCTCAGATCCAACGTTGACACAGAGACACTGTCAGATGAAAATTTCCAAAGTCCTTGAAAATGTCATAGTGCACAGGAAAACAACAGGAACGCCCATAGAGCAGATTGTAGTGCCGTCAGCATTATTCTTGAGCTTGAAGTAGCACACGATAGTAGATACCATAAGATCCATTAAACGTGAAGTTGTGGAGTATAACACGCCTGGGCTGGGGCTGTCCTGTATAATGGACACTGGTGGGGCTGCGAGGCGTGCTGCTCCAGTTTCTTTTGTTTCTTTTTTAAAATTCCTTAGTCTCAACACTTACTCCAGTAAGTCTACTTGCGCAGTCTGTGTGGCTTAAATGACCAAGTACTTCTGTGAAATTACCTTGTGCTGTCTTTGCTTGTAATTGCTGTAGGTCCTTTTCAACATGAAGACTTCTTATGTAGCTTCCAACATGAAGACTCTTTTTTTCCCTGTCATCTTGATTTTCCTTGTGAAGAAACGTAGGGCATGAGTTTGTCTCCAGATCGTCGCCAAAATGTAGTGGGCTGGTCCCACGCGTTGTGATGACATAGTAGACGTAGCCGAGCTGAGTTTCAGGTAGTTTATTAAGTCCATAAGAAGAGTAGTTACAGAGCCTTACGGTGAGCCCCACCAGGAGCAGCCTGCTAGCTGCTCAGCCCATCTTCCAACTGACTCACCCACACCAGGCACCCAAGCATTCCACTCATGTCAATCACACCAACATTCTACACAGAACACTCACACTGGCTGAGCAGCTAGGTACAAGGTGAAAGGGAACAATATAACATAACACGAGGATACTACAGAAAAGTAAGACTGTATGCCCAAAAGCTCAATAAAATTCTGTTTAAAAAAAAATGACGTGCATTGACACTGAAAGAAATGAAATGTAAATATAAACCAGAAATGTCAGAGATATATGTGAGTTAACATTTTACTTGAAATCTTAAATGATCACATAGGATTAGTACGGAAGTAGGATAACTTAATATCTTGGAACAATTCTGAGTGCATTACGTTTATGTGTTAGTTTTTCAACAGCTATTTCTGAACCCAAAGCCACACTAGGGTCGTAAAAATGCTGCTGTATTTTAAAGTGCCCTCGCTCCCTGCAGAGATGTCAGCCCCTAGAAGATATGATTATAGGGCGACACAGTTAGTACTTCGTCTATCACTTTGATAACCTCGGGGTTACAATGCATGTCTGACAAAATGCAACTCCTTATGCCTTATGGCAATTTAAGGGACTTATTCATCATTTGACAGCACACTTATACCACGGATTTTCCTTGTTTGTTGTTCTCTGCCTACATTTATTGTTGGTTTAGCTTTCTCGAAAAGCCCAAATGTAATAGCCAATAACAGAGTACTTGGGCTCTAAGCTTCTGAGAAATGGTCTGGCGTTATATACACACACTGCTCATCCTTCTCACACAGCTAATAATGCACTGTATCTTTAGCTAAAACAACAGGTTTTATGGATTTATTATGTAAAGGCAGCACATTTTGATCTGTCCTTGTAGAGCATTGTCATGATTGCCAATAACAAAAATGGATTTAATAAAAAATCACTTAAACTTAAATGTTGTTAGGAATTCAGAGGCTCCATATTGCATAGGTGGATCTCATGTTGAACTGGAAAACTATGCAAAAGTGTGTAAAGTCAGAAGCCTCTATTGACTTTGGTGATGAACTGGGGGAAATGCAGTCTCTCTAGTTTTTTCTGTTAGCAGAAGTCATTTATATATGTCACAGAGCTGATATTCCTGAGGGATTTGTAGAAAATCTGGAAGAATTTAAGATTTAATCTTGTCAAGAGCATGAGGGCTTGAAGTGGTTTCGGCATACTGCTGTAAGCAATGTCTATGTACAATATGAAAAATATTAGTGATGAACAAAGTGTGCAGCACTTAGCAGCTGCTCACACTCACAGAAACACCCAGTTGGAAAATGCAACCTGCTTTATTTAAGAACCAAAAAATAAATTTTCTCAAATG
The DNA here is from genome assembly GCA_963921515.1 of Calotriton arnoldi. NCBI lineage: Eukaryota > Metazoa > Chordata > Amphibia > Caudata > Salamandridae > Calotriton > Calotriton arnoldi. The sequence goes on from CAWUFW010010005.1 coordinate 48,239, forward strand.
CAAACACGCTCCCTATCTCAAAACCACTGGGGCATCATTGCCCCAAGAAAGAAACATGCTTCGGCGCCTGTCCATCCCAACGGCCCCTTCATGTTATAGAAACTGCCACAGGTGCTTGTGCAGCCCTTTCTGTGATATTGATGGAATAGGCCGTAACTTTGTGACATTGAGATTTCATGGGGATCTTCTCTCATCTGCATTGTTGTGATTACTTTGGCAAGTCCCGTTTTGACGTCCGTTTGCAGATTCTTTAATCTCTTTCACCAGAAAGTGTGGAGTTTTAGACATGTGCAGAAATCATGCCCCTACCACCATAGGAACGTCACTTTTTACGATGTTTGTGTGGTAAATGTGGCTTAATGCCGCCTTGCAAATAAGGCACCCTTTCACGCTATATTTAGCGTGAAAGGGGTGGGCAATGGGTGTTGCGGTGGCGTTCCGCCGCAACACCCATTGATTTTGACGCTGCCCTTATTTACAAGGGTGGCGTAAATAGAAAGCAGCACCAAAATTAAGACCAGGGAAAACCTTTTCTTAACATGGTAAAATTAGAAGAATTGCTTTATTTCTCCTCGTTTTTGCTTTTTCTATGTGTGCTGCATTGTGCAGCACACATAGAAACAGAAAATTGCCATGAATGATTGTTTATGTGCAGGAAGGTGTCCCTGCCTGCACATAAACAATCATTTAAAAAATTACGATATGCAACTTTTATGTGTGCTGCACAATGCAGAACACATAGAAGTTACAAATCACCATTCTGGATTGTTTATGTAGGGACACCTTCCTGCACATAAACCATCATTCCCTCAATGTAGGCACCCTTGCACTATGGTGCAAGAGTTCCTGCGTTGGCGCTAAGCAGCTTAATTTAGTGCCAGTGCAGGGAGAAAAGCTTGGGTGCACCGTATTATTGTGAATATGGCGCATGCCTGCGTTTCTAAAGTGATGGAGCGCGGCGTTAGCTATTTAGGAACTAACCCGCCCTTTGCCACTTTATTGTAAATATGCCCCTACGTGTGCTATGTGCCCTCTTCAGCTATATCTGTAAAGTAATTTGACAAGGGCTTGGTTACTCTTAGGGGCACAAACACACTCAGGAAGGATCAGAATAGTATAAAAACTTCTTGACACCAGGATTCAGAGATACTGACAAGAGATGTATGTGAGCATCACAGAGACGTCTTACATCAAGACACACTAAAAGGGGGGTAATGAGGCCAAATTTGCGAGAGTGTGAACAGAGGCCCTACATATATCACTTCGCTTGAATTCCAAACATACGGGAATGTTGACAGGGAGTGAAGTTTGGTGTACTTTGTATCTTTATTGCAGATATTATATGAATACGGTATTTATATAGTGCGAACCTCACTAGTCCAGCAGTGTCCTGTATAAAGTAAAAGGCAAAGAACACAACCAGATCGTGTTTGATGGGGTGGTGGAAGCTGCACATTTCTAAAAGGGAAAAGTGTTTTATACTGCGTCGAGATAAAACTGAGCGACATTTAAATACTTTGGGGCAGATTTACAAGCCCCTTGCGCCACTTTTGCGTCACTTTTAACATGGGAAAAGTGACGCAAAAGTGGCGCAAGGGGCTTGTAAATCTGCCCCTTTCACTCTCGAATGAAGCGCAATTCTAATTTTTTCCTTGCAGATTTTACCTAATTTTCTAATGGAAAATTGATAACTTTTCACAGATTCTCACATACGTCTCCTAGGATTTGTTACAGCCATGCCTGAAATAGTAGACTGCAACACACACCTTATTGTGCATTCATCGTCACAAAAATGATTTTATGCATCATATGCATGCAGATAGACCAACAAAGAAACCTGTGCACATATATTCCCATGCACAATGGAATATCAGTTCAAGAAGGAAGAACAAACCCCAAGATGAAAATAACCAAACACCGCCACTAACGCGTTTTAAGTGCATTGTCTGTTCAGGGTTTAGATTTCAGCCCTGTAGACTCAAAGCAAGAGGGAGCTGCAGTGCACAATGTGTGCTTCACAAACAGCCCCCAGGATTTTGGTTCTTTGCATTTTAAAGCAAGAAAACATTAGCTTAACTCGAGCCTTTGATGTCTTCTCATTCCAGCAAAGGTCGAATAGGGGAGGTCTTGAATTAGTTTCTCATCAATAATGATTTCTTTGAGTACGTTTTAATCAGGTCTTCAATCTTATCCAAGTCCAGCGACCGCATACCTCCTTCTTACTGATGTTTTGAAAGATTTGACGTCAGCATGCCGATTTATTTTGAGTTTGTAAATGTATGTGAACTCTCTCAGTGCCTAACAAAAGCATCATGCAAATACCTTACAGCCTCATCTTGCAGCGAATACTGGAGAAATACTATACATGAAAAGAAACGTAGTGATTTACAAGGAAGTGCACTTGGTGAGCATTTTGATATTTTCATTATCAATTAAGATTCCTCAATTAACTAATTTTCTTATAAGCAGAAAGGGGTAGGTTGAATGACAAAAATCTCTTTGTTTAAATGTTACTCTCACCTTCCTATTAAAGTCGAGATTTCCACCATCTACCACCTACCCCAACCTAACTACTGTGTGCACCTGCTCAATAAAGTACGTTTTGCTATGAGCATTGGAAATGGCTCCAATGTGTTAATTTTGAGGGTTAGTTATGTTCTGTGTATGGCGCTTGAAACACTGTTAGGTGATGATGTAAACCAGAGTCTATTTGCTATCTTCTCTGGAGATGGGCAGCAATGGTCAGCTCACTGTGTGGTCACTGTTGGGTGAAAATCATTGTTCTTGCAACATACCATAAAGGGGATAAGAGAGCAAACGCCAAAAGCAGGGAATTCCTTTCTGGGCTCCATTTGAATATCTCAGTTTCTATGAGACAGATCCGGAATAAGAAGTGACGAGCAATGTCTACACAATAGAGCTAGCATTAAAACCCTTAAACAGCTCTAGGAATGAGATCATTAAAGCATTTCTATGGAGAATTGTTCAAATGCAGAGAGACTGTATACAATAACTCAACCCAGTCCCTCTGGCGCACTCCTAAGCAGGAATGTTTGTCAGCTGGCTCTTATTGTTACAACAGTGTAAAGATGAATATGAATCAGCAGCTGATGGCCTCCAGGCTGACAGGGATGTGCAGGTAACATGAGAACCATTCCTAGGAACTGCTAGAACTTTTAGCTGAGGGAGCATATAAGTAAAAATGGGGTACATGTGACAACGTACAGAACTCCAAAGGGCTCTAGGGACGTAGCTCTTAGAATCTGAAGACAGCTAATAGTGCCTAAAGTCTGGACATGTGTTTTGGTGTACGGAAGGTTATATTAAGTCACAATTTATGCACGATGATGACATTCCCCCAAATATTTCTGTTGCTTCAAATAATGATTAGCATTGCCGGGCACGTATACTTACAGCATGCTACATATTTGACTTTTGCTGGACCCTATTTTTGCTGGCTTTAGGACTCTATACAGTAGTAAAGTGCCTCTGCCTCCACTTTCTGTACATTGAACCCCCTATTTGGCCTATTAACTTCCCTATAAATCTATTGTAAATGGTGCCTAAAGTGTTCATGTGCAAAATGAACAATTGATGGACAGAATGCAGAACAATGCCATACATTTACCCCAGTACCGAGATTTGGGCCTAAATCCATCGTTTTTTTGCTCCTCATGCCATTCCAGTTTGAACTCAGCCATATGCAAATCAGTCTTGACCCTGCACCCAATGGGAACAGTCCAGCCCGAACTGCCAGGCCAGATCCTCCCTGGTCTGGAAACAAGCATCCTAGGACCAGTTTCGGGGTTTCACCCCTCATCAGCCAGGATAGCTTGACTCCAGTGGCATGGAGAGCACGGTACCCATGTCTGGGCATACCCAACACACTCGGAGTGACAAATGCAAAATGAACAATTGATTGACAGAATGCAGTACAATGTCATACATTCACCCCAGTAGAGAGATCTGTCCCTAAATCCATCGTTTTTTTGCTCCCCAAGCCATTCCAGTTTGAACTCAGCCATTTGCAAATCAGTCTTGACCCTGCACCCAATGGGAACAGTCCAGCCAGAACTGCCAGGCCAGATCCTCCCTGGACTGGAAACAAGCATCCTAGGACCGGTTTCGGGGTTTCACCCCTCATCAGCCAGGATAGCTTGACTCCAGTGGCATGGAGAGCACGGGACCATCGTCTGGGCATGCCCATCCCACTCGGGTGACAAATGCAAAATGAACAATTGATGGACAGAATGCAAAACAATGTCATACATTCATCCCAGTACAGATATCTGGGCCTAAATCCATTGTTCGTTTGCTTCCCATGCCATTCCAGTTTGAACTCAGCCATATGCAAACCAGTCTTGACCCTGCGCCCAATGGGAACAGTCCAGCCCGAACTGCCAGGCCAGATCCTTCCTGGACTGGAAACAAGCATCCTAGGACCGGTTCCGGGGTTTCACCCCTCATCAGCCAGTATAGCTTGACTCCAGTGGCATGGAGAGCACGGGACCCATGTCTGGGCATACCCGTCTCACTCGGGGTGACAAATGCAAAATGAACAATTGATGGACAGAATGCAGAACAATGTCATACATTCACCCCAGTACAGAGATCTGGGCCTAAATCCATAGTATATTTACTCTCCATGCCATTCCAGTTTGTACTCAGCCATATGCAAATCAGTCTTGACCCTGCGCCCAATGCCCAGACGTGAGTCCTGTGCTCTCCATGCCACTGGAGTCAAGCTATCCAGGCTGATGAGGGGTGAAACCCCGAAACAGGTCCTAGGATGCTTGTTTCCGGTCCAGGGAGGACCTGGCTTGGCAGTTCGGGCTGGACTGTTCCCATGAGGCCAGGTCTTAACTAGGATGGCATGGTGAGCAAATGAATGATGGATTTAACCCAGATCTCTTGACTGGGGGTGAATGTTTTGATTTGTTCTGCATTCCGTCCATCAATCGTGAGTCTTTTGCTACAGTGTTCATGTTGCATTTTCAGTGTGTATTTACACTCTAGTATATCAGCTGTGTGACCAATGTAAATTACTTCTGCTAAACGGTAAAACTGCTGAGACTGCTTTCCCCCTAATTTCTTATCAGCAAAGTCAACAGATTCCATTAACTTTACACAAAAAAACCAGGTGCCTTGGTCCCCATTTTCCAGTCCAGCATCAGATCCACCTATGCAACATAACGTCTCTTTATTGTTTTTTTTTCCTCATTCACCTCAGACTATTGACCCCAAGTTTCTAGCATTCCACCCTTTTATCATATCCAGGAACTATGGGGTAGCCGTACCTATGAGGTTTATGAATCTCTTCGGATCCCACCCATATGCTGCTGGGTACAGAAACCTGAGACTAGTGTAATCATTGGACAAATGAATTGATGTCACCTGGTAATTTTGTGTGTGTTCTTCTAATATTCTCTCCCTGGGCTATTCAGCTCTATCCAGTTCACCAGAGGTCGCCAAATCCTGTATCTATTGATGGTGTCAATGGAGTCCATTTTAAAGATATATATTACAGAGTTGCGCCACTCAGCGTTGCTGGGTGGCACACCAGATGCCACTTTCTGCATATTTCCCTCTGTGCCAGCAATATTAAATAGAATTACAGCTTACGCTTATCATTACTCAACTTTTCAGGGCCATCCATGTCCCCAAAGATGATTAGACTGAGGCTTACCTTAATGTCCATCTGCAAAATGTTTTCCATTATCTTACCCATGCTTTCCCAATACGGGTATTGTTAAACCACCCTTGTCACGTCTCCTACTAAGCTTCTTCCAGGAAATCCTAGCTCCATTCAAGGCCCAGATAAAACTGTTGATTTTCCCTGGCAGTCTGTCTAACCATTCTTTCTAAAAGTGCAAGGAAGTTTATTGAAAAGAAATCTGACTTTGGGCAAGGCAGCCATCTTGACCAGATTAGCTCTGCCATAAATAGTCAGCAGGAGGAGAGTTCAGCTCTTACTTGTCTCCACAAGAGCCTTTTTGATGTTTGTTTCAAGCATCTTTTCAGGAACCTGTATAATCCTTAAGCCAAGATCTTTCATCTCATTTGTGATTAACTTGTTCTCCCTCAGTAAGTTCCAGGTCATAATCTCAGTTTTGGAAGTATTCACTGAATAAGCAACCACCTCTCCAAAATCTGATGTCAACTGATCAATGGCTGAAAGAGCTGTTTTTAAGTTAGTTGTGTAAATCGTAAATTCATCTGCAAACAGACTTTTTTTTCTCAGCCATTGTATGCAAAAGTTCAAATGGAGGTCTTCTTCCTGAGTTTACATGTCAGGGGCTGAATGTATAGATTGAACGATAATGGAAATAAGGGGAATCTTGCCTTGTGCCCCTTGAAATTTTGAAAGCTGAAGTCAGCCTGTCAATTAATAGAATTTTAGCAGGGGGATCTTTGTAAATGAATTGAACTACTCAACAGAATTATTTCCCCAAATTATAATGCGAGTTCATAGTATTCAGGTATGTTCAGTTGACCCTATCAAAGGCTTTAGTTGCATCCAATGTCAAAACAGATAATGGTGTCTTAAGGGTCGTGGCAAGGTCTATCGAGCCAATTAGACCATAAGTTAGCTTGTGTAGCGATCAAAAAACCTTTCTGTTCCTCATGTACCAGGCCTCCGACTACTCTGTTCAGACTCTACGCTAAGGCATTAGCAAAACCTTTATAGTCACTATTCATAAGTGAAATATGTCTGCATGACTCACAAAAGGTGGTATTTTTCTCTGGTTTCAGAATTGGAGTAATAATGGCTTCCTTCCAACATGTTGTCAGTTGGTCTCCTTTTTCAAAGATCTCCCTGAACAATCTAGTCATCATAGGTATTATTGTTTCCCCCAATCCTTTGTAGATTTAGTTTGGAAGGCCATCTGAGCCTACAGCTTTCCCTTTCTTGCTTTACTTGACTTCCATTATGACTTCATTCTGATTAATATCCTGGTTCAAGATTGCCTTTTTAACACAAGTGAGCTTATCTGGCCGGTAAGCACGCATCCGGTCATTGACCTTTTCCTCAGTCATTACCAAATCGTCTGTGTACTGGTCTCCAATAAAGGTGAGGAAGGTCCTTTCAATATCCCTAATATTTGTTAGGCTCATGCTGGTTACATTACTTTTTATTTCTCTAATTACATTTCTGGCTTGGCATGTTTTAATTTTTCAGGCCAGTAACTTCCCCCAGTTTTCCCCATACTCAAAGTGGGCTACCTTGCTCTCCTCCCACCTCTTCTTTATTCTGGCTTCCATTGATGTGGCAAGCTTGTCGCTTAGTTCTTGTAGTTTACTCTCTAATAATAATGTTCTCATTGGTCATAAACCATTGCTCTGATTGCCCCTCTAAGCTTTTCATTTCAGACTCCGATGACTCAATCTCCCTTTTATAAGCTCTACTCTTGTAGTGTGCAATACTAGATAGCTTCTCCCTCATAAAAGCCTCAAAGAAGTCCCAAACCATATTTAGAGGAGCTGCACCTACACTGAATTTGAAAAACTCATCAGGAGGGGAGTCACGGTCTCTTGGTCTAACAATAAAGTACAATAGAGTTCATCTTCTTGGTTCAAGCCTATAGGTTAGGCTAAATTCTATTATTACTGAAGAATAATCTGACCTGTGGGCTGCTACATGTTTAATTTCATGGATTTACTCCCTTATAGCCTGGTCTATTTAAAAGTAGTAAATCCTAGATGAGTGCCAACATTATTTATCATAAAATGTGTACCCCTGTCCCTTTCTGGCTCTTTCTCTCCATATATCGCATAATCATAGCTGCCCCATCAGATTTGTAATACACAATTGCATTTTAGGTGAGACAATAGACTTATTGTTGGAGGACCTGTATAAGATGATATCCATTATAACATTAAAACCTCCTGCCATAATAACTGGAGAGGTAAAATCCAGAAAATTTAAGGGTATCATCTTCAGAGGGTCAATGTCACCAACATTTGGACCATAGTACCCCACTAGTCTATAGTTGCAGTCATATATTTGTAAGTTAGTGATTATCCACCTACCTGCTTGGTCTGAAACATTACCCTTAATAGTTGTGTCCACCTGTTTTTTTTTTTTACCAAGATGGCCACACCCTTAGTGTCGCAGTTCTGGTCAGTACAGACCACCTGCTGGACCCACTTTGAGGTTTTAATATGTCTATGCACTCTTTTCTGGTTCAAAGAGTTTCTTGCAAAATAATGATTTGTGCTTGGGAATCCCTTAAGTATATTAGTGTTCTTGTTCGTCTCTCCTTTGTGTGCAACTTATTTATGTTCCATGAGAGATTTTGTATTGGCGCTATTTTGCCTCTAGCTTTCAGACTCATGTGTAACCAGTCTTTGGAGATAGACAGAAATGAAAATTACACTTTATCTGTAGTGCCTGGGGTTCCTGAGGATTTCTCCAAATTTTTCCCTTTATGCTCTCCACTCACTTCTGCCCCTCTGTCTTGTCCCACTCCCTTCCTTGAAGAACCCTCCCAGGCTTCCTTGTGGACAGCAAGAGCCCTTTTGAGTGCCCCTGGGCTGCTCTTGACACCAAGTGAAAGAAAAAGGAAAAGAAAAGCAGATGGATAAATTAAAAAACACTTAGTCTGAACTACATATTAACATGGAATATAAAAGTGATACATATATATGTATATAGCACAAATACTTCTATCCTACGATGAATTGCCCTTCTTAATCATCTCAATCAGCTCGCCAGCCTCCTTATGGTCTTTTAAGTTATGCATCTTTTTATTATACATCACTCTAAGTGTAGCAGGAAATCTTAATTGGGCGGCTGCACATAACTTTCTAAATTCTTCTAGTCGCTTCCCCAACTCCCACTATCTGTTCAGGGTAGCCTGAGAGATGTCAGATCTAATCTCAAACAAAACCCCATTTGCCTTCAAAGTTTTCAACTTCAGAGCTTTTGATAAAATCTGCATTTTACTGGGTAGGCATTAAAATTATCTAGAATCTTTCTTTTTAAACGGAACCTGATGGACTCCGTGAATGCCCCTGGCTATGTCTACATCATTGTCTTCCAGATGTACCGCTGATTTTATCAAGGTTGCGACAAAGGCTTTTAAGTCCTCCCTTTCCGACCCCACATTTAAAATTCTTAAATCATTCCTTATAGATTTATGTCTCTAGCTTCTCCTGGTGTTCTCTCTCTTTAAATTTCTACATCCGTATCTCTTCCTTGTTGTGCACAACTGAGGGCCTGATTTAGATCTTGGTGGTACTACTGCCATCGCGCAGTGGTGGCAGATCCAAGTACTCCGTCAAGCTGACGGCAGTCCGCCCGCCCTATTTAGATGTATGCTGGCTGACTCTTCATCTGCATCGACAGAGTGTTTACCACTGCATACGCGGCTCACCGCTGCTGATGCAGTGTACTCCAATGCTGGCGAATAGAACTCCATCGCCATCAGGACGGAGGGGTTGCATCGATCATATTTAGATTTCAAAATTGTGCTGGTGGTAGTCTAGCGGCGGCAGAGTGAATCCGTCCCGGGATGCGATCAGCATTGGACTATTCCTGTGGCTGTAGGATGAATGCTAGCATCACACACCTGGTGTGTTTTGGCTAACTTTTAACAGACACACGCATACCACACTATAAAACACACTCCATTTCAGACCATGATCCCTTGCCATTCCATTGCAGCACACCATTTTGAAGCTGAACTTTTGTCAGTTTAGTCAGGGGTCTTGTTTTTTTTCACTGCTTCTTTTCACTTTTGCCTTTTTTCATTTATTTTTTGGCTCACAATATGCTGGTAGTGCCGCTGCGGCACGGCCATGCATATTGCGAGTTTCCTGACCATCAGCGGTCCTATGGAAGTTCTTACTCCATGAAACTGCTACCAGTCAGGAAACAAAGGGGGCCCTACAGGGCCCACCTTGCCCCATGCATGTTGGTGCATACAGGTGGGGCACATGTTTTGCCCCCCTGTGTGCATGCACCCCCAGTTCCAGCATGGCATGGACTTCACAGTCCATGACATGCTGGAACGCACTATGGCGGTCCCTCGCCGATGCAGCATTAAGGCTCACATTTGAGCCTTTTTACCTCACCGCCACAGAACCGCCATGCCACTGGCCCGCCAGACCACAATTAAATTCGTAATCTGGTGGGCGGGTGGCATTTGGGTTTGGTGGTGTGGGAGCGGGGCGGTGGCGTACCACACCACTCCCACACTGCCAAATCCGTAATCAGGCCCTTAGTTACAATATCCTAGCTTTGCTCAGGTAGTGGTACTTTTTTCCACGTGTAGCAGCATTCGTAAGTTCATGGTATTACCCAATGTTTTCATTTTGTACAATGCAGTAACTCATGGCCTAGTGAATTATCCATTACAAGTTAAGCAGAGATAAAGACAATATCATGAACAAACGCTATGGCCTGAATGTTTCAATAAATCAAAATGAAAACACTATGTTATATCACAACCTCTAAGCTTCGTCAGAGGCAGACCAGCAACTTTTAAATCACTTTCCTTTTATGCCCCTGTAAGTTTGCAAGATAAATGTATTTAGTAGATATTTGCTTACTCCTTTTATCTGAGAGCAGTAAAATAAAAGTATGAACAGGAAATGATGAGCTTCTAAATTGTTATTGAATGCCGGTTCCGGATGGATGACGGTGTCTTGTCAATGGCAGGCAGATGCGCTTTAATCTCCCTGCAACACAATTTTCTTCTCAGTGTAGAGCAATCCATAATGCTCCACGCTGGCCATAGGAAAAAACATTATCCATTCCCCGGGGGGGGGGGTGGGGCATCTGACACACCAGCGCTTCAAGATCTGCCAAGTAGCTGCATTTAATACAGTGGCAACTCGGAGCAAAGCTGCCTCTGCAGTGAACTGATAAACCCCATATTCCTGCATTGAAGCAGTGGTTGCTGACAGTTTATTGATCAGTGGATATCTGCTGTGTCGTCATAACATAATTAGGGGTGGGCGGTAAACTCCGCCACGTGGCAGTTGGTGGAGTTTTTGCTGCTTCAAGCGGAGTGCGGAGTGGGAAAAACTCCGCAAACTCCGCAGGCGGATCAGAGTTTACTGCCCACTCCTACTAAGTAGTATTTTATGGCAATAAATGTTTTTCGACATACATTATGTCATTATTAGTCAGATTGTTGAGTGTGACATTCTAAGCATGAAAAGCAGGTCCCCCAATCACCACTGAATTCCTCAGAAGAAAGAAGTTTTTTTTTTTTTTACCAGAAAGCACTTCTCCCCATGAAATAGGGCAGAGTGCAGGTCTACAGTTAACCGGATTTCCCTTTCTCATACATAGCACATTGAGCCAAGTCCTTGTGTTATAGGGTTAGAGAATCTAAACCTATATACTTAGGTTACACTCCTAAGATTCAAAACAGCATCAGTTCACAAAAAACAGGAGTGACCACACAAAAAGAAACACTTTCTCAGATGGCAACACAGCCCCCGCAGACAGAAAATGATTAGCAGCTCAGCCATTCCCTTGGCAGGTAGCTCATCTAAGTGGAAGAACCTGCAAAGGCCTTCTGCATTGGCATGGTCAGTTCCAGATATGTGCTGCACTGTAAAGTCCATGCTCAGTAGGGAAATGGACCACCTCAAAACTTTAGGCTTCTGTATAAAAATATATACTTACAAAATAATATTATGCAGATAATTAATACAAAATATTCTAGTAAACATATTAGTAATAAAATAAGAAAAATAATAAGCATACATACAGCAGAACACATTGCATATTATAAAAAAGATTTTTTTTTAAATCCCAAATTATATTATAAAAAAATTACAAATGATTTAGATTTATAAATAATTTAAAAACAATATAAAACCAATAAAAACTAAGGCCCTGATTACGATGTCGGTTGGACCAGCACTGACAGGCCGTCAGTGGCGGTCCGACGTCGGATTGCAATCCAGGCGGTCGAGCCCTAAAGGATCAGGGAGAAGACCGCCGCATACAACAGGATCAGTGATCCTGTTGGGGTGGTGGTCAGAATCACAATTCTGAATGGAGGTGGTGCCGAGGTAGGCACTGCCGTCGGGATTACGATATCCCTTTCCGACAGACTTTTCAAGCCATAAAGACCACCATAAAAAGCCTGTCAAAAATAGATTTTGGGGGGCCCAAACAAGACCCCCTTTTGTCGTGGGCCACTGTAAAGTGGTCCAGGGGGGCAGATGTAGTGCCCCCATGCACTAAGTGCCATGCACCACATGGTGCATGGCACACAGTGCATGGAGGTGCCAGATGTGCTCCTTTAAATGGTGGCTTGTGTTGCGGCCCTTTTCCTCGGCCGCAGCACATGCCAGTGTGTAAAGGAGCACTTCGTGACCGCCAGCCCGGCAGTCGCATCGAAATTAGGAGGTCGGACCGCTGACTGCTTTTCAAGCAGTCTCCTGACTGCTGCAATAGCGGGCCGCGGTTTGACCACCGACATCGTAATAAGCCCCTAAATATTAGCTATCCTAGCAATAGTAGGGAAAGTAATAGACTTGGAAATAGCCAGCTTTCCTTTACCGACTCCAACCTTAGCAACATCTGGGAACCTTTTGGAGCTTGGAAGGGTCACATTTTCTATTTCTACTCCAACTTAAGCAAAAGTAGTGAAAGTGTTGGCCTTTGGAGGGGACACATTTACTATTCCCACTCCAACATAAGCAACAATAGGGAAAATGTTAGACTTTGTAGGACACACCTGCAGCCCCCCGTCTCAGCAGAAGCCAATTCCCCCTCACCAAAAAAAGGGGACATCCACCCAAAAATCCAGGTGGTGTAGATGGAAAGACACCCACCACTGCCAGTAAGAAATCTCACACCTAAATTCCTTCTGTGTGTGCAACACATTCACTCTGGACTATTCCTGGACACATTTCCATTTCTGAGGGGAGTAGTATTTTGGACTTTGGACTCATCCACCATGATTGACTTCTTCACTTTTGGCTTTTCCTGTTTGGTTTAGCACATTGTTTATTTTTACCTTGTTCACTGCACTAAATACAAACTAAATACTAGTCACAAACTCATTCCTTCCTATAGTATCTCTCACATCTAGCAATGTATATTTACTCCCATGTGAACTTTAAACTGCCAAAACAAGCTACTTGCACAAGCAAAGATATGTTGTATGTAAACAATGCTTAACTCAGGATCACAACCATGTCTCACCAACACATACATACAAGTGTTTGGGTATATAACATCTTTATTCCATTGTTCCAATCATAGGCTGACATGATATCAGAAACATAGAACATCAGACATTATTCAAATAATCTGTGTCAGTGATAACATTTTCCATTGCAGACCTTAACAACATGGAAGGAGGGGACTCATGATACAATTTCCTATACAATAGGCAACATAAAATTAGGTCTACATCATCAGCTGGAGCCATATTGCCTAACTCAATAAAGGAATCCCGTATCATGTAAACCATTAAAGAGACACATGGCAATTAAATCATTTCTGATCACAGTGTCATTCCAATCCAGTGTTGCTGCATCTGGTGGAATGTCACAAACAAATGTCAGTGATGTGCCACAAGCACTTTGGCCTACAATGAGGAGACACGTCTACAGCTACATACAGTTCATACACAATGAGGATTTAGCCAATGTGAAGGCAGAATAGCATAATAATGGCCTACACAACATTGTGTTGGAGCACCTCATGGCAAACATATTGCATTAGGACCACCGCACCACACGGAACAAGTCCAATGGAACCCTTGTAACTTCCACCCTATCGCTGTGCAAGCTATCTTGGTATAGGTTTTGTACACCCAAAGTCTATGACAGACATTCCAAGGAATAATCCATGTTCACTTCATATATCAGAACAGCATCATATACCTGCTAATGTCACAACTCTGAAATGTCCAAATGAAGATGCCATGGTGAAGGTATCTAAAACAGACCAAAACAAAGAGATTAGATATGAAGCTATACATATGACACAATTCACATAGTCAACCTCTAGAGAACACAGTCCAAGGCAAAATTTGAAGCTAAACAAAGCAACACTAACAAAACAAACACCTTTCACCAGCATTTGCCACAGCTTTATCTTCTGAGTATGTTCCATTAAGATTCTCCACACATTCTCACAAGAGTTGCTTTAATAGTCAGAGTCCTGACATCTCACAACATACTTACACTCATGAGAAGTCAATGAGATCTTGACGCAAGTCAGCTTCTTCCTCTTCACCACTATCATCATCATTTGGCATTTCAGGATACTCACCCGGTGGCTCATCCATGGTCTCCATCCTCTGCAATATAAGGAATGTTCCGTCGCAGGGCAATGTTGTGGAGCATGCAGCAGGCCAAGGTGATTTGACACACTTTCCCGGGTGAGTGGAGGAGGGCTGCCCCAGTCTTGTCCAGGCATTTCAATCTGGCGTTCAGGAGCCCAAACGCCCACTCCGCTGGCCACTGTGTTCTTTCATGGGCCTCATGGAAGCAGACACTCCCTGGCATAGGATTCCTCAGTGGTGCCAACAACCATGGATGGTTGGGATACGTTAAGTCTTCTAGATGGAAGCCATAAGTGCAACAATACGTTACACACTTTCTGATTATACTACCTGTCATTACCCATACAATGTTAGGACAGATCAACCTTACCAACAAGCCAGGCCCTCACCAGTAGCAGTTGTGACAGCAGCTGGGGTATGGTGCTGTTCCGCAGTATGAAGGAATCATGGGCTGATCATGTGAACCGGGCACAGACGTTTGAGATGTACAAATCCGGTAAACAGACAACTAGCATGTTGATAGAATGGAAGTGCTTCCTGTTATGGTGCACTTGTTCCCCAGCTTGAGGTGGCACTAAAGCAATATGGATGCCATCAGTGACTCCAACCACATGTGGGAAGCGACTAAATCCATAGAAATCCCCCTTCACATTGGATAAATCCTGAATTCTGGGGAACTATATGTTGCTATCAATGCGTTTCTCCTTGAAGAAAACACGTCTTTGAGTACACCACTGAACATTGTTTGTGACATACCACCAGATATAGCCACAGTGTATTGAAAGGAACCTGTGGCCAGAAAATCCAGTACTGATATAAGTTTCACAATTGGAGTGATAAATGTAGGAAAAGTAATTCAAGGAAGGAGGTCAGACTCCAACTGATGACATAAATCATGTATTGTTCGCCTATTCAAACTGAACATCTTGATAACATCTCTTTCTTCCATGGTCTGGAGGTCTGGAAATGGGAGGTACACTGGAGGCTGTCACCCCCTCCCTCTCCCAGAGTACCTATGTGAAGAGTGAAAACTATTTTGACTAATGGTCACAGTGTCCAGAGTAACATATATGAAGAGTAAGCCAAAAGTCATATTACAAAACATAACTGCTTCATAAAGCATTACAAATAATTAACATAATCATTGTCTACTGTTCAGCATCCAACAATAATCCCCAATGTGGCTTTCCCATATGTCTATAACAAAAATGTGCATATCATCCATTCCAAAGTGTAAAATGTGCTTAATATTTTGGATTTCATGAAATTTTCATGACATCAACCTGCGTGCACAGTGCACCACGCATATTTTGCCTTTATGCACAGTAATGCACACCACAGATTATTTTTGTACTTAAAATTAGATAAGAATAGAGTTTTTCCAATGTAAACAGGAGAGCCCTCATTTGTAGTGGTAGTGGCGCACTTAACAGTCACCAATACTGTAGTTCCAACCACTCCTACCTCTCAAACCCAACTCCCTCCCGAACATCCTACCCATTTTCTCAATGAAGATATCTTGTTTGCCCTTGCCCTTTCCCCCGTGACAACCGATCGCCCTCCCAAAGTAAAAAAAGACCTCTCCTAAACCCCAACCCATCCCTTCCACATCCCAATCCACCCCAGAGAATCCTGATTCCCACCCCAGTAAACCCAGCCATACCCCTGAGCTGACCAAGAAAACCCCTCCCAAACCCCAACCCATCCCTTCCACATCCCAATCCACCCCTGAGAAACCTGATTCCCACCCCAGTAAACTCAGCTATACCCCTAAGCAGACCAAGAAAACCCTTCCCAAACCCCAATCCATCCCTTCCACATCCCAAATCACCCCTGTAAAACCTTATCCCCACCCCCTAAATCCAGCCATACCCCTAATAAGTCGAATCAACCCCTCCCAAAACCGAACACACCCCTCCCTAAACTGACCCCCCTTCCAATGTACCATTGTCGAGGTGCCTGCTATGCCCAATGGATGCCCCTTTGTGATGAGGTTCCCTGGCAGTGTCAGTAAGGGCATGTTTGGTGGCACAGCATTGTGGTGTGACTCAGAGTTCATCAATGGACTGGCCATTGGCCTTTGTTAGCATTATATTTTCAATCGATTCATTAAAAAGTGTCATACTTTGAAAGACATTAGTCCTGCCATTACTTTTCAAAATATTTCTTGTTATTGTACAGTTAATGATTTGTGACTACAGTTGTGTTTGTTTCATACCTGATTGCTGATCCATTTTAAGTGGTTAGTATGATCTGACCTTGGACCCACTGCTGGAGTTACACAGGACAAGGGGAAATGTTGAATGGAGGTATAAGTGGGATGAAATCAAATTGGGGCTGACATTTGCATTGGGTGTTATATGATACGTATTTCAGCTTGGCCTGGCCAATGTCAACATCATTTAGGTTGCACTTCTCCCTATGTTGAAGGTTGAATATGTGTTTGATGTGTTCAAGTTAGATAGTTGGTTATCCACACATAGAGGGTGTTAAATTGCCATACATTTGTGGACATGTGTCCATTTTCCGGTGTGTACCTTAGACCTACTTTATCTAGATGTGTGACAAATGCTGTTAGTGCTGTGTTTGCTTTCATGACTTGCTCTTACACATTATCTGCACATATATGTGCATGGCACTTGGTTATGCTATTGGTTGTCCCTGATATACTTCAATCCACAGGTCCTTGGCACATAGAGGTTTTAAGCCATTTGCAAAATGGACTGTGGCCCATGGCCCCAGCCTTACTGGTTTCCCCCTGGTAGAGGCATACCTAGTATGCTGAGAGTGTTTACATTGTGCCCCTTTAATGTTTCTCACACTGTTTAGTTGTAATCCCATTTACTGATACAGAGCTATAGCAGAGAAGGTGTGTTTTTGTTTCATGACACATTCATACAGATGTACCTTTGTAATCACAACAGGACCTAGGATGTGTGCAAGGTGAGGGTGTCACAGAGATGAATAGTTGTGATATTGATGAGGCGGTGCTGTTGTGTGACACACTTTAATGCACACATCGCTATCACTGATTATGAGTGATAAACACATCTATTGTGTAGAGTGTGCCTGTGCAGTGTCGTTGACCTGGCCAAAGAAGGTATCATAGAGCTATATTTGGGTTATACATTCAAAATAATTCAGAACAGGGGCCCACAAAATATGTGTGGCCCATGGACTCCAATCCCCTTGCCCTGGCCCAGGGACCCACAACACCCTTGCCAGGTCCATGTTGAGGCATCGATTTGCTAAGGAATCTATAGAAACAGGTAAGAGTATAACTTACCGATGGTTGCGTCCACGACAGTGTCAGTTTTGGACATGATCAAGCAGGTATAGCAGCGGCAGGACGTGTACGATCAGCTCCATGGTGGCACAGGATGTGTGGAGGTGAATGCAGGTGATTTTCAGCCTTATATCCTTCCCTTTCTGCCAGCTCATATGTGGTGGTTGGACCACCACATTCACTCCAGCTTTAAGGCACCTCGTAATTGGGCTGGCGGTAACACTAGCAGTCTACCCTCCGACAGATGCATTGACCTATCTCGACCTATTCCCTGGTGATGGCAGAGGGACTGCAGTGGTCTTCTGCATGCCTCGTAATATGGTGGTCGGACCGCCAGCAGTGCGGCAGTTCATCCGACGACAACACCCCGTTGGTCCCAAGACCGCCAAATTCGCAATCAGGGCCTAAGTCCATCGATAGTTTAGACATAATATGCTGTATACGATATTTCCGAACTACAATTTTTTTCATTCAATGTGGTGCTCCATAAACTATTCTATATAGAATTGATATAAAAATGTATAGTACTCACTACTGATATTACTACCTCTTCGCCCAATATAAAAGTGACTTGCTCAAATGGGTTTTTCTTCCTTAGTGTATGTTTCCTTTAGGCATGGTTCCATGGTGATAGAGCCCCTTCACAGCCATAGACTCCAATCCCACACCAAGTGAATCTAGTCAAATATTTTAGTCATATATGTTCCATAAAAGAGGGGACAGGAGACTAATAAGTATTGAATGGAGGAGAGGGGATGGTGAATGAAGATTGTTATTGGGTGGCTCATGTATGTTGCAGCCTATATCCCAACTGATTAGCACATTTAGATAAACATGTATGTGCCCAATTTAATCTTCAAGGACATTGAAGAAGTGTTGTTTATACAGTGCATGTTGTCTGCAAAGTAATATATTTAATCCTAATAGAAGCTGTAGGAAGGCAAATTTTTATTGAGAGATGCAGGTATATTTGTACGAATTTTCCTAATCCAAAGTGCGGAGTATGGCAGGTAATCTAAGAAGGAGTTTTGAAATACTATACCAGAAAGATGGGTATGCTGTAGTGAAATGTTGAAACAACGCATGCGTTCGATTTGAAGTGATAACTACAGGAAAGTAGAATGCTTAAGGTGCATGCCTAATTGTTGTTGCTTATGTACTATATTTACGGTTATTCCTTCTTTTTAACAACAATAATATTACATGATTGCCGTATCCCTTAAAAAAATGTTTCCTGTGAACCCCCGACCTTCTCTGTGCTTATGTAGAAATGTTCTGATAAAAGTACGTTTTCAAAACGGAACAAAATATACTAGCACTACTGCCTGTGAGCTTGAAGTACATGTTCAGTTCTGGTACTTTCTTTTGTAGTTAGGGACTGAATCCTATAAAAGAAAAATCCTTATGTTGACTGTGAAATTTTGCTTAGTATGCACGGTTGCTTTATTTTTATTCATTAGATAAGCCCATTCCTGCCTTCTATTAAACTAGCCAAAGAAAATAAATTAATTTTAATATATACTTGTGACAGCCGGCTCTCAACTTACTTTTATATTATTGTTTTGCTACTCAGATGTGTCGGCAAAATTGACCTTTTCTCCTGAATTTTCCCTGAAGTACAAAATTAAATACTAGAGTATACTGTTGAGAAGCTGAAAATCTTCTCATAAAGGAATAACATCTAGGTTATAGGAGACCTTGAGCTGGATGATATTCAATTCAATTCAAAATCTTTATTCGGATACGGATATCCATAAAAGCACAGGTCACATAGCAGCATGATAGTACACAAATCAAAAATAAAATAAAATCAATTCATAATCAAACATCATAAGAAAACAGTTTCCAATTGGGCCCACTTAGTTTATGCCTGTCCTATATCCTAAAAGGATTAAAAAAAACTGATCTATAAAAAGTATCCATATGTTTTTGACAATGATCATGAATACAATATAAATGTTAAATCTTTAAAAACAACCTTCATAAAGTGCACATTGTGTTACGAGCATGTACTGCAACTTTCAAAAGGAGCCTACACGAAGAATTAATTCTTCCTCTTCCAATTTGAGGATTTTCATGTAAGCTGCTTCATAGTGGACAGGGGAGTTTTTTTTTTTTTTAAATGGTATCAGAAACCATTTTGCATATTTTAAGTAAAAATTACAAAAAAATAAAAAGTGTAGCATTGTTTGCCTACTCCTGCCATCACAAGGGCATGGCAATTGATATAGATTGGCATTATACCCCTGGGGAAAACAAAGTAGAAATTTCATTGTGCCAGCCCTTAGACGAAAGAGGAGTCCTTTCTCCCAGCGGCCTATTGGTTTTAAAAGGTAGCTAGATGGCGTATGGGAGACATCCTCAATAGACATGTACCTGACAACAGTGGCTTTCTGAACCTCCTTTTCATGTCTTGCTTTGCTGTAATGTGCATATAGGGCCTCCCGAAGGACTTTTTTATTCGTGCCATCTAGATCAGTAGGATTTAAAAAGACATGCGTGAGGTTCACGCTACTCAAGCTCTCCCTCACTGCGGCTAGCCGTGGTATTTCCCTACCCTTCTCGCACTTGAGACAATCTGTTATTATTTCTCTAGTGAGGGCCGCTGCCGGGTTTTTCCAAATTGCTAGCCAGAATATGGCAGGGCGAGCCTTTATATAATCTTCAACGTAAAACAATTTCAATTCGCTATGGCACATGTACTGCGATGCAGAGATCGGAGCTCCCACGAGTTTTCGACAAAATCTATTTTCTTTGCCCTGATGCTGTTACTCTTTGGGAAACCACAGACCTCTGCACCATATGTTGCAGTTGGGATGCATTGTGATTTAAAAATTTTCATAATAGCTAAAGCTACCTCTGTCTTTTTGGGCTGCCGGAGACCAAGGATTGAATTAATAGCTTTCGAAAACTTGTTCCTGCTGTGCACCACATGATCAACCCAGGAACCATTAGCTGCAAATACCAGCCCCAGATAAGGAAAAGTGCAAGTGCGTTGTACACTTTGATTGTCTATAATAATAGAATTGAAAAGATACTTTTTCGGCCCGCAAGCCATTATAAATGATTTTTTTTAATTAGTACATAACTCTAAGCTAGCCATAAAATCTACAAAACCCCGCACTAAAACGTGTAAAGCGTTGGGTGTGCGGCCCATTAAGACCCCGTCATCGGCATACAATAGGGCGGGAAGTGTATTGCCATTGATTTTAAGGACGTCGTTGGAGAGTATTGTCAATGATTTATGTAGGTCCTTGATATATAAGATAAAAAGGAGAGGGGCCAGGACACAACCCTGCCTGACCCCTTTACCAACTCCAATATCGTTTGAAACCTCCCCGCCCTTATTGATCCTCACCCGGGCTTTGAAGTCCTTGTGCAAATAAGCTAAGAAGTGAACTAAAACCTCATCCAAGCCATATTTTAAAAGAATGGACCATAAACATGACCTGTTAATGAAATCAAAAGCTGAGGTAAGATCCATAAAAGCCAAATAAATAGGGGATTTTTGAGCTATAGTATATTTTCCAATAATTAAGTTAAGGTTTAGACACTGTTCGATTGTGCCTATTTTACTTCTAAAACCTAGCTGGCATGGTTGTAAGATGCGATCTTCCTCAGCCCATATCTTGATCTTATTATACAGGATCCTCCCTAAGATTTTCAACGTATTATCTATCAGGGAGATCGGTCTATGACAGCTTGGGTTAGATCGATCGCCCTCTTTAAAAATTGGTACAATAATGCTAGTTGACCATGTGCTTGGAATCGGGGCATTAGTTAAATTGTTAAAAAAGTTTAATAAAAGAGGGGCCCAGAACTCAGGTTTGTATTTAATAAGATCAATAGGCAGCCCGTCAGGTCCGGGAGCTTTTTTGCCCAAGCTCTGTTGGATAGCAACCTCAACTTCAGGTAGGGATATTGGAATCCCAGTGGGGACCTGATGTTCAAAAGGGTCCTCGTTTTGTGTTGGGGCTGAATAAATCATAGAAAAATGAGCTTCCCATGCCTCACTGGTTATATTGCAACTTATCGGGGTCAATGATTGTCCCATGGACCTCATGTCTTTAACCGCTGCCCAAAAGCCATTCCCGTTCTTTAATGTGGCAGCACATGCAAGGGCGTCCCAGCGCTCTTTTACAATTTCATCCTTCCTAAGCGAGGTAGCTACCTTGTACTTTTGCCTTAATAATTTAATAAGAGCAGGATCTCTGGGGTTCGTTGAAAGTGCCTTTCAAAGCTGTCTGTTAGCTAAAGGACAGTCACTATTGAACCATGTTGTGCTTCCAGAGTAGGTTTGGATAACATAGATTTGATACCCTCACAAAGTTTGGAAAAAGCACCGATTACCTCAGGATTATGGTCTTGTAACGACAGGCATGTGTCAATGGGTCTCGGGTAGTCCCTTACCATCCTATAAAATAGATCAGTATTGTTAACTCCTCGCCAGACTAGTCTTAGATTGTCAGTAGTGGGGGTCAAGTTCCTGGGACCACACTCTTTAATATATATCAGCTTAGGGGCAATCCTTAGTATTATTTTAATAGGATTGTGGTCACCATGAATGGTTGGGACGACCTCAGCTTTCAGCAAGCAATCTTCAAGGGTGGGGGAGATAAAAACATAGTCAATAGTGGAAGCACTGCCCCTACCTCTGAATGTTGGCTCAGAGGGGTTGTTATTGTTGGCTGTTGCTGCAATTTCCATTACGTTAATTAGGTTATGTTACGCAGATGATCCAATAGTTCTACCCCCCTATTACTCGGGGGTGCCTTAGTGATAGATTCTATAACTGGGATAGTTTCCTGGGAATCTTGGCATTAAAATCTCCCCCAAACAGATGCCAGCTAAATTATCAAAGCCTTTATGGTATTGTAGTGTGGAGATAAAATCAAACAGGTTGGTAAAATTCATGTTCGGTGAGGTATGAAAATCGTTATTATAAAAATTAAGTAAACAAATAGATCACCCCTTTTATAAATTAATGCCTGGAATTTGTCGTATTTTGTGTCTAGAGCCTTTACACTACTGCCCGCAGAGACATTGACCCAGATTGAAAGGCTGCCAGATGGGCGGCCTAACTTGGGGGTTGGAACAACAATATTAAAACATTCGAACCCTTCAAAATATAGATCTTGCGTAGCCCAGGTCTCCTGAAACATGAGGATGTCCTGTTTTTGAACTATTTCAAGCCATTCTGGTAAGATTATTTTAGATGCCAAACCAGCAACGTTCCAGCTTAGTATATTTAAATTTGGATCAACAGCGGGCTTAATTAGGATATCATGCTCACGTGGCTCTGGTGGGTACGTATTCAGTGTGAGGGTGATCTCAGTGGGTACCGGTAAGGGTAACAGTCAGTCCTGGCTATCCAAACCAGACAATGCTGAAAACCTATTATGTATGATTGGGAAGGGAGCGTCATTAGTTATAGACCCGGGGGTCGGTTTGTAGAAGTAACCCAATGGCAATGACCAGATATGAGTTGAATTGATGGTATTGACCTCCTGTACCTTCAATAGTGATCTAACCATTGACGGGCTTCGAAAATTAATCACTACGCAATCCCCCTCTATGTTCTTTAATGCCGCCCCCACCCACCCTACTCTTCATACCATGATGATGTCGTTCATGTTTGACACCTTAAAACTTCTGTGTTTGGATAGCCAGTCCGCGCATTTATTGCGCAGTTGATCCCACGTTTCTTCTTGATTTTTCTGAAGGGTAGGTACCCCTGCCAATACCAGACCATAGGGACACGCTGCTGGTGGTAGACTCAAAACTTCCCTGCTGGGCTCGAGGGTTCTCATTCTCAGAGAGTCTGGGACACCCTTGCTCAAACTGCCTGGCCTTAGATTTACATTAACTGGGTTGTTTACAAGTTCACAATGGGGAGTAGGGGGCATGTGCAGAACAGTACCAGACATACTTTGAACGCCACTAAAGTTAGAGGGATTTTCAGGCACAGCAGTAAGCTTCGATAGAAAGCACTCCTTAACTTTACTACATGTTCCACGAGAACGTTCAGTTAAGGAACCAATGGGTGCGATTAATGTTGATGAAATAGTCTGTGAATTAGGATTCGATACAACATCAATTGACGGATTCAGATCCCCCCGTGATAGCAGCAGACTCGATGGTTTTTTGTTGTTGGCTTAATTTGTTCATAAGGGTGTCCAGATGATCTAATCGCTTCCATAGGCAAGTAAAGTTCTTATCTATTGAATCTTTAATACGTTCAAAAACAGTGTCTACAACGATATTGATGAGAGTGTCTCCAGAACCACTACAGTCAAAAGTGGGAGGTGCAACCTCAGTCTGGGTGCTAATAGAACAACTCGGTTCCTCATTTGATACAGTCTCTACAATATCAATGTTCAGTGTGGGCACTGGGGGCTGTATCCACCTCGTATTTGGTAAAAGCGGGTGTGTTGGTATCCGGAAAGGAGAGTATATTAGTCCTTCTCCTTCATGTCATAAAAAGACCTTATTAAAATGTCGGAGGAGAACCTTGATAAGTTTCACTCCGCAGTAAGGCGAAAGTATATCGTCCACCCTACATTTACTCTTTGCTGTGGCGCTTATGACATGAAGGAGAAGGACTAATATACTCTCCTTTCCGGATACCAACACACCCGCTTTTACCAAATACGAGGTGTGCTAGCATTACCAGCAAATGAGGCTGTGATACGCACATCTGGCAGTCGATATTATTAACAAGCATTGCAGGTTCTGATTACAATAAGGGACACGCACCTGCCGTCCGTATATACATGCTGGACAACATAATTTTCGTCAATCGCCTTGAAAAAGTCTAAGGGAAGACGAAACACGTGTTGGCTGATTCTTCGTGCTGGATTTTATGCAGTTGAGAATAAAGAATCTTATTTTTGAAGAAATTTGAACATTGTGGACTCTGTATATCGCATGCAATCAGGAGCAGTGTGTTATTACATTGAACATTGCTATCCTAAAATTGATACGTTCCTGATAATAGATATTTAGAACAGTTTTTTATTCTACCAGTACTCTGGGTGATCCTCTACTAGAAAAGGGTGTGCTTATAAATGCTCTCTTCTTGCAATGCTGTCAATGCTAGTGGTGCGAGGCCGCAGAGGTAGTGTCCCTGTACGCTTCCCCATGATGGGTACTTAGAAATACTTTTCGGTTACTTTTCAGTTATATAGGCACTCACCTCAAGTATCTTAGGGGTTGATGAATGAAAAAGGGGTGGCCCAGCCCTACCTCTTCCTGACGCTGACGGGCGCAGACGGGTTCGCCCTTGGCCCAGGCTTTGCCCAAGTGCGGCCCGGGCACACCCGAGCGCGTCCCGCACCGCGAGAGCCCTGGCTGGGCATTAAGCACCTCCCGGTGCGTGCTGGTGACGTTGGCATCCGCGCCATTTGGTTGGCTGGGGGTTGAAGTTTGAGGCTCCTACCGGTCACGGATTCAACAAGAACGGGCTCCCGCACCGCAGGAGTCCTGGCCGGGCTTTAAGCGCCTGCCGGCACGTGCTGGTGACATTGGCGGCGTCCGCCCCACTTGGTTTGCTGGGGGTTGAAGTATGAGGCTCCCCCCGGTCACCGACTCAACAAGAACAGGCTCCCGCACCGCGGAGCCCTGGCCGGGCTTTAAGCGCCTCCCGGTGCGTGCTGGTGACGTTGGCGGCGTCCGCGCCGCTTGGTTGGCTGGGGTTGAAGTTTGAGGCTCCCCCCGGTCACGGATTCAACAAGAACGGGCTCCCCCTGTATATGATATTATATAGATCTGAAAACGTTTGTGATTCAACTTATAAAAAGATAATGTTGAAAATCTAGACAATAATAGTGGTTTGGGGTTGCATGTAAAGAGAATACATCGGGAACCTTCTTAGGAATCCAGCAAGAACTAGTCCAAACCAAGGTAAGTTCTTGTAAAGGATTTGACAAGTTCAGTAGTGGATTGCCTTTTACCAACTCATTTAATCCTTTAGGTGCTGAGGCTTTGACCACACCAGTGCTGGACCCCTTTTGACTATTTCGGGGAGATCACACTTAAGCCTACACAATGTTTTTCCACTAAAGATATGGAGGCGAAATTTGCATCCTTTTTCCCACATGTTGGATATTCTGAAGGTATTGAGGGTCTCTAGATTCCCCTGGAGGGAACGTAGTAAATAGCCAAAACTTAGTAACATTTTGGTCTTTTTTTCAGAAACATTGTGAAAATGAACTGTACAAGAAAATATGTTTTTGTTTCTAAAATTAGCATCAATAAAATGTTTGTGGTGCTTAAATCATGCTCTTCAAAGCTTTCAGAAACAGAGTTGTAAAAAAATCTTTTCAGCAGTTTTGACATTTTCCAAGTGGTAGCCAGTATTTCCTGTTTTTGCCATCTCTACCTAACTGCACTTTGGGCAGGAAAGAGGTGTGAAACCTATGGGTGAACCCAAAAAAGCTGTGGGGCATATTATCAAGGGCTTTATCGCCGATTTAGCGGCACTTTTTGCCGCTAAATCGGCGATATTTTTAACGCCCTATTAGCAAGCTGTCGCTAACAGGCGTTAGCGACAGCTTTCAGGCGTTAGAGGCTGGGAATTACATCGCCTTGCATGTCAGCGATATTTATCGCTAATGACATGCAAGGTAGGCGTTCCCAACCTAACAGCGACTGAAAACAGTCGCTAACATCGCTATCGCCTATTAGCAATAACCGCGAGGCGATAAAAATACGCGCGCTAACCGCGATTAGCGCTGGTTTTTAGAACTGGTAAAAGCATGACTTAACAATAATAGTCAATGGGAGGTGGATTGCAAGGTTAAGTCCCCAGCATTAGCGCGAGGAATCTATCGCTGGATTTCTCGCGTTATTGCTAGGTTTCGCCGCTATCGCTGGATATTTTATCGCATTGGAGATAAACCTTGCTAATAGCATGTTATCTCCGCGGTAATATCCAGCGATAGCCGGCGATAGAAAAACGCGCGCTAAGCAAGCTTTGCGATAATTATCGCAGGTTCTTGCTAATATGCCCCTATATATTTCTGAAAAGTAGACAAAATTCGGAATTCGGCAACAGATTTGCCTCAGACTTAATCTCAATTTCATGCATTTGATGGTCGGAGAAAATGTAGTGATTTCCTTTGACTTTATGTAAACAAAGCAAAATTACTTGAAAGTCACGTTGGATTTTAGAATCCTTGCTTAACAGTATATCTGATTGTTTAATAAGATGGTGCCTTTTATGGTTTTTATATGGTAAGATTTTAATTAATCATCAATAAACTCATTACTTACGTTGCACTATTTATTGGCCCATTCAAAATGAACTTTGGAGCAAACATTATAGCTCTTTCACTACAGAAGGAGCAACAAGGGTGCAAATGTATTTGCTCTGTGTTTTGCACCAGTGCAAAGTTTCTTGAATTAAAGTCCTGATACCACAATAGGTTTAAACTCATTTGTTTTGGGTCACAGTAAGTAGATTAACTAATATGGCCTAAAATATGTTACACAAGGTGGAGGCTGGGAAAATCGAGGTGTGTTCTATGCATGCAGGTGTAAGCCTTTTTTATTACACTGAATGCATCATAGTAACATATCAATGAACATTACCACTATTAACGGCAATATTTACACATTCATCAGTGAAGATTATCTCATTTTTGCTACTTAACTT
The DNA here is from genome assembly GCA_963921515.1 of Calotriton arnoldi. Taxonomy (NCBI): domain Eukaryota; kingdom Metazoa; phylum Chordata; class Amphibia; order Caudata; family Salamandridae; genus Calotriton; species Calotriton arnoldi. The sequence goes on from CAWUFW010010005.1 coordinate 75,444, forward strand.
TGAAACAATATTCACATTTGATTAAATTAATGATATCATTTTATTCGTCCAAAAATGTTTTTTCTCAATGACATACAAGTGACTCACAGGACATTCCATCACCTTATATTCCATGGAGACACTCCTGACCACGTTCCTTCTCTCCAACATCCAGCAGACCTGCATTTTATATGCTCTTAATTCTTTCCAAGTATCTCGTGGATATTGATTTGAGTTTGCCAAATCGAAGAATGGAATTCCTTTACATCATTGTAATGAATCAGGGTTTAATCCAACCCATGTAGCTTGCAGGTTGAGACCACTTGTATTCTAATGCAATTTGATGCTTGATCAATAAAATGCACTGACCCACAAGCAGTCCAAAGCACTCCTGAAACTGAATCGTTTTAAAAAAAATGCTGACAGATTTTCGAGCCACAATTCAAACTGAACATTCAGCTTTTTCTTTGGCAAAACTGTGAATGGCAAATAACTGTCCAGCAGGTGCTGTACAATGTCAATTTATCCCTGGACCGCCAGACTCGTGAAGGGCGTATCTTCTGACCGCCCTATTACAATTAGGGCAGTCAGACTGCCATTGCCCCACTGCAGCCACCAGGGAACTGCCGTTCCCTAGTGATGTTGCCACAGTCAGGAGGCCGCAATATGTTTGGCGGGACCGCCACTGTTCCGCCAAGCATATTATGAGTTTCTTCCCCTTGCCACAGTTTTCATGGCAGTTCCTCCTCCATGAAAACCGTGGCATAGAGGAAACTGGCACCCTTGTGCCTCTGCGCCCTGGGGTGCATTCAGGGGTGCACAACATGTGCCCCCCTGTTTGCATGCACCACAGTTCCTGCACGGCATGTACTTTACAGTCCATGTCGTGCAGGAACTGTTTTTGGCGTTCCCATTCTGGTGTCCATTTCAAGGGCACCACAGTGGGGACTTAAAAAAAAGCCTGCCAGACATGAAAAATACTACTTGCAGGCAGTCCGACCATAAGTTTGGCGGTGCAGTGGCAGGGCGGACCTGTCGCTGCACCGCCAAACTCGTAATCAGGCCCTGAGTGATGAATGATTCTGTGAATGCTGCCACTTATGGATTTATGATTTTTAAAATAATGCATTTAGCAAAGTAAAGTCCTTCTGAGAGCACTCAGCCTCAGAGGTATCTGGCTATCCTGATTGAGCATTCTACTTATCAAAGGAGACCCTTTCTTCTTTCTAGGTAAATTGTACAATTGATGTTAGAAACGCACCATGCATTGTGCTCGATTAGAAAATATCATGGGAGTCATTACCTTTGGCATGATATACTGTATCCTGTAATTCGCTTTGGCAGACCAGACCCTGGATATCTCTTTATTGTGTACATTACATATTTAGAAAACAATATGTAGAGTGGCTTTGACATTAGGCCTGATTCAGAGTTTGACAGACAGGATACTTTGTCGCAAACACAAGGTGGTAGCCTGTCCACTTTATTTAGAGATGGGTGTCCTAAGCTTTCAGTCAATGAAGCTCCATTGGCTATTTTCTCTTTCCTCTTGGACCAGCCTCTTGCCTAATTAAGGATATGATTTCGGCCTGCACATTTCTTTTACTGTTTTCTTCTTATTTTGACTTCATATTGAATACATATTAAAGGGCTTGGTTCTACTGAACAATGCTATGAATTTCTGGCCTTCCAACCTTTTCTAAGCATTAAGCAATTCTATTTTTATTTTACTCATATAAATATTTGCAAATGTTTTTGTTTCTTCTTGTAACCCTTTAATCCACTTAGTAATATGTTTATTGAAGATACTTCAGCTTTATAAAGCCAGTAAGAGGATGGATAGATTTTCAGAGGAAACCTAAATGTCTTCAACCATTCTTCTGTTCAACATGCTTTTTAAAAAATATTGAGGTATCTACCCACCATATTCTCAACAAGAAACCCTGCCCGAGCCCCACCAATTGGTAAATATTGGAAATGCCGGCCATGTCCTTAAGTGCAGTAAATTACTCAAACAAGAAGTACATGGCCATGTCCTGAAGTGCAGAAAGTTACTCAAATAACAAGTAAAACCCCATCATATTGGTTTGGAAAAGGAGTTCAGCATGTTGACAGGCAATTTAATTGCTAGGAGTAAAAAGTCAATTAACTGAATGCTATATCCCAATCACAAAGAACAACTCTAACTTCAGAGTATATGGTGGGTAAAGGTTGCATACATTTAGTTTAGGACTCTACAACTCTTGATCCTCCTAGCTTAGCTGATGGCTTCAAAATTGGGGAATAGGGTCCTACCTCAACTAATGTGGTGAATATTACTGATACAGGTGATAATAATTATTCCTATCATATATACCATAAAGACGATGGGACTGTTGTTCCAGGCTGTTTTTGGCCCAGCACAAAAAGACCTTAGACAGAGAAAAAAATAATTCCTGGAGGTGCTTGGTATTTGGTACTGCTGGCTTCTATAAATTTGACACAATATCACTTCACAATCCAAATTGTACTGAGTAGGTCAGCTCATAACATGTTGGACAATACATATCAAGCAGGATAAAATTAGCACTTGATAAACAAATGAGGCCCATTGTCAATAAATATATTTGCCTTCCATTTAAATACACATCTACTATCATTCTTCAGTTTGATACCAGACTCTCAGGCTCTTTCCATGGGTGTGTTATTAAAAGACTGGTGTCAGGGAATGCATTATTCATTTCCTCTCTTTGCAGTTATTTTCAGGGACAATTTTCATTTCTGATAAGTAATGTTTGATATGCTGAGATATAGTTCCAAATTCCTTTGGAACTAGCTGCAGACCATACCATTCCCATTCCATTGTTTCCCAATTTTCTTATGACCCAAAAGGACAGTTTGACAAGATTATGCTCAATTAATCTCTGTGCCCAATGGCCTTTTAGAATTTCAGGTCTCCCTAGATGACCCGTAGACTTCATGTAGCAGTCATGGACACCAGAATCCTCCGACGATTTTCAAAAAAGGAAAGTAAAGGATAATGCTCTCTTCCGCACCTTTAAAAAAAATCAAGACTTTTCCTTCATGTGAATGGGACAAAACAACACAACAAAAATCAGGAATGCCATCGAAATAATGTGATTATGAGTATTATTGTTGTCCCCATTGTGTAATCCAGCAGACTGCAACAATCACAAAATATTCAAACCTATTTTTTGGGATAGAGCCCTTTCAGCTGATGAATAAATGTTATTCTGTCACAATAACACAATGGTACTCATTTGTCCCACTGTAAGGATGGAAAGTGACCGATCTTCGACTTGAATGCGTGGCAAGCAAATTCTGCACAAGACTCGTGAGAGCTGTCACATTAATTTTCCTTAAACTACTGAATGCTAATATTATCACATATCGAAAAGTTGAAATGCCTTCTCCACATTAGATTGTCAATAACCCTGGTCTTTGATTTGTTCAGTTTTGGAAGCACTCTTATTCTAATTGTGATTCATGTGGGAACCCCGGTTTCTACTCGCATCAGAATTGCAATTGTTGTAAGAAAAACACAATGTTGAGTTTCTCCTCATTTACATTTTCAAGAAAAACCTTGGGAAAAAATCAGTGGAGAAAGGAGCCTAGAATTGGAGAAGAAAATGCAGAATTTGGTACACCAACGTCATTCCCCTTTCCCTTGTGTGAACCTCTGTCATAATACTGCATCATGGGCTATTCAGATTTCAGGGTGTAGTATTTACATACTAGAAGCCCTGAGGCTCATATAAGAGCCTTAGACCAACACATTACTGTATTATTTACACTTAAGCCTTCATAAAAGATAAAGGGACAGATGTACACAGCTATTTTGTAATTGCAAAGCCTAAGATTTGCAAAATCCCAGAGATTGCAACCACAAATTTACATTTGATATATATGAAACCCACTTTGCCATTCCGACTTGCTAAATGTGTTTAGTGACCCATATTGAATATCATTTAGTTAGGGATCTCTCTTCCTAATTGTAATTCAATATGGTATGTATCAAAGGTTTGTGACTGTATCTGAATGCATCCTATCAACTAAGGGTATGCAGTTCCTGGGAAAGGAAGGAGGGAAGGTATCAGGTCAGAGAAGAAGGAACTGGAGGTGGGGGGATGGTTCCCTTAGGAACTAGAGCCCTCACACACCCATGTGGGTATCATGCTTCATCATAGGGCTTGCTACTCGTTGGGCCGGCACTGCAATGCCCATTCGGCACCCTCAAGTGGCTCTTTACCGAAGATCTTTTGTCCCAATGCCATATGTAATGTGCGAGAAAAGGCCCAAGGTGTAAATTGGTGAATTGTGGTGTATGTGCATGAAAGGAGTGATTTAAAGTAGACTAAGCAATGATCTCTGGTGGCCGGAGAAGTTTCAAAGGTTAACCTGAGGTGAAATGTATAGTAATCCAAACACTGCGACCTACCCCGTCCAAGGCGCCTAAGAAGGGGTAGGTCGTTCGGTGCATTATCACTTTGACTCTCACGCTAAATTAGCATGGTCTCAGCGCTAACTCGAGGAGGCAAGGAAATTACCCAAATTGGGTCAGTCTTTTAGGCAACTTTTCTAAGGTACACCTACGTAGGGTATATAGTGTTCCGATTACCATACATTTCACCTCAGGTTCCAAACTCTGTGTAGATTAGAACCCACCGGTCCTGATGAATTGCCCTTTTGATCATTATTGACTTCTTGATGGCAAGAAACATGTCGACCTTTTAAACTTCTCCGGCCACCAGGAATCATTGTCTTTAATGGGAGCCACCACCTTTTTTAACTGGACATGCATACTCTCTGATTAAAATTCAATACAGAGAATTGCTTAGTCTATTTTAAGCCACTCCTTTCATGCACATACACCACAATTCACCAATACGCACCTTGGGCCCTATAATTGAAGCATCACATATGGCACTGGGACAAACGATCTCTAGTAAAGAGCCCACTTGTGGGTGCCCATCTGGCATTGCAGCGCTGGCCCGACGAGGAGCAAGCCCTGTAATGAAGCATTACACCCACATGGGTGTGTGAGGGCCCTAGTTCCTAAAGGAATCGTCCCCCCACCTCCGGTTCCTTCTTCTCTGACCTGATCTCTTCCCTCCTTACTTTTCCAGGAACTGCATACACATAGTTGAAAGGATTTACCTTGGAGGACATATGCTAGACCTACATGCGCTCCTGGTCCCCCCTCTTCTAGTGATAGAGTGTATTTGGATACAAGTATTGATCAGGTATCGGCACCTCAAAGGACGAGGTAACTGACCCACAAAGGGAAGGTTGTGAACAGTGTTGGCAGCCTTGGGAGGGGGGAGAAGACAGAGGTCGAGCGGACCACTGGCTGCTCCCCCCAATCTGTTCCCAGAAGGATCATTTTTTTTAATAGCAACATTGTTTCCTTTAAGGAACACAAACTGCTTTAAAAAAAGGGAAAGCTTACGGTGCGGAAATGCAAATACAGAGACTGTGATCTGGTGTTCCTTGCTGTTCACGATCCCTGAGTTTGCATCCAATCACAGGGATTCACAAACAGCGATTTGCCTAATATTCATTAGGCAGGTCGATCTGAGGCCCCCTGCAACTGGAGGTTTTTCAATGCAACCTATTCGTACATAGGTCTCATCGCAAAATTAAAGGCTGGTTGTAAAAAGCCAATGCACAATTTAAAGCCTCTCCTCGCGACTAGTCCTATAGTATGTCTGGCCCCAAGTTCCCAGGTTAAGCTCAGACTGCAATGTCTTTGCAGCTGGAGGAGGAAAAGAGATTCCAAGAAGCCAGAATACGGTTCCAAGGTAAACCTCGATGGCAGTGAAGTGAAACTAGTACAGTAGCACGCTGCAGATGGGCTCCTCAAAACTGACATAGATCCGATAATGAAGACATGAGACAGGCTTTTGGACAACAAGAACTAAACGATTTGGCGAATTTCCCAGATGTAGTCGTTATCAAGCCAAGTGTATCCTGGAGGGACACGTTCTCAGAGACCGCTGAGAAAAATCAACAGATTGCACTACCTTTGAGAGGAAAAATCGGTGCATCATAGCAATGAACGTCAGTGCCTACTCCGAGTAGAACAATTTTTGAAGGGAGTCTAGGATGTTGTGTTTTTTAACAACATCATAGCTCCCGCAGTCTGCCCGTTCTCATTCGCCTCGAAGAGGAAATACGTTTTACGTGTGGATAAATTAACATCAACATTTTTGCGTGTGGAATGCAGACCAGTTATTGTCAATCATCTGTAATTACTTGCCACTGGTATGTGTGCATAATTTCCACCCACTGCAATGCAATGTTTTGTCATTTCTCCGATGTTTGAAGGAACACTTTAGAGCAGCTGCCATCTCTTTCCTGCTGACGGTGTTAAGTGAATAGCAGCAGTGCCATGCACGTTATGCAAAACATGATTTATGTCTTGTTTTAATTACTCTGAACAGTGCGGAATTGTACTGTCTATTTTTTCATTATAAACATTACAAAATAAAGGATTACCCGTGAACACTTCTACAGCTGGCAGAATTTGGCTACGCATTCCAATGGTTGCTGTTTTGGTTGAAAGCATGTTTTCTCCTGAATTAATGTTTGTGTCTTTTTTTCTGCTGGATGCCCGTGATGGGGGGAAGATTCTTTGATGAGGAAATTGTATTCCAAAGGACATATTCACATCACATTTGACTTTAGCTTTTGTTCTGCACGGGTGAAAAATGTGCGCACTTTTTTACCTGAACGGTTTCCTGTGTCCAAGAGCATTTCACTAACATCACCGAAAAGGGAATGAAGATAAGGTCCATCCATGGCGATTCTTCGAGAAAGATTATGTTACACTAAATGAAGAGAAGGGTCTTCTTTACTCACCACCAGTGCTTTAAACGGGCAGGAACTGTCTGGTACTTAGTGCCTGCACTTCTTTGATTTGAAAGGAAGGGTATCTGTACGTCTCAGCACTGCTGCATACATTTAATAGGAGAGTACCAGCACTTCTCAGGAGCAAACAATTACTTTAAAGAGGGTGTGCCTGCACTTGTATAGTTCCATTTAAAGCACTGCTTAACATAATATTAGAGGTATTAATAAAAAAAGTGATGTTCTCCGATTAGCAAACGGGATCTGTTTAATTTGTAAAAATATAAGTGCTGGTCACCAAAGCCTTCCTCAGGAGTATTTATGAGCCAGCGGGAAGCAGCCCTTACCTGCAGAGCCACTATTGGCCAGAGGCTCCAACAACCTCTGCATGCTGCCCATCCGGTCAGGAGACTCAGAGATTGAGAAGAAGTCCTATTTTTATTTTCTGTTGTGGTTAATGGAAATAGAAGTAGGGTTGCCAATACACTGTAATGGTGAAAGATCAATGTATTGGCTGCCCTTTAACTTTTATGACCAGTGGGAAAAAAAGGGCTAATCTGCTGTTTCCCTGTACAGTAGTGCAGGAGATGTCAAAGGGTCCTGGTCCCCAAACAAAACTGCCAGTAGTGCCCCCTAGCAGCCACCGGCACAAATTCACCACTGTGTGAAGCCCGTTTTATCTCAGCATACCTACTCATGAGCACTGTCAAAATGTAAAAAAAATGTAACTATGCTGGTAATACATTTTTAAAGTGGGTAATCAATCACCAGAGTTTCAGGATTTTCTATTTTCACACACAGAGATTTCACTGCCAGTTTGTGGTGTCCCATGGGTAGGAATGTGGTGGGTGCCATTACATCGGGTAATAGTTACACCTGTTATTTGCAAAGCTCAGAAACAACAGAGGTGGGGTATGAAGTGGTCTGTAAACTACAGTCATTATTATTATTTTGCTGTTGTTATTCTTCTTCTTATTATTGCCTAACTTATATGTAATGTGCTAAATATATGCTACATGCTTGCGTTGTTTGGAATCATAGATTATCATTGATGATTACGATCAGACAAGATACATTTTTCGCATTTGTATGTGAATGACAAGCTCAAATATGCCCAGCCAGATTCAATGTTGTATCCTATCAGCAAGTATTTACACAATAGATTACATGCAGGTAGGGATAGTTTGATTAGAATATTCAAAATGAACTGGAAAATACAGGATTTTAAAATGTTGCTGTGGATGTTTGATACCAATGTCTAATATGTCATTTGAATAATCAAGGCAAAATAACAGTTACTGTTATGAACCAAATTGGCAAATCAGGAGCCTCATTACAAGATAAAGCAGTTTTATCGAGATGTCGGATTGTCATGGTTGAAAGTATATCTTGGTAATTTTCTGCTTGTTCTCTAAATGGGTTGAGGCCTATCACACCAGTAGATCAGATAGCCTTACAGTTGCCAAATCGTTGATGGAGTTGGTCTTCCTATGTCTATTGAGAAAGATCGTGGAAGTCATTTAAAAAGGAGATTTTGCAATTAATCTTCACAGCGTTTGAAATGAACCAAAGTTTCATTGTAGTTATTGACCACAATCTTCAGGAATTGAGGGGAGAGCAAATGGCACTCTCAAGAATAAGCTGGCAAAAGTTTGTGCCTCCACTGGTTTAAAGTGGCATGATAACCTTCCTCTTGTTTTGATGGGCATGAGATTTACTCCTGACAGAAAGACTGGTTTATCATCCCATTAGATTATCATGGGAGGAGCAATGAGGTTTGCACATGTCCCTTCAGCTGACCTAGTTCCAATAACTGATAACATTATGCTAGATTATTGCAAAGGCCTGGCTGATATGGTGAAATCTGTCTCTCATCAGGTGAATGTTGAAACAGAAGAAGTAAGAGATATTGCTTGCCATGACCTCAACCTTAGAAACTGAATTGAGATTCAAAAACATGTCAGGAAGAATTGTTTGAAGGAATGATGGAGTGGTCCTTTCCAGACAATATTGATGATCAACATTGCCATAAAGTATGCTGGTGTGCCACAGTGGATCAACGCTTCTCACACAGAGAGAGAGAGCAGTTCAAGAAGTGGAATAAGCTGAACCAGAGTCAAGTACACAGAGCCAAATGGAAAGTTAAGTTCAAATTCAGGTTCAAAGCCAAGCTCAAGTTCACAGCGTGAATCCAGAGGGGCATGAAAAAGGAGAAGACAACAAGTGAAAGCAACATGAAGTGGTGAAGGTTCAGGTTAGTGGAAGCAGTGCAGAACAACCTGAAGTCCAGTTTCAATGCAACGATCAGTGTGAAGAGCTGTTATAGTACAAAAGACAAAAGGCATGAGTGGCAGCAAGAAGAAGTAGTCTCTGATCCAAACAACGAAAAGTTGCAGTTAGAAATTAAAGTTACAAAGACCCCCAAAGGAAAGAAGTTTTCAGTGAACAGAGCAGACACAGACAAAGTTGATCAAAGTCAAAATTCAGACTCAAGTTCGAGTTTGAGTCAAAGGGGCATATTTCCCCAAAAATGTTGGAGCACGGACCTGGGCCAAATTTGGCAGTGCCGCACACCAACATTTTAAAAATGCAGGGATGTGCCGTATTCACAAGAAAATGGCGCACCCCTGTATTTTCCCTGGTGCGGGCACAAAAAAGCTGCCTAACACCAGTGCAGGCACCCTGCTGCCATGTTGCACGGGTGCCTGCACTGCAGGGAGATTGTTTATGTTCAGAAAGGGACGTCATCCTGCACATAAGCAATCACTAATGGTGAGTTGCTCTTCCTATTTGCGCTTCAGAATGCAACACAAATAAAAAGAACAAAAAACGAGAAGAAATTAGTAATTTCTCCTTGTATCGCCATTCTAGCAACTGGTATTCCATGGTGTTAGTTTTTGGCACTGCCGCAGCCTTGTAAATCTGGGGCAGTGTCAAAAAGCAATGGGTGTTGCGGTGGAACGCCCACAGCAACACCCATTGCATGCACCTTTGCCGCAGAGGAGTGCAGTGGAAAGGGGCATATATACAAGGTGGCATTAAGCCATGCTAAGTGGCTTAGCACCACCTTGTAAATATCAAAAATGGCGCTTGGCCACCGGAGCGTCAAAAATAGTGACGCTACGGTGGCGATAGAGGCTTGTAAATATGCCCCAAAGTTCCTTGGAGAGTAAATAAAATCTAACAAAGACTGTTGCTGAATGAGGAAAGGTTGACTAAAATATTTCAAGGGACAGAACTTGCAAAAAAAAACACTGTGAACCACAATAAAAAGCCTGAGAGTCAAATAGGTTTTGAAACTAGTGGAAGTGAAAACCAGTGGGCAAGAGGTCAACGAGAAAAAGGGTTCCTAATCGAAAGATATCTCACTAGAATGAGTGCATCTAACTATAGATTCAGAAGAAGAAAAAAGATGTTGAAACAGTGTTAAATGACTATACATGGCTGAATCAATGCCAGTAGAAGTTTGAGAGTGAATCAAAGACTGAGTTTGAAACAGAAGAAGAGCCACTTTAAATTGGATAAATAAACTTTTCATTTTTAGATACATTTTTTGAGACTGCTGTTTAACAAAGAGAATTGAAAATCAAACTGAAATGATCCTTTGGAAATAAAAAATGAGAAAAATAATTTGGATTTAGTTTTTTGATTATTGAACAAATATATTATTGCTTTAAAGACATTTTTTGTTCTTCTTTCTCAGAGATGGGTTTGTAATACTGTATTTCCTCTTTTGTGAGGACTCCCACTCTTATATCCTTTAGTATATCTGCATAACGTATATCTGAGGTTTGGCGCATATTTTGGATTAACTCTTTGTATTGAAAGTTTTCCCAAATGTTTACATTTCCAATACTTTGTAGTGAATTCCTTGTTTCAGTATGTAGTAGTTTCTTGAATACAGGAGTTAGTAGCAGGTCTCCAATAACTATTAAGGGGCCGATTCCGATCTCGGCCGGTAGTGCTCCGAATCGGATTCGGTTGAACCGGATCCGATTCGGAGCCCTGTTTCCCGACCGATTCGGACGCGCGTCCGGCCGAGCTAGCACGATGCATGCGCTCGCGAAATCGCCGACCGACTCGGACGCGGGTCCAACACGCTCCGACCGACACGGACGGACACGGATCGCGTCGCGCAATGGAGTCGTTTTCCGGCCGGGTAAGTACGATGCGCGCTTCGAGCACTCCGACCGACTCGCGCCGTCCGGCTCGAAAGAGCTGTCGGAGCCGCACTGTGGGGGTCCGCGGTGGACCCCCCTGTACACGTACCCGCGTGAGGCGCACACAGGGGGGACCCATGGGTCCCCCCTACCTGTGCGTGTACGGTGCGAACCGCTTCGCCGCGTACCCGCTGTAGGGGGCGCCCTTGTTCGCCTCGCACCCATTGAGGCAATGGGAGCCCGCGTACGCGTTGTACGCCCGGCTCCCATTGACTTCAATGGGAGTCCGACCGAATCGAGTCCGATAGCATACGTGTGCATCGTACTCGTTCGGTCGGACTGCCAGAGTCCGATTCGGTCGGGAATCTCTCCGGGTCCGGCTCGGACGGAGATTTTCCCGGCCCGAATCGGAATCGACCCCTAAGTGTTTTCCTCCAAAAAGTACATCATAGTCAGTTTTTAATGTTTGCTGCATTCTTGTATAAAAGCTAGCATTAGGTTAGACTCCATGCTGACTTCATCAATAATCAGTAGCTTTAATTTCTTTAATACTCTTGCCACGTCATGACAAGCATCACCAGATAATTTGTTGTATTGTAATTTGTTGCCATGTTCAATAGGCAGCATTAATAATCGATGAAGGGTAACTCCGTTAACATTATGAGCAGCTAAGCTTGTTGGTGTAGTGACTAAACATGACAAATTGGAATCTGTTGTCTTCTGTAGGTAACTTGTCAGTACTTTAATCAAGAAGCTTTTTCCAGTTCCAGCCTGACCACTTATGTACAATAGAACTGGTTTATATATAGAACATGCTCACTTTTTATTCTCATGGAGAAATCCATGTTCTACTTTACTGTTTACCTTTTCAAAAATGTCTTTCTGATCTGCATTCAATTGCTGTATTAGTAGTTCTTGATCCACAGTTTCCCGTCTTACTTGCTGCATTGCATTCTCCACTTCATTCATAGCTATTGCAGCTTCATTTTCAATGATTGGCTGTCCAAGAGGATCTTGACTTCCAGGTGCTGAAATTTGACTGCCCTGAGAACTCTCTCTTGTTATCTCAGCAGCAATTGTTTCTTCTTGTTCAATCTCTTCTCTCACCATTTGAAGATACACTGGAAACACACAGCACGCATTGCTGTCTTTCACAGGGTTGAATGAGCCTTCATGACAGTAAAATTCTCCAAGTAGCTCACTTTCCGTTTGCCATGGCTTAAACAACTGTAACAAGGCAGGCTAAATAGAAAAACTCTCTTTTGTCCGGAGTTTGGCACGTTAGCTTTGGATGGTTGATTACATTTCCTTTGTTATGTCTCACCAAACATCCTTCACATCCAGCCACAGCAAATTTACCTTTATCTATGTTTTCACTGACATTACTTCTGAAAGTATAATGTTGAAGTATTTCATAAAGACACATCCTTTTCAGATGCTGACTTCTTCTTGGATAGTACATATCCAGCATGTTACTCTTCAGAATATCTGTACTGTGTGGCTCAAATTCTGTAAGATATTGAATTTCAGGAAAAGACTTCAGTACTCTGTTCTGAGTTTTAGCCCTAAACTCACCGATAGGACTCCTCTAGATTTAGAAAACAAACTAACTGAACTTAACCCGTCTACACATTCATAGGAGCCTATCTCTCTGTGAGAAAGCATTTTCAAACTAAAACTATACAATTTTTTTGTAAGACTCTTTTTCTGCTGAAATCTCCCCCACATCTCTTTCATCTCAGTTTTCTCTGACTTTGTTATATAAGATGTAACATACCGAGCAACAGCAATTGAGTTGTCTGCAACAAACTGTATATCCATGTCACAGGTCTGTAGTCATTAATGTACTTGTAGGCCTCTGTTCTTCTTAGATTGTATGTATTTTTCAGTGATTTCCTTGTAAGTGTTTGTCTGACTGCAGGCAAAAAGCTGTTGACTCTTCCTTGTGAGATGAGAGGTTGTGGGAATCCGAAACTACATCTTGTGTAGGCCTGGGCGGTGAACTTTGCTCCGTTTGCAGAGTTTTCTGCACTCCGCGGAGCTCGCGGAGTGCAGAAAACTCCGCTTCGCGATGTGCAGCAGAGTTTTTTCCCTGCTCGTGCTCGCGAACGGTAAGTTCGCGATCACGAACGGTAAGTTCGCGAGCGCGAACGGTAAGTTCGCGAGCGCGAGCTGCCGCTCAGGTAGAATTTCTACCCAAGCGGCAGGAATACCAGCACAAACTGCAGTTCGCACTGCACTCCGCCACTCGCGGAACTTCGCACAGTTTTTTGTAACTTCGCGGAGTTCCGCGTAGCAAAACTCCGCGAACTACGCCCAGGCCTGATAAAATTTCCCTTTTGCTCTGTATTTTCGCTGACAGTATTTTCTGTATCTATGATTTTGGGATTGTAGAACTTGTTCTCTTAATATGTTATCACTCCTCATCCTTGGGATGGAACAATTTACATACTGCTCAATAAAAGCCAACACAAACTCATCACTGTCTGTTGCAAACTTTGGGGCATCTTTAGCCCACAACAGCATATGAATATGGGGAGCACCTCTGGCTTGGTTCTCTTTATGCCAAAAGAAATCAATCACTTCACCAAGAGGAGGTTTTGTTTTCTTCAAGATGAAAGCCATTATTGCTTGAAATCTGTGATTAAAATATCTGCAAACATTTGCAGCATCTAATGAGCACAGTGCTCCTGGAATCTTCAGATGAATGTCTTTTATATTTGAATTTGCCTCCTGCAAAAATTTTAGCAGATCATCCCATGCATATTCAGCACAACTCAGTGTCATGAACGAAGGAGGTGCTCCAAGGTTCCTCAACATGCACTTCAGATCACCATGACGCCGTCGCCGATACCAATATTCATTAGTCCCAAGCTGACATGCTATTAGGTTTATTAAATTGTATTCCAAATGCTCATTTTTTCCTTGAACTTTCTCCAAAAATTATCTTGCTGATATATTATGCAAATTAACTCATGTTTTTAGACTATGATTCACGGCATATGAGAGCCCAGAAAAGTCACTCAAGTAATAAGGGAAATATATATGGAATACACTGATGAAATCTATGATCTTCTAAATATAGGCGACTACATCTATACTCAGCTGCAGGTATTTGCACAGGCTGCTCGTCATTCCTGCCACCTTCTCCAGTAGGAAAAGATGTGAGAAACGCAGAGCTTCTAAACTTTTTTCTCACACACTTAATGGAGCTCCTTCTGCTTCCTTCATTTGAAACAGCTCAATGGCATCACCAATAACCTCTTTAGAATGCAAAGGGTGGATGGTATAATGTTCATAAATGTCTTCTGTTCTAGATTGATCCACCTTCTCAATCTGACCTGTTGATGGAAATGTCTGATCCTCCATGTGTGATAACTTGCAGGCTTTCCACATTTCTATAGTAAACATTGTTTTCTACCAGATATAAAGTTGCTTTTTTAACTTTGGTAACATCTACTAACTCCTGCCAGATTCAGATAAACTTTATTCGGTTTCATGTAATAAATCCATAAAAGCGCAAGATAAAATGTAATACATACAATCCAGACGGGAACATACCCGGTTTAAGCATAATATACAGTGTAAAAAAGTGTGCAGTTTAAAAATATATAATTACCAAATCTCCACAAACACACATAAAATACCTACTAAGCTACGCTTTGAATGGTGCAATAAGACCTTACAATTAATCAAGTTATTAATTAAATGGCTGGCTAGAACAAGGTAAAGTGCATGATGCCTGGGATAATGACATGGGTCAGGCGAGTTAATCACAACTCGCCCTAAGCCTAATTGCAGATTTTAAAAAGTTAAGTACGTAAAAACAGTGTTACCCGTCAACATTTAAAGAAATATAAAAGCAGGCTGAACTTGCCTAAAATTGGCCTGTTTCAAAATTGGAATTTAAAAAGATTTTCTGGGCGTATCGTAAAATGGGCAAAGCATCATGAAGTGAACCATGTCCTGCGGAGAAGTACCATCACAGCTGCAGGATGGGAGAGTATGCAGAGGACATACTAGTGCACCTATCATCATCTCAGGTTGCACACCCGCTCAGTCCTTGCAGTGCCACTAACTCAGTGAACAGTGAGGCCACGCACGTGGTGGTAGGCCTCCCTGTTCGGTGGCTCAGGCCTACACTGCGGTCCAGCAGGGCACACAAAACCTGAGCTGTCCAGACCGCCGGGACGGGCCATCACCGCAGGCTGTACACCCGCTCAGAAGTTACGGTACCCGTACCTCAGTGGACCGAAAGTCACCGTCCCATGCCGGTGTGCCTGTGCCGGCCGCAGTGCATCCGGTGCGAGCAACTCTGAAATGGCGTCGAGCACGTGTGCCCGGTCTTTTTTTATTGACAGGGTCACGTGTCCTGTGATGCCTGTGCTGGATGGGTGTGGTGTGGGTGTATACTAGCCGTGAGGGAGTGGCTGTGGCGTACTGACAACTAGGGTGTGACCAGCAGATCACTGCAATGAAAATCTGGGCCATGTAGCGTTGTTGTCCTTCCCTGTAAGCGTAAGCGGAGTGGGCTGGCCTGGCATATGCCAGTCCTGCGTGAGGCTGTGAAGAATGACTCCGGAGCTATGGGCGTGGCTCCATCGTGAGCTGTATGAGGATCAACTGATGCGGCACTGTTGCCAGATTGGGCTAGATCATGCACAATTGGGCTATATTTTTCCCGTGTGTGCGGTAAACTTTGGGTTTGTGCTAGTTGCCAGATTATAAATATATATACAGCGCTCCAGCAAACTAGTATGTTAAAGCGCTTTATTAGACAAATATTTACTTGGCAGCCTGCTGCAACATCAATTCCAATCCATTCACCGCCTGCTTGACGATGTCCC
Organism: Calotriton arnoldi; assembly: GCA_963921515.1. Taxonomy (NCBI): domain Eukaryota; kingdom Metazoa; phylum Chordata; class Amphibia; order Caudata; family Salamandridae; genus Calotriton; species Calotriton arnoldi. The sequence goes on from CAWUFW010010005.1 coordinate 91,279, forward strand.
TGCCCCTCCTTCCTTAAAGTAGCAATATTGGGCTAGTTTGGGCTACTTTTTGGTTGTCTTTGGGCTAGAGAATGCTTAAAAAATCTTGCAACACTGCCATGCGGGTGTTCTTGTTCTAGTGCTGCCGTCACCCGGGTCACAAGCGTCAATGTGTCACTCTGTGAGCCAAGTCCCTGAAAATGGCCAACATGGAAGGTACGGGGAATCACTGACTCTAAATTCATCCATAGTTCCACACAAGAAAGATGGTGGACATGACACATCTGTGTGGGTGTGAATGTTTATTGCACATTCAGTGGAGTATTGCAGCTGTAGCAATACTGGGCCATGCAAAATCCAAATTTCAGTTTTTGTGACATGGAGGGCAGCCAATTAGAGACAAGCTCGTTGTCGGAGTTAGGGTGCGCCAACATATGTACTTATACAATCACTCTGCCAATCCCCACGCACTTATAAATTCACTATACACTCTCCTTGCAGTACTCTAATCATCCAGTCTCTACGTACGTACTTGTACAATGACCGAGACAAAGTTACATAACCAAAGTTTTCTCCCACTGTCAAAGGTAAGTTGGTTGCATACGCTGTCCAGAGCACAATGTAATGTGGTAGGGCCCAAGGGCAGCATGTTGCATACATAATGAACACACGGACACAGATAGATAGTGGAACTGGTTACGAGCACGTGCACTCGACTCCTTTTTATTACCAGGGTCAAATGTCCAGTGACGTCTGTGCTGGATGCGTGTGGGGTGAGTGTAAGCCAGCCCTCCGGGAATGGTTGGTGCTGGTAACAAGTACAACAGTAATCATCAGATCACACACAGAGATTCAATCATAAAGGGTCCATGACTTGTGCTACAGTAAGTTAGGGGCACCAGATCTGAAATCATACACAAAAGATTCTTGCATAAAGGGTCCATCAGTTGTGGTGGACTGAGGTAGGAGCATCAGAAGCAGTGTAGATCGAAGGCAGTAGTCAGCACAGACATCAAGGAATGCTTTTTGTCACTTCCTCTTGACAAAATTCGAGGACATAGAGTACAATTCTGTCTGCAATTAATAAATCAAGACTGAATTCAAATTGTGAGCTCTGCTGTCCGCAGTGTAGACTGCCATTCAGTGTTCCTTTGGACTTGCAAGATGAAGTTGGTCATTGTACTAAAGCTATAACTGATATAAAACAAGTTCTTGAAGCAAGGATACTAAAAGGATATTATGTAGGTTTTAGGGACGTAATACTTAGTTGCCTACTGGACTCTGCAATTAATGAATCAAGAGTCAATTTTAAATGTGAGCCCTGATGACCACAGTGTAGGCCGGAGGCAGCGGTCAGCAAGGGCCCACAGCCACGTGGCGTTGAGTTGAGCTGTACAGTTAGTGTCACCTGAAGCAACCAGCGTGTGTGGAGCCTGCGATGATGCGTGGTCCGGGCGGGCCGCACTGGTAGCAATGTCTTTTGCCTAATGAATTCTGTCTTAATAAGTCCACATGGCATTGACTTGTGGTGCACTGAGTTAGTGGCACCTGAAGCACTCAGCGTGTGCGCAGCCTGCGATGATGCTTGGGTCGGCCGGGCCACACTGGTAGCAATGTCTTTTGTCTAATGAATTCTGCCTTAATAAGGCTACGTGGCGATGACTTGTGGTGCACTGAGTTAGTGGCACCTGAAGCACTCAGCGTGTGCGCATCCTGCAATGATGCGTAGTCCGTGTGGGCCGCACTGGTAGCAATGTGTTTTGTTTAATGAATTCTGCCTTAATAAGGGCACGTGGCATTTACTTGTGGTGCACTGAGTTAGTGGTACCTCTGGCGCTCAGCGTGTACGCAGCCTGCGATGATGCGTGGTCCGCTCGGGCCCCACTGGGAGCAATGTGTCTTGCCTACTGGACTGCGTCGTTTGCAATTGCGACTCAATCTGAATTGTGAGCCCTGCTGTCCGCAGTGTAGATCGAAGGCAGTAGTCTGTACAGACATAACTGTGCAGTGCTGTGCCGCTGTGTTCGCAGGGGGCTTGTGCCGAGGAGGCCCACGGTCATGGCGGCAGCCACGTGGCAGGGTGAGGGTCGCCACTCTGGCAGAAGCGTTGGCTTTCACACAAGTGAACCACACCCAGAACCCCGGCCTATTTATTCACACTTCTACGCTGGAGTGGCGTACGTTGGACCAGCCCACTTCGCTTCCGCTTACAGGGGGTGACGACACAGGTTCATGACCGAGATCTTCCCCACTGCCTGAGGTAACATGGTTGCGTCCACTGTCCACAACACTACAAGCACCAGCTTGTTTTTGGATCGCACAGCAGATAGGTTTAATGAACATTATAATTAGAAATTAGCATTTAAAAACCTTTGAAATTCACTGAAAAACCATAGGTTTCAGGGACGTTATAGTTAGTTGGACATTTCACTCATACAAAACCATAGAAATTCCGCCGTTATAGTTAGTTGAGCTAACTATAACTCGCGCCCCCGCAATGCACTGCTGATGATGTCACATATTACATCATTCATGACATGGTCAGTGACATCACTGATGACATCTCAAATGACATCACTGATGACATCATCTAGTGACTGTGTGTTTCTGTAAAGTTTAAATATGTTTTATATATATACCAAGCTGTATTGAAGAATGAGGGGTTGTATAAGTGTCTGGATGGAGGATTTAGTAGGTGTGTAACTGACTGTTTAAGTGAGTGATTAAATGTCTCTTACTGAATACATGGGTTAGTGACTAAACTGTGTGAATGTCTGTATGAGTCTGTTTGTTGTTGTATAACCTGCTGCATCGGTTGGTCAGTAGCTACATGAGTGTCTCTATGGGTTATTGATTAGTTGCCTGAGTATTTGTATGGGAGACTGAGTGTGTGTGTGGTTGGGTGGGGGGTATGTGACTCTGTGCATAGATGTTTGAGTGGTTGATTCACTGGGTGTATGAGTTTAACAGTGCATGTGGAAACAGTTGTATGGGTGAGTGAGTGTGTGTATGGATGTGTTGGTGAGTGAATGGATGTGTTAGTGGTAGATGTCCAACTAAGTACAAAAGTTAAAGGCAGTGTATGTGAGAGTTGGTGTATAAAAATAACTATACGTGAGAGTGAGTGATTGTGAGAGTGGCTGTATGGATAAGTGTGTACTTGTATTAGTGATTATATAAGAGAGTAAGTATGCGTTAGTATCTGTATGAATAAATGAGGTGGTGTGTGTATAACTGTGTAGGTGAGTAAATGGAACTGTGATTGATTTTTTGCATGACTGACTAGGATGAGTGCATGACTGACTAGGATGAGTGGTGGTGTGTGAGTGTCTGTATAGGTGTATGAGTGCACATGATAGTGTTGTATTGATCAGTGACTACATGTATGAATGGTTGCATGGGTGAATGAGGGGATGTGTGTGTAGACCTAGGAATCAGTGCGTGCATACGTAGTAACTGGTATTGGTGTGTCGATGGTGTTTAAAATGGTAGTCTGTATTTTACAGTAGGTGTATCAAAGGTTATATTAGGGTGTGAGGAGGTGCATCAGATTTTTCACGTGGATGATGTCATCAGTCATGTCATCAGTGATGTCATTTGAGATGTCATCAGTGATGTCATCAGTGATGTCACTGACCATGTCATGAATGATGTAATATGTGACGTCATCAGCAGTGCATTGCGGGGGCGCGAGTTATAGTTAGCTCAACTAACTATAACGGCGGAATTTCTATGGTTTTGTATGAGTGAAATGTCCAACTAACTATAACGTCCCTGAAACCTATGGTTTTTTCAGTGAATTTCTATGGTTTTTAACAAGATAATTTGTAACTATAACGTCCCTGAAGCCTATGGTTTTTTCAGTGAATTTCAAAGGTTTTTTAAATGCTAATTTCTAATTATAATGTTCATTACATTTTCATCCAATGTGCCTTTGCGCATAGGAGGTCACTCGACATTGCTTCACTGTAAGATGCAGCATGCCGTCTTGTTTCACCTTAAAATATCAATGCCGACGCGTTTCAGGATATCAAATCCCTTCTTCTTGGGCAGCAAACACGTAACTGAAACTCTCATGGTAATGTCATTTCCTTTTTATTACTTCATTGGTATAACCGCCCCCAGTGGGCGTGTTGTCCATTGCCTTCTGGGACATTGAGTCCTACCATACGAGAGAAATTATTTCCTTTAGTAAGGTCAGACACATAGTTTGCATTAAAAATCCTTATTAACCTTGGTAGGTAGTGAAAACATGATTGCAGGCTTAATTAGCATATGAAGCGCTGTACTGTCGAAGTCCTGAGAGTTCAGAACTACAGTCTCACAAGCTGGTTTGCACGTCTCCCCAGCCAGCGATGGTGCTCCTCCCCACGGCCGGCCGCCGTGTATAATCTTTTCATCCAATGTGCCTTTGCGCATAGGAGGTCACTCGACATTGCTTCACTGTAAGATGCAGCATACCGTCTTGTTTCACCTTAAAATATCAATGCCGACGCGTTTCAGGATATCAAATACCTTCTTCTTGGGCAGCAAACACGTAACTGAAACTCTCATGGTAATGTAATTTCCTTTTTATTACTTCATTGGAATAACCGCCCCCAGTGGGCGTGTTGTCCATTGCCTTCTGGGACATTGAGTCCTACCATACGAGAGAAATTATTTCCTTTAGTAAGGTCAGACACATAGTTTGCATTAAAAATCCTTATTAACCTTGGTAGGTAGTGAAAACATGATTGCAGGCTTAATTAGCATATGAAGCGCTGTACTGTCGAAGTCCTGAGAGTTCAGAACTACAGTCTCACAAGCTGGTTTGCACGTCTCCCCAGCCAGCGATGGTGCTCCTCCCCACGGCCGGCCGCCGTGTATAATCTTTTCATCCAATGTGCCTTTGCGCATAGGAGGTCACTCGACATTGCTTCACTGTAAGATGGAGCATGCCGTCTTGTTTCACCTTAAAATATCAATGCCGACGCGTTTCAGGATATCAAATCCATTCTTCTTGGGCAGCAAAGGCACATTGGATGAAAAGATTATACACGGCGGCCGGCCGTGGGGAGGAGCACCATCGCTGACTGGGGGAGACGTGCAAACCAGCTTGTGAGACTGTAGTTCTGAACTCTCAGGACTTCGACAGTACAGCGCTTCATATGCTAATTAAGCCTGCAATCATGTTTTCACTACCTACCAAGGTTAATAAGGATTTTTAATGCAAACTATGTGTCTGACCTTACTAAAGGAAATAATTTCTCTCGTAAGGTAGGACTCAATGTCCCAGAAGGCAATGGACAACACGCCCACTGGGGGCGGTTATACCAATGAAGTAATAAAAAGGAAATGACATTACCATGAGAGTTTCAGTTACGTGTTTGCTGCCCAAGAAGAAGGTATTTGATATCCTGAAACGCGTCGGCATTGATATTTTAAGGTGAAACAAGACGGCATGCTGCATCTTACAGTGAAGCAATGTCGAGTGACCTCCTATGCGCAAAGGCACATTGGATGAAAAGATTATACACGGCGGCCGGCCGTGGGGAGGAGCACCATCGCTGGCTGGGGGAGACGTGCAAACCAGCTTGTGAGACTGTAGTTCTGAACTCTCAGGACTTCGACAGTACAGCGCTTCATATGCTAATTAAGCCTGCAATCATGTTTTCACTACCTACCAAGGTTAATAAGGATTTTTAATGCAAACTATGTGTCTGACCTTACTAAAGGAAATAATTTCTCTCGTATGGTAGGACTCAATGTCCCAGAAGGCAATGGACAACACGCCCACTGGGGGCGGTTATACCAATGAAGTAATAAAAAGGAAATGACATTACCATGAGAGTTTCAGTTACGTGTTTGCTGCCCAAGAAGAAGGGATTTGATATCCTGAAACGCGTCGGCATTGATATTTTAAGGTGAAACAAGACGGCATGCTGCATCTTACAGTGAAGCAATGTCGAGTGACCTCCTATGCGCAAAGGCACATTGGATGAAAAAAAAAATATATATATATATACATACATACACAAACACACACGCACCCTTGGGAGGTGGTGCATGTACCGGTAGAGCAGCCGGTTGTTAAAGTCCCAAATTTACCTTCCGCGGTTGCAGAAATAATGCACTCTCAGGACACACTCGCGGTATGCAGTTCAGCAATGTTTAATCTTGCTTCCACGTTATGCGTTGCGGAAATTAATCCTTGCTCACACGTAAAAAACATTAGTCAGCCTGCATCTAGTATACATTACAGCCATGGCAATAGACATAGGACTCAAGGTACGAAGCAAAGTTACAAAAATCTGTGGCGGCCATTTGTTAATGTTCAAATTTGCCAGGTTAGGTACAAAATTCAGTGAATGGTACATATTATTTCATGAAAGTTCAACATTTAAACTGAATTTATTTTCATATTAACAGTCAATGACAAAAAAGAAATGTTACAAAATCGAACAGAGCCTGAAATGGCCGATTGAACCTACACAGATATCGTGGCCATAATGAAAAGGTAACCCATCAGGCAGAACCATGCCGTACCTATCTAATTCCGTGTCCCTCGCTAGGTTGCCAATCATACCCACTGGTAATACACGGGGAGATCACGGACAAAAAATTGCAATCAAATGTCATGGCAGAGTTTAAAGTAAAGTAAAACTTGATACAGTAAGATGTAACAGCACAAGTGGTGAAATTTAGATAAAAAGAAATTTGTGTAAATGCTCAAGTCTTAGTCTTCAAAGTGACAGGTACTGACAAATGAACAGTAAAGTTGCCCCTGTCACGTGCACTTTAAGAAAGTGGCAGAAAATCCTACATGAGAGTAACGCAAATGCGAATACACATGATTGGCAAATACTAACCCATATAATCTTAATGGGTGTGAATACAATAAGACAGTACTGGATGCTTATACCGATAATGATCAGCCGCGTATGCCACGTGTTGGACACATACTAGAGTAAAAGGCCAGAGCCCAATTGAACATGGGACATTCAGCTGTGGTTCTCAGAGGTATACTAAAATAGAAACAAGTGGTGTACCAGTAAATCAATAAAATCCAATGCTAGGCCAGTGCCTAATTGGACTTTGTTACACAGTGCATGAGACTTAGGAAATTAGACAAAAATAAAATAAAATCAAACCACACGGTGCAAGTTCCTGGCCGAAGTGAATTGACGTCGCCATGTGCCTCTGAAGGAAAGGTTAGGGAACCCGTGAAGGTGAACTACCAGGGTAGTGTGGGTCCCTTCCTTTCCTCCTGCAGTGAAAAAGGGAAAGATTTTTTTTTGGGTTAAAAACAGATACACAGAATGTTAAAAACATTTGTATAAACAATGTTACATTCCCTAGAAGCTAGGAGGTTTACAGGAGAACAAAGAATAACCTAAGTTACATGCAAATGTATTCGTAACTCTTCATCAAGGTTTAAGCCCCCAGGGCTTTTGGTCTGAAAATCAATAATATATTTAGATTCACATTGTCTCAGTTTAAGTACTCTATCCCCACCCCTGAGAGGTCTGGGGATATGTTCAAGAACACAGTAGCTCAAGAGTGTACTATTAGAGTAATGATGTTGTTGGAAGTGGCGTGCCACGGGGTACTGTTGATCTTGGTTTTTGATCGCCCTCATGTGCTCAAGTACGCGTTTCTTTGCTAGGTGGATGGTACTTCCTATATACCTGAATTTACACGGACACTCTAATGCGTAAACTACAAAAGGGGTGCCACATGTCAGAAATTGTGTAATCACTCTTCTGGTCCCTCCCTCTGTGGTGAATTCTTTTCTCATATAGCTGTTCTTACAGGCCTTACAGTGACCACATGGGAAGAACCCCCTCAGACCTTGATCTTTGATAGTGTTGTAGAGTGTTATGTCACGGTGTACCAATTTGTCTCTCAGGCTATATCCCTTTCTGTAGGTGATGTTGGGTCTTTCGCTTACTAGGTGACCGATGTTAGGGTCACTTTTCAGGCTATCCCAATGCTTGTTAAGAATTTGCCTGATGTTTTTGGCATTCCTGTTATACGTGAGGATAATCCTCGTGTTGTTATCCTGATCACTCCTGTCAGGTTCATTGTAGACCCTTGTGTAAAGTGTGTCCTGCCTTTGTATCTGCTTTACCTTGTTGATGGCTTTAGTGAGTACCCACTGTGGGTATCCCCTGGCTTTAAATCTGTCAGTCATGATAGTCATTTCTTCTTTGAACGCTACCTCAGTACTGCAGTTGCGTCTGGCCCTCAGCAGTTCCCCATAAGGTATACTCCACTTGAGTGGGTCAGGGTGACTGCTGAGGGCATGAAGCAAGGTGTTACCTGCGGTGTCCTTACGAAACAGTTTGATCTGTACCTTCTCATTGTTAATCTCCACTCTGGTGTCTAGAAATTCAACTGAATGCTTACTAATGGTTCTGGTAAGCGTGATATTATAGTTATTGACATTAAGTTTATCGATGAAGTTGTTGGCATCATCTTCCTTTCCCTTCCACACCATAAACATGTTGTCTATGTAGCGGAGCCAGAGCACAACCTGCTCAGCTTCGGGAAAATTGGGGTTATTCATAAAAACTTCTTTTTCCCATTGGCCCAGAAACAGGTTGGCAAAACTGGGGGCGAAACATATCACCATTGCGGTCCCCGTGATCTGTTTGTAAAGGGTCCCGTCAAAAATAAAGATATTATTGGTGAGACAAAATTCAATCATCTCCAATACCATGGTTGTATGGGCTTTGAATCTAATGTGTCTTGTCTGAAGATACTGTCTGCATGCCTCAATACCCTGATTGTGTTTAATGATAGTGTAAAGCGAATTGGCATCTAAAGTGACTAGTAAGACGTCCTTTTACCAATGTAGACCCTCTACTTTGCTGAGAAAGTCATTAGTGTCTTTGACATGGGATGGGAGATTACTTACAAAATCCCATAGGAAATGGTCCACGTATTTAGAGATGTTCTCCGTGGCACTTCCCTTGGAGGAGACGATGGGTCTCCCCGGAGGGTTGATCTTATCTTTATGTACCTTCGGTAAAAGGTAGAGGACCGGGAGAATGGGATAATCCCGTTTCAAATAACAATACTCTTCCCACTCTAGTATACCTAGATCTTTCCAGTTCTTGAGTTTGTCCCATATTTCCTCTACACTTTGGGAGTAAATCTCTCTATTGATGACAGTGTAGAACTCAGGATTAGTAAGTTGGCGTTGAACATTGCTGAACTGCATACCGCGAGTGTGTCCTGAAAGTGCATTATTTCTGCAACCGTGAAAGGTAAATTTGGGATATATATAGTAAGTAGTAAAGGGAATTATGGGTCTTGTAGTCCGTGGGGTTAGTACACATGGAGTTCCACGGACATCAGACTACCTCCAAGTTGTTGACATGTGTGTTTGTTTCAATGAGCACTGGCATTCGTAAGTTCTGTTCCGTTTCGCTGTGTCCTTTTTAAATGCATGGCATTGCTTTGTTTGTAATTGTGTATGTTATATCTTTGCAGCGCGGTTTTTAGAACAGTCCAATGTTGCCTTTCATATTTTAACTTGTATGAACTGTTATCAGGGCAAGATGTTTTGAGAGCATTGGCGCCATGTCAGATTTAATTTAATATATTAGTGCACCTTGGTTTGTTATTATGACATGCTTCCGCCGTAGGTAGACGACTTTCACAGTTTTTGTGCAATTATATTATAAGAAATCTATCTTTCACAATCCTAAAGCAAATGATGTTGATTATATATTATGCTTGTATATTTTTAAATATGCAGTTTTTTATTTAAATGGATTATTTGTATGGTAACTATTTCTTTTTACCAACAAAGTCGGTAATTGCACATTCTTTTTTCTATGTCTATCTTGATTTGAAGGAGGGGAAGGGCTATATATATTTTTTAAACTATGGCGCCAGTTAGATTGATAAAGCCTGCTGCGCAGGCGAAACGCGTCTCTCTCTTGTTGCGAGGTCGTGTGAGACCTGAGACACATTAAATAAGCCATATACCAACTTACCTGAGTACGTGCCTCTTCTTTGCTGAAGTTGGAGTGTTCTTGTGGATAAAATTCAGCGTCGGCGGTCGACGCTGTACGCGTACCACCAGTGGTTCCTGTGGCTCCATTTGACTGCAATTTTTGGAGAGGAGTACTGAAGTGCTATTCAGTGGAGCCCCGGAGCTCGCGCCAGGGAAAAGGGATTTAGGATGACAGCTGTTGGATTTTGGATAGCGGTGCGGGGCGGTTGTGTGACTGCCAGCACGCAGGTCTGCATCCCACAGCAAGAAAAGCCTTGCCTAGGATACTGGCGACCTCCGGTGACTGGGCACCGTGAGTGCTGATGCATTTACGGTGAGGTTTGTGTTGGCATGCTCACTCGATGTTCATCGGTCTCCTCCGACCTCGTGGGTGTGCCCACCATGAACTTCTTCAACGTGCTGCTGTGTGGACTTTTATGCTCGCATTATTTTTCTGCATTGCCAAATTCCGATTTCGGATCAACTGAGGGGTAAAGACTTTTGTTGTTGATATAGCGATGCAAGGAACATTTGAGAAGTGAACTTTCACCCATGACAGTCAGCAAAGGACCTTGAATTACAAGTCCAGTAAGGGGAATTATGGGTCTTGTAGTCCGTGGGGTTAGTACAAATGGAGTTCCATGGTCATCAGACTACCTCCAAGTTGTTGACATGTGTGTGTTTGTTTCAATGAGCACTGGCATTCGTAAGTTCTGTTCCGTTTCGCTGTGTCCTTTTTAAATGTATGGCATTGCTTTGTTTGTAATTGTGTATGTTATATCTTTGCAGCGCGGTTTTTAGAACAGTCCAATGTTGACTTTCATATTTTAACTTGTATGAACTGTTATCAGGGCAAGATGTTTTGAGAGCATTGGCGCCATGTCAGATTTAATTTAATATATTAGTGCACCTTGGTTTGTTATTATGACATGCTTCCGCCGTAGGTAGACGACTTTCACAGTTTTTGTGCAATTATATTATAAGAAATCTATCTTTCACAATCCTAAAGCAAATGATGTTGATTATATATTATGCTTGTATATTTTTAAATATGCAGTTTTTTATTTAAATGGATTATTTGTATGGTAACTATTTCTTTTTACCAACAAAGTCGGTAATTGCACATTCTTTTTTCTATGTCTATCTTGATTTGAAGGAGGGGAAGGGCTATATATATTTTTTAAACTATGGCGCCAGTTAGATTGATAAAGCCTGCTGCGCAGGCGAAACGCGTCTCTCTCTTGTTGCGAGGTCGTGTGAGACCTGAGACACATTAAATAAGCCATATACCAACTTACCTGAGTACGTGCCTCTTCTTTGCTGAAGTTGGAGTGTTCTTGTGGATATATATATATATATATATATATATATATATATATATATATATATAACAATGCGTATTATTGATTTACTGATATATTTTTTTTATATTCCCACCAATATTACTGGCGGTCGACAGTAGCTAGTTATAGTTACAGTGTAGTTTCCATAGGAAAAGCGTTTTATGACTTGCCTATATCTTTGGCATCCTTTGACAAATGCTCATGACATTTTCCCAAAAAGTGTGCCGGTAATTCTTGTTGAGCATGGAATGTTTTGGGATAATCCATCAACCAGAGCCCGAGAAAAAGGTTTGTCAAAAAGGTGCGTTTGCCATGTTAATTCCCATAGGAGCTTTAGACACGGCTACAGCAAATTTAGCAGGAAGGTAGATATTGGTCCAGGGAAGTATCTTTTTGTAATTTGATGTAAATCTGTTAAATTTGTATATATAGGGATATGTAGGAATGCAGATCCTCTGAGGGTCCCTGTTTTGAGGTGTGCACTTTTCCCGGGGGCAACTTCTTTCATTTCATTAATACGGTTGATCCGGCCGTGAAGTGCACCACCACGGGATCCTTGCGGGCCGAAGTTTGCTCATTTAGGCAACATTGTGTGGATCAACAGGGCATGATGGGCTGAAGGTAATTGTGGTGTAAGTTGCGCTGGCAAGAAAAATTAATTTCTGGCACATACAAATAATGCAAACCCACAAGGGTAATATTGGACAACCGATCCCAAAATGCTTAGCACATGCTTTTGCTCACCTGAGGACAATGATGTGTGTTACAAAGAGGGAAAGTATCAGCAGATAATACTTTTTGTGTGCTGCTCATTCTGTCTTTGAGAAAGGTAAATGGATTCCAAAACGCATCAGGCATGAGTCACTTGCTGCTTTGTTTGTGCAACTTACCAAACTCAGTGTTTGTGAATAAAATGTCCCTGTTTTGAGGACTGCACTTCGCCTGGGGGCAACTTCTTTCATTTCATTAATACGGCTGGTCTGGCCGTGAAGTGCACCGCCGATGGATCCTTGAGGGCCGCAGATTGCTCATTTAGGCAACATTATGTGGATCAACAGGGCACAATGGGCTGAAGGTAATTGTGGTGTAAGTTGCACTGGCAAGAAAAAGAAATTTCTGGCATATACAAATAATGCAAACCCACAAGGGTAATATTGGACAACCGAACCAAAAATGCTTAGCACATGCTTTTGCTCACCTCAGGACAATGATGTGTGTTACAAAGAGGGAAAGAATCAGCAGATAATACTTTTTGTGTGCTGCTTGTTCTGTCTTTGAGAAAGGTAAATGGATTCCGAAACGCGTCAGGCATGAGACACTTGCTGCTTTGTTTGTGCAACTTACCAAACTCAGTGTTTGTGAATAAAATGTCCCTGTTTTGAGGACTGCACTTCGCCTGGGGGCAACTTCTTTCATTTCATTAATACGACTGGTCTGGCCCTGAAGTGCACTGCCGATGGATCCTTGCGGGCCGCAGTTTGCTCATTTAGGTAAAATTGTGTGAATCAACAGTGCACCATGGGCTGAAGGTAATTGTGGTGTAAGTTGCACTGGCAAGAAAAAGACATTTCTGGTACATACAAATAATGCAAGCCCACAAGGGGAATATTGGACTACTTATCCCATTATGCTTAGCACCTGCTTTTGCTCACCTGAGGACAATGATGTGTTTTTCAAAGAGGAAAAGAGTCAGCAGGTAATGCTTGTTGTGTGCTGCTCGTTCTGCCTTTGAGAATTAAAAATGTACTCTGAAATGGGTCAGGCATGAGACACTTGCTGCTTTGTTTTTGTAACTTACTTAACTCAGTCTTTGTGAATATCATGTCCCCGTTTTGAGGAGTGCACTGCGCCTGGGGGCAACTTCTTTCATTTCCTTAATATGACTGGTCCGGCCGTAATGTGTACCATATCAGGATCCTTGCTGGCCACAGTTTGCTCATTTAGGCAACATTGTGTGGATCAGCAGGGCACCATGGGCTGAAGGTCGTAGGGGTGTAAATTACGCCGGCAAGAAAAAGACACATACAAGTAACGCAAACCCACTCACAGACCTATTCAGACACTATATATATATATATATATATATATATATATATATATATATATATATATATATATATATATATATATGATAGTATATATATATATCGCCAGTAGGTAGTTATAGTTAGAACCTACTTTCCATAGAAAATGCCTTTTTGACTTGCCTATGTCTTTGACATTGTTTGACGAATCACCAAGAAATAAAACAAAAAAAGTATCAACTTGGGTCTTGTTATGCATTGAAAGTTTCAGGATGATCCATCAAGCGGAGACCGAGAAATAGGGGTGTAAAAAATTTATGTTTTTATGTTAATTCCATAATTTGGACAAGACTACAACCAGAACTGCTGAACAGAATTACACCAAATTTGGCAGAAAGGTACCTGTTGGTCCAGAAAGTGACCTTTTAGTGAATTGGTGTAAATCCCTTCAGTAGTTTTTGAGATATTAAAAAAAATCCAAATGTTTATATCTAGGGACACGTATACTTTTTGACACCTACATGGACCTTCGTGAACCCTTGCACCAGGAGAAGTGCTGTGATTGACTGGCTGCAACCTGTAGATAAACTTGCAGCCACCATTTTGGAAACTGGAACCATGTCCCAAGGGATCAAAATAATGATTGGAAAGTATAGAAAGGGTCAGGTTAGGGGTACCCTGAATCCATGGGTGCATTTTAGGGTTCTCTGATGAACCCCTTATGAGCATGAAAATGGGCTGAAATGTTTTCCCCATGTGGTTGTAGTTGAGGACTCATCATGATTCTCAGCGCAGCCCCCATGTAGCGTCGCAGTAGAGTCGAGAACCTTTTGAAAAAATTGAAAAATGTATACATCACATACTCAGTCTCACACTAATGCATGCACTCACAGACCCACTCAGAGACTTTCACACCCAGTTTCAGACACTCATGCACCAACTAACATTCCTACTTAGACACTCACTCATCCACTCACTCACATACTAAGAGGTCCATGTATCTACTCACAGACCCACTCAGACACTCATGCACCCACTGATTCATCCATGCAGAGGCTTATACATCCACTCACTCACAGATCCATTCAGCCACTTATACACCCACTCACAGACCCACTCAAGCACTCATGTACCCACTCATAGACCCACTCAGACACTCACACACCAATCAAAGATGTACTCAGGTACTCATGCACCCACTCACAGAGCCACTCAGAGACTTTCACACCCAGTTTCAGACACTCATGCACCCACTAACACACCTACTCAGACACTCACTCATCCACTCACTCACACACTCAGAGGTCCATGTATCTACTCACAGACCCACTCAGACACTCATGCACCCACTGATTCATGCATACAGAGGCTTATACATCTACTCACTCACAGACCCATTCAGCCACTTATACACCCACTCACAGACCGAAGCAGGCACTCATGCACCCACTCACAGACACACTGAGACACTCATGCATCTATTCACTTACCCACTCAGACACTCATGCACCAATCAAAGATGTACTCAGGCACTCATGCACCCACTCACAGAGCCACCCAGATACTCACATACCCACTCACAACCCCACTCAGACACTCATGCATCCACTGACAGACTGATGTAGACACTCAGGCATCCAGTCACAGACCTATTTAGAAACTTACATACCCACTCACAGACCCACTCAGATACTCATGCACACACTCACAGACTCATGTACCCATTCACAGACCCACTCAGGCACTCATGCACCCTCTCACAGATCTACTTAGAAACTCATGTACCCACTCACAGACCCACTGAAATACTCATGCATTGACTCATAGACCAAGTCAGGTACTCATGTACCCACTCACAGAGCCACTCAGACACTCACTCATAGAACCACTCAGACACTCATGCACCCAACAACAGACTGACTTGGACACTCATGTATCTACTCAGGGACCTGCTTAGAAACTCACATACCTACTCATAGACCCACTCAGACACCCATGCACATACTCACAGACCCACTCTGAGACTCATGTACCCATTCACAGACCCAGTCAGAGACTCACACACCCAGGCACAGATCTACTCAGACACTCATGCACCCACTCATAGACCCACTTAGAGAATCATTCACTCACTGATCCTCTGAAACATTTATGCACCCACTCATGGACCTACTCAGACACTTACGCACCAATCACAGACCCACTCGGGCACTCATGCACCCTCTCACAGATCCACTTAGAAACTCATGTACCTACTCACAGACCCACTAAGATACTTGTATACCCACTGACAGACCCACTCAGGCACTCATGCACCCATTCACAGACCAACTCAGACACTCATGCACCTACTCACAGACTCACTCAGGTACTCATGCACCCTCTCACAAATCCACTTAGAGACTCATGCACCCACTCATTGACCCATTGAGATATTCATCCACTCATTCACCCACTCAGTGGCTTACATACCAACTCACAGATCCACTCAGACACTCATCCATCCACTTAAAGAGCTACTCAGACACTCACATAGCCATTCATAGACCCACTCAGGCACTCACTTACCCACTCACGGACCCACTCAGGCACTCATGCATCTACTCAGAGACCCACCCAGACATTCACACACTGATCATAAACCCAAATCAGGCACTGATACACCCTCTTGTAGATCTACTCAGATACTCATGCACACACTCACAGACCCACTCAGACACTCATGCACCCATTGACAGACCCACTTAGACACTGATGCACCCACTCACAGACCCAAGAAGAAACACATGAACCCACTCACAGATTTATTCAGACACTCATGCACATACTCACAGACCCATTCATAGACTTATACACCCATTCACAGACCCATTCAGAGACTCACACACCTAGTCTCAGACCCACTCAGACCCACTCACCCACTCACTGCCCCACTTAGAAAATTTTACAGCTACTCAAAGATCTTCTGAAACACTCATGCATCCACTCATAGACCCACTCAGAGAGTCATGCATCCAATCACAGACCCACTCACAGACTCATGGAACTATTCAATCACCTTCTCAGAACTTAACACACCCACTCACAGACCTACTCAGACAATCATACACCCACTCACTCACCCACTCAGAGTGTCATGAAGCCACTCACAGAACCACTCAGACACTTGCACTACTACTCAGAGATCCACAGGCACTCATGCACCCACTTACAGATCACCTTAGACACTCATGTACCCACTCAAAGACCCATTCAGGCACTCATGCACCTACTCACAGATCCACTGAAACACTCATGCAACCAGTCATAGACCCACTGAGACATTCCTACATCTACTCCCATACCTATTGAGAGGCTTATACACCCACTAGCAGACCCACAAAGATACTCATGCACCCACTCACATAGCCACTCAGACACTCACACACCCACTCACAGACCCACTCAGTCACTCATGCACCCACTCACAGGCCCACTCAAACACTTAAGTACCAATCACAGACCGACTCAGGCACTCATTCACCCTCTCAGAGATCCACTTAGAAACTCACACACCTACTCACTTATCCATTAAGACACTCACACACCCATTGAAAGACCCAATCATGCACTCATGCACCCACTCAAAAAGCCACTCAGACATCATGCACCCACTCACAGATCCACATAGAGACTCATGCACCCACTTCCAGACCCACTCAGGCACTCATTCACACTCTCACAAATCTACTTAGAGATGCATGCACTAACTCACAGACCCACTGACATACTCATGCATCAACTCACTCACCCACTCAGAGGCTCACGCACCCACTCACAGATCTATTCAGACCCTCAATCTCCCTCTCACAGAGCTACTCAGACACTCACACAACCACTCACAGACCCATTCAGACACTCATGTACCAATCACAGACCTATTCAGGCACTCATGCAATAAGAATTCTGAACTGAGGTGGCGAAGTGAGCTAAAGAACGATGATGGATTCAACCCAGATCTGTGACTGGGGGTGAGTGTCAGAAAAGTTTCAGCGCTCCGTCCATCATCTCCTTGTGTTTACTCGTGCAATACTATCATAGGATTTCAAAAGTAGTTGAAAAATTATAGCACTAACATTGCAAATGCTTTAACGGACTACCGAATGGATTTCCAACTCCATCGCAAAGTTACACAGGGGTCGTGGTGGGCATGGCGATGGAGTCACAAATCCACCCACAGATACTACCAGATTGGGCTTCTTATCAGGAAACTGATAAAGGGTTAAAATAACAGACCAATGAAAGCTAGAATAAGAGCAGAAAAAAATTAAGGGAATGATTTGATTTGCTAACCTCATCAGTATCATTGGAAAATGAGAGGAAACAATTTACATTACTGGTTCTTTCTTACAGAGAGTGTTACGTATCATTTTCTATGACAAGAAATCTGAAGTGAAAGTGTGTTAAAATTTGATGATCAACAAAGTGAATTGAGAGGTATGTTCAAAATGGGGACATTGATAATGTATATATAGAAAAATATAGTGAGTTATAAGTGACAGGTAAATGTAATAAAGTTTGAAATTTAGTTACATATCCTATATAGGTAACGAGTGTTGAAATATTTGTTTATTTATGAAGTGAAATGCTTATGGAACTAGTCAACCATTTGATCAGTAACTGATAAATATATGTGAACAGTCTGACATACAGGCGTTTAGATAATGAAACAGTCACTAACAAATATAGTTATGTACTAAGTTATGCAGTTCGAATTAGGTGAATGAAAACTTTGTTAGTGGTCAAGTGAATATTTTTCTGTCCTACATATGGTTTCATTACCTTATGCACAATTGGTATATTTAATTTATTTGTAAGGCTGTAGGTCAGTGGTGTAGGTAAGACATGTTGTTTCAAGTTTGATTGAGTTACAGGCATACTTGCAGACACATATATATTCAGTTATAAATCCTGTCTCCCACCCACACTGGAACTCACATACCTATGTATAAAAGGATAGCGTCACTAATACACCTAGTCACACAGTGACAGAGGCACTTAAACATTCACTCATCACATACAGCTCTTATGTATGCAGCAGTAATGGAGGCAGTTGCAGACATGGTTAAATACCCTAATACTCACTATCACAGCCAGCAAGTGTTCCATGGAGCTCCTTACACAGAGATTGAGAGTCCCATAGGGTAACTAAGAGAGCCAGACATATATCAACAGACTTACTTACATATGCAATGACACACCCACATAGGCACAAAGACACTCAGTTAGGTATGTACTGAAGAACTGACACTAACAAGTCATCCATCTAGACAAGTAGGCCTTTAAACATGTTTCAGGCCTGCTACAGTACAGCCTGTATACCCAGTTGTCCTGCTAGGCCAATTTCACATTCAAAACATGTTGCTAAGCCTTAAACTCCTCTTCTACTACATATAACTCACTCCTGAGATAGACTGCAGGTAGGCTACAGGGCAGGGTGCTATAAACTTAAAAAGTAAGACATGTTGCTGCAAATTTGATTGAGTTACATGCGTACTATCAGACCCATATGTCAAGTTATATATCCAGTCTTCTATCCATACTAGAACTCACATACATATGTGTAAAAGGATAGAGCCACTAATATCCCAGACACACAGTGACAGAGGCACTTAAACATTTCGTCAACACATTCAGCTCTTATGTATCCAGCAGTAATGAAGGCAGTTGCACACATGGTTAAATACCCTAATACTCACTATCACAGCCAGCAAGCATTCAATGGAGCTCCTTACATAGAGATTGAGAGTCCCATAGAGTAACTAAGAGACCTAGACATATATCAACAGACTCACTTACATATGCAATGACACACCCAAATAGCCACTGAGACACTCAGTTAGGTATGTACTGAAGAACTGACACTAAAAAGACATCCATCTAGACAAGTAGACCTTTAAACATGTTTCAGGCCTGCTACAGTAGAGCTTGTATATCCAGTTTTCCTGCTAGGCAGATTTCACATTCAAAACATGTTGCTAAGCTTTAAACTCCTCTTCTACTACATATAACACACTCCTGAGATAAGCTGTAGGTAGGCCGTAGGGCAGGGTGCTATGAAATTAAAAGATAAGACATGTTGCAGCAAATTTGATTGAGTTACATGCGTACTATCAGACCCATATGTCCCGTTATAGATCCAGTCTCCTACCCATACTAGAACTCACATACTTATGTGTAAATGGTTAGAGCCTGTAATAACTCTAGTCACACAGTGACAGAGGCACTTAAACATTCAGTCAACACATTTAGCACTTATGTATCCAGCAGTAATTGAGGCAGTTGCACACAGAGTTAAATACCCTAATTCTCGCTAACACAGCCAGTAAGCTACCCATGCAGCTACTTACATACAGATTGAGAGTGCCATAGAGTAACTAAGAGACCCAGACACATATCAACATATTTACTTACATATCCAATGACACACCTACATAGGCACTGAGACCCTCATCTAGGTATGTACTGCAGAACTGCCACTAACATGTCATCCATTCAAATAAGTAATCCTTTAAACATGTCTCCAGCCTGCTACTGTAGAGCGTGTGTATGCAGTTTTCCTGATAGGCCAAGTTGACATTCAAAACATGTTGCTAAGCCTTAAACTAATCTTCTACTACATATAAGTCACCTCTGAGATAGGCTGCAGGTAGGGTATATGTCAGAGAGCTATGAGCTTTAAAGATAAGCCATGTTATTTCATGTTTTATTGAGTTACTTGCACACTTGCAGACCCATATGTCCAGTTATAGATTCAGTCTCCTACCCATACTGGAAGTCACATAGCTATGTGTAAAAGGATAGAGCCACTAATACACCCAGTGAGACTGTGACAGTGGCTCTTAAACATTCACTCACACACACATACAGATCTTATGTATCCAGCGGTAATGGAGGCAGTTGCACATAGAGTTAAATACCCTAATACTCACTAACACAACCATGAAGCCACCCATGCAACTCCTTACATACATATTGAGAGTAGGCCTGGGCGGAAAACTACGCTACGCTCGCAGAGTTTGCGGAGTTTGTGCTACTACGCACTACGTGAATTGCACGTAGCACAGTGCAAAAATGCGTAGCGTAGCGGGCATTTTTTGCTTGCTCGCGGTCCTCATCGTCAAGTTGGAGACCGCGAGAGAGCAAAATCAACATCCCGGCGAGACTTTTTCCTCGTTCGCGATCAGCAACATCAAGTTGCCGATCGCGAGCGTGGAAATTAAACCTCCCACCGAGATTCTCAACGCGGGGAGGTCAGGTTTCTCATTGCGAGTGGTCGCGTATGCTCGCGACCGCTCGCGATGAGAAACTACCAGTCCGCGTTGAGAAAGCTGCCGCTCGAGTACAAATCTACTCGAGCGGCAGAAAACGACCGCTTGCACTGTGCAAGATGCCGTTTGCAATGATTGCACAGTGCGGACAAGCATCCAGCACTGTGCAATCAGTGCGAACAGCATTTCCCTACCGCACTACCCAGTTCGCGTAGCTACGCGTAGGGTCGCGCAGTGCGAAGTGCACTTCGCGTAGCTACGCATAGCGCTACTACGCGAACTACGCCCAGGGTTAATTGAGAGTCCCATAGAGTAACAAAGAGACTCTGGCATATATGAACATACTTACTTAAATATCCAGTGACACATGCACATAGCTATTGAGGCACTCATTTAGGAATGTACTGAAGAACTGACATGAACAAGTCAGCCATCCACACAAGTAATCCTTTAAACATGTCTCTGACCTGCTACTGTAGAGTGTGTGTATTAGGGGTGGGCAGAGTTGGCATAGCGCCACTACGCTGAGTTCCACAGAGTTATGGAAAAAATCTGTGGAACAGGAGCCCATGTCCTGCGGCCAGCCGAGGGTCAGTGTGCCCAGGACGGGGGTCCCTCGTGCCCGGGCAGGCTCCCAGATCTCCCCAGCCTGGCTGGGTTGAGAAGCAGGGACCGGGGCCTGGGTTTCGGGCAGGCCCTGGGGTGTCGGAGCCCCTGTCCTGCAGCCTGCCAAGGGTCCGTCTGCCCGGGACAAGGGTCCCTGGTGCAGAGCCCCCGAGCCCTCCAAAGGGCAAGCGGGAGCCCTCCGGTGAAGGCTCGGGACGGGAAGATGGGCATCCTTCGGTCCCGGCCATCTGGTTGCGCCTTTTCCCCTCAGCCATCTGGTCGCGCGCAATGCTTTCCAATGGGGTGACCAGATGGCCGGGCTGCCCTGGAAGTCCCGATGAGGGCTCGTTTGCCTCCCCGATCCCAGCAAAGGCTCCAGGAGGTCGGGCGGCCCCGTGCCCTGAGTCCCCTCCATCACTTGGTGCGCATGGGTTGCCAGAAAGAAGGGTAGCTTTCCTCCGGATTACTAGGGGCAGGGTATACCGGAACCGCCCCCCCGGGGACCAGATGGGCTAGGCCCGGACAACATCTCCCCACTGCCTGGGGCTCCCTCCTCCGGCCCGCCGCATGGCAAAGTGCCCGGGACAGGCTCCATCGGTCCTGGGCAGTCCTCCCCTGGGCGTCCGGGCCCGAGAGCTCTGGCCGGGTGCTCCCACCCCAGGCTCCGTCCCACGCACTGGGCCCGGGCGGGCCTTCCCCAACTTGGATGGGCCTTCCACAGCTTGGTTTGGTGGCCCGACACAGGCCCGTGGGGGCCTCCCCCGCGCGGCCTGGCCCGGGACCGCCGGGCGGGCCCAGGGATGGGTTAAGCTCTGCCATGGGCCCGGGTCAGAGGTCCGCCGGGGACCCCCATTCTCAGCCCCGGGCCTGAGGCCCAACTGGGGTCTCCGAGCCCCCCCGGGACTCAGAGCCCCAGAGCCCTGCATGGGCAGGTGGGAGCCCTCCAGGGAAGGCTCGGGGAAGGCAGATGGGCATCCTTCGGTCCCGGCCATCTGATCGCGCCTTTTCCCCTCGGCCATCTGGTCACGCACAATGCTTTCCAATGGGGCAACCAGATGGCCGGGCAGGCCTGGAAGTCCCGATGAGGGCTCGTCTGCCTCCCCGATCCCAGCCAGGGCTCCAGGAGGTCAGGTGCCTCTGCGCCCTGGGTCCCCTTCGTCACTCAGTGCACATGGGTTACCAGAAAGAGGGGTAGCTTTCCTCTGGATTACTAGGGCCAGGGTATGCCGGACCCCTCTGGGGCTGATGGTTCTCAGCCGGGGCCAGATGGGCTAGGCCCAGACAACACCTCCCCACCATCCGGGGCTCCCTTCTCTGGCCCGCCGTGTGGCAAAGTGCCCGGGACAGGCTCCATCGGTCCTGGGCAGTCCTCCCCCGGGCGTCCGGGCCCAAGAGCTCCTGCGGGCTCCCCGTGCCTTAGGCCCAGCTGGGTTCTCCGAGCCCCCGGGCCGCGGAGCCCCCGAGCCCTGCAAGGGCAGGTGGGACCCCTACCTCGAAGGCTCAGGGCGGGCAGATGGGCGTCCTTTGGTCCCGGCCATCTGATTGCGCCTTTTCCCCTCAGCCATCTGGTCGTGCGCAATGCTTTCCAATGGGGCGACCAGATGGCCGTGCCGGCCTGGAAGTCCCGATGAGGGCTCGTCCGCCTCCCCGATCCCAGCCAGGGCTCCAGGAGGTCGGGTGCCTCTGCGCCCTGGGTCCCATCCGTCACTCGGTGCACACGGGTTACCAGAAAGAGGGGTAGCTTTCCTCCGGATTACTAGGGGCAGGGTATGCCGGAACCCCTCTGGGGCTGGCTGTTCTCAGCCGGGGACCAGATGGGCTAGGCCTGGACAACACCTCTCCACCGTCCAGGGCTCCCTCCTCCGGCCCACCATGTGGCAAAGTGCCCGGGACGGGCTCCATCGGTTCTGGGCAGTCCTCCCCCGGGCGTCCGGGCCCAAGAGCTTCTGTGGGCCTCCCCGTGCCTGAGGCCCAGCCGGGGTCTCCGAGCCCCCGGGAAGCGGAGCCCCCGATCCCGCCAAAGGGCAGGCAGGAGCCCTCCTGCGAAGCCTCGGGACAGGCAGATGGGCATCCTTCGGGCCCGGCCATCTGGTCATGCCTTTTCCCCTCGGCCATCTGGTTGCGCGCAATGCTTTCCAATGGGGTGACCAGATGGCCGGGCTGCCCTGTAAGTCCCGATGAGGGCTCATTTGCCTCCCCGATCCCAACCAGGGCTCCAGGAGGTCGGGCGCGTCCATGCCTAGGGTCCCCTAAGTCTCCCTGTGCACATGGGTTACCAGAAAGGGGGGTACCCTTCCTCCAGATTACTAGGGACAGGGTACTCCGGAACCCCTCTTGGCCTAGCGGTCCTCAGCCGGCAGCCGGACGGGACAGGACACCCCCCCAGCCCGGGGTCCGTCCTCGGTCCTGCCGTGTGGCAGGGTATCCGGGACGGGGTCCCGCTGGCCTGGGGAGGCTCCCCCTCTGCCTCTGGGCCCGGGAGCCCCGGCTATCCAGGGGCCACGCCAAGCCCTGGGTCGGGTGCTCCAGCCCTGGGCCCCATCCCCTGGCCTGTCGCTATGCCAAAGGCCCGAGACGGGGTTCCGTCATGCCCAGGGAGTCCCCCTCGCTTCGCTGGGTTCAGGAGATTTGTCCGGGGCCCCTGAGGGTCCCGGGAAGGGCGGCCTCCCCTTCCTGGGCTCCGACATCGGGCCTGCTGTGTGGCAGGGTGCCCGGGCTGGGGTCCCACAGGCCCCGGGTGGCTTCCGCTGCGCCTCTGGGCCCGGGAGCCCCGGCTGGGTCCAAGGGCCCCGCCGGGCCCCGGGTCGGGTGCTCCAACCCTGGGCCCCGTCCCCCGGCCTGGCGCTATGCCAAAGGCCCGAGACGGGGTTCCGTCATGCCCGGGGAGCCCCCCTCGCTTGGCTGGGCTGGGATGCCTCAGGAGAAGAAGTAGACCGTGTTACAAGGCCATTTTGTAGTTTTGTAGTTTTGTAGTTTTCTTGCAGATATTGCCTTCAAGTTTCTGTTTTGGATTCAGATAGAGAATACACCCTACCAAAAGAAACAGTTGCTCCAGGTTCGATAGGAATTACTCAATCGAACTCATGATGAGGAGGCAGGGATATTTATTTTGGTTTCTAGAAGAGGTCAGCAAAAGAGCAGTATTGAACCAGAACTCCTTGGAAAAGGTTTATCATACCTGAGTTTTGCACTGAAACCATTTCCTTAGGGGCCCAGCAATCATATGATGAATAGCAATTCTTATGACAGAATTGTGAAGATAAGGGTATAGTTCTGGTTTCCCATTTGATATATGGGCTATGGCGAGTCATCCAAGAAATTTCCAGAATAACAGTGTGATTCAGAGATGAAATTAAAAATTACTTAAAAAGTGACTGTTTCTTAATGTTTTCCAAAGGTCATTCTTACTAGTACGGTCATCTCCTTGACTGGGCCAGAACTTAGGGTAGTGCCATCAATAGTCTGAACCTATTTTGAGGATTCTTTAGAAATCCTGGATACATTTTTGTTCCGAGCCCAACTCTCATCTAGGTACAGGCCACTTGCCCCACAATCCAATAATGTCAGGATTGCTTCTCTCTTGCCATCAGGTAGATCCAAAAACACTGGTAAACAAAAGAGTGGAACTAGAGTGTCAGCTGATACTCCAACAAAAGGGACTTGAGGTATTCCCATCCTTCTTCCTTTTGCAAAGAGCGCAACCTGTCATTTCCTAAAGGCCTTGAAGGACAAACTGAACAATCGCAGATCTGATGTTCAGATGATCCACAATACATAAGCAGGCCTGTCTTCCAACGAGGTTCTCTTTCAGCCTTACAAAGAGAGCCTTGGGCGAGGCCTGTTTGCATGGGTGCTTCATTGGGAATTGAAAATGAAGAGGATGGACCCTCTGTTGTTATGCCTTATACTTGCGTGGGTGGTGTTTGATCTGTAGAGCATGATCAGTCAAGGCAAGAAAGGATTCTGATGGAGCTGAGTGACCTAGTGCATTTTTATTTCCTCCTTGAGGCATCTGTGAAAGTGGGTTATCAGAGTTCGTTCTACCCAAGTCTTCTCGGCTGTCAGTTGACGGAAGTGGGTTACATATGTTAAAACATCCCAATTTCTCTGTTGAATTTCACAAAGGGCTTCCTCCACTGAACATTTCAAATTTGGCCTACTTATTTATTGATTTGTTTGGTCATTTGATATCGCGCACAACTCACTCCCGGAGGCGTATCTTGGTGATACGCTGCCCGAGACGAGAACTGGAGGGAATCTTAAACAACCAAGTCTTAAGCCCCTTCTTAAAGGAGGAGAAATCTGGGCAAGAGCGAAGACAAGGAGGGAGTTTATTCCAGTGATAAGAGGCTGTGTAAGACAACAAGCTGCCCCCATATCTTGAGGTACAGATATGAAGGATCACCAAAAGCTCCCTGTCTGCAGATCTCAGACGACTTGAAGGAAGGTAGAGAGTTAGTCAACAAGACAAATAAGCTAGCTGAGAATTGTGAAGTGCTTTGTGTGTCAAACAACAGAGATTAAATATTACTCACTTCCTGAAAGGCAGCCAATATAGCTTTCTAAGGATTGGGGAGGAAAGCGAGTGAGAAGGAAGGTTGCAAATTAGCCAAGCAGCAGTGTTCTAAACCACCTGCGGTTTGGACAACAGAGTATTGTTTACTGAGATCAGCAGGGCATTCCCAAAATCCAGGCGACTGATGATAAGAGCCTGGACAAGAGTCTTCCCAGCGGTGTCTGGAAGCCACGGAAGGGATTTTTTTAAAAGCCTCATGGTAGCGAAGCAGATGCCGCAGGTAATGCTAACTTAATCTTTCATGGAAAGAAATTGATACAACTTCATGCCAAGATTTTTTACTACCTGCTTAGGTTATGGAGCTGAGCCGAGTTGTGTGGGACACCAATCAACTGACCATATCTCTGCCACTTTGCCAAATAGCATGAGCCCTGTCTTGTCCTTGTTTAATTGGGGACAGTTGTTACTCATTCAAGCAGTGACTTCCATCATGCAGTTTGCAAATTTACTCTTCACCTTGTCAGGATCAGGACCAAAGGAGGACAGTAGTTGAGTATCATCTGTGTATGACATGATCTCCACACTGCAGGCTCTACCAATTCAGTCTAATGGCGCCACATAGATGTTGAACAAAGTAGGCTTCAGGGACAAACCCTGGGGTACTCTCTTGTCTGTATGCATCAGTTGAGACTTGAAAGTATCCAAGCAAACTTGTTGCGTTCGGTTGGCAAGGAAGTCTATGAGTCAATGTAGCGCCCTAACATGCATCGCTGCCTCGCAAGTCTACAGATGAGAATAGAGTGGGAGATCATGTCAAATGCTGCTGACAGATCCAACAATACCAACATTACCGGAATTCCAGTGTCAAGGGAGAGCTTGGTATTATCTGACACTGCCAACAGCGTGGTCTCAGTGCTGTGGAGCTCTCTAAAGCCAGATTGCGAGAGGTCCAAGATGCGGTTTGCTTCAAGGAAGGCTGAAAGTTGTTTATCAATAAATCCTTCTAGAGTATTCACAAGTAAAGGTAATAGTGAAATTGGTCGATAGTTGGAGAGGATTGTTGGATCAGCAGTCAGTTTTTTAAGCAGCGTCGATACTAATGCACACTTCGAGTCCCTGGACACTTTAGCAGTGGTCAGCGAAAGAATAAACAAATCTGTGACCATGGGAGCCAGACATGATGCTAAGCTAGTCATTGTCCTAGGAGGGCAAGGGTCCTACAGAGAACCGGATTTGACATGGAGAATTGAATCTTCCGAGCAGAGTTCATAGTCACACAGTCTACCCATAGCTGAGGGATGTGGATGGTCAAGGTCAAACTCATTCTCAGGCAAGTCAGGAATGACAGAGAAATTATTATAAATTGTCTCAATTTCATCTTCAAAGAAGTCGGCTAAGTCGTTACACAGCTCTTGTGAGGCCTCAGTAGTAGAGCTGCACCCCTGGGGTTTCACACAGCTATTCAGCACTTTATATAGCTCTTTAGTGGAATTTCCTGAATTAGTCATTGTCAAAGCTAAATGTGCTTTCCATGCTACCCTAATCATATTGTGATAGTCTCTAAGCCTGGTCCAATATTCTGCTTTGTCCTTGGATTCTGAGACGAAGAAGAAGAAGAAGAAACATGAGATTCCAAAGCTGTCTCCACAAGGAGAGGACTGCCACACAAGGGTGCACCAGTGGGCTGTCCACCTTGAGCCCAGTGTGTTTAAGGAGTGCAGCAGCTGGTCAATACCTCTACAGTCCTCCTGGCTCCCGCAAGAGCTTGCGTTCTGTCCACCGTTGGGTGGCGGCTTTGGGCTGAGCGTGACATGTTTAAGGTGAGAAGGAGAGATGCAGGGTAGTGGTGGGTAGGGGAGTAACCAAGGCTTCTGGCACTGGGAGCAGTCCAGAAGCAGACAGATGACGCATATGGGTGTGCCTCTAAGTAGGTCCTGGTAGGGGAGAGGAGCACAGGAGGTGTTGTGTGGGGCTGAGGAGGAGCACAACGGCGGTGAAGGAGAGAGGTATTATGGAACAGGAAACAAGAGGGGGAGCGGGAGGCACAGAGAGGGTGGGAAAAGGACACAGCAGAGAGAGTGAGAGCCAAAGAGGGAGAGAGGAAAGGTGGGTGCCTCGAGATGGAAGTCCGCATGAGCCTTGACTGGTTGCAGGTAAGTACAGGGGACAGGGTCTATGCACCTGCTTAAAACACATGGATTTCTGTGTATAAATGTAGCAAAGTATAGGAAATCAACACTGACAAAAATCTTCTGAGGGCATAATAAAAAAAACTCAACATATATACAATAGAAAAATAAATTAGAGCAATGCCAAAAATTTAGAAAGACATCCAAAGATATACAACAGATTTATACAGCGGTTAGTTTTGTTGTGGACACCTCTTTATCATATGAACATTGATAATTGTCATAGTCCATGTGGATATATGTGACTGTTTGAGTGGTAGTCATATTGGGCCTGTCCTATGCTTTTTTATGAGTTATCGCCAATTCCCACATTTGGGAATCTCTGTGGCTGCTATAATAATTTTGCTTACAGCATTGTTAATCCATATCTGTGGCCTCGTCACTGCTTTTTAGTTATGACTAAAGCTCTGTTTTCCATTGACACTGGTCTTTACACATAAATACCTGAAACCAATGTGTTTACCTGATAGTATTCATTTTTAAAAATGGACAAAATGCAAAACATCTGCTTTGTTTTTAGTGACTCTTCATGCTGTTATTCACGAATACCAGACAAATATTTACATCATATGGAGTTACAACGGGTTGGCATTTCTATAAACAGCTGCAGATGAAAATGTGTTGGCATTGCCATCCTAGTCTTTACAATCAAGTCTGTTACTGGATTACATATGGGTACTTACAGTGCTAAAATCTCTCAGGTAACAGTTGTGAGTGCACATTAATTAACTTCACTTTTGCCATGTTTCCGTCTCCAATAATTATCAGGAGAGACTTCAATGTTAACTTGGACCTAGTAGATATAATCTGACTGGTTTCAAAAGACCAAACACTGTCTCAGAGGGGTGTATATATGAGGTAAACTCTGAAAAACCTCAGGAGGAAGTACTGAAGTTAACAGATTTGTGGAGAGTATAAAATCCCGATCCCTCCCTATACACAGATTTTGAGTAAAAAGTACAAAAGCTAGGCTTGTTTAGATTATGTTGGCCTCAGATACTTTAAGCTGGAAGGTTCAGATATCTTACTACTGTTACTCTTTGATCATACACCAATTTACGTGGTTTGTAAGGTTAGAGACAATGCCCTCAAATTACAGAAATGGCCCAAATGATGGAGAGAAGATGTCTCCCTCTTGCCTAGCTTCAAATATGCCAGCAAGCATTAATGATTTTTTAAAAATGTTAATGAAGGGGAGGTTGGGTAGAAAGATTGTAGGCTAGACTAGTGCAGGCTCAACATGCGGTGGGTCAAGTTCCATCAGATCAGCAAATACAGAAACTGATCAGCCAATGATAAGAATTCAGATTGGTAAGAACTGAGAAGGAAATAGTTAATAAGCTGATGGTTCAACAAAAGGTATTCGAGGATGATCAATTAGGTCATTTTCTCACATGAAAGAAGAACGCTTGATTCACTCAAAAACTTGGTTAAGAATGTTATTGATAGTGGATAGGATTTTTGGGCAGTTCTATCACAAACTGTATAAAGAAAAACTAGGCTATGTTAAATCAAGGGGGAGGGAGAAAGAAGGAACTGTGATCCATTCAGCTTCCTTATTCAGTAAATTAGATATCAAAATGAGAATGGATCACTTGACCTGAGTAACCAGGGTTTTATGAAATTTGTGCAGTGTACCGATAAAAAACCCTCATTCACGTACAAAAGTCGGAAAGCGGTATATCTTGATTATCCGCCCTGCTCTTAAAAACGTGACAGTATCATCATAGGGTTAGTTTTTGTATGCTTCCTCCATCCGGAGGAAAACCACTGGTTATTGCAGTAGTGATCAAAGAAAGGTGAAAGTGTTTTTAGTGAAGTGAATCTCAAAATGTTAAATACTCGTAGACCTCGATTTGTAAAATTTAATCAATCTGGGTTCGAGATATATTAAAATCTGTGTCGTGCGTGGGAAGACTAGTTAGTGGTCTAACGCACTGTGAGTGTCCATAAAAGGTTGACATGTTTCAGCCCCAGTGACCCTTGTGGGTCAAGTGGGCTTTCTTCAGGACCTAAAAGGAAAGTGGTGGAGACCTTATTTTGTATGGGTCTCTATGTATCAGGTGTATTGACCCGATTCTCATGCGGTCAAGTAGTACCTTGCGTCTTAAATTGTGGATTTCAACGGGCAACCAGGGAGCTTGTTACCTGCTGCTGTGCAGTGTAGTACGACTTGTGCTGACACTTCCTCTGGTTGCCTGGATGACACCAGGCAACCAGAGGAAGTGTCAGCACAAGTCGTACTACCCGGCACAGCAGCAGGTAACAAGCTCCCTGGTTGCCCGTTGAAATCCACAATTTAAGACACAAGGTACTACTTGACCGCATGAGAATCGGGTCAATACACTCTGATACATAGAGACCCATACAAAATAAGGTCTCCACCACTTTTCCTTTTTAGGTCCTGAAGAAAGCCCACTTGACCCACAAGGGCAATCACTGGGGCTGAAACATGTCAACCTTTTATGGACACTCACAGTGCGTTAGACCACTAACTAGTCTTCCCACGCACGACACAGATTTTAATATATCTCGAACCCAGATTGATTAAATTTTACAAATCGGGGTCTACGAGTTTTTAACATTTTGAGATTCACTTCACTAAAAACACTTTCACCTTTCTTTGATCACTACTGCAATAACCAGTGGTTTTCCTCCGGATGGAGGAAGCATACAAAAACTAACCCTATGATGATGCTGTCACGTTTTAAGAGCAGGGCGGATAATCAAGATATACCGCTTTTCCGACTTTTGTACGTGAATGAGGGTTTTTTATCGGTACACTGCACGAATTTCATAAAACCCTGGTTACTCAGGTCAAGTGATCCATTCTCATTTTGATATCTAATTAAAGAAAAACTAGTTCATCAAGCTTATAAGGCACAAAGATTTTTTTAAACTGACAAGACTACTGGAGAAGATGGTTACTCTTTACATACAAAGATTACTACAAGGAAGATCACTCAACAATATATTATTTTCCTTCTGCCAAGTCCCTGGGAAAGATCGCTGTCCAATAAAAATACATATTTTTTTTGTACCTGCCCTTGTATATAAGATGACAACATAATTTAATGTGATTATAGCAGGGATAGAAGCACCATCATCATTCCACATAGAGAGTCTGATTATTGATTTGAAGCCTGAAAAGGAACCTTTGTGGATCATGTCAGGCAAACACTTTTTGAATGCTGACAATATTTTTTAGGAAAATATTATTCAACAGGTTGGCAGATATCATCCACAAAGTCATCCCCCCTGATCAAACAAGTAGTATTGCTGGCAGGTTGTTAGCATTCAATAAGCATTATCTTATGGAGATAATAGATTATTGTGAAAATTCTCAATTTCCATTAGTCATTCTTCTTCTAGATGTCGACAAGGCTTTTTGATTGGTGAATTTAGAATTTTTGGAATCAGTCTTAAGAGAAATTAGCTTATCTGACCAGTCTACAAGGATGATTCTCACCTGCTATAGAGGGGCCTGCACTACCTACCTATTTAATAATGGAGTGGGAGTTGTCTCAATCCAAATGAAAAGCAGAGTTCATTGGGGCTGCCATCTATCTTCTCTCCTATTCTCCATACTTCAAAAACCACTTGATAGACGCATTGCAAATCATGTTGGGATCCAAGCTGCTCCAGATATCTCACCATATATCTTGGGTACAACCAAAAATATATTGTTGAAAGTGATTTAGTGCTCTTCTTAAAACCTTTGTAGCTAATTCTGGCATTGTTTTTAAAGTTCTGGCAGAGTTCTCAGTGATAGCAGGAACAGTGTCAATAAAACCATGCAACACAAATATTGAGTGCTTACATCCCGAAATTTGATCCTGCTGCCATGAGGGACTGGTGTGAGACCTACTGATAAAGGTTGCTGGAAAAAAAGTCAAGACCTCTAACTTATTAACTGTAGTAGGAAAAAATCCAATTAGATTTTCACACCTTGTGCTGTCCTTCTCTTTTTTTTCTTGGACAAATATATTGAATCATATTGAATAACTGATTAAATGATCATCTCAGTGCCTTTTTATTTCAGGCACTTTCATGCTTCCTTACGAAATCATTCTTTGATAAACAAAACTACCTGATTACTTTGTTCTTCTATTAAAAATCCCTGAGTAGCAAGGTCTAAGCTCTGACCTAGGATAGAATGGTGGGTGGCACTTACCCGATTTAGAAAATTGCTTTCTAGCTTCTTTCTTGATCCTCAAGTAGCATATTGTGATACCTGAAAAGAATAAACAGTTACTCTCTGGAATATAGGTGCAAATGTCAAAGGATTTGCTTCCGAGATCGTAGATATTTTAATAAAGTCTAGTTCCGAATTTTATAAGCAATGTGTCAAGGGTCTGGAGGGTGGTGCAAAAAATTTGACTGACTGGGGAACTATGGGCCTGATTACGATGTCTGGCGGACTTGCGTCCGCCTGACACTGTTGTGGATTGGAAACCGCCCGACCATAGGTCGCCGGTTCCGACCGCACAATTTGGATGGTCGGAAACATCCATTTTTCAATGGCAGCTAGTGCGGTGGGCGGAAAAGGCCCGCAGCACAAGCTGCCACTGAAAAATTTATGTTTTTAAACATCCCTGCACCGTGTGTCAGGCACCATGCGGTTCCTGTCACATGGCGCAGGGATGTTTAGGGGTGCACCCAGGCCCCATAGCGGAGGGCCAGGGGGGCAGGGGGCCCTGCTAGGGGCCCTCAAAGTCACTTTTTGACAGCTTTTCCATGTCAGAAAGCCCAACATGGAAAGGCTGTCGGAGAGTGACATCATAATCCCGACGGCGAAGCTGAGGCTGGCTCCGCCGTCATTATGGGATTATGTGTGTTTCAAATTCTCCAACAGGCTCCTTGACCCCGTCGGAAGTGCAGCAGACGGTCCCTCTACCCGATGCCTCCACCCAACGAATCGTAATGTGGCGGGCGGACCGCAATGGCAGATGTCGGGCGGCCAACAGCCGACAGTTGGTCAGTTGCGGTCCGCCCGACATAGTAATCGAGCACTAAGTTGCTGACCACCTTTTAATAGTTTGACTCTCCTGCAAGAAGTTACAAAGGGTGGGCAAGAGAGGGCTAAACATAGGGTAGAAGAAGTCAATCAGATACTGAATCAGGACGGGGTAATACCTTTTTCCACTCTACAATGGCATTTCAGAATTAACTTCAAGGAAGATGCTTTACATTTCTACATTTTAGAGGGTATTTGGCCGGTGCTTGGAGGACAGTGGATACGAAAACATTTATGGTAGCCTTTAGATTGCATCGTGGCAAGGGACGAGTGTCTGAAATCTATACAGAATTAAATTCCCTAATTTTAACATCATATGCAAAACAAAGGCATACCTGTGCAGAAAGTTTGGGTTTCATTTCTCGGATGAAGATTGGATGAAAGTGAATGTGGAAATGCATGCTCTCTCATAGAACTCTGATGTACTAAGGGTATAATGTATTCACTATTTATACACTGTATTATCCTCCTATGAGACTGAACAGTTTTTGGCAAGATAGTCTGATAATGTACAAGGTGACATTTTGAAGAGGGAACCTGCCTTCATATGTCATGGCTCTGCCCTATGTTAGGGGACTTCTGGTGATGGGTCTTTTTCCAGGCTTAGAAGGGTGCCTAATCCTAATCTAAGTCCGAGGATCCACCTCACACCTGCCTGGTGGATGAGGTAAAATTTGGTATAAGGCACATATTAATGTATTATAAGCCGTAACCATTTAAATAACTTCAGTTAATGTTGGTGCTTTTTGAAGATTCGATGAAATTTCGATGGCTGAGTAAATATTTCCCCACTTCTCTTTTCTTCTCTTTCCCAATAGTTTATGTTTCATCATTTATGGACAAAAAACATCCAATCATAACGATTTGTGGCATGGGATGCCCAATTTGTTTGTGTATTATGTTGACTATATTTCTTCTACATTTATTGGTAAATGTTTTGCTTTCTCTATCAAATAAACCTTTGCTTTTTTCACGGGACGCTATGTAAATATGGGTGTAAGATTATAAAATGAACAAAACACAAAAATGAATAAATACAGATGGAAATGTTACAATGAAAATAAAAATCATAAAAATCAGAAACTCCGTTTATGATATAATCATTAGTAATAAGTGACATGGCAAAGATTTTACATAGAGCAATCTGAAAATGAGAGCACACATATCCACTAATGGTAGCAGCACACCCCTCTTTGACACTAAAGTTCTACAAGTTCCATAATAAAGAATTTGCAAAGAAAAAGAAGGGATGCAGTCCTTGAGAACCTTCTACTGCATAAGAAGTTGGCAGAAAATCAAATTTCATTCTGAAAACTGTTAAAAAATAACCTCTTAAAGTATGCTTTCTCCATCTTTGTTTCACTAGGCACCTCCCCAAACCCTGGTCACCACTGGGGCTTCCACTTAAAGTCATCTCCTAGTCTACATCTGCCTAGCCTGTGATTCCCATTCTCAGAGCTCCATTGGCAGCATGCAGCATGTTATTGAGGGAGATGAAAGACCACTAGGATACTTTGTTGTTTATGGTGCTCTTCCAATGTACACTGATGTACCATTTTATCGGTTGTGTGGTGTGGTTGGGCAGTTGCGGACTTTAAAGTTACTATTGGTTCAGCTTCCACCATATGTCAGCCTCTTCATAGCCTGGTGGGCACCGTTGGATAAAAGAGCTGTGTTTGCTTTTGGTTAAACCACAAAATAACATACAGCAGTCTCAGTAGACTGGCAGACTGTTTAGCACTCTTGAGGAAAAAGTCTGGAGAGACAGGAAAATGTTGAACAGGGGAGGATGGCACAAATCTGCTTGTCAGGTAAAAAAGGACTTTCATCTCTCCAAAGTCTCAAAATGATTATGGTGTTGATAGGCAGTCTCAGTGTTTTTTGGCTTTTAAAAAGGGGAAGAGCGCAAGTTCCTGAAGCTTTGCATTAGGGTGCCCTTCAATTGCCCACTTAAATATTTGTGCTTGCTTTCTTTTGCTATTTATGAGAGCCTTGCTTGCTGATACACCCTGGAGATTGTCTGTAAATTGTTTGGCAACTGGTGAATTTGCACTTAACTATTACATATTTAGATCTGAATCATGGTCTCGTGCACCTAAACTAGTTTTCTGTTCTTTTAAACGCCTCGTCGATGTTTAGCATTTAGTTTACTTCCTGAGCTACAGTGTGACATCTTCAAACAAGTGGGAGAATTTTACTGAATCAGGAACATTCCTGCTGAACAGTTTAGTCTGTTCTGACTGAGAGTAAAATCTAGGAAACAGGTCAAACGTAAACAATAATATGTCACAGAACATTTAGTAAACTTGCAAACTTAATGAAACATCTCACTTTCAAACATTGTTCACAGTTGTTCGATCTATTCAAATTAAGGATGATTCACTTGTTCATTGTTGCCAGAGTGCACGTGACTGGCACTCACTGAAATCAAAGAAAGCTTCAAGGAATCTTTAAGCCCCATAGCAAAACTAATGTAAACAAAAGCCCAGCTCTTTTATGCAGAGGTTTACTTTGAGATTTACTTCGATGTGATCTGTACAGATCTCATTCATCTACAGGGAGGTCTCTTAACAGACTTCACAAGATCGGCAACAGGAGGGCTTTAGATTTTTGGTGTGAAATCTTATTAATGTAAACCTGTTGGCCATCTATTAGTCAATGGACTAGTTGGAATTCACAGTCAGATGTCTTGCATCAAACATACAATGCACTCAACAAATACTACAGATCTGCATCTGCTGCATTTAGAGGCAATCTCACAAACGGTGGAATCTTGAAGGCACGTTTTCCATTCTTTATCACACATTTGGGCCCATATTTACTAAGAGTTTGCATTGCCCTTGAGTGATGCAAGATGAGGCAAGGGCAACGCAAGCACTTAAGTAAGATTTACTGTGCCACACAGAGACACCTTGTGTGGCTCTGCTCATCATAGTAAATCTGGAGTAACGCAAAGCAGCGCAAGTTGCAGCCTTACGTTACTCTATCCCTGGGAAGGCGCTCCATGGGTGGAACGTGGGTGTTCCCATGAATCCACTCATGCTTTTTTGGCACATTCCCAGATTTACTAACCATAGTAAACTGGGCATGCATCAAAATGCTACGGCTTCCCAGGGGAGGCTTAACGAGGATAAATATGTTTAATTCTCCATGTTTTTTCTTCTTTGTACGCGTGCTGCATTCTGCAGCACACATAGAAAGAGAAAAAAGCCTCAGAGGAATGTTTCCTGCACAAAATCAATCCTGGCATATGATGCAAGGGTGCCAGTTTTGGCACTTGGCAGCCACTAGTGCACCAGCACAGAGAGAGAGCAGGAATGCACCATAAGTTAGTAGGTATGGCACATCCCTGCCCTCTCTGTTTGACGCAGAGCAGTACAGCAAGGTGTCTTGCTGCGTTGCGCTGCATCAAATGTAAGTCAATCTGCCTCTTTATTCTTTCATCAGGAATGGACACACCTCACTACTGAATGTCCTCGCTAATTTTATAATTATAATGTCACCTCTCTTATTGGGATACTGTTGAACCCCTAACTGCTCTTAGGACGGCCTCATGACAGTCTGCCCCTTTTTAAAAAAAAAAATTAAAAAAGTGTTTGTGGTGATTTACAAAAACATGACGAAACATCCTTTCTTTTATTCAATACGAAGTTTAAAACATCCTTTCAGTGAGGTGATAAGTGCTCAACTAACCCCAATGCATTACTGCGTACCGGGTGGAGACAGAAGCGGGAACCTCCCGCTGACGAAGGGCCAGTTTGGCTCGAAATGCACTTTGTATTGAATAAAGGAAAGGATGTTTCATCATGTGCATTGCTTAAAGAGTGTACTTACAGGCACATGCATCAAGAAAGTATGAAGTCCTTACTTGCGATTATTAAGGAATCGCAATTAAGGACTCTCAAAAGCCTATGCATGTAGGGAATCGCTATTAAAATAGCGATTCCTAAACATTCCTTAATTGCGACTCCGCAATTAAGGAATGGCTTCCCATTCATTCCTATGGGCCTACAGGCCCATAGGAATGAATGGGAATAGATAGCGTAATTTGCGAGTACCAATAGGTACTCGCAAATTGCGTATGCACTTCAAGGGTGCAAAGGTGTCAAAATGACACCCTGTTGCACCCCTGAAATTGTGATGTGCACCCATGTTGCGCACACACATGCCCCAAGGGCATGTGTGTGTGTAACCTGAAACCTTGAAAAATGCACTTTAGTGCATTTTTCAAGGTTTTTGCAAAATACAGACCAGAGTAATTTATCTGTATTTTATGGCCCCAAATAGCGTAATTCGCTATTTCTAAGTGCTTCTAGCATTGCATTTAAGGAATCGCAAATTGCGATTCCTTAATCGTAATCGCAATTTAAGAAATCGCAATAAATTGCGATTTCTTAAATTGCGAGTGCCTAACACTTTAATGCATCACAAAAGGCCTTTTTGCGGGCGCAAACGGCCGTTTTTTGCGAATCGCACCTTTTGCGCTCGCAAAAACCTTTGATGCATGTGCCCCTTTGTGAATAACCACGACCACCATTTTAAAAATAGGGGTAGACTATCAGGAGGCAACCCGGCACCCGAGTAGCAGTGCTATTGGAGTTCAACAGTATCCCAAGAAGGGGTGTGACATTATAGTTATTGAATAATACCCAGGGTCAGGGGGTATACCTCCTCAGCACGCGAAGATTTCATAATTCAAAGTAAACAGTGGAATATACTATTAAATCTGGAGTTCTCCGGGTACCACACATATCAAAGTTTGCAGCATTTAACTTGTTTATTTTATGCCATGCATGTATATTTGGGGTTTTCTTTAGCGCAAGCCAGAGATTTTAGGAAGCTCGTGTCTTGAGCGTCACAATAAGGCTTTATGAAGAGGCAACAAATGACAAGTTCTTCCAGTTACATCACGTGATGTTCACTGCCACGAGCACTCAACAGAGATGGGTTAATGCACAAAATATTCTAGAATTACATTTATTGCCAAACACGACCATATGTTCTAGGTTAAGTCATTCATTGACCATCCCACCTTCAAAAAGGCGCGCACTTGTAGGATCTCATTCTCCACCAAGACAGTAAAGCTCTGGAACTCGATTGCTGCACAAACACAAACACACGCATTGGCACAGAAAATAGGTCTGACTTTTGAGAAAAAAAGGTCCATTGGCGCTGTTGTATGTGTTTTGTGCTGACTGGTAAGTGGGTAAATGTGAGAATGAGGGAATGAGTGTATGAACGACCCAAACGCGCCACCAGACACCCACACTTACCACCACTCACTGACAGACACTCAAAAAAGCTAGACACAGGATCAGACACACAGTCAATCCAAAACACACGCTCGCATTGACATTAGCCCTCACATGACCCTTAAGACTCCCAGACCTCCAGGTGAGCTGGAATGGCTTCTCTGCGCTCTGTAAGCAGGGTCGGACTGGCCTGTAGGGCAATCGGACAGTGCCCGATGGACTGGGCTGACAGGTCTGTTTGTGGGCTGAGTTTGTGGGCCTGGTTTATGGTCTGCTGGGTTGGTGTCTACAGTTGATTTCCCTGATATTAAAACAGACATTGCCTGTAGCAAGCCCAAATCCACGCAGTCTTCCATACTGCGTAAACCGCAACGTTATAAACTGCCCCATTTTGCAAATATTAGCCACTTTTTTAGCTTTCTAATTCACTATTGGAGGCCATTTTTATTTTGGTGCCCAGGCCTATTTTATGTCCCACTACTCCCCTGTCTGTGAGGCTGGTTAGGAAGCAGAGCATTGTCTGCCTTTGGTAAGGTTAGAAAGCATGTTACCCCCCCTTGTAACGACGTTTGCCATTTTGTTCCAGAGCAGCAGCTTGAGGATAGAGCAGGGAGCGAAGTTTTCGGCACGGGGTACTGCACAGCCCAGCCACAAATGTGCTCTATGACAACCCGCCACACAAAATCATCAACTGTGTGGTAATGCTCTATCAAAGGTGCATAAAGGGGTAGATAAAAAAGTCTTCACGTTACTAGCAAATCGTGTGTTTCTTTAGCTAGGTAGTCTACCAAATCTACAGAGGTTTGAAAAAGATATACAGTGGAGTAAATCACACTTGAAGAGTTACAATTATGGAAAAAAACCTGACTCATCCTTAGAGATAATTTTAATGCACTGTGTTTAATGCACATCTCAGATTTTGCACTTTGCCACCACATTGTCAGAATACTGCTGTACAAATTAGTTTGTCCATCTTCTATATATTTTTATTGCTTGTGCTATTTGATGAATTTAATGTACATGAGTCTGTAATGAGTTCTAAAAGGATGAATAACTGAATATCATGCATTGTTAAGTGACTACAATTTAATTATATTATTGTATTTTATTCTGAGCCAAGTTCCCTCCTTTGGCATATGGGTAAGGTCCCTGACAGCAGGGATGTAACACAGGTCCTTTAAGCCCCTGTTGTACGGGGGGCCCAATCCTGCAGGCAGCCTCCATTAGTCCACGGCTAATAAATATCTGTGAAATAAGGGAGACTCAGCGCCCCTCATCACATTTTCCAGGGGTCCCCAGAACTTTGCGTTATGCCACTGCCTGTCAGTTGAATATGCCACAGACATATGACACTTGCATGTAAAGTATCCTACAACACAGCAAATGCTGAGGCTTGTCATGCTAATGGTACTGAGTACATACACATAGGGAGTATGCAATATTGAAAGCGGTTCATTGCCAGTTGAGTGACACTGTACATATGTTTCCTTATGACTTAAGGGCAAACAGGGTCACTGATCAGGGTGAGCTATGTGATAAAGCATACATTACATCTATTATTGGCATAGAGGCGCTACTAACACATGACATTCTGACTATGTTCTGCCTACTTTTCTCTAGTCCAGAAGAAGTCACATCCTTTCTGTCTGGCACTGGTTATAGGAACAGTCACCCTGTCAATTCAATACATCACTTCACCTGTACATAATCAGGACTCAGTCCTGGAACTGTACAAGTCTCAGGAAATACAGCACCAGCAGGATCTCTTACCTACAGAATGCAACTGTACACCGTAAAGCTGCAGAACCTGACAACTGACTTAAGAATATCAGTTGACCTTAATACTGTCGTAAAAGTACCGTGAATACCAAACAATCAAAGCTGGGAGTAACAAATATAAGTATACCATTTTTTTGTGCAGTAATATCGAAGATTAAGATATTATTTATGTAAATATTGTTGTATTATGTTTTCTTTCCTAATGTAACATTCTTTTATTTTTATGATTAATATTTATATATATAATTAATATTTATGCATACATTGTGTTTGGATTGTTGCAAATTATTTGATATATATATATATTCACTGAAAATACCATAGGTTTCAGGGACGTTATAGTAAGCTGTACATTTTTCTCGTACAAAACCATAGAAATTCCACCGTTATAGTTAGTTCAGCTAACTATAACTCGCGCCCCCGCAATGCACTGCTCATGACATCACATATTACATCATTCATGGCATGGTCAGTGACATCACTGATGACATCACTGATGACATCTCAAATGACATCACTGATGACATCATCCAGTGACTGTGTGTTTCTGTAAAGTTTAAGTATGTTTTATATATATGCCAAGATGTATTGAAGAATGAGTGGGTGTATAAGTGTCTGGATGGAGGATTTAGGAGGTGTGTGACTGATTGTATAATGACTGATTAAACGTGTCTTACTGAATGCATGGGTTAGTGACTAAACTGTGTGAATGTCTGTATCAGTCTGTCTGTTGTTGTGTAAGCTGGTACATGGGTTGGTCAGTAGCTACATGAGTGTCTATATGGGTTATTGATTGTTTGCCTGAGTATTTGTATGGGTGCCTGAGTGTGTGTGTGGGTGGGTTGGAGGTGTGTGACTCTGTGCATAGATGTGTGAGTAGTTGATTCACTGGGTGTATGGGTTCAAGAGTGCATGTGGAAATAGCTCTATGAGTGGGTGAGTGTGTGTATGGCTGTGTTGGTGAGTGGATGGATGTCTCAGTGGTATATGTGAGTAACTACATATGTAAAAGGCAGTATATGTGAGTGATTGTGTATATAAATAACTATATGTGACAGTGAGTGATTGTGAGAGTGGCTGTATGGATGAGTGTGTACTTGTATCAGTGATTATATAAGAGAGTAAGTATGTGTTACTATCTGTATGAATTAGTGAGGTAGTGTGTGTATAACTGTATAGGTGAGTAAATGGGAGTGTGATTGATTCTTTACATGACTGACTAGGTGTGTGAGTAACTCCATGGATGAGTGGCGGTGTGTGAGTGTCTGAATAGGTGTATGAGTGCATATGATAGTGCTGTATTGATGAGTGACTGCATGTATAAGTGATTGTATGGGTGAATGAGTGGATGTGTGTGTAGACCTAGGAATCAGTGAGTGCATATGTAGTAACTGTATTGGTGTCTTGATGGTTTCGAAAATGGTAGTCTGTATTTTACAGTGGGTGTATCAAGGGTTATATTAGACTGTGAGGAGGTGCATCAGATTTTCATGTGGATGATGTCATCAGTGATGTCATTTGAGATGTCATCAGTGATGTCATCAGTGATGTCACTGACCATGCCATGAATGATGTAATATGTGACGTCATGAGCAGTGCATTGCGGGGGCGCGAGTTATAGTTAGCTGAACTAACTATAACAGTGGAATTTCTATGGTTTTGTACGAGTAAAATGTACAGCTAACTATAACGTCCCTGAAACCTATGTTTTTTTCAGTGAATTTCTAAGGTTTTTTAAATGCTAATTTCTAACTATAATGTCTGTGTTAGAAATGGGATCTCTGGTTGGCTAAGGCTTGCGCCAAAGCCAGGCAGAGACCACCACTCTAGTCAGGGCGAGGGTGTTACACGCCAAAGATAACCCCTGCTCACCCCCTTGGTAGCTTGGCACGAGCAGTCAGGCTTATCCCGGAGGCAATGTGTAAAGCGTTTGCGCAACACACCCACAGCAACAACATAGTAGGCACACCACAAAAAGGAACTCCACACAAGGTTATATATAAAAATAGCCTTTGTATTATCATAAAACACATTAGAATAGTACTCACATAATATACATCGTGCCACCTGGCACTAGGTCATATTTACAAGGGATTATTTACACCTGACAGGGCCAACTGGACCACTGTCAGAACCAGCACAAAGCAAACTTAGTACATGTAGAACTTATAATAAATGTAGAACATCATAAACGTACAACCAGTACTCACTGGTAGTTACTGTACTTAGCATCAGCCTGTAACATAAACCACATTATGCACAGCATCACATTAGGCGCGAATTACATTCTGCGCCAACCTCACCAGCATAAATACATTATGCAATCCTCTCATAAGTCTAAACACATTAGACCCTAACCTCCTAAGTATAACTCACACTAGGGCGTAAATCACAGTAGAGAATAACTCACAACCTAAACGCATTAGGTAATAATAAAATCACAAGCATAAACATATTATGCAAAACCTCATAATCATGAAACACATTTAGAGGTATAACCCAGGGTGCGTAAACCACAATATAGGAATCACATTTCCTAGCACCCAAAATCACATTAGCACCTAACTCAGATTAGGGCCTGGCGCCCTATAAACCTAACTGTCCCCCTGGCCAACTGGCCATCTCTAAAGGGGCTCAAATGCCCTGTGTCCAGAATGTCCGGGCTGCTGCCAATGCAGCAATATCCAAGAGCGCAATTGCGCTGGGTCAAAGGAGTGTACCTCACTCCTATCTTATACAAGAATGCCCCCAAAGAACTATTGTCCTAAACGTTGCAGCTGCCCACTACTTGAATTAGTTGACTGGGGGTGAGTGTTTGATTGGCTCAAACGTTCCGTCCATCATCCCCTTTTGTATCGCTTTGTTCGCCCTAAGTTGGCGGGGGTATGCCCAGACGTGGGTCCCTTGCTCACTTTGCCACTGGATTCAAGCAAGCCTGGCTGATGACGGCTGGAATGCCAGAAACCGGTCCTAGGATGCTTGTTTCCGGTCCAGGGAAGACATGGCTTGGCAGTTCGGGCTGGACTGTTCCCATGAGGCACAGGGTCAGACTGATTTGCATATGGCCATGTCTGAACTGGGGTGGTGGAGTGAGCTAAAGAATGATGATGGATTAAACCCAGATCAGTTGACTGGGGGTGAGTGTTTGATTGGCTCAAACGTTCCGTCCATCATCCCCTTTGTATCGCTTTGTTCGCCCTAAGTTGGCGGGGGTATGCCCAGACGTGGGTCCCTTGCTCACTTTGCCACTGGATTCAAGCAAGCCTGGCTGATGACGGCTGGAATGCCAGAAACCGGTCCTAGGATGCTTGTTTCCGGTCCAGGGAAGACATGGCTTGGCAGTTCGGGCTGGATGGTCCCATGAGGCACAGGGTCAGACTGATTTGCATATGGCCATGTCTGAACTGGGGTGGTGGAGTGAGCTAAAGAATGATGATGGATTAAACCCAGATCAGTTGACTGGGGGTGAGTGTTTGATTGGCTCAAACTTTCCGTCCATCATCCCCTTTTGTATCGCTTGTTCGCCCTAAGTTGGCGGGGGTATGCCCAGACGTGGGTCCCTTGCTCACTTTGCCACTGGATTCAAGCAAGCCTGGCTGATGACGGCTGGAATGCCAGAAACCGGTCCTAGGATGCTTGTTTCCGGTCCAGGGAAGACATGGCTTGGCAGTTCGGGCTGGACTGTTCCCATGAGGCACAGGGTCAGACTGATTTGCATATGGCCATGTCTGAACTGGGGTGGTGGAGTGAGCTAAAGAATGATGATGGATTAAACCCAGATCAGTTGACTGGGGTGAGTGTTTGATTGGCTCAAACGTTCCGTCCATCATCCCCTTTTGTATCGCTTTGTTCGACCTAAGTTGGCGGGGGTATGCCCAGACGTGGGTCCTTTGCTCACTTTGCCACTGGATTCAAGCAAGCCTGGCTGATGACGGCTGGAATGCCAGAAACCGGTCCTAGGATGCTTGTTTCCGGTCCAGGGAAGACATGGCTTGGCAGTTCGGGCTGGACTGTTCCCATGAGGCACAGGGTCAGACTGATTTGCATATGGCCATGTCTGAACTGGGGTGGTGGAGTGAGCTAAAGAATGATGATGGATTAAACCCAGATCAGTTGACTGGGGGTGAGTGTTTGATTGGCTCAAACGTTCCGTCCATCATCCCCTTTTGTATCGCTTTGTTCGCCCTAAGTTGGTGGGGGTATGCCCAGACGTGGGTCCCTTGCTCACTTTGCCACTGGATTCAAGCAAGCCTGGCTGATGACGGCTGGAATGCCAGAAACCGGTCCTAGGATGCTTGTTTCCGGTCCAGGGAAGACATGGCTTGGCAGTTCGGGCTGGACTGTTCCCATGAGGCAAAGGTTTGACTGATTTGCAT
This sequence comes from Calotriton arnoldi, assembly GCA_963921515.1. Classification (NCBI taxonomy): domain Eukaryota; kingdom Metazoa; phylum Chordata; class Amphibia; order Caudata; family Salamandridae; genus Calotriton; species Calotriton arnoldi. The sequence goes on from CAWUFW010010005.1 coordinate 135,655, forward strand.
ATGGCCATGTCTGAACTGGGGTGGTGGAGTGAGCTAAAGAATGATGATGGATTAAACCCAGATCAGTTGACTGGGGGGAGTGTTTGATTGGCTCAAACGTTCCGTCCATCATCCCCTTTTGTACTACTTGCTGGGCAGCTGGGAATCACGTGAAGGCCTGGCACCTCTGTGCCTCCGGTCCCACTCAGGGACTCTCTAACCAAATGCCCCTCATGTTGCAGCTGCCCGCGCTGGTGCGGCGCAGCTGTGGCATTTTTCCTAAAAGGGGGGGGCCCGGCACCTCTGTGCCCTCTGGACCCCCACATGGCCCTAAAGGCATGCCCCCATCGTTGAGGCGGCCCGCTCCCTGGCGGGACCGCCCAGGCACCGACAATGTTCCTCCGTATGGCCCCAGGTCACTGGGGCCCCTTTCAGGCACCAAAGAAAACTGCCCCAAGCTTTGGAGCGGCCCGCAACGGTGGGCCAGCTCTGCACCCAAAGCACCGACAATATGCTCCGATCTGGGAGCAAATATGCCCAACGTTGGAGCGGCCCGCTGCCAGACGGGGCCGCTCTGACTCCGTGCCCCACGAGCACCACAATACCAAAGAGCCGTCGCCCCCACGGAGCCCTACTCACCGGCTCGGGTCGGGGGAGGCTCTCTCTGTGCAGGACTCCGTCTCCTCTTCTGGCGGCGGGACCGGCAGCACTTCTCCGCGGCGCGGGGCTTCCCTTTCTCCTGGGAGCCCCGCGCTGCCGCTGGCGGCTACGGCCGCATTTACCTCTTCACCCGGGCCCCCTCCTGGGACCCGGGACTCTACAGCTGTGCCGGTGGAGGCGGGGTAGGCTCCCGTCCTCCCTTCTCCTTCACCCGGGCCCCCTCCTGGGACCCGGGACTTGTTCCTCGGCACTCGAGGAGGCGGGGTAGGCCCCCGTCCTCCTCATCACGCAGCCAAGCTTCCGGCCGCACTCTTCTCCAGCTTCCGTCCGTCCGGCCCCGCCCACAACCAGGCGGGCCGCGGATCGCGGCGGCAACCTCTGCTCGGCCATGAGGGGTAGGCTCCTCGCAATAAAAATCCATCAGCGGGGTGGGCTCCCGCTCACCACAGGCATCACAACGCGGGTAGGCACCCGCGAAGAGCAGGCAAAACGCGGGTGGGCACCCGCTCTTCCCACGCACTGTGAGGGAATCCCCACGTCGGATTCCCTCGGAAATGATCGCAGCCCAGCGCTGCAAAGCCCACGCACTCCTGGGGAAATAAAAGTAAAGCGCCCACAGGGCGCTAAAGATGCAGCGAGGTCCTGGGGGATGCCAAGAACAGCAGAAGGGACCCAAAAGAGAGTCCTTAAGGCATCAAGGGGGCAATGCAGGGCCCAGGGAGGCAAGCCCTCCTGGCAGCCCCCCCTGGGCCCCAACAGCAGCACGCCCCGTAGGAACAGCAACCAGGAACTGCACACCAAGAGTGAACATTTACATGGGGTCACAGCCCCTTCTTTTATACACCCTTTTCCTTTGTCTAAAGGTGTAGGGTTTAGGGAAAACCAGATGCAACTGGTTTGGGGGGAGCTTTGGAGCACTTTGTTTTGCTCAGCTCCTCTCTCCTTTCACAGGACAGGCTAGGGACATCAGACGCACCACAGGGGGTGGAGCCAGCATTGTGGAGGGAAGGCACAGCCCTATTCAGGTCCCAGGTGCAACTCCTCCCTCCCATCTAGATGCAGATCTCCTATTCAGCCCTGCGCTGACTCATCCTGCCCCTCCTGGAGCCACACACACCTCCCAGCCCCTGTCACTCACAAGCCAGACATGCAATTCACATCAGGCAGGCAGACACAGAGCACACATAAATGCCAACTTCTAAAAGTGGCATTTCTACACCAGTCATAATAAATCTGCGCACACCATTGCGCAGCATTTATTCTCACGAGTTCATACATACCAGACTTGACCACCCTGCTCCTCTCATACCCGGAAATACCACTGGCACACAGATCCCCAATGCATTCCTATGGGAGGCAGGTCAATCTCACTAAATGTGCACAGAGCGCGCACGCACTTTCCACTGGACCACAGTGCGAAAGTGCCCAGAGGCCTAAAACCACCAACACTAGGTCACAGACCAGGCAAAAAGTTCAGGGGTGAACCTGCCAAAAAGGGCCAAGTCCAACAGTCTGTAAAACCTATGTTTTTTTAAGTGAATTTCAAAGGTTTTATAAATGCTAATTTCTAACTACAATGTCCCTGAAACCTATATTGTTTTTAAGTAAATTTTAAAAAGACGTGCATACTTTTTGTAGTGAAAAACTAACTGTAACAGTAGTCTGTTATAAGTTATAATTTAACAATGTTTAAAACTTAATTAGCAGTAATTAACATATAAGTGTGGAAAAAGTGTGACGCAGCAGCTATGATACCTGACTTCGAACAACAGCGTTCACAGTTCGATTCCCGGCTCCAGCGGCACGTTAGCCCACCACTATGTCACTGTGGGCAACACCTTGCTTAATCTTCCTGACGCCCCCAAGCGCCGGCACACCTTTCCAGGGGTACCTGTACGCTTTACAAATGCTGGTATTTTTTTAATTTAAAACCATAGTGATGAGAAATATTAGCACGTACTTTTTTTTTCTTCTATTCTGAACGATATTTTTTTTATATGTTCTATTTAGAATTACGGCAATTAATAGATGTTTTTAGTCACAAGAAAGGAAATGACCCGGTTTGCCGGGTAACAGTTTTTAAGCTCTCCAACGTATGTACATATTAAGCAACTTATACTTATGAGGATCGAAAGCTGAAACCTTTACCTCTTCACATTTTGTAACTTTTCCCAACACGTGCACAAGTGAAACAGTGAAAACGGGAGCACGTGTCAACTGTAAAATGTGACATCTAAATGGGCGGAGCTGCATTTTCCTTCCATAGACTACTCAATAACCAAAAAGTATATAAACCACACCCGTGTTCGATTAGTTTCGTTTTTGCGAGTTATTTACGTGTGTCCATTCTGTGATGCAGGTTCCCTTTTCTAGCGTCGGATTCTTCTTTTGCGACAACAAAACATATTACGGAGTTGTAAGTTGTTTGATTATGGCATAGTAGATATTTATAATACGTAGCTATTTGTGAATATTTAAAGATTTGTATTACGAAAAAAGTGTTGTTGGTTGTTTTTGCCATTTATATGTAACGTCAGCAGCTTGTATTGAGAAACACCCAGAATAGAGGAAACACTGTTCCTTTTCTGGCTCCTTTGAGGTTATATACTGTGACTATGTACATTGTAATAATCAGAGTATAGCAAACTTCAGAGGTTTTGGTGACCCGTCGACGCGAAGACTAAAGATTCATATGTAACGTGAACAGCTTCTCCTTCTTACTCTGTTTCAACCCTTTGATCATATACTGTGAATATGTATATTATAAGATTCACAGTCATTATGATCTGAGAGGAGTTTATGAGCCTTTCGGCGTGAAGACGAAAGATTTCGAAGTTCCGGATCAGATATTTTTACAGTGAGAATATTTTTCGAAATTGCAGTTTAAAAAAAGATTGTTTACATAGATACTTGTTTTACTGAATGCCTTTGATAAACCCTACATTTCTTAATTGCTATTTTCGTATTTCTCTTTTTCTTTGTTGTGGTTCCTATTCTCGTTCTCCCTATAGAATATATAGGAATAGCATTGTATATATTACTACTTAACTATATATTCTTGAAGGAGTACGTGATCTGTTAGCAGAGCAGTGAGCGACCTCTAAGCACTACGACAAAACTTTCCCGACTTCTACAGAATAGAGATTGTAAAAATTTTGTTTTTTTTGTTCTGCTCCTTATTCTTCTTCTCCTGTGGAATACTATAAACTCACCCTGTACATTTTAATACTGTGAACTTATAGTACTTCAGAGGGGTTGGAGATCTATCTCTACGAGAAATTAACAACATTTACTACAGTTATTTCCGTTGATAACTTACTACCTCACAGTTTGTAACACTGCTAATATTTTATAAAATAGTAGTCCCTAAAAAAAAATTGTATACATATTTAATGTTTTGATGAAGCGTACATTTCTAGGTAATATGACGTCATTTGTGTTTAACTGTTTTTTACTTGTTATTGTTGTTGTGACCTGAGATGATGTAGTGCGGGAGTGTTTCTTGTAGCACTTCTTTTCTACTTTATCTAAAAGTAACTGATGCCCTCTTATATTAACAAGAATATGGGGCAACACTTTTACAAACTATAGGCGACAAAAAAAGGAGGGTGTGGCCACGCTTAAGGGATATTTTATGAATTGCGTTTTTATTTGTCACCCCTCTGATATATACAGCTACACTTTCCTAAGAAAGTATATTTGTGATTGCTTAATAAAAACTGTTTCAAACCTAGACTTAATTTTTTGCAGCGCAACCACACCTACTATTTTGCTGCAAGGAAATAGCACTACCCGCGACAGAAGTAAGCACCGCACTATAACTATACATTATAAGTAAACATTGCTCCCGAGAAGTAGCTTACTCAGAACCTTATTTAAATAAAGCACGCAACAGCGCGCTTTCTTTTTCAACCCCCTCCTCCATATTATAACATTTGCTCCAAAGATGTAGCACTACCGATCAGAAAAGTAAACACCACATTATAAGTAAATACTGCTCCTGTGAAGTATCCCACCCGCTGACTTAATAAAAAGAAGACCGCAACACACTGTTATTTTCCCGACGTGATTTGTAGGCCCCACGCAAATTATATAAATGTCCCTTAAAATATATAAAAAAATATTTTTACCTTCACAGTCCCTGTCCACCACCTTGTGACCACTGTACAGAGTTAATAGTGTTCCTACCCTCCCCTCTACTACTTTGTTTTCCCGTACTCCTTTGAACTGCGTCACAAAATGGCTAGCAACAGTGAACCGTTCCCACCCAATAAGGAGCAAACTTGTACTCGGAACACTTTAGTCAATAAAATGTCCATGGTGTTCCGCAGAAGGGGAGGGAATGGCTGCCATCACTTCTACTTTTAATGCTTCACAGCCAATGAACATTAAGCTTGGGAAGGTCCTCCTTGGAACACGTTAGCCAATTAGATGTCCCTGATACTCCGCGGAGGGGAAGGGAATGGCTGGCAACACTTCTACTTTCAATGGTTTACAGCCAATCAACATTAAGCTTGGGAAGGTCCTCCTTGGAACACGTCAGCCAATCAGATGTCCCTCCTACTCCGCGGAGGGGAAGGGAATGACTGGCAACACTTCTACTTTCAATGGTTTGCAGCCAATGAACATTAAGCTCTGGAAGGTCCTCCTTGGAACATGTGAGCCAATCAGATGTCCTTGCTACTCCGCGGAGGGGAAGGGAATGGCTGGAAACACTTCTACTTTCAATGTTTCGCAGCCAATGAACATTAAACTCGTTGTTGCAACACCTCAGCCAATTAAACGTTAATTTTGTTCCGCGCACAGGGAGAGAACACGCCCTCCCACATAATATTACATTTCCTCTAACAAAGTGACACTATCCCTGATAAAAGTGAACACCACATTATAAGTAAACATTATTCTGCATTATATTAAAGGAAGGCCGCAATATGGTGCATTGTTGTTTTCCCGATATGATTTCCACAGCCTACTGAACATTGCCACAATACCGCGCATTGTTGTTTTGCGGACGTGATTTCCACGGCCTAAGCAACATTCACACTACCTGTGTGTGCACCCTCCACACTGCTTGTCGCAATACGGCGCATTGATTTCCCGACAGGCTTTCCAGAGCCTACCCAACCTTGCCGCAATACCGCGCACCGTTGTTCTGCGGACGTGATTTCCACGGCCAACGCAACATTCAAACTCCCTGCCTCTGTACCGTACAGACTGCTTAAAGTAACTCCACAGTGTTCCTACTATACCCTCTTATACAATTTTTCTCATTTTTCCCCCTACTCCTTTGAAGTGAGTCACAAAATGGCTGCCAACACTTCCTAGTTTCAACCGTTCACAGCCAATGAGCCGCAAGCTCGTGCTCGTAACCCCTCAGCCAATCAGATGTCAGAATGCTCAAATATCGATATCTGTAAAATTTGATATATCTCAAAAACTACTGAACGGATTTACCCAATTTAAACAAAAGCGTGCTTTCTGGACCAAGACCTTTCTCCTGCCAAATTTGGCGTAATTCCGTTCAGCAGTTTGACCTGTAGCCTTGTCTAAAGTTTCCTATGGAAATTGCATGGAGAAAACATGTTTTGGGACCCCCTTTTTTCTCAGCCCCCCCTTGACCAATCACCCCCAAACTTTGAAGATAGAAACTGATCTAAAAAGAGAAACCTTTTGGAAAATTTCATAAAGATTCGTCAAACGACGCCAAAGTTATAAGCACATGAAAAAATGCTTTTCCTATGGAAACGTGGTCCTAACTATAACTACCTACTGGCGACCGCCAGTAGGTAATATATATATATATATATATATATATATATATATATATATATATATATATATATATATATATTTTTTTTAATGTGATTTCTATTGATATTTAAAAACAAAAATATTCCAGTAATTTTTTTTTTTTAAAAAGGCCAATGCTTCTTAATGGAATTGCAGTTTATATAGGTTATTCACGTTGGCAGTATTTTAACAACAAATTAAAGTGTGTGTGTTAGATATTTAAATATGTATTATTTAATTTTTGAGTAAATGCTAAAATAATTAAAGTTTCAAAAATATTTTTGGCTTTCACTATTTTACATATTAACACTTTTAAATATTTATATCTTTTTTGAAAGATAAATTAATTTAAAAAAATGAAAAATATTTATTTTGCAATATAAAAAATTTGAAAACATTCAGAATTAATTCATACAAATACACACTTTTTTCATAAATGTATAAATTAATTAAATATCTTATTAAGAAATATAATGTATTGGTTAAGCTAATGTCAAAAATTTAAATTATACTATTAATCATATTTTGGCAGTATATATACAGAGGTTTGAAAAAGATATAGAGTGGAGTAAATCCCACTAGAAGAGTTACAATTATGAAATAAAAAAACTGATTCTATGTCGGGACCGGAGGCTTTGGATTATGCTTTATTTCTTCGCTTTATTCTTTAACAAACTTCATAGCAGCCCAAAAGAGAAAACTTTAATCAAAACATCAACTCCCATGAACCATAGGGAGATCCCATTTTAGTAGTCCTTCTTCAGTGTCCAGTAGTACCATATAGTCCTTTCACTGTGTCCTCTCCTCCTCTTTCTTCGCTGCTTCGCAGCCAGTTAAGTGTGCTTTCCTTGTTTCTCCACTTTGATATAATTGTACTTTGTATTTGAACTTGGTTGGCTTTACCGTAGGTGCGTATTTAGAACGCCCTCCGGGGAATGCCAGGGATTATCTTCATTGTTTTTGGCTGTATGCTGTTATTTGCAGGTTCCCTGGCCAAGGGAACGCTTTAGCGCTCCTCACGCGGCCGCGCCATTGATGTTGCGGTGCTTGGAAAGCCCGCTAGGCGGACTGTTTCGTCTCGCTGCTCACGCAGCGCGTCTCTTCAAATCAAGGAGACCGCGGTGCGGCAGATGCGCTGATGGAGCCTTGTCCCCGCTGTTACCGTTCACGCCCGTTTTAACGGGTCTGTATTCCCCGCATTTTCTGCATATTTGAACGCCCCGGCAGGGGTCCATATTGCGGCTACGTCCCTGTTGACGCCTGAGGGCGTATTGATTTGCACATTTAAATTAAGTATTCTCAGCGCCGAGTGCGTGCATTACGTGGAGGTTTTAACCTCAATTACCGCGCACAGCGGGACAGCGGAGCCCGGTCGGGGTTACCTGAGGGCTTTATATATATTTATATATATTCTGTGCGCAGGGTGGTGCAAGCCCTATTGCAGGCCTTGGGTCTGCCTCGTCACTGATCTGGGTTCCCCAGCGGCCTGTTATTTATTCTCTAAGCGTACATACGCCTTAATTCATCCAAAGCCTTTTTGTGGGGCCATACATATATATATTTTTTATCTGACTTACACTCTGTCAGGATAATGGAAGCTCAAGATTGTGTTTACGAGGAGGAAGAGTCCCAATCTTACTTGCAGTGTGACAATGACTTTTTTGATGCAGTTGACTCCTCTATTTATAGGGTGGTCCATGAGGTGGTTGGTCCCATGGAGCAGCGCCTGTCCGACAGAAATTGTCCAGGAGTGTGCGAGGTTGGCACAGGCCCAAGCAGGGTCCCCTGTCCCCCCCTGCCCCTCCTGCGGGGGAGGAGGCCCCTCCACCTAAGAAAAAACATGCAGAAGGGGTCGACAAGGACGCTTTGGCGCGTCTTAAGAGTGCTTTTCTGGCGCAAGGGAATTTCACCCCTCCAACTCCCTTAGTGTCTACAGAGCCCCCTGAGACTCCTGACCCACCTTCTCCTGATCGCGATGGAGATTCCCCGGGAGATTCGGAGGACGAGGCGGGCCCTTCACGCCCTTGGCGCCCTGTGATCACCTCCCCCTCTGTTCAAGGAGAGGATTCCGGCATGCTGGACCCGGATGAGATTGTACATCCTCGGTCCGCTGCTTGGACACCAGGGGAGAAGGTGGCGAAGTTTGTCGTGGGTCGCCTCCACAAGCCTCTTGAGAAAGAGGCCCGGGGTTGTCTCAAAGCAGAGTGCCCGAGACCCACCTTGGAGGGTAAGGTGGTTTTTACCCCAGAACTAGATTCCAAGATGGCCACTTTTTTGGCTAAATATATGAAAGACCCCCGTAAAGGCATCCACAGATCTTGGCGTTCATGTCAAGATAAGCTTCTTGATGCCATTGGCACTATGACCAAAATTTTAGATATGGCTGAGGAAGTAAAAGTTTCTGGATCCCTTATCTCTCCCGGGTACTCTCTAACTGGGCCCTGCGGGCCATAATTTTCATGGGCAACGCTAATTGTGCCCTGTCAATGGAGCGTCGCCACTCGTTGTTGATCAAGCTCGACTCAAAGCTCGGAGACTTGGCCTCATTGTAGGCGGGCGCGGTCGCCCAGGGTGATCTTTTTGGAGATACTTTTGTTAAGGAGCTCGGGAAATTTGTAGCGACCTTTACCTTGTTAGATAAGGCGCAATCAAGTATTAAACGGGTTTTCAACCAGCGGGTTTTCCATGGGGCCGGCCGAGGCAGGGGCCGCTCAGTCGGCTGTGGCTCCCAACAGAATCCTCCCAAAGGGCAAGGCTCCGGTCGCGGTCAGTACAACACCAGCGCCAACTATGCAAACTTCTACCCCACCAGGGGCCAGCGATTCAGGGGCCGAGGAGGCTTCAAGAATAACACCGGAGGCGGAAATTCAACCGGTAAGTGTTATACCTTCTTCCACAGTCCGCATTGGGGGTCGGTTTTTCTGGACGCATGGCTGATTATAACATCAGACGCCTGGGTCCTTCAAACCGTGCAAGGTTTCCATATAGAGTTCTGCGATCATCCTCGACAAGAGACCCATCCTCGGCTTATTTGCTTGCAGAACTGATCGAAGAGGAAGTCTCTGCGCTCCTGAACAAAGGGGCCATACGCCGGTCAGTTCTGCATCGCGACGGATTCCTGAGCAACCGTCGTCCGGTCATCAACCTCCGGGACTTCAATGGGTGGGTGGTATATCGCCACTTCAAAATGGAGGGGATTCACCTCCTTCGGGACGTCATTCTCCCATCGGACTGGATGGTGCGTCTCGATTTAAAGGATGCCTATCTGGTGGTCCCGGTACACCCTCCTCATCGGCGTTTTCTGCAGTTCCATTGGAGGGATTTGATCTACGAGTTCACCTCCCTTCCGTTCGGTCTTTCCTCGGCACCGTGCTGTTTTACCAAGGTGCTCCACCCGGCTGTGGAATTCCTCAGAGGACAGGGCATTCGAATGATCATATATTTAGATGACATTCTCCTCATGGCGCAATGTCCTAGGACCTTGAACTCCCAGCTTCATCAAGTGGTGAACCTTTTGCAGGGGCTGGGTTTCATCATCAACGAACCGAAATCGGTCCTCATTCTCTCTCAGAAGGTGACTTTTCTGGGCTTCGCAGTGGACTCGGTTCAAGCACCTTTGAGCCTTCCGTCCCGAAAGATGGCAAAAATGGGCCACAAGTTACGACAGACTATGGCCAGACCTCGCATGTCCCTCAGGCAGATTGCCCGGCTGGTGGGGCTTCTTTCTTCCTCCATCAAGGCAATCTTCCCGGGCCCCCTGCACTATTGGGCGTTGCAGCGTCTAAAGGCATACCATTTGCGACAGGGGCGGTCTTATGCCCAGTCAGTACCGCTTACTGCGGAAGCAAGAGAGAAAATAGCATGGTGGCTGACCCACATGGAGGCATGGAACAGCCGGGCGATTTTCGGTTCTGTACCAGACCTCATCATAGAGTCCGACGCCAGCAGAACTGGATGGGATGCTCGGTGTGGGGAGTTCTCCACGGCGGAGTTTGGTCATTAGACGAGCAAGCCCTTCATATCAATTGCCTGGAACTCCTGGCAGGGTCTTTCACTGTCCGCTGTTGGACCAAGGACAAGGCTCAATCTTGCGCACTTCTCAAGATGGACAACATCTCCGCGGTCTGGTACATCAACCACTTGGGGGGCTCACGATCCCGGGCCCTAGCGAACCTGGCGAAAGATTTCTGGGATTTTTGCCTGGCCCATCAAGTCTCAGTGACAGCGGAGTATCTTCCGGGCCAGGCCAACCAGGTTGCAGATTGGCACTCGAGGCACCTGCACGACTCCAGCCTGTGGAAGTTAGATCCTCAAGTCTTCCAATGGCTGTCGGACCTTTGGGGTCCTTTTGCGACAGACCTCTTTGCATCTCGTCTCGACCATCAAGTGACGCGATTCTTCAGTTGGAGGCCGGATCCGACGGTCGCGGCCACGGAAGCTTTCCTCCAGAATTGGAGTCAGGAGAACAGTTATGCTTTTCCCCCGTTCTCAATGATCACGAGGGCGGTGGCCCAGATCCGTCGACAGGAGGCGGAGGTGGTGATGGTGACTCCGTTTTGGAGATCTCAAGTCTGGTTTCCGGTTCTACTGGAACTTTCTTGGGATTCTCCAATCTGACTTCCCCGGTTTCCTCATCTTCCTCTGAACCCGGATTGAGTGCCGCACCATCTCACGGCTCAAGGTTCCCTGCAGCTGATGGCCTGGTGACTTTCAGGCAACGTTGGTCGCTCCCAGGCATATCGCAACCAGCTGAACACCTCTTGTCAAAGGCGTGGGCAGACAGTACCACTAAACGTTACCATTCCGCTTGGACAAGATGGGTTCGTTGGTGTCTTCAGAGGCACTTGGATCCCGTGGCAGCAGACGTCGTTCAGATTTTGAATTTCTTGGCTGATCTGGCTACAGAGGGCTTGGTGTGCCGTTCAATTAATGCAATTATATCAGCAATTTCTGCGGGCCATGCTCCGGTAGATGGGGCACCCGTGGGGGAACACCCTTTCGTTTGCAGACTACTACGAGGTATTCGCCTCTCCTTGCCCCCAGAACCGCGTTACTCTTCCTTATGGGACGTCAATCTGGTCTTGAATCTTTTTCTTTCCTGGCAACCGAATAAGTATCTCTCATTGAAAGAACTCTCAGCCAAGCTGGCTATGCTTTTGTGTTTGATCTCCTGTAGGAGAGTTACGGATGTCAGAGCCTTACACATTTCGGCAAGAGTTTTTTCCCCGGATGGGGTTACCTTCACAGTGGGGCGTTGTACCAAGTCGCTCTCCCGCACGGTTTCTTATCCGGCGTTTCCAGACGTCCCCAAGTTGTGTGTTGTGGGTTGCCTCAAGGCATATGAAGACCTGACTCAAGAGTTTCGTCCTCCGGGTGAACGTCAATTGCTTATTGCTCTAAAGAAGCCTCACAAAGCTGTCCCTTCCCCCACTATAGCCAGGTGGGTGCGCTGGGTCATGCAAGAGGCGGGCTTTCACACGAAGCAGTTCGGAGCCCACTCTGCACGAGGGGCCATGGACTCGAAAGCTTTTTCTTTGGGGGCTCGTCTGGAGGACTTGATGCGGGCAGCGGATAGGTCCTCGGATTCGACCTTCAAGAGGGTTTTACTTCAAACCATTAGTAGAGGTCGCTCAGTTGGTAGTAAGTAAGCTTTAAACTAGCATAATCCGAAGCCTCCGGTCCTGACATAGAATGGAAATTTGCCGAGCTCCGTAACGGTAAGTTTCAATTCTATTGAGGACACGGAGGCGAGGATTATCCCACCGGATGCACCTTCAGTGCAAACCCTCTCCGTATGGTGGTAAGTAACTTGTTCTTGAGGTTTTAATGGTCTATCGTTAGATGCAAAATATTGATAACAGTGCAACGAGTTTTGCTTCGGTGCCTTACGTTGTTTATTTTTTCTAGGAAACGAGGGTTCGAAACAGGACCAGTGATTGTGCTTTTGGCATACTTCGCGCGAAGAAAGAGGAGGAGAGGACACAGTGAAAGGACTATATGGCACTACTGGACACTGAAGAAGGAGTACTATAATGGGATCTCCCTATGATTCATGGGAGTTGATGTTTTGATTAAAGTTTTCTCTTTTGGGCTGCTATGAAGTTTGTTAAAGAATAAAGCGAAGAAAGTAAAGCATAATCCTCGCCTCCGTGTCCTTAATAGAATTGAAACTTACCGTTACGGAGCTAGGCAAAATTCCATTCATCCTGAGAGATAATTTTAATGCACTGTGTTTAATGCACATCTCAGATTTTGCACTTTGCCACCACATTGTCAGTATACTGCTGTTAAAATTAGTTTGTCCATCTTCTTTTTAGATATTTTTATTGCTTGTGCTATTTGATGAATTTAATGTACATGAGTACTGTAATGAGTTCTAAAAGGATAAATAACTGAATATCATGCATTGTTAAGTGACTGAAATTTGAATATAATTGTATTTTATTCTGAGCCAAGTTCCCTGCTTTGGCATATGGGTAAGGTTCCTGACAGCAGGGATGTAACACAAGTCCTTTCAGCCCCTGTGGTACAGGGGGGGCCCATTCCTGCTTGCATCTTTCATTAGCCCAAGGCTAATAAATATCTGTGAAATAAGGGAGACTCAGCGCCCCTCATCACATTTTCCAGGGGTCCCCAGAACTTTGCGTTATGCCACTGCCTGTCAGTTGAATATGCCACAGACATATGACACTTGCATGTAAGGTATCCTACAACACAGCAAATGCTGAGGCTTGTCGTGCTAATGGTACTGAATACATACACATAGGGAGTATGCAATATTGAAAGCGGTTCATTGCCAGTTGTGTGACACTGTACATATGTTTCCTTATGACTTAAGGGCAAACAGGGTCACTGATTAGGGTGAGCTATGTGATAAAGCATACATTACATATAATATTGGCATAGAGGCGCAACTAACACATGACATTCTGACTATGTTCTGCCTACTTTTCTCTAGTCCAGAAGAAGTCACATCCTTTCTGTCTGGCAGTGGTTATAGGAACAGTCACCCTGTCATTTCAATACATCACTTCACCTGTACATCATCAGGACTCAGTCCTGGAACTGTACAAGTCTCAGCAAATACAGCACCAGCAGGATCTCCTGCCTACAGAATGCAACTGTACGTCGTAAAGGTGCAGATCCTGACAGCTGACTTAAGAATATCAGTTGACTACCAAAAAATCAAAGCTGGGAGTAACAAAAATAAGTATACCATTTTGTTGTGCAGTAATATCGAAGATTAAGATATTATTTACGTAAATATTGTTGTACGTATTATTGTTTTTTTCCTAATGTAACATTCATTTATTTTTATGATTAATATTTATGTATATAATTAATATTTATGCATACATTGTGTTCAGGTTGTGGGAAATTATTTATTATGCATATATATATATATATATTCACTGAAAAAAACATAGGTTTCAGACACGTTATAGTTAGAAATTAGCATTTAAAAAACCTTTGAAATTCACTGAAAAAACCATAGGTTTGAGGCACGTTATAGTTAGAAATTAGCATTTAAAAAACCTTAGAAATTCACTGAAAAAACCATAAGGTTTTAGGGACAGTTATAGTTAGTTGGACATTGCACTCGTACAAAACCCGTGAAATTCCCCGTTATAGTTAGTTCAGGTAACTATAACTCGCGCCCCGCAATGCACTGCTGATGACGTCACATATTACATCACTCATGACATGGTCAGTGACATCACTGATGACATCACTGATGACATCTCAAATGACATCACTGATGACATCATCCATGTGATAATTTCATGCATCTTCTCACACCCTAATATAACTTTTGATACACCCACTCTAAATTACAGACTGCCATTCTCAAAACCATAGACACTCCAACACCAAAAACTACATACCCACTCACTGATTCTTAGGTCTACACACACATCCACTCACTCACCCGAACAGTCACTCATACTTACAGTCACTCAGTACAGGAATATCATATGCACTCATACACCTATATAAACACTCACACACCGCCACTCATCCATAGAGGTACTCACACACCTACTCAGTCATGAAAAAATTAATCACACACCCATTTACTCACCTATACAGTTATACACACACCAGCTCACTTACTCATACAAATACTAGCACATTCTTACGCTCTTATACAATAACTGATACAAGCACACACGCATCCATACAGCCACTCTCACTATCACACACTCTCACTTATAGCCATTTAAATACTCTAACACACATATATACTGCCTTTTACATATGTAGTTACTCGCACATGTACCACTGAGATATACATTCACTCACTAACACACCCATACACACACTCACCCACCCAAGCAGTCCATCACAGATGCACTCTTGAAATCATGCACCCAGTCAATCACCCACTCACACATCTATGTACAGAATCACACACACCCCACCCACACAAACACTCAGGTAGCCATACAAATACTCAGAGAACCAATCAATAACCCATAAAGACACTCATGTAGCTATTCGCAAATCCATGCATCCACTTACACACCAACAAACAGACGGATACAGACATTCACACAGTTTAGTCACTAACCCATGCATTCAGTAAGATACGTTTAATCACTCACTTGTAGAGTCAGTCACGCACGTACTAAATCATCCATTCAGACACTTATACACCCACTCATTCTTCAATACGCCTTTCCCTATATATATTAAACATATTTAAACTTTACAGAAACACACAATCACTGGATGATGTCATCAGTGATGTCATTTGAGATGTCATCAGTGATGTCATCAGTGATGTCACTGACCATGTCATGAGTGATGTAATATGTGACGTCATCAGCAGTGCATTGCGGGGGCGCGAGTTATAGTTACCTGAACTAACTATAACGGGGGAATTTCACGGGTTTTGTACGAGTGCAATGTCCAACTAACTATAAGTGTCCCTAAAACCTTATGGTTTTTTCAGTGAATTTCTAAGGTTTTTTAAATGCTAATTTCTAACTATAACGTGCCTCAAACCTATGGTTTTTTCAGTGAATTTCAAAGGTTTTTTAAATGCTAATTTCTAACTATAACGTGTCTGAAACCTATGGTTTTTTCAGTGAATTTCAAAGGTTTTTTAAATGCTAATTCCTAACTATAACATGTCTGAAACCTACGTTTTTTTCAGTGAATTTCAAAGGTTTTGTAAATGACAATTTTTAAATGTATTAATTGTTATATTTATTTTTTTCATACTGATTTACTATATTTTTAGAAACAATTATTTTTTTACATATTTTATTTTTTAAATTAAATTGTAATTACATTATACATTACAAAAAATCCTTTCTCAGAATGAATTACTTTAGTTTAAATACTTTGCACATAGGCAATAGACTTTTAAGTACAGTAGTTACAGTTGTTGCAATGGGCAACACATTTTCAAACACAATGCAACATTCAGCTCAATGTGAATTTCTAGTTAAATGCAATTAGTTACTTTATGGATTACTTTTCTAACCACAGGACTGGATCCTAGATTCAGTCCTGGGACATCTCCTGTAAACAGTTGAGTAAAAGCGTTTTGGTTACAGTAGTGATTTTTAAGGAATATTATTGTATTTTAAAAGTTGACACTTTGAAACTTTTTCTCATAGAATCACCAATGTTATCCTATGGAAGGAAATTCACTTAGCAGGTAAAAACTGTTATCGTTACTTTTTCTTACTCAGTGTTGGATCCTGGATCCAGCACTGGTGCATCTCCTGTAAACAATTGAAAGAATGCGTTTAAGTCATACAGGCGATTTTTAAGGAATATTTGTAGTTTGTGAAAATCGACACTTTGAAACTTTTCTGCTGAAAACCAGACAATGGATTCCTATGGAAGAAAATATAAGTTACTGGTAAGTACGGTTAAAATTACTTTTCAGGGTCAGTGCTGGGCTAAAAGATGCAGCACTGAGGTCTCTCCTGATAACAGGTGAGTAAATCGGAATTCGTATTTCGGCTGATTTTAGAGGAATATTTTAAAGTTCCAAAACTCCACACTTAGAAGAATTTCCAAGTGAAACCAGTCAATGTTAGCCTATGGAAGGAAATTCAAGTTACTGGTAAGTACGGTTAAAATTACTTTTCAGGACCAGTACTGGGCTGAAAGATACAGCACTGAGGTCTCTCCTGATAACAGGTGAGTAAATCGGAATTCGTATTTCGGCTGATTTTAGAGGAATATTTGTATGTTTCAAAAATCAACACTTAGAAACTTTTTCAGCAAAAAGCAGGCAATGATATCCTATGGAAGGAAATTCAAGTTACTGGTAAGTACGGTTAAAATTACTTTTGAGGATCAGTACTGGGCTGAAAGATGCAGCACTGAGGTCTCTCCTGATAACAGGTGAGTAAATTGGAATTCGTATTTCGGCTGATTTTAGAGGAATATTTTAAAGTTCCAAAACTCCACACTTAGAAGAATTTCCAAGTGAAACCAGTCAATGTTAGCCTATGGAAGGAAATTCAAGTTACTGGTAAGTACGGTTAAAATTACTTTTCAGGACCAGTACTGGGCTGAAAGATACAGCACTGAGGTCTCTCCTGATAACAGGTGAGTAAATCAGAATTCGTAGTTCGGCAGATTTTAGAGGAATATTTGCACAATGGTGAAGGGAGGGGGCGGGCCTGAGGTGACATCTGTGCAAACGCGCCCCGTGGCACGTTTTAAGTTGGGGGATTAAGTCCCCTTGAATCATGAGGGTCCCTAGGGGCCAACTAGCCCACCAGGAACCTCCAGTATGCGCCAGGGGGCTGCGTTGCAGAGACGTGTAGAGAGGCCACACCCCTTTTTACACCTCTCTGCAACACAGCTCTGTGGCGCTTTCTGGATGTACCTGTTGGGCTAGTTGGCCCCCAGGAACCCTCAGGATTGAAGGGAATTTAATTCCCCATCTTAAAACGCTCCACGGGGCCTGTTTGCACACATGTCACCTTAGGCCCCGCCCCCTCCCTTCACCACTGTGCAAACGCGCCCCGTGGCGCGTTTTAAGTCGGGGGATTAACTCCCCTTGAATCCTGAGGGTCCCTGGGGTGCAACTAGCCCACCAGCTACCTCCATTAAGCGCCACAGAGCTGCGTTGCAGAGAGGCGTAAAAAGGGGCGTGGCCTCTGTACACCTCTCTGCAAGGCAGCCCCTGGCGCATACTGGAGGTTCCTGGTGGGCTAGTTGGCCCCCAGGGACCCCCAGTATTCAAGGGGAATTACTTCCCTTCTTAAAACGCGCCAGGGGGCGCGTTTGCAGAGTACTGCAGGGAGGGGGCAGGGCCTCCGGCACGATGCCGTTTTTTTTTTTTTATTTTTTTATGGGAGGGGGCTGCATGGCCCCCCTTCCTCGGCCACTTTGGCCCCGGGGACCCCATCCCCCGGGGCCTGAGCATTTTTTTTTTTTTTTTTTTTAAACGGGAAGGGGGCCGCGTGGCCCCCCTTCCCTGGACTTCTATTGGCCCCGGGGACCCCATCCCCCGGGGCATGCCCTCTTTTTTAACTAAAAAATATGGAGGGAGCTGCGTGGCCCCCCTCCTCAGGCCATTTAAGGCCCCGGGGACCCCATCCCTCGGGGCCGGCCTTGCCCTAAGTTTTTATTTTTTTTATTTGGGGAGGGGGGCTGTGTGGCCCCCCTCCCGGGCCACTTATGGGCCCGGGGACCCCATCCCCCGGGGCCTTGTCTCTGGTTGGGGACTGTGGGGGGGTCCCCAAACCCCCCACAGTCCCGCCGGCTCCCCGTGTCCTATGGGAGCCGGCATTGCTTTTCCACATGGGGAGCAGCTAACATGCTGCTCCCCGTGTGGAAAGCAATTGGTTTGCACTTTGAAAGAGAGCAGGTTTCCTGCTCTCTCTTTCAAAATGCAAACCAAGTTTGCTATGACAGGACGGGAGCCGCGAGGCTCCCGTCCTGTCATAGCAAACAGCAATGTCCCGGGGGTAGGCACCCCGGGACACTGCAGGAGCCGGCCCTGGGGGGTGGCGGTCCCCAGGGCCATTAAGGGCTCCAGGAGGGGGCCGCGCGGCCCCCCTCCCTACATTTTGAAAGCCCCGGGGAGGTGGTGGTCCCCGGGCTTGGGGGTCCAAAACGGACCCCCATTTTCAATTTTCTTAGTGCCCCGGGAGGTGGTGGTCCCCGGGCATGTGGGGGCTGGAGCCCCCACACAGGTTTAAAAACAAAAATTAAAAAAAGCCCCGGGGAGGTGGCGGTCCTCGGGGCTGCGGGAGGGCTCAGAGCCCTCCCGCACCATTAATGATAAAGCCCCGGGGGTGGCGGTCCCCGGGCTTGGGGGCCCTTAGAGGCCCCCATACATAAAATAAACCCCCCAGCATGCCCCGAGACTTGGCCCACCCGGCGGCAAATTAACATCGAAGTGCGGGAGACCGCGCTTCGATTTTTTTTTTTTCGGCAGGATCCGCGCTCCCTGAGCGCATCCTGCCGATTTTTTTTTTTTTTTAAATGCTTTTTTTTGCCCAGGGGGTCCTTGTGGGACCCCCTGAGCAGGCCTAGGGGGTTAGGGTGTTTCTACCCTGCCCCCTTTGTGCGTTTTGCGCACTTGTTTCTTTTTTTTTTTCTCGGCGGATCCGCGCACCCTAAGCGCATCCCGCCGATTTAAAAAAAAAAAATAATGCTTTTTTCTGCCCAGGGGGTCCTTGTGGGACCCCCTGAGCAGACCTAGGGGGTCAGGGTGTTTCTACCCTGCCCCCTTTTGCGCTTTGCGCACTTGTTTCTGTCCCTCGGTTCTACCGAGGGATAAAATGGCTGCCAACACTTCCTGATTTGGAGTGTTGACAGCCAATTAGCATGCAGCTCGTGATCGGGAGGGTACGCGGATCCGACGCGCCCATAGATATATATGTGATTTTAATTGTGAATTTCTCAGGAACTACTGAACGGATTTACACCATTTTAGCAAAAGGCACCAGTCTGAACCAAGGGCTACTCTTTGCCAAATTTGGGGTAATTCCGTTCAGCAGTTCGGGCTGTAGCTGCGACTAAAGGTTCCTATGGAAAATGAATGGGGAAAACGCGTTTTGGGACCCCCTTTTTCTCGGCCCTCGCTGACGTATCACCTCGAGACTTTCAGGGTAGGAGCGGACCGGAGCGCCCCAACAAGTTGGAAGCTACGAAGATCCGCCAACCGGCGCCAACGTTATTGCAAATAGAATGTCGCGGATTTCCTATGGATAATAGGTCCTAACTATAACTATCTACTGGCGACCGCCAGTAGATAATATATATATATATATATATATATATATATATATATATATATATATATATATATATTATCTACTGGCGGTCGCCAGTAGATAGTTATAGTTAGGACCTATTTTCCATAGGAAATCCGCGACATTCTATTTGAAATAACTCTTGCGTCGGTTGACGAATCTTCGCGAAATTTTCAAACTTTATGGCCCGCTCCGGTCCGCTCCTACCCTGAAAGTCTCAGGGTGATTCGTCAAGCGGGGCCGAGAAAAAGGGGGTCCCAAAACGTGTTTTCCCCATTCATTTTCCCATAGGAAACTTTAGACACGGCTACAGCCCGAACTGCTGAACGGAATTACACCAAATTTGGCAAAGAGGTAGTTCTTGGTTCAGAAAGAACCCTTTTGTTAAATGGTGTAAATCCGTTCAGTAGTTGCGGAGAAATTAAAAAATAAGAGTCAAAAAATCAATTTCCCATAGGAAAATTTATGCAAGGCTACAGCCCAAACTGCTGAACGGAATTACACCAAATTTGGCAAAGAGGTAGATCTTGGTTCAAAAAGAACCCTTTTTGTTAAATGGTGTAAATCCGTTCAGTAGTTACTGAGAAAATCAAAAGTAAAAACACATATATATCTGGGCGGAGCCTAACCACACATGTCATCGTGAGATCTGATTGGCTGTCAGCACTTCATCCTGGAATTGCTGGCAGCCATCTTGGGACCAATATAAATGATAGTACCATTGAAATGCATTGTAGTGAATCGAAGATTTTGAGGGTTACCAAAAGGAGAACTATAAAGGGTGATAACAGACTTTAGTTACATTAGAATTCATTTGTTGATGGTACCATACTAATTTCAGGAATTGTGGTGTGTTCTAAGGTGATTTTACCCTGTGAAAAACCTTCTGCTGGGATATCATGAATCATGTTTGAGAGAAAACTATTTTCACATGCTTGTCCCATACAGTTTTGGAAGGTGCCCCAGAAGCTAAAATGAGAGCATATTTTCTGTAAATTCACATTATCTTTCTCAGTCATGTGAGAATGAAGTCTGACATTCTCAGTAAAACATGTACATCCAACAAGGGCAGAGACTGTCAGTTGATTCCTTTGTGTTCTACTGCAACTTCCCAGAGTGTTCTAAAGAACAACTAGAGTGCTAACAGCCTTACTTATGACAAAAGTATGGCACACATGAAGCCATCTTGATTGGAATAAACTGGTAACACTTAAAACATTTAATTTAAAAAGGAACAAAATGATGGGGTTCATCTTGTCATAGAAATTATGGTTAGTGCTCTGGAAAGAAAAATTAGGACATGTTTCAAGTGTGATCTCAAATATCTTCCTGTTATATTTCAACAGGAGCAGCCTGTCAGTTGATGCCTTTGTGTTCTACTGCAGCTTCCCAGAGTGTTCTAAAGAACAACTACAGTGCTAACAGCCTTACTTATGACAAAAGTATGGCACACCTGAAGCCATCTTGATTGGAATAAACTGGTAACACTTAAAACATTTAATTTAAAAAGGAACAAAATGATGGGTTTCATTTTGTCATAGAAATTATGGTTAGTGCTGTAGAAAGAAAAATTAGGACATGTTTCAAGTGTGATCTCAAATATCTTCCTGTTATATTTCAACAGGAGCAGCCTGTCAGTTGATGCCTTTGTGTTCTACTGCAGCTTCCCAGAGTGTTCTAAAGAACAACTAGAGCGCTAACAGTCTTACTTATGACAAAAGTATGGCACACCTGAAGCCATCTTGATTGGAATAAACTGGTAACACTTAAAACATTTAATTTAAAAAGGAACAAAATGAGGGGGTTCATTTTGCCATAGAAATTATGGTTAGTGCTGTAGAAAGAAAAATTAGGACATGTTTTAAGTGAGATCTCAAATATCTTCCTGTTATATTTCAACAGGAGCAGCCTGTCAGTTGATGCCTTTGTGTTCTACTGCAGCTTCCCAGAGTGTTCTAAAGAACAACTAGAGTGCTAACAGCCTTACTTATGACAAAAGTATGGCACACCTGAAGCCATCTTGATTGGAATAAACTGGTAACACTTAAAACATTTAATTTAAAAAGGAACAAAATGAGGGGGTTCATTTTGCCATAGAAATTATGGTTAGTGCTGCAAAAGAAAATTTAGTGCATGTTTTAAGTGAGATCTCAAATCCTCTTCTATTTCATTAGAAAATTCTGACATGCAGACTGAAACAATCACTTTCAATACCAGCAGTAGACTTCCAGTTAACTCCTTGGTGAGTAGTAGCTTTACTACAGTGATCTAATGAACAACTAGAGTAATAACATTCTGAATTTATGGCAAATGTGTGACACATCTGAATGCCTTCTTGATGGAATCAAAGTAAAAAACTGAAAGCATTTCCTACTGAGGAGACTGCAGTAAATGAGGAAATTAGGAAACTTCATAACAAAGAAGTCTTTCAAGATGGCCACCAGTGAAAAAAGAGCCCAAATGTAGCACAAATATTACCCAGATGTAGCCCACATATAGCCCAATGACAAAAGTGTTCAAAACACTTTTTATTTTTAGTTTTTTTGCAGTTTTATGTAGTGCAAACTGGTCAGGTATTGGAGCGTTGCATCTTAAAACATGACCCCCCTACACTACAAAAACACCACTGCACTACCCTAATCCCCTAAAACACTACCCCAGCACGACCCCCTACACTACACAAGCACCACTGCACTATCCTAAACCCTAAAACACTACCCCCAGCATGACCCCCTACACTACACAAACACCACTGCACTACCCTAAAACACTACCCCAATACCACTGCACTAACCTAAATCCTAAAACACTACCCCCAGCACGACCCCCTACACTACCCAAACACCACTGCACTACCCTAAAACATGACCCCCTACACTACACAAACACCACTGCACTACCCTAAACCCTAAAACACTACCCCCAGCACGACCCCCTACACTACACAAGCACCACTGCAGTACCCTAAAACCTAAAACACTACCCCCAGCACGACCCCCTACACTACACAAACACCACTGCACTACCTTAAACCCTAAAACACTACCCCCAGCATGACCCCCTACACTACCCAAACACCACTGCACTAACCTAAATCCTAAAACACTACCCCCAGCACGACCCCCTACACTACCCAAACACCACTGCACTACCCTAAAACATGACCCCCTACACTACACAAACACCACTGCACTACCCTAAACCATAAAACACTACCCCCAGCACAACACCCTACACTACACAAGCACCACTGCACTACCCTAAACCCTAAAACACTACCCCCAGCACGACCCCCTACACTGCCTGAACACCACTGCACTGCCCTAAACCCTGAAACACCAGCCCCTGCACGACCCCCTACACTGCCCGCACACCACTGCACTGCCCTAAACCCTGAAACACATACCCTAGCACGACCCCCTACACTGCCCGAACACCACTGCACTGCCCTAAACCCTGAAACACCACCCCCTTCACGACCCCCTACACTGCCCGAACACCACTGCACTGCCCTAAACCCTGAAACACCACCCCCAGCATGACCCCTACACTGCCCGAACACCACTGCACTGCCCTAAACCCTGAAACACTACCCCCAGCAAGACCTCCTACACTGCCTGAACACCACTGCACTGCCCTAAACCCTGAAACATCACCCCCAGCAAGAGCCCCTACACTGCCCGAACACCACTGCCCTAAACCCTGAAACACCACCCCCAGCACGACCCCCTACACTGCCCGAACACCACTGCACTGCCCTAAACCCTGAAACACCACCCCCAGTACCACCCCCTACACTGCCCGAACACCACTGCACTGCCCTAAACCCTGAAACACCACCCACAGCATGACCCCCTACACTGCACGAACACCACTGCACTGCCCTAAACCCTGAAACACTACCCCCAGCAAGACCCCCTACACTGCCCGAACACCACTGCACTGCCCTAAACCCTGAAACACCACCCCCAGCAAGACCCCCTACACTGCCCGAACACCACTGCACTGCCCTAAACCATGAAACACCATCCCCAGCACGACCCCTACACTGCACGAACACCACTGCACTGCCCTAAACCCTGAAACACTCACCCCCAGCAAGACCCCCTACACTGCCCGAACACCACTGCACTGCCCTAAACCCTGAAACACCACCCCCAGCACGACCCCCTACACTGCCCGAACAATACTGCACTGCCCTAAACCATGAAACACCATCCCCAGCACGACCCCTACACTGCACGAACACCACTGCACTGCCCTAAACCCTGAAACACTACCCCCAGCAAGACCCCCTACACTGCCCGAACACCACTGCACTGCCCTAAACCCTGAAACACTACCCCCAGCAAGACCCCCTACACTGCCCGAACACCACTGCACTGCCCTAAACCCTGAATCACCACCCCCAGCAAGACCCCCTACACTGCCCGAACACCACTGCACTGCCCTAAACCCTGAAACACCAGCCCCAGCACGACCCCTACACTGCCCGAACACCACTGCACTGCCCTAAACCCTGAAACACTACCCCCAGCAAGACCCCCTACACTGCCCGAACACCACTGCCCTAAACCCTGAAACACCACCCCCAGCAAGACCCCCTACACTGCCCGTACACCACTGCACTGCCCTAAACCCTGAAACACCACCCCCAGCATGACCCCCTACACTGCCCGAACACCACTGCACTGCCCTAAACCCTGAAACACCACCCCCAGCACGACCCCCTACACTGCCCGAACACCACTGCACTGCCTTAAACCATGAAACACCAGCCCCAACACGACCCCCTACACTGCCCGAACACCACTGCACTGCCCTAAACCCTGAAACACCACGCCCAGCACGACCCCCTACACTGCCCGAACACCACTGCACTGCCCTAAACCCTGAAACACCAGCTCCAGCATAACCCCGTACACTGCCCGAACACCACTGCACTGCCCTAAACCCTGAAACACCAGACCCAGCACGACCGCCTACACTGCACGAACACCACTGCACTGCCCTAAACCCTGAAACACTACCCCCAGCAAGACCCCCTACACTGCCCGAACACCACTGCACTGCCCTAAACCCTGAAACACTACCCCCAGCAAGACCCCCTACACTGCCCGAATACCACTGCACTGCCCTAAACCCTGAAACACCACCCCCAGCAAGACCCGCTACACTGCCAGAACACCACTGCACTGCCCTAAACCCTGAAACACCAGCCCCAGCACGACCCCTACACTGCCCGAACACCACTGCACTGCCCTAAACCCTGAAACACTACCCCCAGCAAGACCCCCTACACTGCCCGAACACCACTGCCCTAAACCCTGAAACACCACCCCCAGCAAGACCCCCTACACTGCCCGTACACCACTGCACTGCCCTAAACCCTGAAACACCACCCCCAGCATGACTCCCTACACTGGCCGAACACCACTGCACTGCCCTAAACCCTGAAACACCACCCCCAGCACGACCCCCTACACTGCCCGAACACCACTGCACTGCCCTAAACCATGAAACACCAGCCCCAGCACGACCCCTACACTGCCCAAACACCACTGCACTGCCCTAAACCCTGAAACACCACCCCCAGCACGACCCCCTACACTGCCCGAACACCACTGCACTGCCCTAAACCCTAAAACACCAGCTCCAGCACAACCCCGTACACTGCCCGAACACCACTGCACTGCCCTAAACCCTGAAACACCAGACCCAGCACGACCGCCTACACTGCCCGAAAACCACTGCACTGCCCTAAACCCTGAAACACCAGCCCCAGCACGACCCCCTACACTGCCCGAACACCACTGCACTACCCTAAACCCTCAAACACCAGCCCCAGCACGACCCCCTACACTGCCCGAACACCACTGCCCTAAACCCTGAAACACCACCCCCAGCAAGACCCCCTACACTGCCCGAACACCACTGCACTGCCCTAAACCCTGAAACACCACCCCCAGCAAGACCCCCTACACTGCCCGAACACCACTGCACTAAAGCCTGAAACACCACCCCCAGCAAGACCACCTACACTGGCCAAACACCACTGCACTGCCCTAAACCCTAAAACACCACCCCCTGCACGACCCCCTACACTGCCCAAACACCACTGCACTGCCCAAAACCCTGAAACACCACCCCCTGCATGACCCCCTACACTGCCCGAACACCACTGCACTGCCCTAAACCCTGAAACACCACCCCTCAGCACGACACCCTACACTGCCCGAACACCACTGCACTGCCCTAAACCCTGAAACACCACCCCCAGCATGACCCCCTATACTGCCCGAACACCACTGCACTGCCCTAAACCCTGAAACACCACCCCCTGCACGACCTCCTACACTGCCGGAACACCACTGCACTGCCCTAAACCCTGAAACACCACCCCCAGCACGACCCCCTACACTGCCCGAACACCACTGCACTGCCCTAAACCCTGAAACATCAACCCCAGCAAGACCCCCTACACTGCCTGAACACCACTGCCCTAAACCCTGAAACAACACCCCCTACACTGCACGAACACCACTGCACTGCCCTAAACCCTGAAACACCACCTCCAGCAAAACCCCTACACTGCCTGAACACCATTGCTCTGCCCTAAATCCTGAAACACTAGCCCCAGCATGACCCCTTACACTGCCCAAACACCACTGTACTGCCTAAACCCCTGAAACACCACCCCCAGCACGACCCCCTACACTGCCCGAACACCACTGCACTGCCCTAAACCCTGAAACTTCAGCCCCAGCAAGACCCCCTACACTGCCCGAACACCACTGCACTGCCCTAGACTCTGAAACACCAGCCCCAGCAAGACCCCCTACACTGCCCGAACACCACTGCACTGCCCTAAACCCTGAAACACCAGCCCCAGCATGACCCCCTACACTGCCCGAACACCACTGCACTGCCCTAAACCCTGAAACACCAGCCCCAGCATGACCCCCTACACTGCCCGAACACCACTGCACTGCCCTAAACCCTCAAACACCAGCCCCAGCACGACCACCTACACTGCCCGAACACCACTGCACTGCCCTAAACCCTGAAACACCAGCTCCAGCACAACCCCCTACACTGCCCGAACACCACTGCACTGCCCTAAACCCTGAAACACCAGCCCCAGCACGACCCCCTACACTGCCCGAACACCACTGTACTGCCCTAAACCCTGAAACACCAGCCCCAGCACGACCCCCTACACTGCCCGAACACCACTGCACTGCCCTAAACCCTAAAACACTCCCCCCAGCATGACCCCCTACACTACCCAAACACCACTGCACTGCCCTAAACCCTAAAACACTACCCCCCGCATGACCCCCTACACTACCCAAACACAAATGGACTACCCTAATCCCTAAAACACTACCCCCGCATGACCCCCTACACTACCCTAAACCCTAAAACACTACCCCCGCACGACTCCCTACACTACCCAAAGACCACTGCACTACCCTAAACCCTAAAACATGACCTCCTACACTACACAAACACCACTGCACTACCCTAAACCCTAAAACACTACCCCCTACACTACAAAAACACCACTGCACTACCCTAAACCCTAAAACACTACCCCCAGCAGTACCCCTACACTACCCAAACACCACTGCACTAACCTAAGCCCTAAAACACTACCCCCAGCAGTACCCCCTACACTACCCAAACACCACTACACTACCCTAAATCACTACCCCCAGCACGACCCCCTACACTACCCAAACACCACTGCACTACCCTAAACCCTAAAACACTACCCCCAGCAGTACCCCCTACACTACCCAAACACCACTACACTACCCTAAATCACTACCCCCAGCACGACCCCCTACACTACCCAAACACCACTGCACTACCCTAAACCCTAAAACACTACCCCCAGCACGACCCCCTACACTACCCAAACACCACTGCACTACCCTAAACCGTAAAACACTCCCCCCAGCACGACTCCCTACACTACCCAAACACCACTGCATTACCCTAAACCCTAAATCTACCCCCAGCATGACCCCCTACACTACACAAATACCACTGCACTACCCTAAACCCTAAAACACTACTCCCAGCACGACCCTCTTCACTACCTAAACACAACTGCACAATTTGTTACAGGCGTTGCAACGCAGGCCTGTGGTGCTTACTGGAAGTACCTAGTGGGCTAGTTGGGCCCCAGGGACCCTCAGGATTCAAGGTGACCTAATCCCACAACTTAAAACGCACCACGGGGCGCGTTTGCACAGTGGTGAAGGGGGGGGCGGGGCCTCAGGTGACATGTGCGCAAACACGCCCTGTCGTGCGTTTTAAGTTGGGGAATTAATTCCCTTTGAATCCTGAGGGACCCTGGGGGCCAACTAGCCCACCAGGTACCTTCAGTAAGCACAACAGAGTTGCGTTGCAGAGGTGAAAAAAGGTGCGTGGCCTCGGAACGCCTCTCTGCAACTCAGCTCTGTGGTCCTAACTGTAGGTACCTGGGGGCTAGTTGGGCCCCAGGGACCCTCAGAATTCAAGGGGACTTAATCCCGCAACTTAAAACGCGCCACGGGGTGCGTTTGCACACATGTCACCTCAGGCCCCCCTCCCTTCACCACTGTGCAAACGCGCCCTGTAGCACGTTTTAAGAGGTAGTTTTAATCCCCCTGCCCTATTATGTACTAGGGACTTGCAGAGGAGGTCATGCTAATCACAGGGGTACCCCAACGCATAGTGTTCCCTAGTGTATGTAGGTGTTTTCACTGTATTCTAAGTGTCTTTTAGCATAGCTCTGGTTAGTCAGAGTCAGTTACCACCAGTACCCGTCTGAAAAAGTTGTGGGCACAGGATGATTTTGCAACAAGGCCTCTTTCTGCTCCTCTGTTGGTTCTTTCTGCACTTCTTTTGCTTCTTTCTGTGCGTTTTTTCTTCTTTCTTCACATGTCCTACCTCTGTAGGCATAGTTAGAAACTAGCATTTAAAAAAACCTTTGAAATTCACTTAAAAATCATAGGTTTCAGGCACGTTATAGTTAGAAATTAGCATTTAAAAACCTTTGAAATTCACTGAAAAAACCATAGGTTTCAGACACGTTATAGTTAGAAATTAGCATTTAAAAAACCTTTGAAATTCACTGAAAAAACCATAGGTTTTAGGGACAGTTATAGTTAGTTGGACATTTCACTCGCATAAAACCATAGAAATTCCCCGTTATAGTTAGTTCAGCTAACTATAACTCGCACCCGCAATGCACTGCTGATGACGTCACATATTACATCACTCATGACATGGTCAGTGACATCACTGATGACATCACTGATGACATCTCAAATGACATCACTGATGACATCATCCGTGTGATAATTTCATGCATCTTCTCACACCCTAATATAACTTTTGATACATCCACTCTAAATTACAGACTGCCATTCTCAAAACCATAGACACTCCAACACCAAAAACTACATACCCACTCACTGATTCTTAGGTCTACACACACATCCACTCACTCACCCGTACAGTCACTCATACTTAGTCACTCAGTACAGGACTATCATATGCACTCATACACCTATATAAACACTCACACACCGCCACTCATCCATAGAGGTACTCACACACCTAGTCAGTCATGCAAAAAACTTAATCACACACCCATTTACTCACCTATACAGTTATACACACCAGCTCACTTACTCATACAAATACTAGCACATTCTTACGCTCTTATACAATCACTGATACAAGTACACACTCATCCATACAGCCACTCTCACAATCACACACTCTCACTTATAGCCATTTATATACTCCAACACACATATATACTGCCTTTCACATATGTAGTTACTCACACATGTACCACTGAGATATACATTCAATCACTAACACACCCATACACACACTCACCCACTCCATACAGTCCATCACAGATGCACTCTTGAAACCATGCACCCAGTGAATCACCAACTCACCATTCTATGCACAGAGTCACACACACCCCATCCACACAAACACTCAGGCACCCATACAGATACTCAGACAATCAATCAATAACCCATGTAGACACTCATGCAGCTATTCAGAAAGCCATGCAGCCGCTTACAAACCAACAGACAGACGGATACAGACATTCACACAGTTTAGTCACTAACCCATGCATTCAGTAAGATACATTTAATCACTCACTTGTAGAGTCAGTCACTCACGTACTAAATCATCCATTCAGACACTTATACATCCACTCATTCTTCAATACGCCTTTCCCTATATATATTAAACATATTTAAACTTTACAGAAACACACAGTCACTGGATGATGTCATCAGTGATGTCATCAGTGATGTCATTTGAGATGTCATCAGTGATGTCATCAGTGATGTCACTGACCATGTCATGAGTGATGTAATATGTGACGTCATCAGCAGTGCATTGCGGGGCGCGAGTTATAGTTAGCTGAACTAACTATAACGGGGAATTTCTATGGTTTTGTACGAGTGAAATGTCCAACTAACTATAACTGTCCCTAAAACCTATGGTTTTTTCAGTGAATATATATATATATATATATTCACTGAAAAAACCATAGGTTTTAGGGACAGTTATAGTTAGTTGGACATTGCACTCGTACAAAACCCGTGAAATTCCCCGTTATAGTTAGTTCAGCTAACTATAACTCGCGCCCCGCAATGCACTGCTGATGACGTCACATATTACATCACTCATGACATGGTCAGTGACATCACTGATGACATCACTGATGACATCTCAAATGACATCACTGATGACATCATCCAGTGACTGTGTGTTTCTGTAAAGTTTAAATATGTTTAATATATATAGGGAAAGGCGTATTGAAGAATGAGTGGGTGTATAAGTGTCTGAATGGATGATTTAGTACGTGCGTGACTGACTCTACAAGTGAGTGATTAAACGTATCTTACTGAATGCATGGGTTAGTGACTAAACTGTGTGAATGTCTGTATCCGTCTGTTGGTGTGTAAGTGGATGCATGGATTTGCGAATAGCTACATGAGTGTCTATATGGGTTATTGATTGTTTCTATGAGTATCTGTATGGGTGCCTGAGTGTTTGTGTGGATGGGGTGTGTGCGACTGTGCATAGATGTGTGAGTGGGTGATTCACTGGGTGGATGGTTTCAAGAGTGCATCTGTGATAGACTGTATGGGTGGGTAAGTGTGTGTAAGAGTGTGTTAGTGAGTGAATGTATGTCCCCGTGGTACATGTGTGAGTAACTACATATGTGAAAGGCAGTATATATGTGTATTGGAGTATATAAATAGCTATAAGCGAGAGTGAGCGATTGTGATAGTGGCTGTATGGATGAGTGTGTGCTTGTATCAGTGATTGTATAAGAGCGTAACAATGTGCTAGTATTTGTATGATTAAGTGAGCTGGTGTGTGTATAACTGTATAGGTGAGTAAATGGCAGTGTGTTTAATTATTTGCATGACTGACTAGGTGTGTGAGTACCTCTATGGATGAGTGGCGGTGTTTGAGTGTCTATATAGGAGTAAGAGTGCATATGATAGTCCTGTACTGAGTGACCATAAGTATGAGTGACTGTACGGGTGAGTGAGTGGATGTGTGTGTGTAGACCTAAGAATCAGTGAGTGGGTATGTAGTTATTGGTGTTGGAGTGTCTATGGTTTTGCGAATGGCACTCTGTAATTTAGATTGGGTGTATCAAAGGTTATATTAGGGTGTGAGGAGCTGCATCAGATTATCACGTGGATGATGTCATCAGTGATGTCATTTGAGATGTCATCAGTGATGTCATCAGTGATGTCACTGACCATGTCATGAGTGATGTAATATGTGACGTCATCAGCAGTGCATTGCGGGGCGCGAGTTATAGTTAGCTGAACTAACTATAACGGGGAATTTCACGGGTTTTGTACGAGTGCAATGTCCAACTAACTATAACTGTCCCTAAAACCTATGGTTTTTTCAGTGAATTTCAAAGGTTTTTTAAATGCTAATTTCTAACTATAACGTGTCTGAAACCTATGGTTTTTTCAGTGAATTTCAAAGGTTTTTAAAATGCTAATTTGTAACTATAACGTGCCTGAAACCTACGGTTTTTTCAGTGAATTTCAAAGGTTTTTTAAATGACAATTTTTAAATGTATTAATTTTTATATTAATTTTTTTCACACTGATTTACTACATTTTTAGAAACAATTTCTTTTACATATTTTATTTTTTAAATTACATTGTAATTACATTATACATTACATTACAAAAAATACTTTCTCAGAATGAATTACTTTAGTTTAAATACTTTGCACATAGGCAATAGACTTTTAAGTACAGTAGTTACAGTTGTTGCAATGGGCAACACATTTTCATACACAATGCAACATTCAGCTCAATGTGAATTTCTAGTTAAATGCAATTAGTTACTTTATGGATTACTTTTTCTAACCACAGGACTGGATCCTAGATTCAGTCCTGGTACATCTCCTGTAAACAGTTGAGTAAAAGCGTTTTGGTTACAGTCGTGATTTTTAAGGAATATTATTGTATTTTAAAAGTTGACACTTAGAAACTTTTTCTCATAGAATCACCAATGTTATCCTATGGAAGGAAATTCACTTAGCAGGTAAAAACTGTTATCGTTACTTTTTCTTACTCAGTGTTGGATCCTGGATCCAGCACTGGTGCATCTCCTGTAAACAGTTGAAAGAATGCGTTTAAGTCATACAGGCGATTTTTAAGGAATATTTGTAGTTTGTGAAAATCGACACTGAAACTTTTCTGCTGAAAACCAGACAATGGATTCCTATGGAAGAAAATATAAGTTACTGGTAAGTACGGTTAAAATTACTTTTCAGGACCAGTACTGGGCTGAAAGATACAGCACTGAGGTCTCTCCTTATAACAGGTGAGTAAATCGGAATTCGTATTTCGGCTGATTTTAGAGGAATATTTGTATGTTTCAAAAATCAACACTTAGAAACTTTTTCAGCAAAAAGCAGGCAATGATATCCTATGGAAGGAAATTCAAGTTACTGGTAAGTACGGTTAAAATTACTTTTGAGGATCAGTACTGGGCTAAAAGATGCAGCACTGAGGTCTCTCCTGATAACAGATGAGTAAATCGGAATTCGTATTTCGGCTGATTTTAGATGAATATTTTAAAGTTCCAAAACTCCACACTTAGAAGAATTTCCAAGTGAAACCAGTCAATGTTAGCCTATGGAAGGAAATTCAAGTTACCGGTAAGTACGGTTAAAATTACTTTTCAGGACCAGTACTGGGCTGAAAGATACAGCACTGAGGTCTCTCCTGATAACAGGTGAGTAAATCGGAATTCGTATTTCGGCTGATTTTAGATGAATATTTTAAAGTTCCAAAACTCCACACTTAGAAGAATTTCCAAGTGAAACCAGTCAATGTTAGCCTATGGAAGGAAATTCAAGTTACCGGTAAGTACGGTTAAAATTACTTTTCAGGACCAGTACTGGGCTGAAAGATACAGCACTGAGGTCTCTCCTGATAACAGGTGAGTAAATCGGAATTCGTATTTCGGCTGATTTTAGAGGAATATTTGTATGTTTCAAAAATCAACACTTAGAAACTTTTTCAGCAAAAAGCAGGCAATGATATCCTATGGAAGGAAATTCAAGTTACTGGTAAGTACGGTTAAAATTACTTTTGAGGATCAGTACTGGGCTAAAAGATGCAGCACTGAGGTCTCTCCTGATAACAGATGAGTAAATCGGAATTCGTATTTCGGCTGATTTTAGATGAATATTTTAAAGTTCCAAAACTCCACACTTAGAAGAATTTCCAAGTGAAACCAGTCAATGTTAGCCTATGGAAGGAAATTCAAGTTACCGGTAAGTACGGTTAAAATTACTTTTCAGGACCAGTACTGGGCTGAAAGATACAGCACTGAGGTCTCTCCTGATAACAGGTGAGTAAATCGGAATTCGTATTTCGGCTGATTTTAGATGAATATTTTAAAGTTCCAAAACTCCACACTTAGAAGAATTTCCAAGTGAAACCAGTCAATGTTAGCCTATGGAAGGAAATTCAAGTTACCGGTAAGTACGGTTAAAATTACTTTTCAGGACCAGTACTGGGCTGAAAGATACAGCACTGAGGTCTCTCCTGATAACAGGTGAGTAAATCGGAATTCGTATTTCGGCTGATTTTAGAGGAATATTTGTATGTTTCAAAAATCAACACTTAGAAACTTTTTCAGCAAAAAGCAGGCAATGATATCCTATGGAAGGAAATTCAAGTTACTGGTAAGTACGGTTAAAATTACTTTTGAGGATCAGTACTGGGCTGAAAGATGCAGCACTGAGGTCTCTCCTGATAACAGATGAGTAAAACGGAATTCGTATTTCGGCTGATTTTAGATGAATATTTTAAAGTTCCAAAACTCCACACTTAGAAGAATTTCCAAGTGAAACCAGTCAATGTTAGCCTATGGAAGAAAATTCAAGTTACCGGTAAGTACGGTTAAAATTACTTTTCAGGACCAGTACTGGGCTGAAAGATACAGCACTGAGGTCTCTCCTGATAACAGGTGAGTAAATCGGAATTCGTATTTCGGCTGATTTTAGAGGAATATTTGTATGTTTCAAAAATCAACACTTAGAAACTTTTTCAGCAAAAAGCAGGCAATGATATCCTATGGAAGGAAATTCAAGTTACTGGTAAGTACGGTTAAAATTACTTTTGAGGATCAGTACTGGGCTGAAAGATGCAGCACTGAGGTCTCTCCTGATAACAGATGAGTAAATCGGAATTCGTATTTCGGCTGATTTTAGATGAATATTTTAAAGTTCCAAAACTCCACACTTAGAAGAATTTCCAAGTGAAACCAGTCAATGTTAGCCTATGGAAGGAAATTCAAGTTACCGGTAAGTACGGTTAAAATTACTTTTCAGGACCAGTACTGGGCTGAAAGATACAGCACTGAGGTCTCTCCTGATAACAGGTGAGTAAATCGGAATTCGTATTTCGGCTGATTTTAGATGAATATTTTAAAGTTCCAAAACTCCACACTTAGAAGAATTTCCAAGTGAAACCAGTCAATGTTAGCCTATGGAAGGAAATTCAAGTTACCGGTAAGTACGGTTAAAATTACTTTTCAGGACCAGTACTGGGCTGAAAGATACAGCACTGAGGTCTCTCCTGATAACAGGTGAGTAAATCGGAATTCGTATTTCGGCTGATTTTAGAGGAATATTTGTATGTTTCAAAAATCAACACTTAGAAACTTTTTCAGCAAAAAGCAGGCAATGATATCCTATGGAAGGAAATTCAAGTTACTGGTAAGTACGGTTAAAATTACTTTTGAGGATCAGTACTGGGCTGAAAGATGCAGCACTGAGGTCTCTCCTGATAACAGGTGAGTAAATCGGAATTCGTATTTCGGCTGATTTTAGAGGAATATTTTAAAGTTCCAAAACTCCACACTTTGAAGAATTTCCAAGTGAAACCAGTCAATGTTAGCCTATGAAGGAAATTCAAGTTACCGGTAAGTACGGTTAAAATTACTTTTCAGGATCAGTACTGGGCTGAAAGATGCAGCACTGAGGTCTCTCCTGATAACAGGTGAGTAAATCGGAATTCGTATTTCGGCTGATTTTAGAGGAATATTTGCACAATGGTGAAGGGAGGGGGCGGGGCCTGAGGTGACATCTGTGCAAACGCGCCCCGTGGCGCGTTTTAAGTTGGGGGATTAAGTCCCCTTGAATCATGAGGGTCCCTACGGGGCAACTAGCCCACCAGGAACCTCCAGTATGCGCCAGGGGGCTGCGTTGCAGAGACATGTACAGAGGCCACACCCCTTTTACACCTCTCTGCAACGCAGCTCTGTGGCGCTTTCTGGACGTACCTGTTGGGCTAGTTGGCCCCAGGGACCCTCAGGATTGAAGAGGATTTAATTCCCCATCTTAAAACGCGCCACGGGGCCTGTTTGCACACATGTCACCTGAAGCCCCGCCCCTCCCTTCACCACTGTGCAAACGCGCCCCGTGGCGCGTTTTAAGTCCGGGGATTAACTCCCTTGAATCCTGAGGGTCCCTGGGGTGCAACTAGCCCACCATATACCTCCAAAAGCGCCATAGAGCTGCGTTGCAGAGAGGTGTAAAAGGGGCGTGGCCTCTGTACACCTCTCTGCAAGGCAGCCCCTGGCGCATACTGGAGGTTCCTGGTGGGCTAGTTGGCCCCAGGGACCCCCAGTATTCAAGGGGAATTGTTCCCCTCTGCAAACGCGCCAGGGGGCGCGTTTGCAGAGTGGTGAAGGAAGGGGTCGGGGCGGTCGCCAGTAGATAGTTATAGTTACAACCTATTATCCATAGGAAATCCGCGACATTCTATTTGAAATAACTCTCTTGCCGGTTGACGTATCTTCGCAAAATTTTCAAACTTTGTGGCCCGCTCCGGTCCGCTCCTACCCTGAAAGTCTCGGGGGATTCGTCA
Organism: Calotriton arnoldi; assembly: GCA_963921515.1. Taxonomy (NCBI): domain Eukaryota; kingdom Metazoa; phylum Chordata; class Amphibia; order Caudata; family Salamandridae; genus Calotriton; species Calotriton arnoldi. The sequence goes on from CAWUFW010010005.1 coordinate 171,782, forward strand.
AGCGGGGGCCGAGAAAAAGGGGGTCCCAAAACGCGTTTTCCCCATGCAATTTTCCATAGGAAACTTTAGACACGGCTACAGCCCGTACTGCTGAACGGAATTACACCAAATTTGGCAAAGAGGTAGTTCTTGGTTCAGAAAGAACCCTTTTTGTTAAATGGTGTAAATCCGTTCAGAAGTTGCTGAGAAAATCAAAAGTAAAAACACATATATATCTATGGCCGCGGAGGATCCGCACACCCTCCCGATCACGAGCTGTATGCTAATTGGCTGTCAACACTCCAAACCAGGAAGTTTTGGCAGCCATCTTGTGCCTCGGTAGAACCGAGGCACAAGAAATCAGAGAAACAAGTGCGCAAAACGCAAAAGGGGGCAGGGTAGAAACACCCTGACCCCCTAGGCCTGCTCAGGGGGTCCCTCTCAGGCCCCCCCAAGCCCCGGGGACCACCACCCCCCGGGGCTTTGAATTAAAAATGGTGCTGGAGGGCACTTGGCCCTCCCGCAGCCCCGGGGACCGCCACCCCCGGGGCTTCTTTTAAAAAAAATAAAATTACCTGTGTGGGGGGCTCGAGCCCCCCCACATGCCCCGGGGACTGCCACCGCCTCGCGGCTCCCGTCCTGTCATAGCAAACTTGCTTTGAATTTTGGAAGAGAGAGCAGGAAACCTGCTCTCTCTTCCAAAATTCAAAGCAAATTGCTTTTCCACACGGGGAGCTGCATCTAAGCAGTTCCCTGTGTGGAAAAGCAATGCCGGCTCCCGCAGGAGGCGGGGAGCCGGCGGGACCGTGGGGGAGTTGTGGTCCCCCCACAGTCCCCAACGGATAGGGTCAGCCCCGGGGGATGGGGTCCCTGGGGCAAGTAGTGGCCCGGGAGGGGGGCCGCGCGGCTCCCATCCCCAAAATTACAAAAAATAAATTTAAAAAAAGGCCGGCCCCAGGGGATGGGGTCCCCGGGGCCTAAGGAGGCCTGAGGAGGGGGGCAACGCATCCCCCCTCCATGAAAAAGATGAAATAAAACATGTGGCAATGCCCGGGGGATGGGGTCCCTGGGCCGAAATTGGCCACGGGAGGGGGGCCCACGCGGCCCCCTTCCCGTTCCGTTTAAAAAAAAAAAAAAAAAGGGGGTCAGGCCTTGGGGGATGGGGTCCCCAGGGCCCAAAATAATTAAAAAGAAGGGGGGCCACACAGCCCCCCTTCTAAAAAAAAAAAAAGAAAAAAAAAAGACTGGCATCGCGCCGGAGGCCCCGCCCCCTCCCTGCAGCACTCTGCAAACGTGCCCCCTGGCGCGTTGTAAGATGGGGAAGTAATTTCCCTTGAATACTGGGGGTCCCTGGGGGCCAACTAGCCCACCAGGAACCTTCAGTATGCGCCAGGGAGCTGCGTTGCAGAGAGGTGTTCAGAGGCCACGCCCCTTTTTACACCTCTCTGCAACGCAGCTCTGTGGTGCTTACTGGAGGTACCTGGTGGGCTAGTTGGACCCCAGGGACCCTCAGGATTCAAGGGGACTTAATCCCTCAACTTAAAACGCGCCACAGGGCACAGTGGTGAAGGGAGGGGGCGGGCCTGAGGTGACATGTGTGCAAACACGCCCTGTGCCGTGTTTAAAGTTGGGGAATTAATTCCCCTTGAATCCTGAGAGTCCCTGGGATCCAACTAGCCCACCAGGTACCTCCAGTTAGCACCACAGAGCTGCGTTGCAGAGAGGTGTAAAAAGGGGCGTGGCCTCGGACCACCTCTCTGCAACGCAGCTCTGTAGTGCTTACTGGAGGTACCTGGTGGGCTAGTTGGGCCCCAGGGACCCTCAGGATTCAAGGGGACTTTATCCCCCAACTTAAAACGCGCCACGGGGCTCCTTTGCACAGTGGTGAAGGGAGGGGGTAGGGCCTCATGTGACAAGTTAGTTACTTAGTTTTAATCCCCCTGCCCTATTATGTACTAGGGACTTACAGAGGAGGTCATGCTAATCAGAGGGGTACCCCAACGCATAGTGTTCCCTAGTGTATGTAGGTGGTTTCACTGTATTCTAAGTGTCTTTTAGCATAGCACTGGCTCTAGGCCTGGTTAGTCATGGCCAGTTATCACCAGTACCCGTCTGAAAAAGTTGTGGGCACAGGATGATTTTGCAACAAGGCCTCTTTCTGCTCCTCTGTTGATTCTTTCTGCACATGTCTTGCTTCTTCCTGCACTTTTCTTCATCTTTGTGGACTGTTGCTTCTTTCTGCATTTCTTTTGCTTCTTTCTGTGCGTTTTTTCTTCTTTCTTCACATGTCCTACCTCTCTAGGCATAGTTAGAAACTAGCATTTAAAAAACCTTTGAAATTAACTGAAAAAACCATAGGTTTCAGACACCATATAGTTAGAAATTAGCATTTAAAAAACCTTTGAAATTCACTGAAAAAACCATAGGTTTCAGGCACGTTATAGTTAGAAATTAGCATTTAAAAAACCTTAGAAAGTCACTGAAAAAACCATAGGTTTTAGGGACAGTTATAGTTAGTTGGACATTTCACTCATACAAAACCATAGAAATTCCCCCGTTATAGTTAGTTCAGCTAACTATAACTCGCGCCCCCGCAGTGCACTGCTGATGACGTCACATATTACATCACTCATGACATGGTCAGTGACATCACTGATGACATCACTGATGACATCTCAAATGACATCACTGATGACATCACTGATGACATCATCCATGTGATAATTTGAATATAAAGTTATATTAGGGTGTGAGAAGATGCATCAAATTATCACATGGATGATGTCATCAGTGATGTCATCAGTGATGTCATTTGAGATGTCATCAGTGATGTCACTGACCATGTCATGAGTGATGTAATATGTGACGTCATCAGCAGTGCATTGCGGGCGCGAGTTATAGTTAGCTGAACTAACTATAACGTGGGAATTTCTATGGTTTTGTACGAGTGAAATGTCCAACTAACTATAACTGTCCCTAAAACCTATGGTTTTTTCAGTGAATATATATATATATATATATATATATATAGATATATATATATATATATATATTAGTGTGATTTTTATTGATATTCCCCAAAAAATATTCCAGTAATTGATTTAAAAAAATAAGCCAAGGCTTCCTAATGGAATTGTGGTTTGTATAGGTTATTCACGTTGGCAGTATTTTAACAACAAATTAAAATGTATGTTAGATATTTAAATATGTATTATTTAATTTTTGAGTAAATGCTAAAATATTTGAAGTTTCAAAAATATTTTTGGGTTTCACTATTTTACTTATTAACACTTTTAAATATTTATGTATTTTTTAAAAGATTAATTTCTTAAACAAAATGAAAAATATTTATTTTGGAATATAAAAATGTGAAAACATTCAGAATTAATTAATACAAATACACACTTTTTTCATAAATGTATAAATTAATTAAATATCTTATTAAGAAATATAATGTATTGGTTAAGATAATGTCAATAATTAAAATGATACTTTTAATCATATTTTGGCAGTATATATGTAAGAGATTAAGTATATTTTTGACATTATTACATTTATTTAAAGTTAATTATTTTAGGAAAGGTGTTAGAATAATGAATCTTAATCCTACCAAATTTCTGTTACCTCAAGGTTTGCTGCACTTGGACCTAGAACAGGTAATCTGCTGTGCCTTGATTAAGCTTTATTACCTCATTGTTTGTTGGCTTTGGAGCTGGAATTGTATATTTGTATCCCTCCTAATTTATTGTGTTATCCCAATGTTTGAAGTGAGATTAGTCAATCTGAACTCCTCAAATTATGCTGCGTTACCTACATGTTTGTAGGTTTTGTAGTTACAATAGTAATTTAGCATGCCCCCCAAAAAATGTATGTTTGTAACCTCAATGTTTATAGGCTTTGGAATTAGAAGAGTAACAACCTTATTATGAGTTTGGCAATCCTCCTGCAGCACCGCCACTGCTGCACTGGCAGGAGGACCATGAAGCCATCATTGCACTCAGTGACCAGATTTTGAGTGTAATCCAGGGCGGGCGATGCTGCCAGGCTCATAGGAGAGTCTTAACAGCAGATCACCGCCATGACGGCGCCTGCAGCACCTTCCTGCACAGTGTTGAATGCATGCCACACCATGCAGGAACGGGGTGCAATTCCAGCAACAACTTATGGCCCCCCCATGCACCCCCAGGCCCAGAAGCAACAGGGGGCCCCTGTTAGGACCCCCTAAGTTGTCTCTCAGCCACCCTTTTTTTGGCAGGCTCATCGCCATGAAATGGGCAGTGGAAAGCTAACTTTGAATATGCTTGCCAGTTCTGCAGTGGCATCGCCAGCATATTCCTGCCCCTTTCCACTGCAGGATCCTGGATCCCGGCAGATGCAGCGGTCCAGAGGTGGTCTGACCACCACACTTAGAATACTATAGCTGGACCGGCAGTGGTGGCCTGAGGACCGCCGTAATCGTAATAAGGCCCTAAGTTTATACTCCACCTAATTTATTAATTAAAACAGTAAATCTGCTCTCCTCCCTTTATGCTGTGTTACCCCAGTGTTTGAAAGACTTGTATTAAAGTAGTACATTTGCACTCCACTAATTAATTTTGTTAGCCCAATGTTTTTGCACCTTAGGGTTAGAATAGTAAATCTGCTCTTCTTCAATTATGCTATGCTAGCTCAGAGTTTACATGCTTTGAAGTTAGAATAGTACATCCACTCTCCATCCTCTGAATGTATTGTTTTAAACCAATGTTTATAGGTCTTGGACTTAGAATAGTTCCTCTTCACCCCCCCATTTACTGTTTTGCCCCAGTGTTTTCACACCTTGGACTTAGAAAAGTACATGTACTCTCCTCCAGTTACGTTGTGTTACCCCAGTGACTACAGGCCTTGGATTTAGAATATTAAATCAACACTCCCTTGGTTTATTGTGTCTCCCAATATTTTCTTGCCTTGAAGTGAGCATATCAAATATGCTCTCCTTCAGTTAAGTTTTGTTACCCCAGGTTTTGCATGCTTTTGAGTGAAAAAGAATAGCACATCTCTCGACCTCCACATTTAATATTTGAGCTCAATATTTAAAGGCCTTAAAGCTTAAATAGTAGCTTTGCACTCCCTCTAATGTATTGTGTTAGCCCAATGTTTGCATGCTTTGGAGTTCGAATAGCAAAGCTGTTCTCCTTCAATTCTGCTGTGTTTCCCCAGTGTGTGCAGGTCTTGGAGTTAGAATAGTGAATCTGCACTCCCCCTGATTTCTTACGCTATAGTTTTTATGCCTTTTGTTAGTACATTGACTCTCCCTCAATTATTCTTTGTTGTTACAATAGTTGTGGACCTTTAAGTTGGAATGGTAAATCTGGTCTCCTTCAAATTTACTCTTTTAACTCAATGTTTTTTTGCTTTGGATTTAAATCTGTAAATCTGCACTCCCCCTAATTTATTGTGTTACGTCAGAATTAGAATTAAATTAAAGGTCTCCAAATTTATAGAGTTACATCTTTGTTTGTAGGTGTTGGAGTCAGATTACTAACGGTCCAGTAAGAACATATTTTGTGCCTTTAAATATTAAAATCAGTTGTTATAGCACTTTCTTATTAAGTAATGTTATACATTTACATAAATCTTTAAAAGAGGTCATAAAAATCTTTACACTTCCTTCTATAATACAATGTTAATATTTGCATCTGCAATATTTATTTGACATAAAGATAGACATTTGTAGTAATTTACAAATTTGCTAGGAGAGTTTACAAAATAATCTATACAATTTTTTACATTATTAAATGTAATACTGTTGCATGGGAAGGTTTATTTAATATTACTGATATAACGAATAATCTAATAATCAGTAAACTATTTCACATTTTATACTAATATCTTTAGCAATTGTATAACATATAATAAAAAAATCATGTTATAATGATGCAAAAGAAGCATTCTTTTATTTCAATTAATCTATCAATTTATTTACCAGTAGAACAGTATTGGAGTCCTTCATTTCTCTTTTCATTCTGCTGCGATCAACAGACTGAAATGGAGGTCAGATTGAGGCTCCTCAGAACAGGTAAGATTGGCTTTAATATATATATCTAACTAGTCAGTTATGGTTTAGGGGTGGGGGTTTACTGTTAGGTAAGGTGTTTTAATGTATTTTAGTTGGAAGTAATTATACTGAATGATGACTATTTTGTAATGTCATATTTTGAAAAGTGTTTGCTAGAGAGATTGTTGATATTTGCAAGTGTTTTTTTAATGTATGCATTTATATATTGTGTTGATTTTAGTATTTTTTTAATGTTATGTTTGGGGCGAGGGTGGGGAATACCATTTTTACCTTCATGTGAGGACAGATGAAGACTTCAATCAAGACTTATGTCCAACATACTATTATATTTATCATTTTACTGTAACTCCTCATGTATTTTGATTTGTGGTATTCAGCCTTTTGAACATTTTTCAGAGTTTGAAGGGTTACTTGGACTTTACCTATAGATTTCTCCTTGTGAATTGTACATCATTTGTTGGAGAGTTTTTACATTATTGAGGGGAATCTATGCATTGATTAATGGCATTTGAAGAGGATTAGAAATGATGCTCTATTGCTACAAAATTGTAGGTATTTTTTCTTCCTGAATGTTTTGGAGACAGATTTCTTGATTTATGTGATGTTAAAAATGATATGTACTTTTATATATGTATATCTTTGAAACATGAGTTATATGAATTGAAGAAAATTTGGTTAATTAATTAAAACATTATTTGCTTATATATAATTGCAGCATATGCAATTGTTTGACATGTTTTTGAGATACAGTTTTCTAATACTATGTTTCATTCTAAAAAAATAGTTTTGTGGTTTTTCAAGGCTTAGTTGTTTTTAACAGCTTACTTCAAATGTTTTTTTTGGTCACTTTATTATGGCTAATTGAGTTGAATGCAAATGCAATATACCTTTTGTAACTTAGCAAAAGCAGCAAGTCTTTCCTCTAAGAAAAATGCATATAATACATGTGCAACTACACCAAAACAGCAATTCATTCATGAAATGAAGATTTTAGATTTCCTAATAAAGTTATTTAAAAAGTGAAAATATTAAAATAAAAAGCATACAACTAAGACAGTTGTCAGATGTAGGGTTCAAGAGTTATTGCAAATGCAAAAATGATTCCATTAAATACAATCGAAGTCAAAAGTCTAAGCTAGTCTATGGAATGTGGTAGACAATGCCAAGTCATCCTGCAAAGCTAACCTGTGTAGCGTGGTTAGTCATAAGTTATACATGTGCACTAAGAAATGTTTTTGAGGTTGAACATCTGCAGTGAGGCAAGGCTGGATGCTGGAGTCTGACCAGGCTCCATAATGCTGGATATTCTTTTTCCCCAGATATTCAGGAGTCTCATATCATGAAGCAAGGCTAGGGTACTTGTTAATGCTTAATGTGATTCATGTGCAGAGAAACAGTACTCCACATACACTCTCAATAGGTTTCTTTCAGTGACAGAAAAGCTGGTGGTCATAATGGAGTGTAGGCACTTTCTGGACTAAGGCTGCACATGTGCAGAAGACATGTTGCACACTGCATGCTATGTTTAAAATAAAATGCACACTGTGCCACTCAAACCAAGCTACACCTGATTGATGAGGCAAAATCAGGATGAAACTAGTCTTGTGTTGCTCTTGTTCCAGTACAGGGTAGACCTGGCATGACTGTTCATGCTGGACTGTTCCTTTAGGAGCAGGGTCAAGACTAATTTGGCGATACTGCAGTCTCTGCTGTCCCTCCTGCTGCTGGTTGCTACCCCGGATTCCTGCCTGCATCTCTGCCCCTACTTCACTCGGGAGCCAGCGCCACCATTCCTGATACAGAACTACAGTTCCTATCAACCCCCGGGAGGCAGGCCTAGCCTGTTTTCACACCTCCCAATGTGGATTTAGCCCTTCAGTGCTCCCGCCTTGCGGGACGTGCGCAAGCGGCACCTGGGCAAAGTGCGGGCCAAGGTCGGGTCCTTCTGCGCCCATCTGAGGCCTGAGAAGGCTGGACTGGGCTGCCCCTCTTTCGCCTCAGTCTCAGATACAGTACCCCACTGCCTTGTGCCCCTGGCACAGTGCCCTGTGCTCTCCTTCCGACTCTGCCTGCGCCAGGCTCCCTGTAGTTACCTGCCCTGCTGCACCCCTCTTTCCCCTGGTAGCCTGGCCCAGCTGCACCTGCCCTTGCAGTCTGGTTCATCCCCTTCCCTCTCTCCCTGCCCGCCCACTTGCTGTAGCCCCCCTGACCTGTCCCTGCCCTGCATCTCTGCTGGGGCCTCCCCTGTGCTATCTGCAGGCCTGCTGCTCTCCGCGCCTCAACTTCCATGTTGCTCTCTGTCAAACTTGGGATCTTGCCCCGAAGAGACCCCCCAGTACCCCTGTCCACCTTCCGGCATGGAGTCCACAGCGCACCCTCACAGTGGATGCGCACAGAGGGCATGCCGAGCATGCCCACAGAGCTTACTCTGCTCCATGACTCCAAACACTCGCTTCACTTCGAACGAACTTTGAGCCCTGGACCCCGGATGCCAGAAAACAGCTGTGCCCAGGCCTCACCCTGGACCACCCAATGCCCCTTCTCCTGCCGGAACTGCTGCTCCACCTGCACCAAAAGGGAAACAACTGATGCCACGGCCATCAGCCATACCACAGCACTCACACCCAGCAGCAAGGCCAGCGCCAACACCTCCGGAGAGATCAACTGCATCCTGATCAATGCTCGCTTGCTTGGAAAGCATGCCACGGAAATCTAGGATACCTTCAGCACCCATACCCCAGACGCCGTCTTCATCACAGTGAGTGTATGATGTTGGTGGTTGTAACTGGAAGTAGCAAAACGCCAGTGTCTGATATCCCTGGTCAGGGAGTAAAAATTTCTGTACTATTTTCTGCTCATAAAGACATTTCCTGTTTGGTAGTGAGAGGAGACAGGTAACTACCCAGGAGCCCTTGTGCCCTACTGTGTAGGACTGGCCACATATATGGAAACACACCTCTTGTATTTACAACCTGGAATGGGTGGCAAAAGTACTGTTCTGGTACCTTCAACTGCCAGGACTGGCACCAGTGCTTTGTCTGATGGACCAAATTCCTTTTTGTCGACAATCTTCTCGCAAACTACATCCCCAGTCTTTGGAATACAGACAGGATTTGCTGGTTGCACCTTCACTTCTCCAGTGGCAGAAAACTTCATGTGTTTATTTCAGCCATCATCTTGGAAGTCTTTCAGTTCCTGGAAGACAACAAAATGTATATTGATGTCAAAAGGTGTATCTGCCACCATTACACCAGAATTATCAAGGTCTAGAACGCACACATATGAACACTGAACAGGACCTCATAGGGAGTATGGCCAGCCAAGAATCTTCTAGATAGATTATTTCAATTTCTCTGGACTCCATACAGCTGATGGATCCAAATATGACCTGAACCTAATACTCTAGCTGTTAAAGACTGATTCAAGTTACATTTTTTACTCTCCACTATCGAATTTCCCTCGGGATGATATGGTGAGGAATAATGCACAGCCACACTTAGGGTGCCTATTGTATCCCGGTAAGCCCTAGAGGCAAATGCTGGTCCCTGGTCTGAGTAGAATGAAGCTACTGCATATGTCCCAGTGAAGACTTGCAGATCTTTTATAACAGTTTGAAGGCCAGTCGATCGCTGTGGCCATACCCATAGAAATATAGAACATGAATCCACTGCTAACAGAATTTATTTAATGAGCCTTCAGAATTTAATGGCCTGCAGTGTTCGAGATACACACACGCCAATGGCTTGTTTGAAACTAGGAGAGGTGTATGCTGTGGGCATGCTGTGGTGGAAGCTCTTAACTGTTGACAAATGTCACAGCTAGGGATATATTGCTTGGTCTGTTTGCAGAGACCTGGCCACCAATAGCGTTGCTGTAGGGGTGAAACTGTAGCTGCCTCACCTGGAGGGGCAGAAGCTAACCCCTCATCAACAGCTATGATCAATTCTAGTCTGAGGTCTGAATTTGGAATCACTCGATCCCCCACTCTGGGAATATGATCAAATGGTATGTTTTGCACGCACAGTAGGTAGGAATATTTTGTAGGAAATTTTTTAGATAATTGAGTGCTAGTGCATTAAGCATTGACAGCTACCATGATATCTCCATCCACTCTCGTATGGGAACAAGTAATTGCAGCTGCCTTTGCAGCTTCATTAGCCAGTAAATTCCCAGCAACGAGTATTCCAACACGTTGGTGACTCCATGTATGTATTACATGAGCCTGTGGCAGACATTCTTTCAAATGTGCCACCTTTCCCCAAAGCAACTTATGCTTGATAGTATTCGCTTTAGAGTCTCTGAATCCATTCAGGCACCAATAGTGTAAATGCTCATTGTAAGACTGGACACAATAATACGCAACACACACTATCAGTATGGGGAATTCAGGATTGGTATCTTCTAGTGCCAGAATTAGAGCTTTGAGTTCAGCCAGCTGTGTAGTGAATCACCTAGTGATTGTGTAAATGTTTTAGGAAGCTGGAAGACTCCATCCCTCATTTTTCCCCTTAGCGCTGCGCAAGCGGCGGAGTATTGGTGTTAATTCCAACTGCAGGCTGGGCAGAACCATCAGTATAAACAATGAAGTTGTACTTGTCAAGAGGCGTAACATCATTGGGCACAGGGTATTCTTGTTAATATTGTAGGATTTCTCGTGTTTGTAGTGTAGGGTCAAAGACATAGTGTACGTCAGTAGCTGTTGAGGAAGTGGACCACTGTATCCATCTATGTTGTATGGCTTTTGAGTTAGGAATGCTGGCCTTTGGAACAGGCTCTAAGGCTGGTATGAAAGTCATAGTTACCAGACTCAATTGACTTCCTGTCGAAGCACGCTGTATCTTTAACCACTATGGAACACCAAAATACCTAGCACAAAAACAGACAAGACCAGCAGGGTAGTCCTCGATACGCAGCTCTGACTCGGTGCAATTGGAGCCACCTACACTAGAGAAAAAAAGATTGCATGCATGCTCCTTTTCAGGTACTACCCTGAGAATCTGAAACTCCCTTCTGCCAGAGATATGCACAAACCCCTTTATGGCCTTCTTCAAGAGAAATGTAAAAGCATTTTTGATCGATAAACACATATAGCTTTAAGCCAGAACAAATATTCATTCAACCCAATACTGGCGATGGCTAACAAAATCATTTGCACTCATGTTCCCTGTGCACATTGTAAGTAAGCAGTACCTTATGTTAAACTCATGACCTATGTAATCATTGCCGTAATCATAAACAGTAACTTGTGCTGTTTTCAGCTTTCTAATACCCTCCTGTCATGTACATGCTCATTAAAACTCTTAAATAACTAAATACATTTTGAGGATACCCAATTTATGGGGATTATGAAGAAGAAAGATCAGTCACTACTCTCCACTATGTACTCATTGGTACAACTAATGGTTTTGCTTCTTCAAATATTTACATGAGATAAAGGCAGGCCTGCAAATAGGTACAACAGTATTACCTCTGCATGGCATTGTAGCTTGATTTTCATTAATAGTTGGAAAGTAAGGAATAATATCAACATCCATCTTTCTCAGGTAGTCAGCACTTTCTAACACTAATTTTATTACTATATTGGAGACAAACTCTATAGGTATAGTAAGAAATATGTGACTATTTTCAGATGGTTTCAACGGGTTAACCTGTTTCATATGTGATGTAGGAGTCAGGTTTAGGTTTGGAATTGTGCAGAATAATTCAGGCAGGTGTGATCTATTAACCACACAGGTTACAGATCATATATTGTTTGGAAAGAGGTCAACAAAATCCAGCTGACTGATAATGGTAAAGGACCTAAAAACAAAAAGTCATATGTATTAACTGAAAATCTAGGATTAGACAAACACTTATTACCCTCGTTTGATATAACATTCTGAATAAAAACAGGTGCCAGAAGTTTGGTGGGTTTTTATGTTGAACATGAACAGTTAAACAATAGTCTCATCTCCTAAGACAGTATCTTCCCTCATGTTACTGGTATTTACAGAGCTTGGATTTAGACAAACGGTGTTGAGTTCACTTCTGTCCCACATATTTTGGGGGGTAAGCAGACATAATATCGATGTTTAAATATCGATATACCAGATTTTTTTTTTTTTACATAGTTTTATTGGTTTTCATAACAGTACAATTCTCATAGTCCACATTATTTGTCTTATACATTGCAAGGTGCATCTAATGACAAAATCAAGAACTGTGAAATCGTCCAACTTCCCCCCCATCCCACCCCGGACTCAATATGCCATTGTGTACTTGCTTAGTGGTCTTCAGTACAATATAATATCAAGCAGTTATTTACAATAGTAGACGAACATTTCAATACATTAGTACTACATAGAATTTATATCTTCCCACACCACACAGCTCTTAACGTTGGGACTGTGGCTGCACCATCTACCTATGTGCTGCCTTTCTATGTCTGCAAATCTATGCTCGCAAATTCTTCCATCATTGCATGCCATTCTAGCAAAATGGGTATCTTTCGCAGCCCCCTTTGTTCCTCCCGCTGAAGCTCAGCTCCCTCCGCTCTACCCCATCTGACCACCTCGTTATACCAATCTAAGGGGGAGGGTGATCTCGCTGCCTTCCATCTCATAGTGATATTCTTTTTAGCTAATATCATCGCTAGGTGTGCAAATTTGCTAGCAAGGCTACCCTTTTTTCCTTTCGGCCCTAAACCTAGTAAACTATAGTCCAGCGTCCTAATATTCCGTGTCGGGGCTACATCGTTCACTACTTTGTGCACAACCGACCAGTAATGGGTCAACCTCGGGCAGTCCCATATCATGTGCAATAATCCGGCATTTGAGGAGTGACATCGGGGGCAACTGTCCGGCACGTCCGGAAACATTACGCTTAGTTTGTGTGGAGTCAGATACGCTCTGTGAACTATCATAAGCTGGATAAATTTAAATTTTCGATTTCTGGAGACCTTTCGCGGGTACTCCAGCAGTGTCTCCCACTCCCTATCCGTGAGCGCCCGGCCAAGATCCATGTCCCATTTGTTTCGGGTTACCTGGAGTGACACTGAGGTGTGTGCTTGAATTCCCCGGTATAACCACTTTGTCAAATGTTTACCGTTGCCCATTAGATATTGCATGTGTGTTAAAGTGTGTGTTGTCGGCTCCTCTCTTTCTGGAGCCCATATCTTTCGTATTTAGTGAGATATATGTGCATGGAGCAAGAATAATCTAGCTGGCACTCCTGTTTCCCTCACAAATGCCTCATGATCCATTAAAATACCGTTGTTAAAAAGCGTGCCTAGCGTGGTCACCCCGGCCTCCTCCCATGTTGCAATATGTCTACCTGTCACCGTTCCTGATGGGAGAGGAATTCCCAGTAGAGGTATGTTGGGAGCATATGGCGACACTGTCTTAGTGTACTGTGTTTCCCTCTTCCAATATAACAAGGCCACCTGTAGGAGTGGTGGCGACTTCAAGGGAATTTTGCTGCCCGGAAACAACAGTGCGTGTAATTCCCCATTTTCCCATTCCCGGAGGGTCATAGGGATTTCTCCGAGGTTGCGGACTACAAGCCAGTACACCAACCATTGCAGCTGGCCCGCATAACAGTAGGCTCTCATATCCGGGGCTCCCAGTCCCCCTTGTTTAGAGGTCAGTTGTAGTTTAGGTAGACCTATGCGTCTACGTCCCGGGCCCCATATCAATTCAATGAGAAGAGTGTCAAGTAGTTTAAATGTCTGGAGCGGGATTATAATAGGCAGGGTTACAAAGTAGTATAGCAACCTCGGTAACATTACCATTTTTGCAATGGCCACACGTCCCGGCACCGATATGGGCAATGATGTCCAGAATCAAACCTGTTTTCTAAGCGTTGTGATAGCCCTGGTCAAATTGCCATCCAGCATATCTTTTACATCTCGATATATTTGAACACCCAGATATTTAAAGGTGGCAGTCTGAAATGTCCAGTTACCGAATTGAATTGGGTCAGTCCTGGTCGTGTCATTAAAAAAATACACATACGATTTGTTTTCATTGATAGAGAGCCCTGAAAGCTTCTGGTATGTGGTAAAAAGAGTTGGGATTGGTTCGTAGAAGTCGTCCAGATTATTAAAGTATAGAATGAGGTCATCCGCATACACCGACACGACATGCTGCACACCATTAATTCGTATTTCGTTATGATTCGCCGAGACGCGGAGCTTGTGCAATAGAGGTTCCAGTGCTAGAATAAATATTAATGGTGAGAGTGGGCAGCCCTGTCTGGTGCCCCGTGCTATCTGATATTGCTGGGAGATGTGAGCCCCATACGCGCCCGCGCCGTCGGGTTCGTGTATAGCAGGCGCACCCATTGTATAAATTTCGTCGGAATTCCAAACTGAGATAGCGTAGTCCACATATACCTCCATTGCAGGGAGTCAAATGCGTGAAGGAAGTCCAGGGAGATGCAGCCTCGCGGCCGAGCATCCGTGTGAGTATGAGACATTATCTGGTAAAGTCTCCTGATATTGAGAGCTGTACTTCTTCCCGGAACAAAGCCACATTGATCTGCGTGTATCAGTCTAGGGATATATTGCAATAGTCTGTTTGCCAGTAATTTGCTCAATATCTTATAATCGGTATTGAGAAGTGAAAGGGGTCTGTAACCTGTCATGTCTTTGCTGTCCCTGCCCGGTTTCGGGAGCAAGATCACTGTGGCTTGTAGTGTGGTGAGTGGGAGGAGTCCCCCCTCAAATGCTGCTCGGTACAGTTCCTGCAGACGAGGAACCAGCAATTCAGAATAAATGGCATAGAATTCTATGGGCAGTCCATCATTACCCTGTGATTTATTCCGGGGTAGGTCTTTGATCGCTGCTTTAATTTCCATAGCGGTCACAGGCCTCTTTAGATCAGACGCGTGGTCTCTAAGTAACTGAGGAAGCTGCAGCCCCTCAAAGAATGCCTCAAATTCGTCCTCCCCAGCCTCCTCCGAAGCCGCATACAGCTGTTCATAATATCTACGAAAGGCAGTGTTTATTCCCATCTGTGTGCGCACTATATCACCATCTAAGGTGTTTATTTCAAGAATGGGAGACACCGGTGGCGCATCTTTAATGATCCTGGCAAGTAATGGGCCCGCCCTATCTGCAGTCGCGAGTTCTGTTTCTGGGTGTATAGGCGATAATCAAGGATACGGAGCTCTTCTAGGAGTTCAGCGTATGTTATATGCATCTCTTGCAGCTCAGCCTTGCTTACAGCACTAGTTGTTGCCTCCTTTTCCAGTAGACCCAGCTTATCTTCCGTTTCCTTAAGTTTATCAAGTAAAACTATGCGTGCTCCTACCTTTGTACTGATCGCCACTCCTCGTATCACTGTTTTAAAAGCGTCCCATTCGATTTGCCGTGTGCTGGCAGTATCAGCGTTTTCAGTGAAATAATTAAGTATGGCCGTGGAGAGAGCAGTGCGAAACAACGAGTCTTCTAGTAATGTGGGGTGTAATCTCCAGGTTGGTATGGGTGTTGGGACCTTCCCCCAGGTTAGCATGGCTTCTAGTGGATTATGGTCTGAGTATGTTTTGCCCAGGTACATAGTGTCTAAGCATTCACCATTAAATGTAGGGAGCAAAATATCCTGTCTATTCTGGTATGAAGCCCATGAGGTGCCGAAAAGAAGGAGTACTCTTTGTCATTGGGATGCATCCTGCGCCATACGTCTCCCACATTCCAACCCTCAGCCCATGTCTGAAGTGCATCTGCCTGTTTCTTACATCCTGTGCCCTGCAAGGGAGGGTGTGAACGGTCCAGATCAATGTCCAGTACTGTATTAAAATCTCCACCTATTATCCATGGGTATCCCTCCCAACCCACCAGTAAATTGCTAAGAAGCTCAAGACATTTATCCTGCTCAGTGTTCGGAGCATATATACTTCCTATTACTACGTGCTCCCCGTCTAACAATTCATGTACAGTACATATCTACCATTTGTATCAACCCGTTGTTCTAAGAGCGCAAAGGGGGTGCCATTTCTGAGCCATATTGCTGCCCCACGGGCAAAGGCGGAGTAGGAAGTGTAGTACAATTGGCCCGCCATTTTTTTGGGAGCTTAGAGGCCTCCGTATGTACTAGATGTGTTTCCTGGAGGAGTACTATGTGTGCCTTCTTGCGGTTTAATTGCGCTAGAATTCTATGCCTCTTATGCATGGAGCCCAGTCCTCGTATATTCCAGGATATGTATTTATATCTACTGGATTGCGCCATTAAGTTCCCTGTAGATCCATCTGCTAGGGGGATTACTCCCCATGTATTGACCTCTTAGTATTTTACAGGAAGGTGAGTCCAAGTTCCCCTTTAAACATCCCAATACAAGGTTCCCCCTTACAACTTTAGAGGACCAAACCATAAAGAAGAATACAACATAAACTTCACATTTACTACAATCAAGTGCAATCGCCTGAGGGGAGGTGGCCAACACCCTTCTCATATCACACTGCATACAAAGTGAAATGCTTGCTTCCCAGTGAGCTCCCCCCGAAGTCCCATCCTATCTATTGTTTTACTAGCAGCCAGACCATCCAATAAGAAAACATTCAGAGGTACCTATATTTCGAGCATATTTGGCATATTATGTAGTGATTCATACTCATCTGACAATACGGTACCCCGGGACAATCAGTATTCTGTAGTCAACCCAAGTAGTCACTAGCAGTCTGCGGGGTGACCAAAGGAAACAGCGCCACACTGCTCTCAGAGTCGGAGTGGGTGCTAGCGTCTTCGGAAGAGTCTACAGTTTCTGCCACTGATTGTGCATCATGTGCTGCTAGCGCCACCGCCGTCAGTATAGCGTCTTTCCGGCTATCCGAAATCTGCTCCTGTGATGTGCGTCGTCCACTCCCGGATCCTGTTTGAGCCTTCTTGCCTGGCTTGTCGCGTTGCACACACTGAGTCTTTGGCTGTTGGCTTCTATTGGGTTGTGAAGAGCGCTGTGATGATGGCGGGTACAAAGTGATTTCAATCCAGTCCGCCGCCTCTTCTGGGCTGTCAAAGAACAGAGCCTTTTGATCATGCATGACTTTCAGGCGGGCTGGGAATAACAGCGCATATTTCAGGCTGTGGAGCCGTAGTTTCCTTTTAACGTCTTGGAACGTTGCTCTCGCCCTCTGCACTGCCAGAGTAAAGTCCGGGTATAGAGATATCATTTTATTTTCAAACGTTATCGGGGCGTTCTCTCTGGCAGCCCGCAGGATCGTATCTCAGTCTTTGTAATTTAGGATCCGCGCTATAAGTGGCCTGGGCGGCGCCGCAGGGTGGGGAGGTCGAGATGGAACTCTGTGTGCGTGCTCCACACTATAATGTTCTGTGAGGCCTACTGTAGCTACCTTGTCCCTCAGCCAATGTTCAACAAATTGGGTGGCATTAGATCCTTCGCTTCGTTCCGGTATGCCCAGTATGCGGACGTTGTTGCGTCGAGATCCTCCTTCCGCATCATCTACCCTATCTTGTAGCTCCTTCAGTTGACGCTGTAGTTGTTCCATCTGAGAGGTGTGCATCGTCTGTTGAGGTATTAGATCATCCAGAGCCAGTCTATTAGATTTGACCTTGTCCGCTAATTTCGTGTGATCTGCTTTCAGCAGGGTAAGACTAGTGGTCAGCGTTCCAATTTGGGTTTCAATTGCGGCCCGGGAGTCTCGTATTTCTTTTAGGATCAGATCTAGTTTGTCTGCCTGTAAAGTGGGCTCCATGGGTGGGACCACGTCCACGTCAGGACTATGCATCTGGGAGTCCTGGTTCATGTCATGGGTATCATCCATGGGGGGGATCCGGTTGTTTGGTCTTGGGGCACCCCATGTCGTCAAGGATCTGAGGCGATCGGTGCCACCTCACGTGCTCCACAACAGCCCCCGCTCGGAAGCATGTGGTAGGTCACCAACGCCGTCAGTATAGCGTCTTTCCGGCTATCCGAAATCTGCTCCTGTGATGGGCGTCGTCCACTCCCGGATCCTGTTTGAGCCTTCTTGCCTGGCTTGTCGCGTCGCACACGCTGAGTCCTTGGCTGTTGGCTTCTATTGGGTTGTGAAGAGCGCTGTGATGATGGCGGGTACAAAGTGATTTCAATCCAGTCCGCCGCCTCTTCTGGGCTGTCAAAGAACAGAGCCTTTTGATCATGCGTGACTTTCAGGCGGGCTGGGAATAACAGCGCATATTTCAGGCTGTGGAGCCGTAGTTTCCTTTTAACGTCTTGGAACGTTGCTCTCGCCCTCTGCACTGCCAGAGTAAAGTCCGGGTATAGAGATATCATTTTATTTTCAAACGTTATCGGGGCATTCTCTCTGGCAGCCCGCAGGATCGTATCTCGGTCTTTGTAATTTAGGATCCGCGCTATAAGTGGCCTGGGCGGCGCCGCAGGGTGGGGAGGTCGAGATGGAACTCTGTGTGCGTGCTTCACACTATAATGTTCTGTGAGGCCTACTGTAGCTACCTTGTCCCTCAGCCAATGTTCAACGAATTGGGTGGCATTAGAACCTTCGCTTCGTTCCGGTATGCCCAGTATGCGGACGTTGTTGCATCGAGATCTTCCTTCCGCATCATCTACCCTATCTTGTAGCTCCTTCAGTTGACGCTGTAGTTGTTCCATCTGAGAGGTGTGCATCGTCTGTTGAGGTATTAGATCATCCAGAGCCAGTCTATTAGATTTGACCTTGTCCGCTAATTTCGTGTGATCTGCTTTCAGCAGGGTAAGACTAGTGGTCAGCGTTCCAATTTGGGTTTCAATTGCGGCCCGGGAGTCTCTTATTTCTTTTAGGATCAGATCTAGTTTGTCTGCCTGAAGAGTGGGCTCCATGGGTGGGACCACGTCCACATCAGGACTATGCATCTGGGAGTCCTGGTTCATGTCATGGGTATCATCCATGGGGGGGATCCGGTTGTTTGGTCTTGGGGCGCCCCATGTCGTCAAGGATCTGAGGCGATCGGTGCCACCTCACGTGCTCCACAACAGCCCCCGCTCGGAAGCATGTGGTAGGTCACCAACGCTCCCCGGTTGACCCCCTGCATGTGGTAGATCATCCAGTATCGAAACTGTCGGAATAGTCCCTCCCCACGTTAGTCCACTCCCGACCACTGAGCCATTCCAGTCACAGAAGCAGCCAGAATCCACGTCGTATTCTCCGTGGCCCGACTCTGCCCCAGCAGCCACAACACTGAGCCCCCGGGCACGCAGGGATTATAGACCACGAGGGTGCCCAGCAATCCTTCCAGTAGTTCTCAGTAGCCTCCGCGGCCAGCAATGTCACCAGCTAGTCAGGGCGTCGTTCCCAGGGAGTTGCAATACATCACAGATCAGCCCAACCAGCTGTGGCTCTCCTCAGCATGCTCCCATATACAGTCTCGGCTATTGAGGCCCAGCGTTCCGGTAAGACTCTCCCTCTGCCTGCTTAGGCCATGCGTTCCTCTACAGCTTCAATTAGCTAGGCCTCATATACCATCAGCATTCTGCTCACCTCCGCTCATCTCCGTGGCATCCATAGGCAGCACCGGGGGGACTCGTGTATCCGGGCGTGACGCAGCAGTCAGGCCACCCGCAGAATTCCACTACCTCTCCTGCTACAAGTATCAGGCAGTGTACGATCCCACAGCAACCCTAGAAATTGTGCATGTAGTCAGGGGCAGGGGGGTCCTCAGAGCACGGACTCATACCCCCTACCAATCGCCCCAGGGTCGGGTCATCGTGCGCGCTCCAGCCGCCATCTTGGATCGCCACGGGTCCGCCACGTTCCTCTGGGTGTAGCTGCTCCTCAGAACTGGATGCCCCGTTCAGTTCGCGACCGTTATAGGGGCAGATATATCCTCTCCTCACCTCAGGGCGTGCTTTTACAGCGTCAGGTGTCCGCCGCACGATGTCCGCCTCAGTGCCCTCGGATCACACCGGTGTCGTTCCGGTCTCGGCAGCATGCGACATCCATCCAAACTCTACAAAAATCAGCATCGGGCTATTCGTTTTCAGGGTCCTCATGCTCTACAGACACTCCGGTGTCCAGTGCGCCGCTGTTGTAGTGCGGATGGTCAATAACTGGCGGAATAATTGCCACGGTGTCGGGACTCGGTACGGAGCTCGTCTAACTCACGTCCGCCATGCTGGGCGGTTGGCCACTCCCCCATCAATATACCAGAATATCGATGTTTAAATATCGATGTGGCATAATATCGACCTGCAAGAATATCGTCGACCAGAATATCGACATGCAGGTAAGAAATATTGTTTTACTTGATATCGAAGTTAGTAATATCGTTAGTAACAATATCGTTGTTAATATCGAAATTTATTTTAGTGTTCTGTATTTTAGTATATGTGTTAAAAGTATGTGATTTAAATATTATGTATAAGTATAGCTTATTTTTGTAATGTATGTTTGAAATTTTTAGAAATAATTAATTTTATGATAATTAATTTTTGCGTATTTTAGTTCCGTAGCGGGTTGTGGGTTTATAGGGGAATAGGGTGGGAAGTAATTTAATTATAATATATTTATTAATAATTTTTAGAAGTTATTAATTAAAAAAAAATTAAATATTGCGTTTTAGTTCCGTAGCGGGTTGTGGGTTTATAGAGGAATAGAGTGGGAAGTAATTTAATTATCATTAATTAATTAACAATTTAAATTAATTAATATTTTTGTATTTAATAATTTATATTGTTAATTAATTTCTTATTAAATAGTTATTAATTGGTTATTAATTCTTACTTGGTAAATATGTTAATTGTGTCATTTTTTTAGAAGCGGGTTGTGGGTTTATAGGGGAGTAGGGTGGGAAGTAATTTAATTATAATTAATCAATTAATAATTTTATTAATGAATATTTATATATTTACTATTTTATTTTGTTAATTGTGTTAAATAATTTGTTATTAATTCGTTATTAATTGGATATTAATTATTAAAAATCAATTGCTAAATATGTTAATTGTGCTATTTTTTAGGAGCGGCTTGTGGGTTTATAGGGGAGTAGAGTGGGAAGTAATTTAATTATAAATAATTCATAATTTTTATTAATTAATATTTGTGTATTTAATATTTTATATTGTTATATGTTAAATAATTTATTATTAATTAATTACTAATTGGTTATTAATGATTAATGATTAATTGGTAAATATGTAAATTGTGTCATTTGTTTAGGAGCGGGTTGTGGATTTATAGGGGAGTAGTGTGGGAAGTAATTAAAATTTATTATATTTTTTATTATTTTTTATATCATATTTAGTTATTGCTATTTTATAGTCTTAATAGTGTGAATTAATTTATTACTAATTGTTTTTAATTTGATTGTTCATTGTTATTAGTTAATTAATTAATTGTTAAGCAATTATGTTAATTGTGTCATGTTTTACAATATTGGTGGTGTCATTTATAAGGGGATTTGGTGGGAGGTAAATTATTTTTATTATTTAAGTATTTATTAATTAACGTTTATTTTGCTGGAGTGGGAATAGTAGATTATTCCACTCCGCTATCCAACACTTTCCCTACTGTTGCAATCGTTGGAGTGGGAATAGTAATTTTATCCCCTCCTCTATCCAACACTTTCCCTACTGTTGTACTCGTTGGAGTGGGAATAGTAATTTTATCCCCTACGCTCTCCAACACTTTCCCTACTGTTGCACTCTGTTGAGTGGGAATAGTAAATGATTCCCCTTTGCTATCCAACACTTTCCTTACTGTTGCACTTGCTGGAGAGGGAATAGTAAATGATTCCCCTCTGCTATACACCACTTTCCCTACTGTTGCATTCCCTGGAGTGGGAATAGTAAATTATTCCCCTCCGCTATCCAACACTTTCCCTACTGTTGCAGTTGCTGGAGTGGGACTAGTAAATTATTCCCCTCCGCTATCAAACACTTTCCCTACTGTTGCACTCCCTGGAGTGGGAACAGTAAATTATTCCCATTCGCTATCCAACACTTTTCCTACTGTTGCACTCCCTGGAGTGGGAATAGTAATTTTATCCCCTCCGCTAGCCAACACTTTCCCTACTGTTGCACTTGCTGGAGTGGGAATAGTAAATTATTCCCCTCCGCTATCCAACACTTTTGTACTGTTGCACTTGCTGGAGTGGGAATAGTAATTTTATCCCCTCCGCTATCCAACACTTTCTCTACTGTTGCACTTGTTGGAGTGGGAATAGTAATTTTATTCCCTATGCTATCCAACACTTTCCCTACTGTTGCACTCTGTGGAGTGGGAATAGTAAATTATTCCCCTCTGCTATCCAACACTTTCCCTACTGTTGCACTTGCTGGAGTGGGAATAGTAAATTATTCCCCTCCGCTATACAACACTTTCCCTACTGTTGCACTTGTTGGAGTGGGAATAGTAAATTATTCCCCTCCGCTATACAACACTTTCCCTACTGTTGCACTCTCTGGAGTGGGAATAGTAATTTTATCCCCTCCGCTATCCAACACTTTCCCTACTCTTGCACTCCCTGGAGTGGGAATAGTAATTTTATCCCCTCCGCTATCCAATACTTTCCCTACTGTTGCACTCGCTGGAGTGGGAATAGTAATTTTATCCCCTCCGCTATCCAACACTTTCCCTACTGTTGCACTCCGTGGAGTGGGAATAGTAAATTTTTCCCCTCCGCTATCCAACACTTTCCCTACAGTTGCACTCCCTGGAGTGGGAATAGTAAATTATTCCCCTCCGCTATCCAACACTTTCCCTACTGTTGCATTTGCTGGAGTGGGAATAGTAATTTTATCCCCTCCGCTATCCAACACTTTCCCTACTTTTGCATTCCCTGGAGTGGGAATAGTAATTTTATCCTCTACGCTATCGAACATTTTCCCTACTGTTTCATTTAATGTAGTGTAAAATGTTGTTTTAAAAATAAATAATTATTTTAATATTTTAATTTATTATATATATATTTTATTTTTATATTTATGTTACAGGTATATGTATATATATATATATATATGTATTTATAATTTTTATTATGTTTCTAACATTTTATAATTTAATAAAATAATTATTTATCAATATTAAGTAAATATATATATAATAATTGTTATATATGTATGTTTAATTGTTTTTATATTACATTTATTATTTATAATTTGTAAAAAAAAAAATTCTAACTATGTTTTTATTAATTATATTTATTATTTACTTTATTTTAAATTATTTTAAAGACATTTTTTTAAAAACAATATTTTGAACAATGATATTTTAAACAACAATATTTTGGTTTCGATATTTTTGTACTTACCTTTGTAGAGATAGGATGTCGATATTCTTGACATCGATATTCTGTACACGATATTTGTGTACCTCGATATTCCTGTCGTCGGTATTCTGTCAGTGATCCATTTTGGGGTGGTCTGACACTATCTACACTTTTCCATAAGCTATTCACATGAACCTTAGACCATGAATTCAAAGGTTCACTGGCTTTATTAAGCTTAATTCATATTATTTGAATACACAACACAAGTAAACTTCTTTATAAATGTCTTGAGAAAGAAATCACATGTGTAACAAAACAACAATATCAAACATTGAACACTATGTCATACAAAACTCATAATGACATGAAACATAACAAGTTGGTAAGGAAGACCTACTACACAAATCATTACATAAACACAACATGTACACATATGTATCAACTAAACCAGTCCTAGATTACCATTATACACTAGGAGTACAATATCTTGTCGCAAGCTAAGCCTGCCGTCCTGCCTGTGAAAGTGAGCCGGGGGTTAAAATTCTATGGGTGTTGCCTAAAAGTAGGAAACTACATTTGTCCAATTCCTTGCGGCACAACCCCTGGATAATCCCTTCGCTTGGTAGTCAACAACGTGTTTCAAACCCTGATCGTTTGAGGGTTCTCCTCAGGACTCGGACATGGTCTTTGGTTCTTTACAGACGGCGTGAAACACATCCGTTATCTGTGAAAAGATGGTGCACAATCCTCCGTATGTGATGTGCTGTCGAAAGTTCGTGAGGGCAGAATCTGTTTGAATGACTGCCAACCCTCCGTTACTTTAAATTCTTAGCAGGCTCACACTCCAATGAAAATCGTCAGTGCAGCTCCGTCATGCACGACGAGATACGCCAATATATTCTCCCTTAGCAAGCTCACACTCCAATGAAAATTGTCAGTGCAGCTCCGTCATGCACAACGAGATCAGCCAATGTATTATCCCTGGATGTCAATTGGCAGCCTGCCGTACGTCTCAATTCCATACGCGTGGAATTGAGACGTACGGCAGGCTGCCAATTGACATCCAGGGATAATACATTGGCTGATCTCGTCGTGCATGACGGAGCTGCACTGACGATTTTCATTGGAGTGTGAGCCTGCTAAGGGAGAATATATTGACGTATCTCGTCGTGCATGATGGAGCTGCACTGACGATTTTCGTTGGAGTGTGAGCCTGCTAAGAATTTAAAGTAACGGAGGGTTGGCAGTCATTCAAACAGATTCTGCCCTCATGAGCTTTCGACAGCACATCACATACGGAGGAATTGTGCACCATCTTTTCACAGATAACGGACGTGTTTCACGCCGTCTGTAAAGAACCAAAGACCATGTCCGAGTCCTGAGGAGAACCCTCAAACGATCAGGGTTTGAAACACGTTTTGACTACCAGGCGAAGGGGATTATCCAGGGTTGTGCCGCAGGAATTGGACAAATGTAGTTTCCTACTTTTAGGCAACACCCATAGAATTTTAACCCCAGCTCACTTTCACAGGCAGGACGGCAGGCTTAGCTGCGACAAGATATTGTCCTCCTAGTGTATAATGGCAATCTAGGACTGGTTTAGTTGATACATATGTGTACATGTTGTGTTTATGTAATGATTTGTGTAGTAGGTCTTCCTTACCAACTTGTTATGTTTCATGTCATTATGAGTTTTGTATGACATAGTGTTCAATGTTTGATATTGTTGTTTTGTTACACATGTGATTTCTTTCTCAAGACATTTATAAAGAAGTTTACTTGTGTTGTGTATTCAAATAATATGAATTAAGCTAATAAAGCCAGTGAACCTTTGAATTCATGGTCTAAGGTTCATGTGAATAGCTTATGGAACAGTCCCCCTGGACACTTTCTTCGTTTCCAAATATAGAGTGGTCCAGTCCAGGTGGTTTAGGACCCAAGCCTTGCTTGTTTACACTATCTACACTTTGGCATCTTTAGGAAGCTTTAATGGTTTTATGAAATCTGACTTATTTTCGGTTTGCAGAGCTCCAAAATGAGACAGGGGGGCCGATTCCGATTCCGGCCGAAAACGTACCGACTGACTCGGAGCCGGAATTAATTCCGACCAACACGTACCTGTGCAGCCCGACCCGCCAAGTACGATGAGAAGCGAGCAAAACCCGACCGACTCGTACGGAACACAAGCCGAAGGACCGAGTCGCGCGGAAAACAGCAATCCGGCCGGAAAAACACGCGATTCGAACCGACCGACTCGCACCCGGAACAATACCGAACGAGACGTACCCGCGGACTCCCACCCGCCAAGTACGATGCAAGGCGTGGAAAACACGACCGAGTCGCACGGAGGACAAGCCGTACGACCGACACGCATACAAAACTGCGAGCCGAAGCAACCCAAAACACCGTGACCGACGCGTACGCAGCATAGAAAACAGCACAAACACAGCGTGAACGAAACGGATGAGCCCGTGCGAGACAACTGCAGGGTCCGACTTGGTCACAAGAACGTCTCCTACATGCACGAAAAGTACAAAGGGAAAATACACAAAAAAGGCCAAACAAGCAATTACAAAGCCAATAAATACTGGGGGGAGGGGCAGGGAACAAAGACACACCCACAACTCCACCCATATAAAGGACACAAATCCCTACCATGATCCTTTGCAAATTCAAATTACCTGCCAGCACTCAACAGACAGCAACCACACACCCACAGCTCATCCATCACACAAGCCACACACCATCAGCACCACAACAAATAGAAACCTCACATACACCTAGCAAAACACACACTCACACACCTTCACCTGCACACCAACACCCATCACTCACCATCACCACCCATCACCATGCCCCCAAAGAAGAATCACAAGTTCCTAGATAGTGAATTGGAAGTCCTGGTAGATGAGATCCTCAGGGTAGAGCCACAGCTCTTTGGTACACTGGTCCAACAGACACCCATGTCACAGAAAACAAAGATGTGGGAGAGGATCGTCGACAGGGTGAACGCACAATCACCATGTTTGCGCACAAAGACAGACATCCAGAACAGGTGGTATGACGTGCGCAGGAGGGTCAAGGAGCTGCTAAAGAAGGACTACATCTTGAGCCAATACACCGGCAGTGGCCCTCCTGCCAAGCCAGTATACCTCAGGCCCTGGGAGGAGAAGGTGCGGGCCATCCTACCACCAGTGAGCGTCTATGGACTAGAAAACATCCCAGAGCCTGGTGAGTACACAACAAATGTACACAATATTCTGCGACTACACACACACATCACTGCCAAGGGGAGAGTCAAACCATGCACACTTAGCAAATACATAGCAACCAGAACAGAATCATCCCAAAATGTGTATGTCACTCAGAGAAACACAACACATGCCATCACAAAGTGACATTTAACTGTGTCATCACATGTACAAACACAACTACAACTACAGCTAGGCAGTGGCACAAATATAACTGACAAACACATCCAGACGAGTAGCCACCACTACAACACCAGCACACAGTGAAGCACACTGAAAGAAAGGAAATATGTGTATGCTGGGCAAGTCAGTGTAGCCAATAGCATGATGGGAGTTGTAGGCACAGATATTGCTCACCCCCACAACTGTCCCATCAACACCACCCTGAACTATGCGCACATCACAGGGAGTGGAAAACAACTTCCAAGATGGCTGACACTGGCTACTGCTGTGGGGAGCACAAGGCCCTGCTGGCAACTGTGCACCAACCAACAGCAGGACACCACTGACTGACATCCTGAAAGACAACTTGCACTCCCTGCAATGGAAGCACGTTCCATGGTGGGATATCTGGCTGGGCGGGAAGGAGGACTCACAGCCCTGACCATAGTTACCAGCAGCGTTTCTCACACACACCCCTAACACAAACTCCACAAAACTCACCTGGGAGAATGCATTGCCTCACACTCCAATCAAATATCCCACAAAGAACCACAACACTGGGTCATGCTGAGTGAAGCACAGGGACACACATGGGACTTGTAGCATAACTAACCCCAGGATAACACTGTCAGCCATCTTGTCAGCACAGGCACACAACCCCACAGGGAAGCAGAGTCAAAGGGAAGGAAGCATGGGCATGCTGGGAAGGGGGGTGGAGGCAATAGCATGATGGGAGTGGTAGTCACAGCTCAACATCCCCCACCCACATGGCCCAGCAAGCTCACACTCAAGCATGCACACCCCACAGAGAGTGGAAAGCCCCATCAAAGATGTCTGACAACAGTGCTCTGTTGTGGGGAGCACAAGGCCCTGCTGGCAACTGTGCAACAACCAACAGCAGGACACCACTGCCAGCCATCTTGCCATTGCTCTCACACTCACACACACTGAAGTCCACCCAAAAGCAAGTAAGTATGGGCATGCTGGGAAGTGGGGTGGAGGCAATAGCATGATGGAAGTGGTAGTCACAGCTCAACATCCCCCACCCACATGGCCCAGCAAGCTCCCCCTCAAGCATGCACACCCCACAGAGAGTGGAAAGCCCCATCAAAGATGTCTGACACTAGTGCTCTGTTGTGGGGAGCACAAGGCCCTGCTGGCAACTGTGCAACAACCAACAGCAGGACACCACTGCCAGCCATCTTGCCATTGCTCTCACACTCACACACACTGAAGTCCACCCAAAAGCAAGTAAGTATGGGCATGCTGGGAAGTGGGGTGGAGGCAATAGCATGATGGGAGTGGTAGTCACAGCTCAACATCCCCCACCCACATGGCCCAGCAAGCTCACACTCAAGCATGCACACCCCACAGAGAGTGGAAAGTCCCATCAAAGATGTCTGACACTAGTGCTCTGTTGTGGGGAGCACAAGGCCCTGCTGGCAACTGTGCAACAACCAACAGCAGGACACCACTGCCAGCCATCTTGCCATTGCTCTCACACTCACACACACTGAAGTCCACCCAAAAGCAAGTAAGTATGGGCATGCTGGGAAGTGGGGTGGAGGCAATAGCATGATGGGAGTGGTAGGCACAGATATTGGTCACCCCCACAACTGTCCCATCAACACCACCCTGAACCATGCTCACATCACAGGGAGTGGAAAATGACTGACAAGATGGCTGACACTGGCTACTGCTGTGGGGAGCACAAGGCCCTGCTGGCAACTGTGCAACAACCAACAGCAGGACACCACTGACTGACATCCTGAAAGACAACCTGCACTCCATGCAATGGAAGCACGGTCCATGGTGGGATATCTGGCTGGGTGGGAAGGAGGACTCACAGCACTGACCATAGTCACAAGCACCTCCCCTCACACCCCCTCAACACATACTCCACAGAAGCCACCTGGCGGAATGCAATGCCTCACATCCTAACTCAAGGTCCCACAAAGAACCACCACCCTGGGTCATGCTGTGTGAAGCACAGGGACACTCCTGGGACATTTAGCCAAACAACTGCCCGGACAACACTCCCAGCCATCCTGTCAGCACAGGCAGCCCACCCCACAGGGAAGCAGAGTCAAAGGAACGGAAGTATGGGCATGCTGGGAAGTGGGGTGGAGGCAATAGCATGATGGGAGTGGTAGGCACAGATATTGGTCACCCCCACAACTGTCCCATCAACACCACCCTGAACCATGCTCACATCACAGGGAGTGGAAAATGACTGACAAGATGGCTGACACTGGCTACTGCTGTGGGGAGCACAAGGCCCTGCTGGCAACTGTGCAACAACCAACAGCAGGACACCACTGACTGACATCCTGAAAGACAACTTGCACTCCCTGCAATGGAAGCACGGTCCATGGTGGGATATCTGGCTGGGTGGGAAGGAGGAGCGGATGACAACCAAATACAACCAATGCAGACCATGTACACACCCCAACATTCACATAGAAATGCCCAAATAATGCAGGACAATGTGCTACACCAATATCAACCCCTGACTGTGACAACTTAGGACAATGCATTGTACAGGCCCGCATCCAGAGGCACAGTCACAACTGTCAGGTGTGTCAACCATTGATGCCTGCAGAAACATAACATACATTGTGTGTGTCTCCCAAAAACAGGTGATGATGGGGACACAGCAGCAGACGCTGAGGAGTCCTCGTCCCAGGCTCAAGAGGATACGGAGCTCACTGGGGGGGACAGCCTCTGCCCTCCTAGGATAACGAAGACTTACCTGGCACCTCCGGAGCAAGTCATCATGCAGCACCAGCAGGACCACCAGCTGCACCCCCTGCACTCACCCCTCCAACGACTGTCAACACACATACCACCCCTGCCGACACGGACAGACCAAGGAGCAGCACCACCACCAGCACAGGGACCCTGGACCAACGTGGGGCCATGGACACCACCACCACCAACAACCCACAAGGTGGCCCAGGGTCACCTGTGCCTGCCACCTCAGGTACTGCACGTGTCGCCAGGGGTGGTGGGAGGGGTGGGAGACAAAGGTCGCTGCTCACAGAGGGTTCTGGACTGCATGATGACCCACAACTAGCACGCATAGCTGATGCGTACCAGTCCCAGCACCGGAGAGTTCAGCCAGGTAGTGGGGCTCCTCAGGGACATCAAACAGCAGCAGGCTGCCCATCATGCCCGCTTGGACTCACACATGTCCCGCGTGGAGTCCAAGTGGGACACACTGCAAGAGATGACGGCGGTGCATAGGGACATATTACAATGCCTCCGCCAGATGAGCAGCAACCAGTCAACACCTCCCTGTGTGCCCACAACATCTGCTGCTGAAACAACTGCAACTGCCACAGGGAGGCAGGATGACTCTGGCGGAGAGTCCCCTGCACCGCAGCAGCCTGCACTTGAGGTTCCCCCAAAGAAGAGGGGCCGTCCGAGGAGGGGCAAGTGAGAGGCCGATGTCCATGTGCAACCCCCAGGAAGCCAAAACCTGTTCTGGAGAATAACCTTTGTGCGCAAACTGTTCACCCTGTTGACTGCAACACAACTCTCCCACATGACATGGGGAGCTCAAGTTGGACCAATGTCTCTGATTACTGTGGACTTTACTCTGGACATTTCTGCTACCAGGACTTCCAAATTATCTAGGAACTTTGGATCACAATCACAATGTACAGCACCCAACAACCTGTGCACTATACTCACACATGTATGTCAATAAACTCACTTATACACCATACTTGCCTCTGTTGTGATTCCAATGTTGTCTCAGAAGTTGCGATGATGATCGGGGAAATGACACTGTGCATGCTAACTGCTACAGCAAGTACAACACCGGCATGTGAGTCATGGCGACTTCACACATATGGGGAGGCACACCACCAGGGCTACACAACACATACACACCATGGACATCTGACTCATCGCCTACACTGGTGTTGCCAGGAAATACGTTGCATTGCACAGACCCAACACCTATTCACAGTCTGTGTTGACTAGCCCACTGGTGTAGTAAGCAAATGTCAGTCAGATGTGTGACCACAGACAACGCACATCACATAGTGAAGCACAGGTTTATTACACATTTGCAACATGTTGAAACCACCACAGATGCAAGGTAATCCCACCTGGCAGCGGGCACATAGTCAACAAGTGTAGAAGGAAGGAAGTCCATGGGTGTGGTGTACATCACCTGTAGGGACACAACAGCTACCACCCGGGAAGTCGAATCACGGTGTTGGGGATCACAGTTGACCAAACGACTCTGAAAGTACCCTGTGAAGGACAGAAATGACACACAGTCAAAAGTACTGAAGAACAGGACAGAACTGCAATACTCATGCACAATACATGTCACAAGATACCCACCCAGAACCAAGTTAGCATGTCAACACTGTTGGGGAGTACAGACTACCTGCAAGGACACATCGCTACACGCATACAGACATGTAGCCCATGGACACACTCAAACAGCACCAGAGCACCACCAACACATATCATGCAAACTCACATCATTGACATGCCATCTCTGGATACTCACATTCAGCTGAAGAAGTTGGTGATGAGCTGTGTGTGGACATCACCCTCAACATCATCATCATCATCACTGGCATCGTGGTCCAGGCCAGGATCCTCCACAGGTGGCGGACGTTGGTCTTCGTCATCCAGGATGAGAGGCAACTCCTTCCGCACTGCCAGGTTGTGGAGCATGCAGCAGACGATGATGATCTTGCACACCTTTGCTGGGGCATATGGGAGGGACCCTCCTGTCTTGTCGAGGCAGCGGAAGCGGCTCTTCAGGAGACCAAATGTCCGCTCAATCACTCTCCTGGTCCGACCATGTGCCTCATTGTAGCGCATCTGGGCTGGTGTCACAGGGTTCCTGAGGGCGTCAGCAACCACGGCATGTTGGGGTATCCGGAGTCACCTACATACAGACAATTGCACATTAGCAGAGTTGGAAAAGAGGGTGGAACACTACATAGCAGAACACACACAATGGTACAAAGTCAGTACACACCTACAAGCCAGGCACGCTGGTTCCGCATCTGTGCCATCATCCTCGGGATGCAACTACTCCTCATCACGTACGCATCGTGTGCAGAACCAGGGAAACGGGCACACACGTGTGTGATGCTCATATCTGCAAGACAGACCACCAGTGCATTGACCGAGTGGTAGTGCTTGCGGTTACGGTAGGCCTGCTCTTGGGCCTGTGGTGGTACCAACGCCACATGTGTCCCATCAATGGAGCCAATGACATGCGGCATCCTCCCCAGGGCATAGAAGTCACTCTTCACGCCAGTGAGTCGTTGGAGTCTAGGGAAATAAATGTACTGGTTCAGGTATATCAACATAGCCTCCAAAACATCCCGGAGCACACGACTGAACATGGTCTGTGACATCCCACCAGCAGTCGCCAGAGTGTGTTGAAAGGTACCAGTGGCAAAGAAGTGTAGGGCTGCCATCACCTTCACCTTGGGGGTCAGCGCTGTAGGGTACGGACGGCCAGGTTGCAAATGTGGTGCCAAGCGCACTGCCAAATCCTCAATCAGATGCCTGGTGAAGCGGTACCGTCGGATGCTGTCCCGTTCCAC
This sequence comes from Calotriton arnoldi, assembly GCA_963921515.1. Taxonomy (NCBI): domain Eukaryota; kingdom Metazoa; phylum Chordata; class Amphibia; order Caudata; family Salamandridae; genus Calotriton; species Calotriton arnoldi. The sequence continues at coordinate 203,988 of CAWUFW010010005.1, forward strand.
CATCGTTGCCAGGTCAGGGAATGGTCTATGGACAGCTGGTGCCCTGCAGTGCATAGGTGAAGAAAGCAAGATTGTCAGTCACCCCACAAATGTGCCATTGAACACACTCAACATCACATGATACATCATAATGAGGCACAAGTACATGATGTGTGCAGTTCCGTACGGATATGTATGGCACATACATGGCCAATATCTAACATCACAGTCCAACAAGTGGCATCAAGAAGTCCCAGGTCATGCCATCGGATACCATGAGGCCGTGTCCCAGTACCCATCTCCTGCTGCCAAATAACAAACACACTCCACAGTGACATGTGAGGACTGATGTGCCCCAGGCATCACAGCTCAACGACAGGTAGATTCCCAGGGACCCTGTATTGCCACATGGACACTGGCATGACATGGTGTATCATGTATACACCACAGCAAAACAACCATGACCCCCACAGGTAGTGGTCCGTGTTGCCTCGGCAGGACAGACATGGACGTCTGTGACACACACACGCACAACATCACAGTCCATGCACATACAACGTGGATGTGGAGACTGCCTCCCATTGTGCACATGAAATCAGAGACATTGTAATCACAACATGCACACAGACTGTGGAGAACCATCAACATTGTGCCAATGGGTCACCCTGGGTTGAACATAACGTCCCACATGGGACTCAGGGGGTATGTGACATGACATACACATACACCACCGTGAACTGTGACCATGCCACATGCTCAGATATGAACAGTTGCACATCACAGTGGTCATGTACACGAAACACCAAGGATTCTGTCCCCATAAACACGTGCACAGCCTGGGGGTGGCTGCCCCCAAGTGACACCCACAGAACAACATGTTCACCCCCATACACGGAATAGGTAATGCAGCCTTACATGCCCTAGGATACAGTTTGGACAGGCTGTGGTGTTGTAGGTGTGCCCCTCACTGCCTGGGAAGTATATGTGGCTGGCATATGTTCACCTGTGACAGGCATGGTGACATATGCCAGTGACTTGTACAGGGATGCGTTGGACAGCAATGGACCGATCAGTGCGCACACATTGGCCATTGCATTCAATGTGCGCTGGTACGCGTTGTATTGGCAATACGCCTTGAACAGCAATGGACCGATCAGTGCGCACACATTGGCCATTGCATTCAATGGGCGCTGGTACGCGTTGTATTGGCAATACGCCTTGGACAGCAATGGACCGATCAGTGCGCACACATTGGCCATTGCATTCAATGGGCGCTGGTACGCATTGTATTGGCAATACGCCTTGGACAGCAATGGACCGATCAGTGCGCACACATTGGCCATTGTATTCAATGTGTGCGGGTACGCATTGTATCCTATCTACGCGTTGAACAGCAATGGTCCGATCGGTGTGCCCGGCCGGCCCATTGCATTCAATGTGTGCGGGTACGCGTTGTATCCCATGTACGCGTTGAACAGCAATGGTCCGATCGGTGTGCCCGGCCGGCCCATTGCATTCAATGTGTGCGGGTACGCGTTGTATCCCATGTACGTGTTGAACAGCAATGGTCCGATCGGTGTGCCCGGCCGGCCCATTGCATTCAATGTGTGCGGGTACGCGTTGTATCCCATGTACGCGTTGAACAGCAATGGTCCGATCGGTGTGCCCGGCCGGCCCATTGCATTCAATGTGTGCGGGTACGCGTTGTATCCTATGTACGCGTTGAACAGCAATGGTCCGATCGGTGTGCCCGGCCGGCCCATTGCATTCAATGTGTGCGGGTACGCGTTGTATCCTATGTACGCGTTGAACAGCAATGGTCCGATCGGTGTGCCCGGCCGGCCCATTGCATTCAATGTGTGCGGTACGCGTTGTATCCTATGTACGCGTTGAACAGCAATGGTCCGATCGGTGTGCCCGGCCGGCCCATTGCATTCAATGTGTGCGGGTACGCGTTGTATCCTATGTATGCGTTGAACAGCAATGGTCCGATCGGTGTGCCCGGCCGGCCCATTGCATTCAATGTGTGCGGGTACGCGTTGTATCCTATGTACGCGTTGAACAGCAATGGTCCAATCGGTGCGCACCCATTGGCTATGGCCTGGCCTGGAAACGGACGCGTTTTCAAAATTTGAACGAGTCTGATGCTGTAAATTCAGTTGGTCACCCACAACAATGTTGCAATTTCATGGGTGTCACGAAGTTGAACATTTGAAGGATGCAGGGGCGTGTGTAAGTGGTGCAATTCCATGGATTGGCCAGATTCAGATGATGCAAACGACTTGGACCTATCACTTTGGACACATGGGACAGTATCTGCCTCTGCAGCACACATATAATGCTGGCTGTTCCCCTGAGAGCTCACTTGCCTGCACTACATGCTCCAGGATGACATCTGCCACTACACTGCTGCTGTATCTGCACCCTCTGGACCCTGCAATGGCACGTACTGTGGAGAGAGCCCCAGCCTTCAGCACTGAGGAGAACCAGGCCCTGCTGGATGGCCTCCTTCCACAGTACAGCAAGCTGTATGGGTAAGCAGGGGAGCAGGTGAGTGTTCTGTCCACTGCCTTTCTAAATGTGCATGTTGTCTGACTAGCAAGGCTAACAGTCTGCACGCCACTGGCTAGCAGGCTCACTGAGTAGTTGTCACCCCCATAGTGTGTAGTTACATGCACTGGACAGGTATAGTGCAGTGACAGTGCATTTAAACTAGGTTTTACTTCCCAGGCAATGATACCATGTAGTGACTGCTGGCATACTGTCCATAGCCATCGTTGCACTGCCTGTGTACATCATGTGCCCCTGTGATTGAGACATGTATATCCAACTGTGTAATGCACGGATATGTTGCATGTGTAGTAATGGCATTCTCACTTTGTTATCCTCACAGGTTGATGCCCACCAGAAGCAGAAGATATGGCTGACCATCGTCCGGGCAGTGAGATCCGTGGGGGTCTACAAGCGCCGGATCCGCAACTGCCAGAAGAGGTGGCAGGACCTTCGGGGCTGGACCCGGAGGATCGCACGGGTCCAGCTGAAGCTGTCGCCTCCTCGCAGGAGGGGCGGACACCGGACCCTGACCCCCAAATGCTGAGGATCCTGGCGGTGGTCTTCCCTGATCTGGATGGGCAGCTGAAGGCCAGAGAGCAGCAAGGAGGGGTGAGTCCATGTCTGCATTGTGAACTATGTCTGCCATGCTATGTACCCTCCTCTGGCCTGGTTAAACTTCCACAGTACATCAGTCTTGTGGTCCAGGACCCATGTCCCTCTATTGTGCACTGCCCACTCCTCATCTGATACCCAGGTGTGGCCCTTACAGTCAGGGTATTGTGTCACTTGGGTACTGTGTCCTTGCAGTTTGCTTGACTCAAGGTGGGGGACAGCATCTGTTTCCCTGACTCTGTGGTGGGCATCATGGGTGGGTCCATTGCTTACACATTGCCTGTGTTCTGACATGTGTTCTGCGTGTCATTTTGATATGTGGCCCAATTGCTGAGCTGATCCACCACATGTGCCTGGGGTATCTGGCACACACCCATGCTGCGGGTGGGAACAATGTTTGGGCCCCAGGAGTGTGTATATAACGTGTGTCACACATACTTAGCCAGCTGCCTACTGTCCAGGGCTCATCCCTCATTCATGTGGGACAGGACAGTCATGCCTACTCCAGGCCATACAATACACTCTGTACTCCCACTGCCGTGTATCAGCTGACACGTTTTGCTCAGTGATTCGTCCCCTTAGGTGTCTGCCTCTGTGTCAGTGTGCTGTGGCTTCGTTGTCAGGTCTGCTGGGGTGTTCCTCGGTTGGGGCTCCGCATGCCACCGGAGATGTGACCATAAGAGATGATACATGTGTGACACATAGGTGTTTGATCACCTGACCGTGCAGACTGTGGTATGCGAATATGAGGTTCAGGCAGCTGTTTCCCATACACAGCAGATTGTGATGTGCTCAGGTGCAGAGGGTAGTGTTACAGGTCTCCCATATGTACAATGGGTATAACCTGGACAGATGAGGGTACAGATGATGAGGTGTGTGGGGGATGTACATGTGCACTTGTTCAGCTCCAGGACTTGCATTCCCCATGATCTACTATTGTGACACAGTGCAGAGTGTTGTTGTCTGGCTGCCCTGCCCATGTGACTGGAGACAGTTATGTATGACTTAGCAGGCATGGCTGTGCCATGGCATGTGACTTCCTATTAGTGATCCTGCAGGGGAGTGACATTTGCTACATGCACACCATTGTGGCAATGGCTATCAGGACATGGGTGCATCATGGTGTCTGTCGCTGGTATGCATCACATGCATTTCCTATTTGACTCTTGGCATCCCTTTCATCCGGACACCTGCACTGACTCAATGGCAAGAGTTATGATGTGTGCATGTCCACATGCTTCACCGGGTTCTCTGCACTGTCCAAATACTGTGTAGGTGGTGCATGTGTCCACACCGGGATATTGTCATCCCACAGACACCATACAGATGGGTGCAAGGCCAGGTGGGATGTGAGTGCCATGGTTGACCATCAGACTGACAATTGACTTCTCCTGTTCTGTTTGTGCAGTTTTAGCAATGTTCAACTAAGGATGCCAGGGTTTGCTCTGTAATGTGCTGTACTTACTGTGGTGTGTGCGTTCGGTGCAGGTGACTGATGTCTGTCTGTTTCCCTATTGATTGCAGATACATCCACGGCCACAGGAGGGGACAGCTCCACGGACCAGGAGGAGCCGCAGAGCCAGACTGGGTCAGCAGCCGAGGAGTGGTCGGAGGGACCCAGTGGCACGGAGGGCGAGGGAGCCACACCGAGGAGTCCTCAGCACCATCCACCTCAGCTGAGGACCAGAGCAACTCGGACGATGACTCCCTTATGGAGGCGGGTGTCAGCAGCCACCACACCCCAGCTAGTGTTGCTGTCCCCGCCACCACCACCACCGCCCTCCCGTTGGCTCCCATTCCCGAGGTCCGTGGAGGCTCCCATGTTCGGGAGCGTGTCTCCTTCGGGCCAGGCACCGCACCCCTGCACCTGTGTCCCCTGCTGCCCTGAGTGAGGAGTCTGTGTACCTCCTCCGCCAGCTCCATGTAGGACAGACAGCGATGCTGAGTGTCCTCCATGCACACACCAGTCTGTTGACTCAGCTGGTGTCATTCATGGAGGGCATCTCATCGGGCATGTCTGACCTACAGAGGGGCAATAGGTCCATGGACTCCTCCCTGATGGCAGCAGTGTCCCTCCTCCGACAGTCCCTCACCCCTCCTGCCTCTGCCCCATCCACACTCCCCAGCACCTTACCCGTCCCAAGCACACACACACTGGCACAGGCACACACCAGCACAGACACATGCAGCACACGGACACACACGCCAGAAACAAAACGCACACGCACGCACCGTCAGGGGACTGCAACCACACTCACAGGGGATGGGGCACAGGCACAAACACACGCATCCACAAGCACTGCGCAGTCCTCAGTTGCCTCTCCCTCCAAAGACCCCTCCCTTGCCTCATCTGAAACCCCATACAAACAGCGGCTCTTCCTCTGTGACCTTGGCCTCTCCCCCTCCGACCCAGCTGATCCAGCATTCAGGGGGAAGAGGAAGCCCACCCACACGGAGCGGAGTGCCCCTGGCCCCCGGACACCATCCCCCAGGCGCGGACCGACTGAGGCCCCCACCCGCAAGTCCCCCGGTCCCGGAAGAGCAAGACCCCGCCGCCGCCCTGCAGCTCAGGCACCAAGTCTCCTTCCTCCATCCCTCAGGCCCCCACTCCACAGGTGCCCCCACCACACCCTGCTCCAGGTTCCCCCACCCACAGATACACCATCCGCAGAAGGGTCAGGCCTTCTCCCCCTGCCACTTGCTCTTCCGGCCCCACACCCCCGCTGCGCTTGTCTGTACCACTGATGTGGTGAGGGTGTCCTCCCCTCTGTCCTGCCCACCTTTCCTGATCCCCATTCTCCTCCCCTGGAGGTGGGCACTGCAGTGGAGTCCACTATCACCCTGTCTGACTTGGGCGCTGCAGTGGCGGACCTGTCCACTCCATCTGCAGGGTCCACTGCAGTTGTGCCGGCACCCACAACATCTGAGTCATGCCCCCAGTTGTGCTGGCACACACCATGTCAGACACCTCCACTGCAGTTGTCAGTGGCTCTCCAGCACCCACCACCCCTTCCCTGCCTCCTCCTGGTGAGCCCTGATCCTGTCCCTGCGGTGCCTGGCCTGCCCCCGTATGCCCCTCCTAGGGGATTGTCCCCGGTTGTGATAAGTGCAGGCATGCATAGGGTGACATCTGCCACTGTCACCCTGTATAGACTTCCTTGATGGACTGGCCATTGGCCTTTGTTGATACCTTGCAGTTCTTCCAAGTTTTGAACCCACATGCTGAATAAAGCAACTTTCTGTTCTCTAGTGGTTTTGCTTCTGATGTACATGATGTTGATGATGCTAACCGTGCCCTTGCTGCAGTGATGGTGATTTTTGGACTCATGAAAATGAAGTGTTACTGTGCATGTACCCATGTGTTCCAGGGGGACAGTGTCCTATCCTGTGGTGAATCCATGTCGTCCTTAGCAGCATCTGAGGGTGTCATGTATTCAATATTTGGCAATGGGATTTCCTACTTACATTAGCAATGTCACATCTGTGGGTTCCACCCATGCACATCTGTTGTGTTTGCCATTGTTCAATTAGTCTAGTTCCCTGACCGTGTGGCCATCTCCACTGGACATGCAGGTTTGGGCATCAATGGGGAAGGACTCTTCTGTGTTGTCAGTGCAACTTGCTATACATGTGTGTTGGATCTGTGCTGTTGATTTCGTTGACATTCCCATGACCAGGCTGATGTGACGGGAGCCTTCATTTGGTGCTAATTGTTGACTGTGTGACCAAGTGTTCTGCTGACATGATGGAGCCCTACTGATGCGACATATGGCACAGCTTTCCTCACACAGGAGTGGAGTCCCCTCATGGCAGTGTGTACTCCTGTGACATCTCGTGCGCCCAAGGTGTGTGTTGTATGAGCATGTGTGTGTGTTCACTTCCATGTTGCTGTGCATGCTGGGATCCCTAGTGATGTTCCTGTTTGTGATGCTTGCTGAGTTGAGCTATGTTCCCCCAAAGTCTTCTCCCTGGGTTCTCTGTGATGTGGGTGCATGGCACATTACTGGTCATCAGGGTGTCACCCATAGGTGTGTTTGCTGTCAGGGCTGAGTTTGTGGGCAGACGCTGATGTGTCACAGTCCGGATTCCCCTTTGCACTTGTTGTTGACACCTGTCATGTGATTTCTGGTTTGTGTTAGCTTTCATTGGTTGTGACACGTTGTGTGTGTGACTGCTGGCACTCCTCAGGGCTGCAATGTTGGTAGTTGTCTATGTGTGTCCTTTGTGGGTGACCTTGGCTTCTTCATAGGTGTGTGACTGTGGCTGGGATCCCATTGGTTTGTGTGGTATTGCCGTCATGTCCATGTACAGCGTAGTGTGCAGTGTGTCAGACATTCAGGAGTCTGGTAGAGTGGCCATGTGTGATGTGTTCCTGCACCACCCCCCTGGGATTGTCATGGGTGCATGTGCAATGTCACCAGTGCATGTGAGCTTCACTGCTGCACATTGTTGGAGGTCGAGGTGTGTGGTGTTGAGTGTGTGCAGATGAGAGTAGTTGCCCGGCTAGACCCCTGCCTCCATGTTGGCCTTGGCTGACAGGCCGTGCTGGTTGATTTGTGCTTGTGTAGGTGTGATGGTAGTTTGTTGCTCAGGACACATGACTGTGGTTCACAGTGTGAACGACATCTAGCTTTGTCATCACAGTGGGATTGTAATGCATCCCAGGGTCACCACATTGTGGGGGCCCTGGGTGTGGTGCTGTGGTGTCTATGTGTCTTGCTGTGTCAGTTGCTGTTCCTTCATGCTTGTGTGACATGTGTGATTTGTGCTCCCACTCTTCTGACAATGCCTGATTGCCCACATAGGGGATTTGGATCCATGAGTTACCTTTGTGTGGCACTGTATGCACGTCTGTGTAATTGGTATTCAGGCCTCCTCATGTGTTGGGTGTTTGCCTGGGGACACTGGTAACCCCCCCTCACCTGTTGTGTTTGATGTGCAGTGTGGGTCTGCCTGTTTGTGTTTGTGCATCTGCACCACTGCATTGGCATATCTTTAGTGTGCCATTGGCTGTATGTTGTTTGGTGTGTTTGCCCTGCTGTCCCTGGGACTCCTAGGTCATCAGTCAGCACAATGATCATTATGTGTGTCCCCCATTGCTGCCATGGTATGGTATCTGTTCACATCCCTTCTACAGTCTCCACTGGGTATCTGGATTTGTGTGCCCATTGGTGCAAATATGTGGGTCTGCATTCTGATGGTCACTTCTGTCATTGAGTCATTGATGTGTGTTGACAGTGTCAGCCCCCATGGGTGATGTTTGTCTGCACATGGCCAAAGGTATGTCTTGTTTGCACTGCACTGTTTGCCTCCCCCATTCTATGTTGCTATGGGACAAAAGCACTACTTTGCCACTGATGTGTTTGTTGTTCTGTGACCAGGAATAATCCATGCAGTTTGGCAGTTGCAGCTTATTCTTTGTCAACACATACATTTTGGTCACTGTGATGATGGGGGTCTGGACCCCACTGCCACAATGTTCAATATGTGCTTCAGCTATGGACCCCACACTCACATTTTGGTCACTGTGATGATGGGGGTTTGGACCCCATTGCCACAATGGTCAATATGTGCTTCAGCTATGGACCCAACACTCACATTTTGGTCACTGTGATGATGGGGCTTTGGACCCCATTGCCACAATGGTCAATATGTGCTTCAGCTATGGACCCCACACTCACATTTTGGTCAATGTGATGATGGGGGTCTGGACCCCACTGCCACAATGTTCAATATGTGCTTCAGCTATGGACCCCACACTTACCTTTTGGTCACTGTGAAGATGGGGGTTTGGACCCCATTGCCACAATGGTCAATATGTGCTTCAGCTATGGACCCCACACTCACATTTTGGTCACTGTGATGATGGGGGTTTGGACCCCATTGCCACAATGGTCAATATGTGCTTCAGCTATGGACCCCACACTCACATTTTGGTCACTGTGATGATGGGGGTCTGGACCCCACTGCCACAATGTTCAATATGTGCTTCAGCTATGGACCCCACACTCACATTTTGGTCACTGTGATGATGGGGGTTTGGACCCCATTGCCAAAATGGTCATGGCCTGCTTGCATTGTGGGTGCCACACACATTTATGTGTGGCACTTGTGATAGGGGGTCACATTGTATGTCCACAGTCCTGTTCAGTGTTGTAGGCATTTGACACAGTCTACACACGCTTGTCATGGTGTTGGGGGGATGTCTTTGTGTTGCATTCTTTCTGCTGGTGTGTGCTTCTTGTGGCATGTATTTGCCATCGTGTGAGTGGGGGTGGTAGTAGTAGGCATCCAGCACCCCATGGGTGGAGGTGGTAGTAGTGGTAGGCACCTGGCACCCCCTGGGTAGAGGTGGTAGTAGTAGTAGGCACCTGGCACCCCCTGGGTAAAGGTGGTAGTAGTGGTAGGCACCTGGCACCCCCTGGGTAAAGGTGGTAGTAGTGGTAGGCACCTGGCACCCCCTGGGTAAAGGTGGTAGTAGTGGTAGGCACCTGGCACCCCCTGGGTAAAGGTGGTAGTAGTGGTAGGCACCTGGCACCCCCTGGGTAAAGGTGGTAGTAGTGGTAGGCACCTGGCACCCCCTGGGTAAAGGTGGTAGTAGTGGTAGGCACCTGGCACCCCCATGGGTAGAGGTGGTAGTAGTGGGAGGCACCTGGCACCCCTGGGTAAAGGTGGTAGTAGTGGGAGGCACCTGGCACCCCTGGGTAGAGGTGGTAGTAGTGGTAGGCACCTGGCACCCCCTGGGTAGAGGTGGTAGTAGTGGTAGGCACCTGGCACCCCCATGGGTAGAGGTGGTAGTAGTGGTAGGCACCTGGCACCCCCTGGGTAGTGGTGGTAGTAGTGGGAGGCACCTGGCACCCCCTGGGTAGAGTTGGTAGTAGTGGTAGGCACCTGGCACCCCCTGGGTAGCGGTGGTAGTAGTGGTAGGCACCTGGCACCCCCTGGGTAGAGGTGGTAGTAGTGGTAGGCACCAGGCACCCCCTGGGTAAAGGTGGTAGTAGTGGTAGGCACCTGGCACTCCCTGGGTAGAGGTGGTAGTAGTGGTAGGCACCTGGCACCCCCTGGGTAAAGGTGGTAGTAGTGGTAGGCACCTGGCACCCCCTGGGTAAAGGTGGTAGTAGTGGTAGGCACCTGGCACCCCTGGGTAGAGGTGGCAGTAGTGACAGGCATCCAGCCCCCCATGGGTAGAGGTGGCAGTAGTGGGAGGCACCTGGCACCCCCTGGGTAGGGGTGGTAGTAGTGGTAGGCACCTGGCACCCCCTGGGTAGAGGTGGTAGTAGTGGTAGGCACCTGGCACCACCATGGGTAGTGGTGGCAGTGGTGACAGGCATCCGGGCCCTTATGTGTATATGTGGCATTGGTGATGGGCATCCCGCCCCTATGGTGCTGCTGTTTCTGGAGTAAGTAATTTCTGCATCACTGTGTGTGTGTGTGATATGTCTGGTACGTGTAGTTTGTGTTTGTGGTTGGTGTCTGACTTACCTTCTGCGCCGTACGCGTCCGTGCCTGTTCCGGTAGTAGATGTAGAATATTGGTAGGATCGGAACGATGGGATTCATTGTTGGTTCGTCTCGTTCGTCTTCGTCGTTGCTTCGCCTCGTCCTCGTCGCTGGCGTGTTCGTCTCTTAGCCGTGGATCATGTTGTGGCGCGAATCGGAGCTTATGTGCGCCTCTCCCGGATGCTTTGACGTGCCGTGCGTAGCGACGGGTTTGGCGCGTACGGGAAGCGCATCGTACTTGTCCGGCCGGACGGGGCTGCTTTTTGACTTCCGGGCGACTCGTATCTGCGTTTACGGATCCGGCTCGGTCGGGGATCAGGACCTGGATTGGGTGAGTACGACTCGGTCGGAATCTGCGCTGTTGTGCGCATCGTACTTGTTCGTTCGGATTGCTGTGCGGATCGGTCGGGAAACAGGCATTCGCATGGCTTTTTTCCCGACCGAATGGCGTTGGGTGCATCTCCGGCCGAGATCGGAATCGACCCCAGGGACTTTTTGAAAGAAGTTGTCTTGGACCTTGAACGTTATAACTGTTAAACAATGGATTCAACTCTTTACCACGGCGGGTATTATTTTTGTTTTCTGCTACATTTTGTAATGTCGGGAAGGCCTTTGGATTTACTTCTGTAAATAGGTTCCTATATGAATATACATTATCAAGAGAACACAAGGCTTTTTGTTAACGCTTGGGATTGGAGGAAGTGAAACTAATTTTAGGAGTAAAGTGAGCAAAGCTGGAAGTTTTATTTACAGACGTAGATTTTCTTTGCAGTAGGGCTGAATCAGAGAGCCCATTTTATGTTACTTTGCCAGGGATCACAATTGGTAATTCAATAATCAGCACAATTGGAGCAATGGAGAAGGCGAGTTATGGTATATGTAAGAGACTGAGTAGCTGCAGATCACAATGATTTAAGAATCTGTGTAAGTAAATCCAATATATGTTCAGCTGCAGCCACTGAGTTTTACATTCATTTTAAGATAGAAGACAAAACTCTATGAAGAGTATGCATCACATCCGAGTCCGTTTTGTCCACAGGAAAAAGAGCGGGTGAGCTCTCTAGCTGCAATGGAGTCATAAGCAGTTTGGTTGAGATTTCTAATGGTGTATGAATTATAATGCGGGTGCTGACAATCGTACTTGCTGCACAAGGGGTCTCTGAAGCCCACATAACAACAGTGTATGGAAGGTCAGGTAACATAGAGTCTTCCATAGCTCCTCTTCAACTGTAATCACTCTGTGCTTAAGGTCTAGCAAGCAATCAATAGTAAATAGAGTCAGATATATGCTTGTGAAAGTCATTTACCGCCAATTAACAAACATTGGATTAAGTTGATTTGAAGAGTCACTCGACAGCATTGTTCGTGGCAATACATAATCAGTCTCAGAGTTTCCCAGGTGTTACTCTTAAAGCTGAAAAAAAGAAATTCAATTTGAATTTTTTGAAAAACAACTTGAAATAGATTAAGCGTTAGTCGAAGTATAAATAAAAGAGTTTGAGTGTTTTTTTTAAGACTAGATTTTTGTTCACACTAGAAGTTCTGATGGCATCAGTCAGGATTGGGCTGACAGCTTCGCTACAGTCTTAATTGTTGCTGAACAGAGTTTTCATTTGGTCATCTCAAAAGATGACTGTGAATGCTTTTCTCTTTAATTTGTTTGTCAATTCTTAAATTAAATTAAATTAATTGATGAATGTTTTTAAAAATATTAGAATTGATTCTGTGATAGATAGCTGACAGAAGACTGTACTCCTAGATCACAAATGTAATAACTTCTGAACCTCATGAGTGAAAAAGAGATTGGATCCTTACAGGAAAGCCGATATAAAGGGGAAAAAAACTGCAAGCGTGAGGGAAACAAAATTTTCCTTTCAACAAGTGTTTCATGATAGACAACGATATCTCCACAATAACTGTCATTAAACTTCTTGAAGGCAGGGGAGTACATAACTTTTCCCAACTTTACTCACCGTGGACATTGCAAGCCACACCACCGCGGCCTTCTCAGCTACTAGTGCTCCGGCTCCACAGCATTCTGTTCTTAGCTTACATTACATTGCTATAATTTCTAACCCTGGGCGTAGTTCGCGAAGTTGCGCTACGCGAAGCTACGTGAAGTGCACCTCGCACTACGTGAGCTACGCGTAGCTACGCGAACTGCGTAGTGCACTGTGCAAAATGCTGTTCGCACTGATTGCACAGTGCCGGATGCTTGTCCGCACTGTGCAATCATTGAAAACGGCATCTTGCACAGTGCGAGCTGTCTTTTACTGCCGCTCGAGTAGATTTTTACTCGAGCGGCAGCTTTCTCAACGCGGACTGGTAGTTTCTCATCGCGAGCGGTCGCAAGCATGCGCAACCACTCGCAATGAGAAACCTGACCTCCCGCGTTGAGAGTCTCGCCAGGAGGTTTTTTTCCACGCTCGCGATCGGCAACTTGATGTTGCTGATCGCGAGCGAAGAAAAGTCTCGCCAGGATGTCATTTTGCTTGCTCGCGGTCGCCAACTTGACGTTGAGGACCGCGAGCAAGCAAAATGACCGCTACGCGTCTTTGCACTGTGCTACGTGCAATTCGCGTAGTGCGAAGTAAGCGCAAACTTCGCAAACTACGCGAGCGTAGCGTAGTGCTTTGCCCAGGCTTAATAATTTCACCTCCTGTACTTCTCCTTCATTCACATTCCCTCAACTTGCTCTACCCTGTGCAACGGCTACCTGTCGGTCATGGGTTGGACAGGATCTGAGCAAGATATAGGGGAGAGAAATCACAGGCCCAGTAATTGTTTGGGACATTCTTACACCAAAACTGTTCATTTCAGGCGAGCTGAAGCCATTGAGGCCAGTGGAGCCCAGTAGAGACCACACCAAGAGCCAAGAGAAGAGAGCCAAGAACCAAGGACCAGCGAGGTCAATGTGAACGGCAAGCAGAGTATGGAACCATATGTACTGCAATAGGACAAAATGGCGAGAGCCAACATCCTAGACAGATCCAGTACCAGAGAACCAGTGTGGAGAGCACGCAGTGAGAACTTGAGAGCGGGAGCCACTTCAGCTATACATAGTAATGGTTGGATCCAGCTGTTTCTGACAGTCACCTAAAATGTGAATGCCCAAGAAGGTTGCATGTGATGCTAGACAGTGTGGGCCTAACCGTAGTTGTCTCCCATTGTACTTTGACTCTCACTTCACTGCCACATCCCTGCACAGTCCTTAGTGGTGGATTATTGTGTGTCTGGTTCAAATCAAGAGAATATTGAATATAAAAAGGAAGAGCATTTGGGCTCATCCCGTTTGTTAAGGCCAGTTTAGACAGGTCACTCTGTGGACTGAAATGAGCAACACTTAATAAAGAGGTGAGGGCATGACCAACGCTCTAACCTCAAAGAAACTTGAGTGTTTATTGCACATCTGCTTAACCCTGAAGTTGGCCTCACCAATAGCTCCTGACCCATTGAAGACATACACATTCTGTGGCAGTATCATGGGATGCCTCCCATCACCATAGAATAAAAAGTACAGTTAACCCTATGACATGTTTGTTACCAAGAGGCTTGGTACTGAAGAACTGAAGAAATATTTACTTAATCCTAATTGGATCTTCCCACATTTTCAAGTGCTACACAAGTTGCAGTGGTTGCGTAGCTTAGTATTTAATGTACAATGTAAGTGTATGAAATTATAAGCATGTAATATTAGCCTTAGAGGAAGTAACATTTTTGGCTTCAAGAAACTCTGTGCACCAATGCACAAAAAGTACTGGTAAGCTCCAAGAGTTTGGCTTCCCACCCATTGAGCCAGTACTAGATGTAAGAACTGAGGAAATAGATCTCCTTTTGCTAGCACCTAAATGAAAAGGAGGTGCACTGCTTTTGTGCTGAGAACACTTCGTTATTCAACTTAATCCCCAAAAGCTCAGCTGCTTTAAGAATACTGTGAGGACTATTAACTGGTGAAGCAATCTGTCCAACATTAGAGTATTAGTGGTTCTGCTTATCTCAGCTCAAATATCATTACCACTGAGGAAGGAGTGTTTACGTCTCTCTTCATGTCTCCCCAGGAAAGCGAATTATGTGTGGGAGTGAAAATATCAAGAAAACTTTGAGGTGTTCCACTACTGACAAATGGGTTGTCCGAAGTGCTCCACCACCATATGAGACTGACACCTATTTGCATAGTCTGTGTTATGTGTTACATATGTTACATGTGTTAATAGAGCACACTATAACATAACATAATGTCTATTTGTAAAGCGCACGTTCACCTGGAAGTGTATCTTGGTGCTGAATAACAGATGTTAATTGTTACCCAACTCAATGGTTATCATTTTATCGACCTCAGAAGGATGAAAGTCTGAGTGGACCTGCCAGGAATCGAACGTGTGATCATGCGGTCGAACACAGGCCCCTATAGTGGACGCATTAGTCCACTAAGCCACCAGACCCGGACACTGTCACCCAGCAGGGTATCCTGGCACTCTCTATGTCTCGAGAGCGGAGTAATTTGAAGAGCAAGGTCACTAGGATTTTGCGGAACTCAAAAGTGAGGAGGAGGCTCTGATTTGTAGAGGGGGCTGTTCCTCGCTTCAGGAGCATTTTATAAGAAGACGTGGCCTTCAGGTCTGTTTCTCTGTATGCGTAGTCTGGCTGAGCGGAGGTGCCTGCAAGGTTGATGGAAGGAGATGCGATTGTTAAGGTAGGCAAGGCCTGTCTTGTGCATTGCTTTGAATGTGTAAGCCAGTGGAGCTCCCTATGGTGTGGTGTGATATGTGTTTTGCATGGGAGGCTAAGGATGAGTCTGGTTGCTGTGTTTTGGATGGTCGGCCGCCTTCTGGTGAGATGTCTGGTGATTCCACAGTAGAGAGAGTTCCCATAGTCCAACCTGCTGGTGATGACTGTGTGGGTGATGGTCTTTCTGGTGAGGTCAAGAACCATTTGAAGATCTTTCTCAGCATCTTTAGGGTGTGGAAGCAGAATGCCGTGATGTTGATGACTTGGATGGACATTTCCAGTTTTTTGTCGATGATGATCCCTAGGTTCCTGGTTTGCAAGCTAGGCGTCAGAACAAGTCCTAGGTTGGCTGGCCACCAGGTGGACTCTCATTGGGAGGTGTTTGTTTCTAAGATCACCACTTCTGCCTTGTAAGTGTTGATTTTGAGACAGTTGGACTTCATCCAGGTGGCTACTTCCATCATGCAGGTGGTGAACTTGTTCCTCATGTTCTAGGTTTTGTCCAAGAGGGACAGTATAAGTTGTTAGCTGTCAGCATATAAGGGATGCTGATGCTGTGGATGCAGATTATGTTGGCCAGTGGGGTCATGTTGATGGATGACTTTTCCGGTTTCTGAGGAGCATGATGTCAAGTTGACCGTCTGATTCCTTTTCATCAGGAAGAATCATATACATTGCATAGGGTTTCCTTGAATGACGATGTCATGAAGGCACATGTTGAGGATTGGGTGTGATACCATTTCAAATCCTGCAGAGAGGTCAAGTAGGATGTTGACTACAGTCTCTCCTCTGTCTAGGATCGTGCGATGTAGTCTGTGGCTTCAATGGGTGCAGTTTCCATGCTATAACTGGGTCTGAATCCAAACTGTGTGATGTTGAGGAGCTGGTGGTTGGCGAGGTCGTTGGTTAGAAGTCTGTTGATTGCTTTTTCTAGGACTTTGGACAGGTATGGTAGGAAGGAGATGAGTTGGAGTTTGGCAGGGACCGTGGTTCTTCTGCAAGACTGTGACAGCGATGTGTTTCCAGGCTTCTGGGAAGGTGGATGCATTAATGGACTCATCAGGATGTGACTGAAAACTTCATTGATGGGGGTGAGTCCTTTGTGGAAGACATGGTGTGGGCAGGGATCTGATGAGGCTACAGAATGAATGGACTTCATGGCCGCAGTGGTCTCCTCTGTGTTGAGGAGCATGCATGTGAGTGTGGTTAGTTGTGTGGGTGGCAGCTAGTTTGTGTGCACAGAGATGGTGCTGGGTGCTGTGGGTGCAGGACTGGTGAGTGTTGGACCAGTCAGAGTGCAAGAGAATCTGCAGGAAGTGCAGGTAAAAGCTCCTACCATGGTGTGCAGTGCAGTGCAGCAGCAGTGCTGCGAGCAGACATAAACAAATAGTTAACTACCCAATCTGACTAAACCATATAGTTTTGTTTGCACTCTTACTTGAAAGTTGAGATAGTCAGTCACAACTCGGTGAAGGAGGGGAACATGATCCTGCAGGTATACAGTATAGTGCATATATAAATAACATTTGATTTCTCTCAACAACAGAATTTAACTGATATGGAATTGCCAAACTTGAAAATGCCTTACATTTTAACCACTATTTTTCATACCTACGCATGCTACAATATCACATGTTAATTTTTTAATAGGCCTTGTATACAGAGGAACGTTCCACTCCTACTATGGAAATAAGATGGAGAACATTAACATTTCTGATGAAGACCACTAACCACAGGGCATAAAAATTGACAGCTGAAAAATTTTGACCATATTAGAAGGGCGGTTATAAATAACCCACAACCATCTTTTCATGCCCCTGGAATTTGGCTTTAATGCAGCCAGGAAGTCCCAGAATAAATACATAACACATAACATAGACTATGAAAGAATGGGTCTTTATGACCTTTCTCACCTTATCTGTTAATAAACTGTTAGAAGCAGACATATCCCACACAGTTTTCCCATCACCCTCCCACATCTGGCACAACACTTACATCAAACATGTTAAGATACAGCTCTTGAATTAAATGTGATGGTTGCCAACCAGCAGCAATAAGTCCATCAATAGGCATTGTTTTGAGAGTGCCCACAACCTTATGTTGGTTTAGTTGACACTATGGGAGAGTTTGTGAGACTCACACACCAGTTCCTTAATATGTCTGCTTGGAGTGTTTGAGCTAGGTGAGATGCAAACCCCAAACTTGGTTGGATCATGTTCACATTCCTCATGGTCACAGTGCTGATGTCATTGCACTGCCTTCTTTTTGAGGCCCCAACCCATTCCAGTTGTTGTGATGTATACATTTGCTGGTTGTATATGCTTACATGAATTATGGAGATTGATAATAGCAAATTTATAATAGTGAATATTTGACAGACTTTCTAGACTATGGTGGGTATTATAATCTAGGTGGAAATGGTGCATGGCTGCAAAGATGCTGGATAATGGAGTTACAAGACAGTTTTCCCATTCTGTATGATTCAGAAACATCAGCATTATTAGCAGAAGATAACACAGTAATAGTGCCTTTCCCCTACTAATATTGGCAATGTCACAGGCAGATTTTTCTGCTGAGTGATCAAAATGGTATTACTGGCAGAGTCATCACCACCATATTTATTTGGTTAGTTCCCATTGAGAGCCTATTTCAAAATTATCAAAATTAGAAATTAATATGAAAAGCAATAGACATTCAATTCTTGAGAAGAGGATGTGGCCTAATGGCTAGAGCGGTCGACCTCGATGCTAGGGAACCCGGTTTGAGTCTCGGCTGGGAAGCTCAGCATCATGTGATTCTGGGCAAATCACTTAGGGCCAGATGTATGACCATTTCGATTTGCGGGTCGCAAATTGTGATTTTTTGCAACTCGCAATTTGCGGCTCACAAAATGGAATGTACTAATATGTCTCAGACACAGATTCCCAATGGGATCGCAAATGTCCTGACTCATCAATGTTCATGAGGCAGGTCGCAATTTGCGATCCATTGGGAAATGGCAATAACACACGGATGTTGTCCTGCTGGGGACAGAAGACCACCATGTCTGCGTTTGCTTTTTAAATAAAGCCACTTTTTTTTCAAACGCAGCCTTTTATCCTTAAAGGAAAACGGGTTGCGTTTAAAATAAAAAAAATAAAAGTATTCTTTCCATTTTTTAAGGTCAGGCAGTGGTACGTGGGACCACTGCCTGCTCTTTAAATTTTTTTTTGCTTCCAAACACAAAGGTGAAGGGGTCCCATGGGAATCCCTTCCCATTTGCGACTGACTTACCACCAATTTGAAATTGGTGATAACTGCAATTGTCAACCATACATCCCCCTTCGACACGCTATTAGGAAGGGACGCCCTTGGCACGCCCTTTCCTAACAGTGACTCACAAGCCCTAGTTTGCGGGTCAGTAATTGGTTGCAAACTCGCAAAATAGGGTTTGTACATGCTTCCGCCCTTTTTAGAGGTCACAAACGGCCCAATTTTCCGTTTGGGACAGCTAAAAACGGTTGCACATCTGGCCGTTAATCTCCTCGTGCCTAATAAAAAATTAATGTGTCCATCTGTAACGCAAGTGGTGCTCATGTACAGCGCTCTGATACCTTCTGGTTGAGTTTGAGCTATATAAATCTCCAAAGAAAAAAAATGCTAATTAGTTTGTTTTTGTGTGGTTTGTTAGGGTGCATGTTTTTGATCCAACCTATACTGACCACTGACAACTCAAATCTCTATTTTGTTTCTACCCTTAGAACCCTGGTAGCACTATTATTTTCTCTTATCTATGTTACAATATTTTATTCCATGTTACATTCCTTTATATTTGTATGGTACATGCACTAATTCAAATGGTATTATGGTGTTGTGCTGCTGCATTCTTAATTAAAAGCAGATAAATCAATCAATCATTCACAAGCAATCATCTATTGTCTCCTCTTAATGTCAACAGTGAGTTTACTGGTGGCCAGGCTCTTCTATAGTTGGTATAGATGATTTCTAAGTGGATTTTCTCTTCAAGGTATATTTTTCCACATAGAGATCAAGATTTACAAACGTTAGCGCAAGGCAAAGCTGCATGGAAATCTGCAGTGTTGCATTAGGTCACACGTCAATGATGGCATTGGCATGCTTGCACAAAACAGATCACATTAGAGGGATGCTAAAGACAATTCAATACAAAATTAGGTGGCTGTACTTTGTTTGACTTTAGAAGATTTGACTTTGAGTGGAATCTTGGGGGATTTTTCATTGCTCCCACACAGCTATGTTCAATGCATGAATTATCAGGGATTTGGTGCAACACATTGCAAAGTCAAACGGGGCAGTAATCATACCAACATTTGATATAAAAAAATTGCTTGCAAAAGTTGATTGTCAGTGCCATTTGCAACACTTTGCACTGCAAAGCACTGTAGCATTTTGTGAGCACCCATGATAAAGCATTATAAATACTGTTCTATGTTTAGTAAAAATTGTTTACTATGTTTTTGTGGTACTACACTAGAAACACAACCACATGGGACAATGTTCCACCCATTCCACGTGGTCTACAAAGCCATACTGGAAATGAGGGGAAGTGTTTTCAACAAAGGTGACATCAGGTTAGTTAGGCCTTTTGCAAATGGAGTCCTAGTATTGGAAAATCATTAGTAATATTTTGCGTGGTCGCATTAGACAATTATGACCCTCGTACCATTTGGGCTTCAAATTCTGAATCAGCGCAAATTGGTTTTGTCCATGAATTAGGATTTAAAAATGTGCAGAAATTATCTCACAAAATGTTATTAGTATTTGATAATGTGATATTAAACCCCACTGAGCACAGCACAGCCTAATTGATTAGGGCGTGTTGGTAGTGGTCCAAAAATCATGATACAACAGGTAACAACAGACACTAGCTGCATTGGAATTTCAAGTGAATCATCCCTGATGCCCCGATTACCCTGGACATTTTAGCCATTCCTAAATCTGCAGGTGGGGAAATGCCTTACAAATGGGCACTAGCATGGAGAAATTGATGGTGTAAAACCAATTTATCTGGTCTCGTGGTCCAACTCAAGTGAATCTCATTCTGGAATTACCGGTGTTAGACCTGTCAGCCTTAGCGTGGTCTTCCCCCAGAATCTTTTCCTCCTTACATCCTCTTTTTGCTGATTCTTTTTGTTGGACTTAGGACTCTAAGCCCTTTACCACTGCTGACCAGTGCTAAAGTGCATGTGCTTCCCCCTAAACATGGTAACATTGGTTTATTCACAACTGCTCTATTTAATTTACTTGTACGTCCCTTGCAGAGTGTTATACCATACACCCTGGGCTTGTAAACTAGATGCTACTAGTGTGCCTGCAGCACAGATTGCGCCACCCACACAAGTAGCCCTTGAAACATGTTTCAGGCCTGCCAGTGCAGAGCCTGTGTCTGAAGTTTACTGCTATTTCGACTTGGCATCTAAAACCCCTTGCCAAGCCTTAAACTCCCCTTTTATTACACATAAGTCTCCCCTAAGGTAGGACCTAAGTAGCCCATAAGGCAGAGTGCTCTGTAAGTAAAAGGTGCGACATGCACGTTTAAGGTTTGCATGTCCTGGTGGTGAAAAATACCTAAATTCGTTTTTTCACGACTGTGAGGCCCACCCCTCTTATAGGTTAACATTGGGAATTCCTTATTAAACTTTTAAGATGTCATTCCTAATTGAGAAGAAGTAGCTATGTCATGTTTTATATCTTTGGAATGGTAATGATAAATCCTCTTTCTGGTAAAGTTGGATTTAACATTACTAATTTAGAAATGTCACTTTTAGAAAGTTGTTATCAACAACAGGGGCAGCCCTAAGACCTGAACCTGGGGCAAACTAAATACTGGAATCCTAACAAAGGTTCAAGTATGATACTTAAAGTAGTGAAGAAATACAGAATAACATACCCAAAGAATTATACAAGAAAAAAAGAGGAAAAAGAAAGAGAGAAACCAACATAATTTTCTAATAAACAGTAAAAGAAAAAGGATGCCCAGATACTATTTGGACAAATGATACCCATGTATAAATTATTTCTTTATGTAGACAATTTTTTAACAAAAAATTAGAAAAGCAGAACATTAATAAGATGATAATGGCGCTCAACAAGCTACACAAACAACAATAAAGATACAAAAAATACAATATTTAATCAAAAGAAGTGGCTGAGGAAACAAATTATACAAAGGAGAAGTTCAGGACAAAACAAAAAGAACATACAGCAAAAAATGCGTCCTCTTCAATTAAGGCCGCATGTAGGCGTCGACGGCGTTTCGACCGTAATAAAATTGGATGGTTATCATCAGGACAAAACAATGAATATTGGAGCGTCCACAAAATTCAATAAAACATCTATTACAAGATTAGAACTGCAGCAAGAACGTGAGTCAATTCCATTCACAGGAGGTACAAAACTTCAATGCACAATTAAGAAGTCGCCCGAAGTTGGCATTCCTCTGCTATTAAAACTCTGTGTGCCTGCAGCCTGTCTCAAATACATGTCTGGGGTGGGCGACAGCTTGACTTTGTGCATTTCCTCTAGACAGCCTCACACAAAGGAAGGTTAGGTGTTTCTGAGTGCCCATATGCATCCTTATGGCTCATCCTGGGCAGGATGGGAGGGAGGAGCTGACACTCAGACCTGAATAGGTAGTGTCCTGTTCCCTCTCAGAGGGCTGATTACCTCCTTCTGGTAGTCTGAAGCCAGGGCTGGGAAGAAAGGACCTCTGTCCACTTCAAAGACTCTTCTTTAAAGTCACCCCCACTTCAAAGGCACAACTGGGTATAAGTGCTGGGTCTCTGACCCCATCAAATCAGACACTACTGGACCTGCAAAGAACCTCTGTCAGAAGGACTGCTGTGCTGCTACAAGGACTGTCGCTCTGCTGGACTGCTACCCTGGAAGGATTGTTTTTCTGCTGTGCTGCACTGCTGCCTGCTACTCTCTGGCCCTGCTGAGGGAGAGCTGGACTCGGCCTTGAATCCAGACTGCTCTCCAAGGGGCTGTTGGCTTGTCTCCTGTTTTCTGAGACTCAGGGATATCAAAGTCTCATCATCTGCTACTGTGCCTGGTCGACTGGAAGTGGACCCAGGTGCTTGGTCCAGTGGAACTTACGCATTCTCTGCTTGAGTGAAGCAGAACCAACGCATCACCCCTTTTGCTGGAGTGGACGCATCGGAACCACGCTTTGCCGCTTCAGCAATGTGGGAAGATCGATGCATCCCCTGGCCTGCATGGAGAAACCCGGCACTTCGTACTCAGAACCAAAGCATCTCAGCGTCAGGGCTTCGTCTTCAGATTTGATGCATCGCCACCACTGCATGAAGAAGATCAATGCATCACCTCGACTGCGGGTTCAGTACTGACACATCGCTTGACTGCTCCTCATATCTCGCTGTTGCAACCAGAATCCAGGTGCTTTGTTCAGCGGGCCTGCACGGCTCCTCTATCTGACCTGTGTTCCATCGCGGTTGGCCTGAACCTTTGACTTTGCCCCTGTCCAGTGCAAACAGATAATCCCCATAGGTGCTTATTGCATCTAAGCACTAAGAACACTTTTATTCTTTATAATTCATATCTCAACTTCAACTTATTGGATTTTTGTCATTTTGGTCTTGATTTATTTATAAAATTATTGTCTATTTTTCTAACCTGGTTTGCAGTGTTTTTGTGGTGTTTTCATTGTATTACTGTATTGTGCTGAACAAATAATTTACACATTGTCCATTCTCAAATCCCTGAAATCGGGTTCTCCAGCCGATCCCTGTCTAGCTAGGCAGTTAGCAGCAGCTGCTGAGGTGGTTAACTCTGAGGTTAACACCATTATCAATATGTCGCTTCAGACCGCCACAGTTCCACTCGAGTGAAAACAGGCTAAATTGCTTCCGCTGTTAAAAAAGCCCTCTTTAGATCCTGCTACGCTAGCTAGCTACCGACCAATCTCACTCCTCCCGGCTGTGGCGAAAGTGTGTGAGAAGGCAGTTTATAAACAACTTTCCAACTTTGTTGAGTCATCTGGTGCCCTCCACCCAGCCCAGTCGGGATTTAGGGCTACATACAGCCCAGAGACTGCCCTTGTTGAGATGTCAGAGGCTATAAGAGAATGTTTGGATGCAGGCGGCAGAGCGGCCTTGATTTTACTGGATCTTTCTGCCGCCTTTGATACGGTGCCTCATCGCCAACTCTTGGCCCATCTCTCAAACATTGGAATCTCAGGTTTAGCTTGGGATTGGCTTAAATCATTTTTAGAGGAAAGAACACAGCAGGTATGGCTGCCCCCGTTTTCCTCGGCCCCAAGAAAGGTGACCACGGGAGTTCCGCAGGGCTCCACTCTGAGCCCCCTTCTCTTCAATGTATACGTGACGCCTTTAATCTATCTGGCGGAGGAGCTGGGAGCTAAGATCATAGCTTACGCCGATGACACTCAGCTCCTCTTTACATGGAAGGAAAAAGATTTGTCCCCGGATTTAGCCAAAAATTGTCTTTCAGCCGTTTTTAACTGGCTTGCAAGGGCTCAGCTCAAGTGCAATGAGGACAAGTCTGAGGTTCTTCTGTATGGGTCTTTTCCCCCCCAATTCAGGGAAGATCTTTGGCCTGCAGATTTTCCCAGGCCTAACTCAGTTGGCAGTCCGGTTAAGAATCTCGGGGTCTGGTTTAGCGAGGACCTCCGGTTCTCTATGCAGATAAAAAAATTGGCCGGAGTGTGCTTTGGCACACTGAAATCACTTAGGAAGTTCCTGGCATTGCTGCCCAGACCGGCCAAGGAAATGATGACTCGTGCCCTCATTTTTTCACGTATTGATTACGCTAATGCATTATATATCGGCCTTCCTGGATACCAGCTGAAAAAGCTGCAAACCATTCAAAACGCGGCAGCAAGAGTGCTGCTTGGTATCCCTGGTAGATCAAGCACAATGCAACATCTTCGGGGTCTGCATTGGCTCCCCGTGGCGCAACGTGTCCAGTTCAAGGCCCTCACTCTTGCCCACGGTGCCCTATATAAATCTGGGCCCCCATATCTCAGGAGACGCTTTGATTTCTATGTTCCCCGAAGACAATTGCGATCAGCCGCATTATGTTTTGCAGTCATTCCCCGATTTCGCCTTACACGAACGGGGGGCAACTCTCTTTCTTTTAAGGCAGCTAAAGCCTTGAACGGCCTCCCTATGAATTGCGAAACACTCAGGATTTCAGGCTGTTTAAAAAGCAGTTAAAGACCTTGCTTTTTAACTAACTTACAGCTCCTCCTAGCTCCGTGCTCTTTGTTTTCTGCAGTTGGCTTTCGCGCCGGGACACTCTTGAGTATCCGTGCGCGCTATAAGTGCTTTATAACATAACATAACATAACATAACATTGCCTCTTAAGTTTAACCTGACTGCTCTGTGCCAAGCTACCAGAGGGTGCGCACAGGTTACCTTTTAGTGTGTATCTTACTTACCCTGACTAGGATTGTGGTTCCTGCTTGGACAGGGTGCATACCTCTGCCAACCAGGACCAAATTTCTAACACGGGGTATTAGTAATTCCCAGTATGGAATTATTGTAAAGGTAAGCCTCATTCACTCATTACAAGGAAAGCTGCAAGAGCGGTCGTTCAAGTTCAAAGGCGTATTTGTGTTGCCAGACATTCATCACAGCTACTTGGTTTTAGTATGTGCATGTTTGCAGGTTTCACAAGCTATTTAGAAAGTTACATATACGTTGTCACGATAGGAGGCAATTCAGTATTAAGCTTTGTAAAGGCATTCAGGTGCACTAAAAAGGCAGTAACAGAGTAAAAAGGCCATGACAGAGAGTGCAAAGGCATTCGTAGTGTCAATTGTTGGAAAAACACTAGAAACAAACCAAGTAAGATAATATGCTAACAAGATATAGCGCAGCCCAGACACAGTTATCACCATAACTATGAAAAATTGGTTAGGACACTTGCACTTTATTAAGAGCAAAAGATTGTAATTTCACACGAGCTAGGGGCCTACCAACAAACTAATTTATTAGTGCGTGAAGCCTTTTGGTAAAAGTGGACATATGGGTGATTTAGACTTTGACGGAGAGGGTACTCTGTTGTAAAGGTGACAGAGCACCCTCCAACCCAAATGTAAGGTCCACCTGCCTGATTTAGAGTTGGGCAAACCATAGGTATGCTGAGGACAGAGCCTATTCCTGCTCCACCTGTAGCATACTCATCTGACAACCCAACACAGTAATGGCAACAAAGTTAGCACATGACACCGTCCACCCTATTAGAGTAGATGTTGTTATGTGTTTTTTTTGTTGCTGTCTGTCACCTGGTGGTGATAGACGGTAAAAAAATGATATCCCATACCAGGCCCAGCTCTTGGATTTAGAATCTGGGAGGGCCATGAAGAAACATGAGTGGGCCATAAAGATGAGTGAGTTTAACCAGAGTTTCACAGGTGTCTAAGAGCTGGGTCTGGGCATGCTGGATGGTCTTGTATGGACGTGAGCTGCCTACCATACCTACTGCCGATTTCTGTCTACTAGTTTCATTTGTGTATTTCTAGAGAATTAAACCCATGTACTTGATCTTTCCACCTCACCCTCCATTCTCTCTCTCCCACTCCTCTTTCATAACTATATCCTTCTTTCTCTCCACTTCACCCCGCTTTCCCGCTCATCTCACCCTCTACTTCTTCCCACCTTACTCTCTTCACCTCATCCTTACTCTCTCGCCACCTTATCCACAAGTTTCCCTGCTGTTCTCTTTCTCCATGTCATCCTCATAATTCTCTCACCTCGACCTCCTCCCTTTCTGCCTTATCCTCCTTTCTCTCTCTCCTGACCTCGCCATCCCCTCACTGTGTGTTAACTTACTTTCACTTCATCCTTCTTTTTCCACCTCACCCTTCTCTCTCCACCTCACCATTTTCTCTATTTCTTGTCCTTCTCTCTCTTCCTCACTCATATCTCTGTTCTACGCCCTCCTCTCACTCTTTCTCACCCTCTTGTATTTCTGACTTGCCCTGCTTCTCCCCCTCACCATTCCACTTTCTTCTCACTATTAGCCTCTTGTCTCACCTTCTTCCCTATTGCCCTCTATTTCTCTGCTTCACCTCACCCTTCTCTCTCTCCACCTCACCCTGGACCCAGCACCTCACCCTCTTCTGTAAGCCTCACCTTCACTGATGCTGCATTTGGGTTATGTGTTTGTGTATGTAAAGGAATGAGGGATGTACATTTGCTTGTGTGGGTGCATGAGTGGCACTTCTCTGTCTCTGTTGTTCTCTGGTACCTCTCCAGATTCTAAACAGTGCCACGAATAAGGACTGGATTATATAATACATACTCATGAGCACACATAAGATATACAAAAACCTAAGGTTATGAGTATTTTTACTAAATAAGCGAGGCATCAATTGGAGGAGCAATCAACGGTGACAACCTCAGCAATTGTTGTGTAGTTTCCACCCTATGGCAGGAGCTGAACGTTTGTGGGCAGCATAACCTTTGGGATGGTGCCAAACTGATTTCCTGCACCCCCTCAGGATATGTTATCCTGTAGGCCAGCTAGCTCACAGTGCTACCATAAGCACCCCTAACACTAGGTGGGTAGCAAATGGTTCTGGCAACCACTGAACATAACCCGGATTCCCCAGGAATTGTGGTAACAAATCTAGAACCCTTTTGCTCAGTCACTCATGCCCTCTTTCTCTCAGAGAAATATACAAGGAATACACAGTGGGATGTTTTCAATATATATTGAACCAGCGTGATTCGTTTATAGAATATATGTGCTGCAATGATAAATAGACAGAAGCAAATGAAAGTTATTAGAAGTACCAGACAGTGAACAGAATGAAAGGTTCCATCATTGTACTGAAACAATGTATATATGCAAGCATATAAAACAATCTATAAATCTGACGTACTCCTAGTATAAGTCCCCTAACCTAAGTGTCTAGGGTGTGTGTTTGTGTTCTGCCCAGAATGCCCATACTGGATGATCCAACCGGTAACTGAAGGGAAAGCATGTAGGTCACCGTTGTGGTCACGAGCTGGACACCCTTCGTAGGGATATCAGCAAGCTGCTGGGCCAAAACATCAGCATGTAGAGACCTCACCAATAACAGCAAGCGCTCCTCTGCCAACACCAGGATAGGATGCTTATTTATAACAAAAGGCATCCTTGTCTTGGGCAGAGATCATGATCAGGCTGCCATTGCTTATGTGTTAAAGATAGCTATGTCGGCATATGTACGAAAACAAAGGGGCACATTTGCACAACGTATGTATAAACCTTGTACACTGTGTCAAGGTAGCATGATCGTGTTCTTAAGAAGTTGATTCTGTAAGCAAGTGTAGCTCCCAACAAACTAATCCACACTGTCATGTTTGCAGATGTGTGGCAAAAGTCATTGTGTGAGAGTGAGACCAGACATCAAATGTGGGGTGTTTCTAACCCTGCATCAATAGTACATTTTCCGAGGTTGATGAATGGACTTGTATTATGATAGCTAGTTTTTCAGCCACTATTTTGTTGTCAATCTTAAAGGGAACAAAGAGGAAATGTCCAGCTCATGTGAGTGCCTCAAAAGTGATCTCTCTCTCCTAAGTAGTGACTAGCATGCTTCCTCACCAATTCCCATCCTCCTGTCTCCCATAAGTCTCTTTCATTCCTATCTTCCACTCCTTCCCCATCACCCTCCCTATCCATCAGTCTCTCTTTCTTGTTCTACCACTATCCTCCTAGTCTCCTAACACTTCTTCTCAGGCCCCTTCCCTGCCACTTATCATTTGCTCATGACATTTCTATGTGACCACTTTCCTTTCTCATCATCCCAATCATTCACAAGCATCATCCTCTACCTTTACTTCCTGTATTCCTCTTCCTCTGCTCACTTCTTATCACCCCTGACTCAGTACTCCCCTACTCACATCACTGATCCATACGCTTCTCCATCCATCCTACTTTCTCATGCCCCATTTTCAATCTCCTTCATCTACCTCTTGCACTATCTTCTTCACCTACTATACTTTATGAAGAGATAAACATTTTAGTTGAAAATAACACTAAAAAGCACAAAGCAGTGGTAGTCGATGGTTGCAGTAGACTTGGATCAAGGGGCAATTCGTGGCCAACCGCAGTGGAGCCCGTGTCAAATATATCAAGTGGATTGATCCTGGTAAAAGTCTGGAATTCAAAAAGTTCAAAAATGTTTCTAAGTACCGCGTCAGAAAGAGATTTTGATACTTTTTTGGAAGAAAAGTCCTCTCAGTGCATATGTCATGGAAACAATCGCCACTACCATGAAACTGAATTCCAGATACCTGAAGCAGGTTGGCTCCATTGATGCTCTAAAGTATTTGAGATTTCTTGCTGAAATTGTTTTAAGTCAGAATGGGAGTTTGTTGTTTTTTCTGAGTTGCTGAAACGTCTGCAGGGATCAAGCTGAAACTCAGTCCAATGATGTGGAAGTGCTGGTTGGATACTTATCTCGGAGGGTGCCGCTGAAGCCCTGGAGGAACATTTTCAAAAGTTTCTAAACTCTTCTTGTACCCAAACAACCACATAAGCACACTTCTGAAGCCCTCAGGGGAAGGAACGTAAAGACTCACTGGTGCCAGGCAGAGACCAACTGCAAAGTTCAGTTCAGGTCCTATTGCCATTGGTCAGCTGGGCACTTCAGGGAAAGGCCTCTTGCTGCTCACTGTGCCCCTGTAACCACACAGAAGGTCAGCCAAATGACACTTCTTTGTCCTGCGTACAGGAGAGTGCAGCTCCAGTCCTTCAGGGTTCCTCTAATGTCACAGATAGCAGGTCCGTTCCTCTTCTGATCTTCCGCAGTTCAAGACAGTGTTGTGAGGAGGGTGCCTTGCAGGTGGTACATTTATGACTCCTGAGTGGGATAAAAGTTGCCAGAACCTGGCCCACCTACTTTTTTTCTGAAGGTCCTGTTTTCCTTACTACAAACAGTTCCAAATGGTATCAGGGCAATTCCAAGAAGGCCATAGCCTTCAGCCACATTAAACCTGGCCTCTGATAGCTGAGGGTTTGTAGGGGAGAGTGCTTTGGAAATGACTAGTGTCCTCCCACATCTAACACTAAAATCCAATTTGAAACAGGCCATGGGCCTGGTTGTATGATGGAACCACGCATTCCTTTACAACACGTCCATTACAGCACATGCATCTTTACCATGCATGTCTTTAACACAAATGTTTTTACCACACCTATGCCTTTACCACACGTCTTTATCACAAAATGCAAAAAGATAAGAATTTTGTAGGTAAGTATAAACCCTATGTGTGTGTGTGTGTATATATATATATATATATATCACCAACACAACTCCCACCTCAAACTCCGAACTCAGGGCGGGTGCTGTCTCCATATGGTGAGGATGGGACCTCACTCTTGCTGCACAGCAACTCGGACACGGTTGGAGCACTCGCGGGATCCTTACTGGCTGAATTTATAAACAGCAGACGCGTTTCGGCATTCATCGCCCTTTCAATGCTGTGAAGCTTGACCATGGTACACAGTGTAGGATTGAATAATTATACTGTGTCCACTTCTGCCATTGATTAATACTGGGCCAATTATATATATTCACTGAAAAAACCATAGGTTTCAGGGACGTTATAGTTAGAAATTAGCATTTGAAAAACCTTTGAAATTCACTGAAAAAACCATAGGTTTCAGGGACGTTATAGTTAGTAATTAGCATTTGAAAAACCTTAGAAATTCACTAATAAAAACACCGGTTTCAGGGACGTTATAGTTAGTTGTACATTTCACTCGTACAAAACCAGAGAAATTCGTCCGTTATAGTTAGTTGAGCTAACTATAACTCGCGCCCCCGCAATGCTGCACTGCTGATGACGTCACATATTATATCATTCATGACATGGTCAGTGACATCACTGATTGTCAGGACCTGATCGTATTGCGCCTACCTAATTGGGCCGTAACTATTAAAACTACAAGTCCCATGATGCCCAGCGTAGGAGGGGCTATTTACAGGAAGGACGCACACCGGCCGGTGTGCGTAATTCTGCATCCGGTTTTCTCTTTCGGCTGAGAGAGAGGTTCGTAACATTTCCTTTCCCGTTTGGGTCGAAGCGGCAGGACGGAAGTATTTTGGCACCTGGATCCTGGAGAGGTTCACCGACGAGTGCGGCTGGAGAAAGGAGCATTGTCGATGTTCGTCCTCACCTTGAGCGCAGTGAGTTCTCTGGTTTGTCACGGAGAGGCTTCCCCGTGAGCAAGCCCTTTTTCAGCATATGTTCTCTTGTATGCTCGGAAGTATCGAAGCTTGTTGACATTCGTTTCTAAGAGCGGAGTGCGGTGGTGAATTCTAACCACGCATTGCCGTCTTGCAGGTCATCGGAGTGACTTGCTGGAAAGTATTTCAATATTGGATCTCCTCAATTTACCAAGCGGAATGTAGTGGTGAATCAACCACGCATTACCGTTGTTGGGGTTAAATTTCTTGGTTTTTCTTGGTATTCCTTTCACTCCTAAAGCGGAGGACAAGCATTAGTACCAGAGCGGAACGTAGTGGTTAGCTACCACACATTACCGTGTCTGAGTAAGTGCTCTTAACTTTTCCTTATTATTTTGAGTTCATTCAAAACCTTGTGGAACATTGTGGGCTTGTATTATTCCTGGAGAATTATCCAGGGCATTCCGTGGTCCATGTACAGTAAAGAAAAACTACTCAATCCATGGTAGTTCATTGTACAGGTGTTCTCTCTTCCATATACCGAAGTATTGTTTCTGGTAGGTATGTGGAGTGATTGATGTATTGTCTTCTGAAATGAATAGGGATAACCTACGAGTACCTTCATGTATGCTTTCTTTGTGTTATAGAGGTATAACGGATTTATGTGAGACCACCAGTTACCTAGAGAATACTGAACAACAGTCCATAGCACAAGGTATAAAGCGAACCTAGCGAGAACATATGAGGGTAGAATTACCAATGCCTGTTGTTTTATGCACTTGTTCTTTCTTGTTACAGGTTCTGTTCCCTGCTGTCCCTTCCCTATCCTTTTCCCTCACCTGATCGCTCTAATACTCTGTGTTCATGTTCAGAGTTGGGGATGTCAGGAGGTGGACTCTTTATTGCTGCACCTGGATTCTGAGGAGTGTCCTCTTTTTATGAAGAGGAACCTGACAGAATTACGCACCCACGAAATCAAACTCTTCCCAGTCCTGGTGTAGCAATAATATGGCGTCCATGGAAGATGTCCTTCATGCTCTGGTGTTAGTTCAACAGGAGTTAGCGTCCTCAAAGGCGGAAACAGCCGCCTTAAGGGAGAAGGTAGAGAAATTGACCAGAAACCCTTTCGATGCCACAGTGGCAGCTTCCCAAATCCAAGTCACAGTCCCGCCTCCCATTCCTTTGGCTAGTCCTGAGAGATATGCGGGGGATCCTCAAAAAATTCAGGTTTTTCTGACACAGATCATGTTGCATTTCTCATGCAAACCTGCTTCTTTCCCCACTAATCATTCTAGAGTAGCTTTTGCTATCTCGTACTTGGTAGGTGATGCAGCCAGTTGGGCTGTTCCCCTGGTTAGAAACAATGATGCAGTGTTATCGGATTGGTCCGCGTTTAGAGCAGAATTTGAGAGAGTGTTCGACAGAAGGGCGACGACCTTTAGTGCTGACCGTGAGCTGCTAGATCTGAAACAAGGGAGGAACGATCTGATAACATATCTCACCAAGTTTAACCGATTGGTGGCAGAAACGGCCTGGCCCGAGGAGAAAAGAATGTCTCTTTATTATCAAGGATTAAGGGATGATATGAAAGACGTATTAGCCCAAATCGACCCCCAGCCTACCAATTGTACCGACATGATCAATTTGACGCTACGGCTAGATAGTCGATTAATGGAGAGAGGTGGGGATAGGAAGAAAGCAGATAGAGGGGTTATCGACCAGAGAGACTCCCTAGTAGGGCAGCGTCCAGCACAGAGGCTGGGGCTGAACCTATGGAAATAGGTGCCATAAGAGCCCCTTTGACCCGAGAAGAGAGGGAGAGTAGGAGGGTACAAGGTCTGTGTATGTACTGTGGGAGAAAGGGGCACTATGTGAGGAGTTGCCCTTCAAAACCCAAAACATCCGGCCCTTGGTCGCAAAACAAAAAGTTGGCGGTGTCCCTTTCTCGACCCGAGAGGGGGAACCTTGGTGAGTCAAGTATAGAAGGGGAAGCAGGTAAGGAGTGGAGACTTCCATCCTTATCTCACGGCTACTCCGTAAAGGGGTTCCTTTCCATTGGTCCCAGGAGGCGGAGGAAGCATTCACCTTTCTGAAACAGGCATTCACCACGGCCCCTGTTCTTGCACATCCTAAATTGGAGCATCCGTTTGTGGTAGAAGCGGATGCCTCAGATGAGGCTATCGGGGCCATCCTCTCACAAAGAGATCCGATGTCCGGACAACTCCATCCAGTAGCCTATCTGTCCAAAAAACTGAACCCGGCGGAGTTGAATTACACCATCGCCGAAAAAGAACTGCTGGCGATTAAGAAGGCTTTCCAGGAGTGGAGACAGTATTTATGGGGGCTCGCCATCCTATTACTGTTTATTCAGACCACAGAAATTTACAGTACATGAGAACTGCTCGACATCTATCTCAACGACAAATGAGGTGGATGTTGTTTTTTGCAGAATACGACTTTATAGTCACCTTTAGGCCTGGAATCGACAACCGTAAGGCAGACTCATTGTCCAGGCTAGAATCAGGGAAGCCCATAAAGAAAAAGAGTCCCAAGCAATAATCGAGCCCTCACGAGTACTATGTGTGGTGAACGCAGAACGCTTCTTAGAGGAGGTGCGGAGTTACAAAAAACAAACCGTGTGGGAGAAATGGGCGGGTCAAGAACCTAATCGCACAGTAAAACAGGGACTGCCTTTCTATCAAAACAAGTTATATTTGCCCAAGCTTGCATTGCGAAAGAAGGCTTTTGTTTGGTGTCATGCATCTCCATTGGCCGGACACCCGGGAAAGCTCAAAACAATTCGGCTAATACAAAGGCATTTCTGGTGGGAATCTATCAACAACGACATTTCCACTTGGGTGGCCGAATGTGAGGAGTGTGCCCGGGCTAAGAGCGCTAACACCCGGAAACAAGGGTTACTTATGCCATTACCTACCCCTCAAAGACCCTGGCAAACGTTCAGTCTGGATTTCATAACGGGGTTACCCCTTGAACAGGGATTTTCAGCGATTCTGGTGGTAATCGACAGCCTCACGAAGTTGGGGCATTTTATTCCTTGTAAAAACCTACCTACGGCGGGACAAACTGCGCAACTACTTCTGACCAATGTCATCAGAATACATGGGTTGCCGGAAGCCATTATTTCAGACAGAGGGCCCCAGTTCATAGCACGGTTCTGGAAAACGTGGTGCAAGGCCTTGCATATTGAGTCTTCGCTCTCTACCAGTTTCCATCCGCAGACTGATGGACAGACAGAGAGACTTAACCAGACCTTAAAGAAGTATCTCCGGTGTTATGCGAGGGAGGCGCAGGACTCATGGGTGTCTCTCTTGTGGATGGCCGAATTGGCTTATAATAACGCTTGGCATTGTTCGGTGGGGGTATCCCCGTTCCATGCAACTTTTGGTTTCGATGCGAAAATCCTGCCTGTCAGTCTTCCGAATGACATCGTAGACCAACCCTCGGTACTGGGACACATAAAGATCCTGCGATCAATACATCAGAAGGTCAGGCAACATTTGAAACAGGCAAAGAGGGTCTATAAGAAGTGGGAGGACCTCCACAGACAAGCAGGTCCGATATATCAAGTTGGGGATCGGGTGTGGTTGTCCACAAAACACATCCGGTTTAAACTGCGTAGTGTGTTCCACCCTAGATACATCGGCCCTTATACCGTGATCAAGAAGATCAATCCAGTGGCTTACAAACTGAAGTTGCCAGGCAGCCTTCGTATCCACCCTGTTTTTCACTGTAGTCTCCTGAAGCCTGCTGCGGCGGCACAACGACGTGCACCTCCTCCTGTGTACTGTGACGGGGGTCTGGAATACGTGGTTCGGTGTATACGGGACTCGAAGTGGAGAAAGGGTGTCCTGTGGTATCTCATCTCATGGAAGGGTTATTCGGCGGAGGATGACACCTGGGAGCCGTGTCGTAACGTGCATGCTCCCGTTGCTGTCCGCTCCTTCCATAGACGGTTTCCTGACCGACCTGGTCCTAGGAGGCGCCCGGCAGGGAGGCCTACTGTCAGGACCTGATCGTATTGCGCCTACCTAATTGGGCCGTAACTATTAAAACTACAAGTCCCATGATGCCCAGCGTAGGAGGGGCTATTTACAGGAAGGACGCACACCGGCTGGTGTGCGTAATTCTGCATCCGGTTTTCTCTTTCGGCTGAGAGAGGGTTCGTAACATTTCCTTTCCCGTTTGGGTCGAAGCGGCAGGACGGAAGTATTTTGGCACCTGGATCCTGGAGAGGTTCACCGACGAGTGCGGCTGGAGAAAGGAGCATTGTCGATGTTCGTCCTCACCTTGAGCGCAGTGAGTTCTCTGGTTTGTCACGGAGAGGCTTCCCCGTGAGCAAGCCCTTTTTCAGCATATGTTCTCTTGTATGCTCGGAAGTATCGAAGCTTGTTGACATTCGTTTCTAAGAGCGGAGTGCGGTGGTGAATTCTAACCACGCATTGCCGTCTTGCAGGTCATCGGAGTGACTTGCTGGAAAGTATTTCAATATTGGATCTCCTCAATTTACCAAGCGGAATGTAGTGGTGAATCAACCACGCATTACCGTTGTTGGGGTTAAATTTCTTGGTTTTTCTTGGTATTCCTTTCACTCCTAAAGCGGAGGACAAGCATTAGTACCAGAGCGGAACGTAGTGGTTAGCTACCACACATTACCGTGTCTGAGTAAGTGCTCTTAACTTTTCCTTATTATTTTGAGTTCATTCAAAACCTTGTGGAACATTGTGGGCTTGTATTATTCCTGGAGAATTATCCAGGGCATTCCGTGGTCCATGTACAGTAAAGAAAAACTACTCAATCCATGGTAGTTCATTGTACAGGTGTTCTCTCTTCCATATACCGAAGTATTGTTTCTGGTAGGTATGTGGAGTGATTGATGTATTGTCTTCTGAAATGAATAGGGATAACCTACGAGTACCTTCATGTATGCTTTCTTTGTGTTATAGAGGTATAACGGATTTATGTGAGACCACCAGTTACCTAGAGAATACTGAACAACAGTCCATAGCACAAGGTATAAAGCGAACCTAGCGAGAACATATGAGGGTAGAATTACCAATGCCTGTTGTTTTATGCACTTGTTCTTTCTTGTTACAGGTTCTGTTCCCTGCTGTCCCTTCCCTATCCTTTTCCCTCACCTGATCGCTCTAATACTCTGTGTTCATGTTCAGAGTTGGGGATGTCAGGAGGTGGACTCTTTATTGCTGCACCTGGATTCTGAGGAGTGTCCTCTTTTTATGAAGAGGAACCTGACACTGATGACATCATTGATGACATCTCAAATGACATCACTGATGACATCATCCAGTGACTGTGTGTTTCTGTAAAGTTTAAATATGTTTTATATATATGCCAAGGTGTATTGAAGAATGAGTGGGTGAATAAGTGTCTGAATGGATGATTTAGTAGGTGTGTGACTGACTGTATAAGTGAGTGATTAAACGTGTCTTACTGAATGCATGGGTTAGTGACTAAACTGTGTGAATGTCTGTATCAGTCTGTCAGTTGGTATGTAAGCGGCTGGGTTGGTGACTAGCTGCATGAGTGTCTATATGGGCTATTGATTGGTTGTCTGAGTATCTGTATGGGTGCCTGAGTGTCTGTGTGGGTGGGTGGGGGTGGGTGACTCTGTGCATAGATGTGTGAGTGGGTGATTCACTGGGTGTATGGGTTCAAGAGTGTATCTGTGAAGGGCTGTATGGGTGGGTGAGTGTGTGTATGGGTGTGTTGGTGAGTGAATGGATGTCTCAGTGGTACATTTGGGAGTAACTACATATGTGAAAGGCAGTATATGTGAGTGTTGGAGTATATAAATGACTATATGTGAGAGTGAGTGATTGTGAGAGTGGCTGTATGGATGAGTGTGTGCTTGTATCAGTGATTGTATAAGAGAGTAAGTATGTGTTAGTATCTGTATGAATAAGTGAGGTGGTGTGTGTATAACTGTATCGGGGAGTGTGATTGATTCTTTGCATGATTGACTAGGTTTGTGAGTAACTCTATGGATGAGTGGAGATGTGTGAGTGTCTGTATAGGTGTATGAGTGTATATGATAGCGCTGTATTGATGAGTGACTGAATGTATGAGTGACTGTATTGGTGAATGAGTGAATGTGTGTGTAGACCTAGGAATCAGTGACTGGGTATGTAGTAACTAATATTGGTGTGTCTATGGTTTCGAGAATGGTAGTCTGTATTTTAGAGTGGGTGTATCAAAGGTTATACTAGGGTGTGAGGAGGTGCATCAGATTAGCACGTCGATGATGTCATCAGTGATGTAATATGTGACGTCATCAGCAGTGCATTGCGGGGGCGCGAGTTATAGTTAGCTCAACTAACTATAACAGCCGAATTTCTCTGGTTTTGTACGAGTGAAATGTCCAACTAACTATAACGTCCCTGAAACCTGTGGTTTTTTCAGTGAATTTCTATGTTTTTTTAAATGCTAATTACTACCTACAACGTCCCTGAAACCTATGTTTTTTTCAGTGAATTTCAAAGGTTTTTTAAATGCTAATTTCTTACTATAATGTCCCTGAAACCTATTTTGTTTTCAGTGAATTTCTAAGGTTTTTTAAATGCTAATTTCTAACTATGCCTACAGAGGTAGGACAGTGCAGAAAGAGGAAGAAAGGCGCAGAAAGAAGCAAGAGAAATGCAGAAAGAGGCAACAGAAGTCCAGAAAGAGGAAGAAAGGTGCAGAAAGAAGCAAGAGATATGCAGAAAGAACCAACAGAGGTGCAGAAAGAGGCCTTGTTGCAAAGTCATCCTGTGCCCTGGGCACCCCCCAACTTTTTGCTGTCTGAAACTGGTAGTAACTGACTCTGACTGACCGTGGGCTCTGCCTAACCAGGCCCAGAGCCAGTGCTATGCTGAAAGACACTTAGAATACAGCGAAAACACCTACATACACTAGGGTACACTATGGGTTGGGGTACCCCTGTGATTGGCATGACCTCCCCTGTAAGGCCCTAGTACATAATAGGGCAGGGGGATTAAAACTACCTCTAAGTCCCTAGCATATAATAGGACATGGCAGTTTAGAGGCCAGCAACCCTTTTCTGCACTTGCATATGTGCACTGCTGAGCCTGAGATCAGCTTAAAAGTAGTCTTGTGTGTGCAGAAAGAGGCAAGAGAGGAGCAGAAAGAGGCAAGAGAGGTGCAGAAAGAGGGAAGAAGGGTGCAGAAAGAGGCAAGAGAGGTGCAGAAACAAGCAAGAGAGGTGCAGAAAGAAGCAAGAGAAGTACAGAAAGAAGCAACAGAGGTGCAGAAAGAAGGAACAGAGGTACAGAAAGAGGCAAGAGGGGTGCAGAAAGAGGGAAGAGAGGTGTAGAAAGAGGCAAGAGAGTTGCACAAAGAGGAAAGAAAGGTACAGAAAGAGGCAAGAGGGGTGCAGAAAGAAGCAACAGAGTTGCAGAAAGAAGCAAGAGAAGTGCAGAAAGAAGCAACAGAGGTGCAAAAAGAAGTAAGAGGGGTGCAGAAAGAGGCAACAAAAGTGCAGAAAGAAGCAACAGAGGTGCAGAAAGAGGCAAGAGAAGTGTAGAAAGAGGCAAGAGAGGTGCAGAAACAGGCAGGAAAGGTGCAGAAAGAGGGAGCAGGGGTACAGAAAGAGGCAAAAGAGGTACAGAAAGAGGGAAGAAGGGTGCAGAAAGAGGCAAGAGAGGTACAGAAAGAACCAACAGAGGTGCAGAAAGAGGCAAGAGGGGTGCAGAAATGTGCAAGAGAGTAGCAGATAGAAGCAAGAGCAGTGCAGAAAGAACCAACAGAGGTGCAGAAAGAGACAAGAGGGGTACAGAAAGAGGCAAGAAATGTGCAGAAAGAAGCAAAAGAGGTGCAGAAAGAGGTAAGAGAACTACAGAAAAAGGCAAGAGAGGTGCAGAAAGAGGCAAAAGGGGTACAAAAAGAGGCAAGAGGGGTGCAGAAAGAAGCAAGAGAAGTGCAGAAAGAAGCAAATGAGGTGCTGAAAGAGGTAAGAGGGGTGCAGAAAGAGGCAAGAGAAGTGTAGAAAGAAGCAACAGAGGTGCCGAAAGAGGCAAGAGAGGTGCAGAAACAGGCAAGAAAGGTGTAGAAAGAGGGAACAGGGGGGCATGAAGAGGTAAGAGGGATACATAAATTTGCAAGAGAGGTGCAGAAAGAAGCAAGAGCAGTGCAGAAAGAAGCAAGAGAAGTGCAGAAAGAAACAAGAGAGGTGGAGAAATAGGGAAGAGGGGTGCAGAAAGAGGCAAGAGGGATGCAGAAATTTGCAAAGAGGTACAGAAAGAAGCAAGAGCAGTGCAGAAAGAACCAACAGAGGTGCAAAAAGAGGCAAGAGGAGTGCAGAAAGAGGTACAAGAGGTGCACAAAGAGGCAAGAGGGGTACAGTAAGAGGCAGGAGGGGTGCAGAAAGAAGGAAGAGAAGTGTAGAAAGAAGCAACAGAGGTGCTGAAAGAGGCAAGAGAGGTGCAGAAACAGGCAGGAAATGAGCAGAAAGAGGGAACAGGGGTGCAGAAAGAGGCAAGAGAGGTGCAGAAAGAGGGGAAAGAGGGGTGCAGAAAGAGGCAAGAGGGGTGCAGAAAGAAGCAAGAGAGGTGCAGAAAGAAGCAAGAGCAGTGCAAAAGAACCAACAGAAGTGCAGAAACAGGAAGGAACAGAGGTGCAGAAAGAGGCAAGAGGGGTGCAGAAAGAGGGAAGAGAGGTGAAGAAAGAGGCAAGAGAGT
This sequence comes from Calotriton arnoldi, assembly GCA_963921515.1. Classification (NCBI taxonomy): domain Eukaryota; kingdom Metazoa; phylum Chordata; class Amphibia; order Caudata; family Salamandridae; genus Calotriton; species Calotriton arnoldi. The sequence goes on from CAWUFW010010005.1 coordinate 243,261, forward strand.
TGCACAAAGAGGAAAGAAAGGTGCAGAAAGAGGCAAGAGAGGTGCAGAAAGAGGGAAGAAGGGTGCAGAAAGAGGCAAGAGAGGTGCTGAAACAAGCAAGAGAGGTGCAGAAAGAAGCAAGAGAAGTAAAGAAAGAAGCAACAGAGATGCAGAACGTTGCAAGAGGGGTGCAGAAATGTGCAAGAGAGTAGTAGATAGAAGCAAGAGCAGTGCAGAAAGAGCCAACAGAGGTGCAGAAAGAGACAAGAGGGGTACAGAAAGAGGCAAGAAAAGTACAGAAAGAAGCAAAAGAAGTGCAGAAAGAGGTAAGAGAACTACAGAAAAAGGCAAGAGAGGTGCAGAAAGAGGCAAAAGGGGTACAAAAAGAGGCAAGAGGGGTGCAGAAAGAAGCAAGTGAAGTGCAGAAAGAAGCAAATGAGGTGCTGAAAGAGGTAAGAGGGGTGCAGAAAGAGGCAAGAGAAGTGTAGAAAGAAGCAACAGAGGTGCCGAAAGAGGCAAGAGAGGTGCAGAAACAGGCAAGAAAGGTGTAGAAAGAGGGAACAGGGGGGCATGAAGAGGTAAGAGGGATACATACATTTGCAAGAGAGGTGCAGAAAGAAGCAAGAGCAGTGCAGAAAGAAGCAAGAGAAGTGCAGAAAGAAACAAGAGAGGTGGAGAAATAGGGAAGAGGGGTGCAGAAAGAGGCAAGAGGGATGCAGAAATTTGCAAAAGAGGTACAGAAAGAAGCAAGAGCAGTGCAGAAAGAACCAACAGAGGTGCAGAAAGAGGGAAGAGAGGTGAAGAAAGAGGCAAGAGAGTTGCACACAGAGGAAAGAAAGGTGCAGAAAGAGGCAAGAGAGGTGCAGAAAGAGGGAAGAAGGGTGCAGAAAGAGGCAAGAGAGGTGCTGAAACAAGCAAGAGAGGTGCAGAAAGAAGCAAGAGAAGTAAAGAAAGAAGCAACAGAGATGCAGAACGTTGCAAGAGGGGTGCAGAAATGTGCAAGAGAGTAGTAGATAGAAGCAAGAGCAGTGCAGAAAGAGCCAACAGAGGTGCAGAAAGAGACAAGAGGGGTACAGAAAGAGGCAAGAAAAGTACAGAAAGAAGCAACAGAGGTGCAGAAAGAGGCAAAAGGGGTACAAAAAGAGGCAAGAGGGGTGCAGAAAGAAGCAAGTGAAGTGCAGAAAGAAGCAAATGAGGTGCTGAAAGAGGTAAGAGGGGTGCAGAAAGAGGCAAGAGAAGTGTAGAAAGAAGCAACAGAGGTGCCGAAAGAGGCAAGAGAGGTGCAGAAACAGGCAAGAAAGGTGTAGAAAGAGGGAACAGGGGGGCATGAAGAGGTAAGAGGGATATATACATTTGCAAGAGAGGTGCAGAAAGAAGCAAGAGCAGTGCAGAAAGAAGCAAGAGAAGTGCAGAAAGAAACAAGAGAGGTGGAGAAATAGGGAAGAGGGGTGCAGAAAGAGGCAAGAGGGATGCAGAAATTTGCAAAGAGGTACAGAAAGAAGCAAGAGCAGTGCAGAAAGAACCAACAGAGGTGCAAAAAGAGGCAAGAGGAGTGCAGAAAGAGGTACAAGAGGTGCACAAAGAGGCAAGAGGGGTACAGTAAGAGGCAGGAGGGGTGCAGAAAGAAGGAAGAGAAGTGTAGAAAGAAGCAACAGAGGTGCTGAAAGAGGCAAGAGGGGTGCAGAAAGAAGCAAGAGAAGTGCAGAAAGAAGCAAAAGAGGTGCTGAAAGAGGTAAGAGGGGTGCAGAAAGAGGCAAGAGAAGTGTAGAAAGAAGCAACAGAGGTGCCGAAAGAGGCAAGAGAGGTGCAGAAACAGGCAAGAAAGGTGTAGAAAGAGGGAACAGGGGGGCATGAAGAGGTAAGAGGGATACATAAATTTGCAAGAGAGGTGCAGAAAGAAGCAAGAGCAGTGCAGAAAGAAGCAAGAGAAGTGCAGAAAGAAACAAGAGAGGTGGAGAAATAGGGAAGAGGGGTGCAGAAAGAGGCAAGAGGGATGCATACATTTGCAAAAGAGGTACAGAAAGAAGCAAGAGCAGTGCAGAAAGAACCAACAGAGGTGCAAAAAGAGGCAAGAGGAGTGCAGAAAGAGGTAGGAGATGTGCACAAAGAGGCAAGAGGGGTACAGTAAGAGGCAGGAGGGGTGCAGAAAGAAGGAAGAGAAGTGCAGAAAGAAGCAACAGAGGTGCTGAAAGAGGCAAGAGAGGTGCAGAAAGAGGGGAAAGAGGGGTGCAGAAAGAGGCAAGAGGGGTGCAGAAATTCGCAAGAGAGGTGCAGAAAGAAGCAAGAGCAGTGCAAAAGAACCAACAGAAGTGCAGAAAGAGGCAAGAGGGGTGCAGAAAGAGGCAAGAGAAGTGCATGAAGAAGGAACAGAGGTGCAGAAAGAGGCAAGAGGGGTGCAGAAAGAGGGAAAAGAGGTGAAGAAAGAGGAAAGAGAGTTGCACAAAGAGGAAAGAAAGGTGCAGAAAGAGGCAAGAGGGGTGCAAGAGGGGTGCAGAAAGAAGCAACAGAGGTGCAGAAAGAAGCAAGAGAAGGGCAGAAAGAAGCAACAGATGTGCAGAAAGAGGCAAGAGGGGTGCAGAAAGAGGCAACATAAGTGTAGAAAGAAGCAACAGAGGTGCAGAAAGAGGCAAGAGAAGTGCAGAAAGAGGCAGAGGTGCAGAAACTGGCAGGAGAGGTGCAGAAAGAGGGAACAGGGGTACAGAAAGAGGCAAAAGAGATGCAGAAAGAGGGAAGAATGGTGCAGAAAGAGGCAAGAGGGGTACAGAAAGAAGCAAGTGAGGTGCAGACAGAGGCAACAGAGATGCAGAAAGAGGCAAGAGAGGTGCAGAAAGTGCAAGAGATAAGCAGAACGAGGCAAAAGAAGTGCAGAAAAAGAAAGAAAGGTGCAAAAAGAAGAAACAGAAATGCAGAAAGAGGCAAGAGAGGCACAGAAAGAAGCAAGAGTGGTTTACACACCATTAGTACCAATTTAATACCCACATTTAGCAATACACAACAGGTGACCATTCTAGGTTTGCAAAGGGCCTTCCACCACGCTGTAACACTTGTCCCTGCTTTTTTGGTAATGTTTGAGCTAGAAACAAGTTTTTTTGTTCAAATCTGCAGATTATGCAGCAGATGATGGATTATGTGGCAAATGCGGAAAATGTATAATTGTGCAAAAGTCGATGCAGTCATACAGTCGCATAATTCCAGTGGCCCTGCTCATACCTCTGACTAGGTCCAGAAGTGCTCCTCAGTGGTTCCTTCTTTTTTTGTCTCATTGAGTTTATAGTTTAGCTTCTATGGAAACGAGGAAGACTAAACCTGAGGTTACAACTCCACAACACAGACTATCATAACACATAATCCCACTCTACATAATTCCTACACACTAAATACCACATACTTTCTATCCACATAATTTCACTGCACAACATACCAAATAAGTCCACTACACACAACCTATATCCACTCCACTCCAAGAAACATTAATAAAACACTTTTACATTTACAACGCCAATAGTTCTACTCTCGCAAATGCGAAACATATTACATTGTAAATGCTTCTTCAACTGGTAGTCGCGTTTGCAGAGTGGTGGAGAAAGGGGGCTGGGCCTCCAACCAGCGTTCAGGAATTCCGCTGCATAGGACTTACAGGAGGTACCAGGAGGGCTTCTTGGCCCCCAAAGTCCCTCAGGAGTAAAGTGGACTTCATCCCCCAACCCGTAGTGTGCCAGGAGGCGCATTTGCAGAGTGGTGGAAAAAGGGAAGGCGTGGCCTCCGAAGACCTCTTAGCAATCCCACTGTGTGGGACTTACTGGAGATAACAGGAGGGGTAGTTGGCCCCCAGGGACAACCTTGGGGGCCAACTACCCCTCCTATTACCTCCAGTAAGTCCCACACAGCAGCATTGGTAAGTACTCATAGCAGGCCACGCCCCCTTTGACCACCAGTCTGAAAACGCGCTCCCTGGTGCGCTCTTCGATGGGGATTAAAGTCTTCTTCACTGCTGGGGGTCCTTAGGGGCCAACTAGCCTACCTGATACCTCCAGTAAGCCCCAGATAGAGGGATTGCTGAGAGGTGGACACAGGCCACACCTCCTTTCTCCACCACTCGACAAACATGCTTCCTGGCACGCTCTTGATTAGGGGATGAAGTGCCCTTGCCTCCTGAGGGTCCCTGGGGGCTAACTAGCCCTCCTGTTATCGCCAATAGGCCCCACACAGCTGATTTGCTGAGAGTGGTCTGAGGCCACGCCCCGTTTTTACACCACTCTGCAAACGCGCCTCCTGGCGCACTGCTGCTCGGGGGATAAAGTCCACTTTAGTCCTGAGGTCCTCAGGACACAAGAGGACCTCATCGCCCCACCAGCAGTGCGCCAAGTGGTGCGTTTGCAGAGTGGTGTAAAAAGGGGTGTGGCCCCGGACCACCTCTCAGCAATCCCACTGTGTGGGGCTTACTGGAGGTACCTGGTGTGCTAGTTGGCCCCCAGGGACCCTCAGGATTCAAGGGGGCTTAATCCCCCAACTTAGAACGTGCCAGGAGGCACGTTTGCAGAGTGGTGCAGGGAGGGGGTGGGGCCTCCGGCGAAATGCCAGCTTTTCTTTAAAAAAAATATTTTTAGAAGGGAGGCTGTGAGGCCCCCCTTCTTTTAGTATTTTTTGGGCCCTGGGGACCCCATCCCACAGGGCCTGAGCATTTTTTTCTTTTAAAAAAAAACGGGAAGGGGGCCGCATGGCCCTATTTCCCTGGGCCACTATTGGCCCCGGGGACCCCATTGCCCGGGGCTTGGCCTCGTTTAAAAAAATATATATATATGTCGCCCCCCTCCCCTGGACCACAATTGGCCCCGTGGACCCCATCCCCTGGGGCCTGGCCTCTTTTTTAAATTTTTTAAATTTTTTTAATTAGGGGAGGGGGGTCGCATGGCCCCCCTCCCCTGGGCCACTTTTGGCCCCAGGGACCCCGTCCCCCGGGGCCTGGCCTCAGCGTTGGGGACCATGGGTGGAGCCCCAATGCCGCCACGGTCCCTGCCGGCTCACTGCCTCCTGCAGGAGCCGGCATTGCTTTTGGGCAAGGTGAGCTGCTAACATGCAGCTCCCTTTGCCCAAAAGCAATTCTGCTTTGCTTCTCGGAAGCAAGAGCAGGTTTCCTGCTCTCGCTTCCAAGAAGCAAAGCAGTGTTTGCTATGGCAGGGCGGGAGCCGTGCTCCCGCCCTGCCATAGCAAACAGCAATGTCCCGGGGGTGGGCTCCACGAGACATTGCAGGAGTTGGCCCTGAGGGGGTGGCGGTCCCCAGGGCCATTGAGGGCTCCAGGAGGGGGGCCGCATGGCCCCCCTCCCAACTGTTTAAGCCCCAGAGAGGTGGTGGTCCCCGGGGCCCGGGACCCCTGTACTTAAATAATTAGTGCCCCAGGGAGGTGGTGGTCCCCGGGGCAGTGTGAGGAGGGGCAGGAGCCCCCACCCACACTTCTTTAATATCATTGGAGCCCTGGGGAGGTGGCGGTCCCTGGTGCTTGGGGGGGCCACAAGGCCCCCCATCCCTTTTAAACAAAAGCCCCAGGGAGGTGGCGGTCCCTGAGGCTGCGGGGGGTCTGTGTGCCCCTGCACATTATGGATGAAGCCCCGGGAGGTGGCAGTCCCCAGGGCTGTGTGGGCCCCCATGGGCCCCCACTTATTTATTGCACATTGCCCCCGGGACCTGGCCCACCCGGGGACTTATAGAAAACGAAGCGCGGAGCCCGTGCTCCTTTTTTTAAAATTTTCTCGGCCGGATTCTCCCACCCAGCGCGAATTCGGCTGATTTTTTTTTTTTATATGCTTTTTTGGGCCCTGGGGGTCCTTGTGGGATCCCCTGAGCAGGCCTAGGGGGTCAGGGTGTTTCTACCCTGCCCCCTTTTCTTGTTTTTTAATCTTTTTTTTTTACTGTCTTGTTACTCGGTTTTACCGAGTCACAAGATGGCTGCCAACACTTCCTGGTTTGGAGTGTTGGCAGCCAATCAGAATGAAGCTCGTGCTCGGGAAGGTTCTCTAATCCTCCTGGGTGCTCAGATATTGATATTTTTTATTTTTACATTTCTCAGTAACTACTGAATGGATTTACACCATTTAAAGCAAAGAGTGCAGTCTGGAACAACAGCTACCTCTCTGCCAAATTTGGTGTAATTCCATTCAACAGTTCGGGCTGTAGCCGCGACAAAAGTTCCAATGAAAATTAACATGGAGAAAACGCGTTTTGGGACCCCCCTTTTTTCTCGGCCCCCGCTTGACGAATCACCCCGAAACTTTCAAGACAGGAGCCGACTGGAGCTAGGTCCTAACTATAACTACCTACTGGCGACCGCCAGTAGGTAAAAAAATATATATATATATATATATATATATATTCACTGAAAAAACCATAGGTTTTAGGGACAGTTATAGTTACTTGGACATTGCACTCGTACAAAACCCGTGAAATTCCCCCGTTATAGTTAGTTCAGCTAACTATAACTCACGCCCACGCAATGCACTGCTGATGACGTCACATATTACATGACATGGTCAGTGACATCACTGATGACATCACTGATGACATTTTAAATTACATTGTAATTACATTATACATTACATTACAAAAATACTTTCTCAGAATGAATTACTTTAGTTTAAATACTTTGCACATAGGCAATAGACTTTTAAGTACAGTAGTTACAGTTGTTGCAATGGGCAACACATTTTCAAACACAATGCAACATTCAGCTCAATGTGAATTTCTAGTTAAATGCAATTAGTTACTTTATGGATTACTTTTCTAACCACAGGACTGGATCCTAGATTCAGTCCTGGTACATCTCCTGTAAACAGTTGAGTAAAAGCGTTTTGGTTACAGTCGTGATTTTTAAGGAATATTATTGTATTTTAAAAGTTGACACTTAGAAACTTTTTCTCATAGAATCACCAATGTTATCCTACGGAAGGAAATTCACTTAGCAGGTAAAAACTGTTATCGTTACTTTTTCTTACTCAGTGTTGGATCCTGGATCCAACACTGGTGCATCTCCTGTAAACAGTTGAAAGAATGCGTTTAAGTCATACAGGTGATTTTTAAGGAATATTTGTAGTTTGTAAAAATCAACACTTTGAAACTTTTTGCTGAAAACCACACAATGGATTCCTATGGAAGAAAATATAAGTTACTGGTAAGTACGGTTACAATTACTTTTCAGGGTCAGTGCTGGGCTAAAGATGCAGCACTGGGTTCTCTCCTGATAACAGGTGAGTAAATTGGTATTCGTACTTTGGTTGATTTTAGAGGAATATTATAAAGTTCAAAAACTCCACACTTAGAAGAATTTCCAAGTGAAACCAGTCAATGTTAGCCTATGAAGGTAATTCAAGTTACTGGTAAGTACGGTTAAAATTACTTTTCAGGATTAGTACTGGGCTGAAAGATGCAGCACTGAGGTCTCTCCTGATAACAGGTCAGTAAATCGGAATTCGTATTTCGGCTGATTTTAGAGGAATATTTTAAAGTTCCAAAACTCCACACTTAGAAGAATTTCCAAGTGAAACCAGTCAATGTTAGCCTATGGAAGGAAATTCAAGTTACTGGTAAGTACGGTTAAAATTACTTTTCAGGACCAGTACTGGGCTGAAAGATACAGCACTGAGGTCTCTCCTTATAACAGGTGAGTACATCGGAATTCGTATTTCGGCTGATTTTAGAGGAATATTTGTATGTTTCAAAAATCAACACTTAGAAACTTTTTCAGCAAAAAGCAGGCAATGATATCCTATGGAAGGAAATTCAAGTTACTGGTAAGTACTGGTAAGTACGGTTAAAATTACTTTTGAGGATCAGTACTGGGCTGAAAGATGCAGCACTGAGGTCTCTCCTGATAACAGGTGAGTAAATCGGAATTCGTATTTCGGATGATTTTAGAAGAATATTTGCACAATGGTGAAGGGAGGGGCGGGGCCTGAGGTGACATCTGTGCAAACGCGCCCCGTGGCGCGTTTTAAGTTGGGGGATTAAGTCCCCTTGAATCCTGAGGGTCCCTAGGGGCCAACTAGCCCACCAGGAACCTCCAATATGCGCCAGGGGCTGCGTTGCAGAGACGTGTAGAGAGGCCACACCCCTTTTACACCTCTCTGCAACGCAGCTCTGTGCGCTTTCTGGATGTACCTGTTGGGCTAGTTGGCCCCCAGGACCCTCAGGATTGAAGGGGATTTAATTCCCCATCTTAAAACGCGCCACGGGGCCTGTTTGCACACATGTCACCTGAAGCCCCGCCCCTCCCTTCACCACTGTGCAAACGCGCCCGTGGCGCGTTTTAAGTTGGGGATTAAGTCCCCTTGAATCCTGAGGGTCCCGGAGTCCAACTAGCCCACCATATACCTCCAAAGCGCCACAGAGCTGCGTTGCAGAGAGGTGTAAAAGGGGTGTGGCCTCTCTACACGTCTCTGCAACGCAGCCCCTGGCGCATATTGGAGGTTCCTGGTGGGCTAGTTGGCCCCCAGGGACCCCCAGTATTCAAGGGGAATTCGTTCCCCTCTGCAAGCGCGCCAGGGCGCGTTTGCAGAGTGGTGAAGGAAGGGGCGGGGCCTGCGGGCCCGATCGTTTTTTTGTTTTTGTCCCCTGAAGGGGGCTGTGTGGCCCCCTTCCTTTTTCCTGTTTTTTGTCCCTGGGGACTCCATCCCCCAGGGCCTTACCCCTTTTTTAAATTTAATTTTATTAAAAAAAACGGGAAGGGGGCCGCGTGGCCCCCTTCCCTGGCCCTGTATTGGCCCCGGGGACCCCATCCCCGGGGCATGGCCTTTTTTATTTTCTTGGGAGGGGGCTGCGTGGCCCCCTCCTCAGGCCATTTAAGGCCCCAGGGACCCCATCCCCCGGGGCCGGCCTTTCCATTTTTTTTCTTTTTTTCTTTTTTGGGGAGGGGGGCCGCGTGGCCCCGGGGACCCCATCCCCCGGGGCTGTCCCTCTCCGTTGGGGACTGTGGGGGTCCCCAATCCCCCACAGTCCCGCCGGCTCCCACGTCCCTTGGGAGCCGGCATTGCTGATTCCACATGGGGAGCAGCTGACATGCTGCTCCCCATGTGGAAAAGCAATCGGCTTTGGATATTGGAAGAGAGAGCAGGTTTCCCTGCTCTCTCTTCCAATATCCAAAGCAGTTTGCTATGGCAGGACGGAGCTCCCTCCTGCCATAGCAAACTACAGTGTCCCGGGGTAGGCACCCGGGACACTGCAGGAGCCGGCCCTGGGGGTGGTGGTCCCCAGGGCCATCAAGGGCTCCAGGAGGGGGCCGCGCGGCCCCCTCCCTACATCAGCACAGCCCGGGGAGGTGGTGGTCCCGGGGCTTCGGGGTCCAAAACGGACCCCCATTTTAATTTGTTAGTGTCCCGGGAGGTGGCGGTCCCGGGGCGTGTGGGGGCTGGAGCCCCCCACACAGGTTGTTTAATTTTTTTAAAAAGCCCGGGGAGGTGGTGGTCCCGGGGCTGCGGAGAGCTCAGAGCCCTCCCGCACCATTTCTAAAAGAAAGCCCGGGGGTGGCGGTCCCCGGGGCTGGGGGCCCTTTGAGGCCCCCACACATAAATTAAATCCCCACCATGCCCCCGGGACTTGGGCCACCCGGGGCAAATACAATCGAAGCGCGGAGAGCGCGCTTCGATTTTTTCGGCAGGATTCGCGCACCCTGAGCGCATCCTGCCGATTTTTTAAAAAAATTATTATTTTTTTTGCCCAGGGGTCCTTGTGGGACCCCCTGAGCAAACCTAGGGGTCAGGGTGTTTCTACCCTGCCCCCTTTGTGCGCTTTGCGCACTTGTTTCTGTCCCTCGGTTCTACCGAGGGACAAAATGGCTGCCAACATTTCCTGAATCGGAATGTTGACAGCCAGCTGACAACCAATTAACATGCAGCTCGTGATCGGGACGGTGCGCGCAGGGTGCGCTCAGGGTGCGCGAATCCTCCGTGCCCATAGATATATATGTACTTTTACTTTTGATTTTCTCAGCAACTACTGAACGGATTTACACCATTTAACAAAAGGGTTCTTTCTGAACCAAGAACTACCTCTTTGCCAAATTTGGTGTAATTCCGTTCAGCAGTTCGGGCTGTAGCCGTGTCTAAAGTTTCCTATGGAAAATTGCATGGGGAAAACACGTTTTGGGACCCCCTTTTTTCTCGGCCCCGCTGACGAATCCCCCGAGACTTTCAGGGTAGGAGCGGACCGGAGCGCCCCACAAAGTTTGAAAATTTTGCGAAGATACGTCAACCGGCAAGAGAGTTATTTCAAATAGAATGTCGCGGATTTCCTATGGATAATAGGTTGTAACTATAACTATCTACTGGCGACCGCCAGTAGATAATATATATATATATATATATATATATCACCACACTCCGCCTCAACGTTCCTCACAGCGGGAACAAACGGAAGACGAACCCAGATTTGGTGTAAGTTTCGTTTATTTTTCAGTGAGCCACCATTGCTGCAAATATATATATATATATATATATATATATATATAATATATAACCACACGATCCCGACTCACCACATCCAATGGCAAGAACAAAACAGGTACGGACCACCTGATGTAATTTCAAACTTGTAGTGCTTTAATTTTCAGATTTTAATATTGAAACAACCAGCCATTACAAAGCCAGTGCCCAGCATGACGTGTTTCAACCGCTCACTCGCGGTCTTCATCATATATATATATATTCACTGGAAAAAACAGAGGTTACAGGGACTTTATAGTTAGGCTGACATTTCACTCATACAAAACCAGAGAAATTCAGCAGTTATAGTTAGCTGATCTAACTATAACTCGTGCCCCCGCAATGCACTGCTGCTGTGGCTAAAGGTTCCTATGGGAATTAACATTACAAATGCACCCTTATTTCACGCCCCTATTTCTAGGTCCCCACTACACCGATCACTTCCAAACCTTGACACTTTTTGGGAAAATGTCATGAAGATTGTTCAAATGACACCAAAGTTATAGCCAAGTATATATATATATATATATGTATGTATCCTACTGGCGGTCGTCGGTAGGCAGTTGTAGTTAGGACCTAGTTTCCATAGGAAAAGCATTTTTCACTTGCCTATAACCTTGGTGTAGTTTGCCCAATCTTCATGACATTTTCCCAAAAAGTGTCAAGGTAGGTTCTGGTTGTCATGGAAAGTTTGGGGGTGATCTGTGCTGTGGGGACTGAGAATTTGGGGCACAAAATAAGGGTGTGTTCGTAATGTTAATTCCCATAGGAACATTTAGCTGTAGCTACAGCCCGAGCCGCTAAACGGACTTACACCAAATTTGGCAGGGAGGTAGATGTTGGTTCAAGGAAGTGCCTTTTGCATATTTGGTTTAAATCTGTTTAGTAGTTTTTGAGAAATTAAAGCTGAAAATTATAGTGATATCTCTGGCCGTGGATATTTCATCAGTGGTTTTGCGATTAATCACGAATGCACGCACCAACGGAAACCCTCCCATTGGCTGGACGGAACCTGAACAGAAAGTTGTGGCCACCATTTTATTGATTGGGAACGGTTCCTCAGGCTGAAAATGTCTGAAAAATCTAACATAAGGGGACAGAGTAGAGGTACTCTGACCCCATGTTTGAGAAATGGGGGTGTTAGTGACACAAGTTATGTGTCCATAATTGATATTTGTAATCGCGCGCGATATTCATGATGATACCATGACCGCCAGCGCGGCCCTCCATGTACCATCGCGGGGGCGTCGCAACTACTAACGTCATCGTGAATATTGGTAGGAATATAAAAAAATATATCAGTGAATCATTAATACGCATTGTTATAGAGATATTCAGATTCTGATAAATGTTTTTATAGAGTTATCTACTGTGATGGTTAGAATTAATTGTATGGTTATAATTTTTCAATGGGGTGGTGGCTATTAAATTCCTACTTTTGTTTTTCATTTTCGCGACATGTCCAGGGGTTCATGATTACCAACGTCATTGCAGTCTTCGGAGTCACCATGAAAAGTTAAAATAGGTTTTAGAGATGGTTTTTATAGAAACTCTCTAGAAAACATGACTATAGAGAATACTATAAGAAACCCTTAGGGTGTATACTACTGTAATATGTGTGTATATATGTGTTTTAGACTTTATGAAAAAGGCCCGGTCGTTGTGATTAACAACATCACCGCGACCTCCCAAATAACCGTGAAAATGGAAAACAGGTCTGAAAAACGGTTTTTAAAGAAAATGAGTACAAAAATATGAGTTTAAAAATGCTGTGAAAGAATTATGTATATAGTAATATGAGTAGTGGAATGTTCAGAATATATATTTTTACATATTATTTTTGGATGTGTTGGTGGTCATTCTAAAGAATGTCTGCTTTTGTTTTCCGTTTTCGCGACATGTCCGGAGGATCATGATTACCGACGTCAATGGAGTCCTCAGAGTAAGTGTGAAAAGATAAAATTGGTTTTAGAGATGGTTTTTATAGAAACTCTCTAGAAAAACATGACTTTAGAGTATACTGTAAGAAACCCCTAGTGTGTAAAAAACTGTAGTATATGTGGAATTATGTATTTTAGACTTTATGGAAAAGGCGCGATCGTCGCAGTTAACAACATCACCTCGACATCCCAAATAACGTGAAAACGGAAAATAGGTCTGAAAGAAGGTTTTTAAAGAAACTTAGTACAAAAATATGAGTTTAAACATGCTTTGAAAGAAGTATGTATATAGTAATATGTGTATTACTATATACCTACATACTAAGCTCTTCAACTTTGCACTCTGTGATCATAAGAAAGGCAGCAAATGAAATCATGTCTTTAATTTTAGACTACACCATCTCCACTTGTGAATGGTTCATATCTTTTAAACTTCTGCCTCTCTTTCAAAAAGGGATTCCTATCTATGTGTGTTTGCGATGTATTTGCGATGATCGCCAAGAAATTGCAAAAAAAACGGGAGTTCAAACCTATATCTAGCTTCATTTTTCTAAAATGTAAATACTACACAACAGTTTATTACATAGTCCTGAGTTGGAAATTAAAGCTTGCCATTACTTAAATTGTGTCATCACTCCTCAACTTTTCAAAAATGTTCTATCTCTTTAACACCCTTCCCCCCCAATACACACTTAGCTCAGTGTACCTAGCAACCCAGTGGAACCAGTAGGTCACAAGTTCATAGCACATTCTAGAAGAAACATGCCACTGCTCAATAAGATACAGCAGGTGTGCTTTACTCCACAAATTCAAACGCATATCCATGCCTGTATTACATTTCTTTTCTTAAACAACAGCCAATAATAAGACTTCTTGGAAAGGCATCCATCACACTACCTAATTTTATTCACTTTCATGCTGACAGCATTCAATGAAATATATATATTTTTTTTAAACTCAATTTTAACTGCTTTATCTTTGGAAAACTACCTCATTCATCTCCAGCCTTCCCCCTGACTACTATTGCTCCTTCACTTCAAAATGCTTAGAGTATAGATTGTGGGCCACAGCTATGTGTATTGGGCTAAAGAGGCTGCAAAAAGAGAGGTATTGACAGGGACTTGGGTTGCCAAATGTGCAGATTACTTGGTTTGGCCAGAGAGGATTAAAATCTCATCAGTTGCTGGCTTTAGTTAAATCCATTGTGGATTCCCAAACTCCTCACCTCATGATTCTGCACTGTGATGTCAATGACCTAGGCACATTGACTGGGGTAGGGCTGGAAATCCTAATGAAAGAAACCTTTGCAGAACTGATGTCACTTTTCCCTCACACTGTCTTGGTGTACAATAATATATGCCAAAGACAGAAATGGAAGTTGTCAAATCAATTTTGTCCACAGATTGACAAAGCAAGAAACACGTACAAAAACTGTTTCTGCATTCCTCAGAGACCATCGCATGTCCAGTATCTATAACAACAATCTGTGTTTTGACATGCATGGAATTTATAGAAATGATGGAGTGCACTTTACAGATGAAGGCAACAGGGTGTTTCTAAGTAACCTGAAACTCTGCTTCTGGTGTTATGTATAGCAGCCATATATACACAACCAACACAACTGCTCTTGTCAGAGGCACCCTAGTATTAACCCTGGGCGTAAAACTCCGCTCCGCTCGGGGAGTTTGCAGATTTTTGGCACAGTTCACTACATTTTCTAATAAATTTGCAATATTATTGATTTGAATTGATTCACTGTGTGGCCAAGTCTGCCAATGGGTTTTCCAATCAATAGGCCCAGAGCTACTCATGGGTGCATGAAACAACTGTTTCTGTGGCATCTGTTGAATTTAAACATCATTTAGGGCATGGATGGCATTGGATTGAAATGCAAAATGTGTGTTTTTTGGGTATTTCATTTTTTTTAATGTGTGTTATATAAATGCCTTTGTTGGATGTGTGTGGTTGTAACTTGCAAACCTTTTTTAGCCCTGTGGATTTTGGTTTTATGGCATTGTTGCATTAAAGCTGTGTTGTTTAGCATGCCTCCTTTGTCTGACCAGTGTGTGAGTGTGTTTTTAATAGTGGGCCAGCATTTGCCTTGGCTGAGCCTCCCCGTTTGGCCAGGGGTCATTTTGTAAAGTCTGTGTCCATATAGGCCTGCTTGAGTTCATTGTTTTCCAGGCCTCCTGCTTGTTGTTGTTGTGAGTGACATTGTGGCTGGTGGCATATTTGTAGTAGTGGTAGGTAGTGTGCTTTTGCCATAGGCCTGCATGTCTTCTTTCCTTTGTTCCTCTTGGCTTATTGCATCTTGTTGTGGTAGCCTGGCCATAAGACTGGCGGCCATTTTCTGAAGGCAGCCAGTGTGCTTTTGCCACAGGCCTGCACTGTCTGTCTTCCCTTTCTTGTTGTTGTGTCCTGGCCAAGAGGCTGGTGGCCATTTTGTGAAGGCAGCCAGTGTGCTTTTGCCATAGGCCTGAATTGTCTGTCTTCCCTTTCTTGTTGTTGTCCATGAGGCTGGCGGCCATTTTGTGAAGGGGCAGCTAGTGTGCTTCTGCATTAGGCCTGCAAGCCTTCTTTGTGGTGGCCATGCCTTCTTGCTTGTTGTTGTTTTGCATGCAATTTTTTCTTCTTTTATCCAGCAAAAAATATAGCACAGTTCACTACATTTTCTAATAAATGTGCAATATTATTGATTTGAATTGATTCACTATGTGGCCTAGTCTGCCAATGGGTTTTCCAACCAATAGGCCCAGAGCTACTCATGGGTGCATGAAATAACTGTTTCTGTGGCGTCTGTTGAATTTAAACATAATTTAGGGCATGGATGGCAAAATGTTTTTTTTTTTGGTATTTCACTTTTTTTCATGTGTGTTAAATAAATGCCTTAGTTGGATGTGTGTGGTTGTAATAACTTGCAAACCTTTTTTAGCCCTGTGGATTTTCGTTTTTGGCATTGTTGCATTAAAGCTGTGTTGTTTAGCATGCCTCCTTTGTCTGGCCAGTGTGTGAGTCTGTTTGTAATAGTGGGCCAGCATTTGCCTTGGCTGAGCCTCCCTGTGTCGCCAGGGGCCATTTTGTAAAGTCTGTGTCCATATAGGCCTGCTTGAGTTCATTGTTTTCTAGGCCTCCTGCTTGTTGTGAGTGACCATGTGGCTGGTGGCCATTTTGTGGTGGTAGTTAGTGTGCTTTTGCCATAGGCCTGCATGTATTTCCTTTGTTCCTCCTGGCTTATTGCTTCTATCCATTGTCAGCTGTAGCTCCCTGAAGGCTGAATCCCACGTGATGCACAATGCCAAACCGGGGCCGTTACATTTGTATTTTTGTTGTTGTTCTTCTTTTTTCCTATCCTTCCTGAGTGTACTGTACAATACACGAACCATGAAAGCCCTTGTTGTTGTCAAAGTCTTACAAATGGCTACACTGTTATGCTTTTTTAATTACTGAGGTAATAAATGTAATAATATTAACAACACTAACAAGTGTGACCACACACTAAGTTATATATTATATTTGTTTGTTTGTACTAGTAGTAATTGAACCACAATAATGAATGCCACATTTCACTGATGTTCTTCTTGCTTCTTTGCTTTTAGGTGACCAAAAGAGGAGGAGACGACATCACCCATTGTACTGCCAGACAGCAGTCCTGCTGCGCACGATGTCACGTGACGTGTGACCACAGACATCTCTTCAACTTGTGCCACTGCGTCCTGCTGACATCTTCAAGATGGCCCCAAAGAAAGGTACCAGGTCCAGTACCAAGAAAGTTGCCAGTGAGAAGAAGGCACCGCCACTTACCAAGACTGGTATGTCGCCCAAGACCTTTTTTGTGAAACCAAAAATTGTGCCTGTAGCAGCGGTGTCCGGGGAGCAAGCTGGGAGCAGCACCCCCGCATCAGTGGACCCACCCTACCAACCTAGGCCCAAGCCCATGTCTGTCGCAGAGGCAGCCAGTCTAATCATGAGTCCAACGCCGATGATCTGTGATGTTGAAATAGACTTATCGCAAAGTAGTACCCAATCAATGCAGGAAACTCAGATAAGTGGCCAACAACAGCTGCAACCACCCCCAATAGTTGTTGTTCCTCCTGAAGTAGGGGCAGTTCAAGAGATCGACCTTCCTACAGAGGAAGAAGAGGAGCAAGCCACTCTTTCAGAACATCCATTGGCTTCCAGATCCCCAGCAAGGAAAAGGAGAGTTAGTCCATCAACTTCTTCTCCAAGCCCCCCTACTGATGATCTAGACACCACTTGGATCCCGCCTCAGTCTGAGTTGGAGACACGCCATGCCCACAAGACAAGGCTAGGGAAAAGGAAGGTTCCAGAAAGCCTTAGAGTTATGGAGGTAGATGTAGAAGAGGAGGATGATGACGAGCCAGTCATCATGGACATTAGTCCCGCCCCAGTGGAGACCGACATTACCCCATCCCAAATTGCTGTGAGGGATGTGGCACAGATACCACCAACACAGATGATACCACCAACACCACCTCCAGCTTCCATATTTTGCCAGAAGCGACCTACATCCACCACAAACACCTCAGTAGAAGTAGGTACTGCAGAGAGTCAAACTTCACACCCACCTACCAGTTCATCCGACATTACAAGTGGCACCAGCAATGCCAGAAAGTTGACCTCCCCCGTTTGGGACTTCTTTTCGGTTAGCAGGAAGGAGGTGAACATTGCTTTATGCTCCATTTGTGGACAAGGTGTTAGTTGGGGTAAGCTTGGTACAAACTATGGTACCGGAGGCCAAACAACCCATCTGAGAAAACACCACTTGATTCAGTGGGAGGCGCACCTTAGCGGTAAGGGCGGGTGGAGAACTCCGCTCCGCCAGCGGAGTTTGCAGAGTTCTGCCAACTCCGTGCTCCGCAAGCAGTGCGGAGTTTGCCCAAAAACTCTGATTCCGCCGCATGGCGGAGTTTGCCCCCATCGCCCACCTTACTGTATTAAGTGAATCAGTGCTGGGCTGGCGTGCAGACTCTTCCTGAAGGCAGTCTTGATGGGACTCAGCTCTCGAGGCACCATCCGTCGCCAAGAACCATCCGACTTGCATCGACGTCACGAGCATGTCACGTCTTCCGCCCATTCCTGTGGAAGGCATTTGAAGTACAACCCAGCGCTGACCGTGAGAAGAGGGCAGCAAAATAAGAGGCTGTCTGCGACCCCGGAGGAAGGTAACGGGCAGAAAATCCACAGCTTTCTGTTTGGTTTTTGTTTCCTGTTTACTTTTAAACGTTTTGCACAAGTTTAGGAAGTGGCTGGGGAGGGGGCAATGGAAGCTCATGGGAGGGCTAGAGGATCGTAGGGCGAATTCCATTGCTTTCATGGCACCGCATGAGAGAACAATTCTGTGGTTTTTATGAGGAAAACAATGTTGCATGGTTTTCAGTATTACAGTGCCTAACTGTGCACAGGGGATGTTAAAGTTTCTCAAGCTACGAAAGGACAGACAGATCATTGCACCATCTGTCTGTTTCAACCCACGTTGGCAGGTTCCCTAAACACCAGAGGTTGCTTGCAACACGTTGTTTCTGATAGTTTCATCGAGCATGTAACAGACCTGTCTGTATAAGTGTTGGAGATTTTCATTATTATGCAAAACTTCCAGTTTTGACATCTCATTATTCCTTAGTTCAGAGCCTAAGCAGCTGCACGTGCCGCCTTTCCATCCATTACAAAAGACCTTGAGCGCACAGACCTTCAAGACAAGGTGCACAGGACATATTGTTCCCTATCAGCATTGCAGACCTGTACTCCACCACTCACGTGTTACAGGAGCCATTGAGTACTGATTACATCGCCACCTTAGCTTAGGGGTTAAAGTGTAAATAGAACAGGCCATCAAGGCTCATACCAGTAATTTCTTCTCCTATGACTGATATGAGGTTGGAGCAGGAACTTGATGTTCCCCAGTAGCCCCCTCCATCATGCTTAAAAATACATATCTCACGGAAGCCAATGTTAACTAAAAAGAGGGCATGCACACGCGCCTCTGTTATGCATGTTGGGCCAGGCTAGAGAGAGCACAGCGTTCACCCTACGATCGCCTCCTGGCCCACTCACTGGCCACATGGTCTGTCTGTGAATTAGGATCTGTGGCCACAGAAAACTCATCAGCACATCTGCAAGCAGTGTTTGCAACCCGAGCAAATGTGTGGCTTTTGTTTTGAGAGTCTAGCGAAAGAAGACAGCACAAACGTGATGTTTAGTGGTTTCACGTCCCCTTCCCTGCCCCCCAAACACAATAAGCAAATTGTGCCTAAACAATACTGGCAGAGTGGAACTCTGTGGAATTCTACAGAGTTTATATGCAACTACCCGGAATTCCGCGTTGTGCAACTCCGCAAACTCCACCCACCCTTACTTAGCGGCCAAAAAACTGCACGTGTAGTTGGTGGAGGGGATGAAGAAGAAGATCCGATCACGGTGGAAGGTGAACAAGAGGGAGACATTTTCTCTGTTACACAAAGCAGCCCTGTCCCCAGCAGTGCAGTGGTACCGCCCACATCATCATCAGTAACATCGCAATGGCACAAGAGTCAGGCTGAGACACCAAGGGGTCCCAGGCTAGAGAGTACCGCAACAAAAAAATGTGCGTTAAGCTTACTAACATCTGGTGTCAAGAAGTCACCTGCATCAGTGGCATCAGAAAAGAAAAAAATCCAGGCTACCCTTCTCAGCATGTTTAGGTCGGAGGGGCAGTATGAACGCAACCACCCAACAGCACATTTGTACAACGCGCAGCTGGCTAAAATGTTAGTACTTGACCTCCTCCCTTTTTCTTTTGTAGAAGGAGTGGGTTTTCTTGAATTTGTGGCAGCCATCTGCCTGAAATGGAAAGTTCCCAGGCGGTCCTATTTTGCCAGAGTTGCTGTTCCAGCACTATATCACGATGTGCTGGAATTGCTTGGACAAGCTTTGCAGCAGAGTGCTGTTCACACTATCCACCTGACAACAGACATGTGCGCCAGTTAAAAGCCACTGATTACATGTGCATCACTGCACACTGGATCTCTTTTGTGGGGGTTAGAGAAAAGATATCTGCAGCAGGTGTTGTTGACACAGCTGAGAATTTTAATGCTGCTCGGAAACATGCAACTGTAGTCATGTTTGCCATGGAGAAATATCATACTGCTGCAAACATTTTGGAAGACTTTGACAGCAAGGTCTTTGAATGGCTGCGACCAAGAGGGCTTCACATTGGTTTTGTTGCCACGGACAATGGCAGTAATATAGTTAATGCCATGGCCGATGGTGGCTATTTCAGGGTCCTGTGTTTGGCGCACTGCATTAAAATCATTGTTCAAGACTTTCTGAAAAAGGAAGACCGAGTCAGCAACTTACTGACCACCTGCAGAAGAATCTGCACACATTTCAGCCATTCTTTTAAAGCCCGGAAGCAGCTGAGGATCATTCAATGTGATAATAGAATGCCAGTTAAAGCACTCATCCAGGAGGTGCCAACACGTTGGAACTCAACTTATTACATGCTTGAACGTCTGTTTGAGCAGTACAGACCAATCAGTGAATACGTCATGCAAAGAGGGGATGCTACTGTGAAAGGCATGATCATTGAGATGGACCAATGGGGCCTAGTTAAATGCCTGACAGAGATGCTACTTCCTTTCGAGGTCTTCACATGTGAAGTCAACAAGGAGGACTGTACTATGGGCCAAGCTATCCCATTGTAGCACATGCTACAGGAACAGCTGAAGGGGGTGTCTGCAATGTACGCAGGTGTGGAGGAAAAAAAAGAAGCATATGAGTTGGTGGAGAGCTTAACCCTTCGCTTATCTGAAAATACAAGGGAGCAAAGAGGCATTGTGTCATCCAACCATTACATTTGTGCCACAATTCTGGATCCACGGAACAAACCATTACTGCACACTTTCATTCCTTTTTCAGACGGGGATGTTGCCAACTACAAAACTTGGATAGCTGTAGAAGCCAGTCACTTAGAAAAAGAACGGCCGGGAATCAGAGGCCCTCTACTCCTGGGCACAACAAGTACTGCAGGGCAGCTGGCTTCAAGTTCAACTTCAGAGCCTGAGAGCAGTGTGGTTGGCTCACAGCAGCCAAAACCACCAACAACACCAAGTACAACAACAACAAGAACAGGAGCATCAGCCCCAAAATCGGCACAGGAATGGTTTCTACAGCAAGGGCTTAGGTCCAGTGCAAAGGCAAAAGAGGCCGAGCACAGCGGAGCACCCATGAGCATTGAGTGGATGGTCCAGGCCTATCTGGATGACCCAACAGAGGTCTACTTTAATCAAAACCCATTGCTGTATTGGTATGGGAAAAGGCACCAACAGCCAGTGCTCAGCAGGCTGGCGCTAAACTATCTGGCTTGCCCTGTTGCAAGGGTCTCTTCTGAGCGTGTTTTCAGTGATGCTGGTGCCATTCTGACAGTGAAAAGGACCAATCTCTCGCCCCAAAATGTGGAGAGGTTAACCATGATCAAAATGAATCAGCACTTTATACCACCGGATTACACCATTCCTGAAGTAGCACAGCAGGAAGAAGATGACGGCGACTCAGGTCATGGAAGTACTGTGTTAGATGGCCTACTTCTGGGTGAACCACCAGAGTTTGAGGACGAGCTCTACTTCCCTGACAACTAGGCTTTCGAGTTACTTTCCTCCTTGCTTTGACGCCCCAAAAAAAGCCCCCCAAAAAGATATTGCTAAAGAATATTATTTACTTTTATTATTTGTGTGTCTCACTGTCTTTCTGGTTTGAATCACAACAAATCTATCACCACCGTCTTACTCTTTTATTGCCGGATTGGAGTTGCAACTGTGTGCAGTCAGTGAAGAAGTAAGTCCGCTCCTCCGAGTCCTGACTTCTGACTCGCCCTAAATCCATTTCCCTCAAACCAGACAGTGGATGGAGAATAGTACAACAAATGTGAGATGTTTGCCTGCCTTGTCGAGTCCCTCCAAAGAACCTGACTATATATCTATCCTCCTTTCCGAGCCTAGAGGGACTGCCCCGGAAAAACATGTAATGATGGTGGCATGCATTGCACGCTGACTCTGAGTGATTGGTGTTTGTATTGTTGTGCATGATGTCTACTAGTATTTAATCTACACGCAAAAAAGTGACTGAAGTCAATGTTTCCCTTCTTGTTGTTCGAGGCTGATCCATTGCATTTTTGATTCTGGACTCACTCGGGACACTACATAGTTGGACACCATGATGACCATACCATACTTGCAGTCAGTCAGTAGGATCGGAGATGATTGATGAATAACTCGGGGCATTTCATGAAGTGGCTTAAAAGGTAAACAACAACAACAACACCAGACCTACATGTCTGTGTAGTGGTGGAGGCGAGTGTGATGGTATGACTGACAGTGGTACATTGCTTTTGTTACTTAATTTGGAAAATTCTATGTTGCTGTGTATGTGTGCTCAGTGCTGTCTGGCTCAAAATCTAAGCTAAGTGGAGGTTGGGTGGGCGGGCCTGCTCCTGTTGTTGTAGGTTACTGCTGGAAACAGAGTAGACATGATTTAGCCATGCCGCCTCTGAAAGTTTCCTTGTTGCACTCCTCCTTAATTTATGCAGTTTAACTTTACTTTACTCCTTGAATTTTCAATATCCTTTTTGTTTTTCCATCTACACTTACAGGCCGGCCTTTACCCTGTGTTATACTGGGAAAAACAACTCACACTTACCTTACCAAACCGCATCCGCCAGGCAGGCACTCAAGATTGACGGACGGACAGTCAAGGAAGGACCAAGAGGAATGCCGCGATGCAACTCCCAATTTGACCATATTTATAGTATCATCATTTCATTTGATTCATTTTTCTGTTCAATCATTACGACTGTGTGTGTTGTTGTTTATTATGTTTGCTTATATTTGACTCCTACAGATATTTTTTAATTTTCTTTGCTAGCTTTAAAAGGAAGCCCGGTACAACAGAACATAAAAATTTATGTAACTTGGGTCTCTCTGGGGGCAGACAGGCAAGGCAATTACATAATAATAATAATTAATAATATACAGCTGCTGTGTACTACTAGTCTAGTACTACTCATCAAGTCATCATCAAGCATGCATTTCCTTTTTCTCCCTTAACAGATTTATGATGGTCGGCTGCCAAGATTGTGTGTTGTCCATGTGTAGTGTTTGTTTTTGTCAAACCTTTCCCTCAAACCCCCTTTCCAACCATTCATCAAACCCTAACCCTCTTCCCCCAGGCTGTATGATTTATATTGAGGTGTGACTAAATTAATTTACACCAATATTGATCACACACTTGCTGGGGCGGATGTGGTGAAATCAAAACTAACTCAAGGCAGGGCGAAGATCTTCTTCTGCTCTAAGTATATATACTTTTTCCAGAGGAACATAAATAATCCATCATAACAATATAATAATATAATTGGTTGCAAGCATCGAGTCATCAATCATCATGCTACTTTCTGCACTAAAGGTTATGAAGGCGCTTGTCCGCTTCATCATCATAGCTAGAATCGACTTCAGTTTGTAACTTGTACTAGGCTAGCCCTCCAGGCATTCTGGTTTATTATACTTTAGCATTGGTTATCATCATCATGGTTTCTTGTTTGGCAGTCTTCTTGTGTACTGTACTTCTACTACTCATTCCTGAGTCTCCATCAGGTGACTGACTGTCTCATTTTCTTTTTTTGCAAGTGCTACTATCAGTGTCTACTACTACTACTACCACCACCATGGCACCTTGGGAAACCAAAACATCACCATGCAGCCATCGCTTCGCCTAAGTATAAATAAACATCAATCACAGGTAAGAAAAGAAATTTGGGGGAGGCATAATTAATAATATGGAAATTAATTCATTAATTCATACACCCACACCCGTCCAAGTGCATAGGGGTTTTAGTTGCAGACTGCATAGACTAGGAGGAGAGACTGACATTACTAGTAGGACAAGTCACAAGTGAGGGTACCGCATCTATCTGCTGGTGTGTTACACTATCGGCAGATTATTTCAATCAAAAACTGACTGCGGCCCTGTTGCAGCAAAGGAAACCGTGTAAAGTAAACCCCCCCCACAAAACATTTACATCATATGTAAACTATAAATAATATATACCCTAACAAATAAACTAATGAAAAAAACCCACAACACCTGACCCACCCCTCTCCCTAACCCCAACCAATGTACATAAGAGTCCATTGTCCATGAACCCCAACTTTTCCTCAACGACCAATTCCCACCCACCAAAAAAAGATTAAAGAAGGGGCAAGGCGACGGAGTTCTAGCAGTTGGCTCGCCGGATCTTGTCACTCTCCAGGGCCTTTATTCGCTCCTCTAGGCGTGCTATCCGGAGGAGCATGCGGCGCTTAAATGCCTTGCAGTTGCATGCACAAGGGTGGGCAGCTGTGTTCAAAGAAGTGCGGCGGGTGGCTGCCAGACCACGGCGCCGAACCACTTGAGGCACTGAGGGGGCCTGGCTGGGTCCCGGGCATTCGAGGAGGCTGCAGCTGCTGCTGCCTCCTCCTCCTCCTCTAAAGCGATACCAAAGGGGATGATGGACGGAGCGCTTGAGCAAATCAAACACTCACCCCCAGTCACCTGATCTGGGTTTAATCCATCATCATTCTTTAGCTCACTCCACCACCCCAGTTCAGACATGGCCATATGCAAATCAGTCTGACCCTGTGCCTCATGGGAACAGTCCAGCCCGAACTGCCAAGCCATGTCTTCCCTGGACCGGAAACAAGCATCCTGGGACCGGTTTCTGGCTAATCAGCCGTCATCAGCCAGGCTGGCTTGAATCCAGTGGCAAAGTGAGCAAGGGACCCACGTCTGGGCATACCCTGCCAACTTAGGGCGAACAAAGCGATACCAAAGGGGATGATGGACGGAGCGCTTGAGCAAATCAAACACTCACCCCCAGTCACCTGATCTGGGTTTAATCCATCATCATTCTTTAGCTCACTCCACCACCCCAGTTCAGACATAGCCATATGCAAATCAGTCTGACCCTGTGCCTCATGGGAACAGTCCAGCCCGAACTGCCAAGCCATGTCTTCCCTGGACCGGAAACAAGCATCCTAGGACCGGTTTCTGGCATTCCAGCCGTCATCAGCCAGGCTTGCTTGAATCCAGTGGCAAAGTGAGCAAGGGACCCACGTCTGGGCATACCCCGCCAACTTAGGGCGAACAAAGCGATACAAAAGGGGATGATGGACGGAACGTTTGAGCCAATCAAACACTCACCCCCAGTCAACTGATCTGGGTTTAATCCATCATCATTCTTTAGCTCACTTTGCCACTGGATTCAAGCCAGCCTGGCTGATGACGGCTGATTAGCCAGAAACCGGTCCCAGGATGCTTGTTTCCGGTCCAGGGAAGACATGGCTTGGCAGTTCGTGCTGGACTGTTCCCATGAGGCACAGGGTCAGACTGATTTGCATATGGCCATGTCTGAACTGGGGTGGTGGAGTGAGCTAAAGAATGATGATGGATTAAACCCAGATCAGTTGACTGGGGGTGAGTGTTTGATTGGCTCAAACGTTCCGTCCATCATCCCCTTTGTATCGCTTTGTTCGCCCTAAGTTGGCGGGGTATGCCCAGACGTGGGTCCCTTGCTCACTTTGCCACTGGATTCAAGCAAGCCTGGCTGATGACGGCTGGAATGCCAGAAACCGGTCCTAGGATGCTTGTTTCCGGTCCAGGGAAGACATGGCTTGGCCTTTCGTGCTGGACTGTTCCCATGAGGCACAGGGTCAGACTGATTTGCATATGGCCATGTCTGAACTGGGGTGGTGGAGTGAGCTAAAGAATGATGATGGATTAAACCCAGATCAGTTGACTGGGGGTGAGTGTTTGATTGGCTCAAACGTTCCGTCCATCATCCCCTTTTGTATCGCTCCTCCTCCTCCTCTGCCAGAACCACCAGCCGCTGATATTCAGTACGGATTGCCTCCAGCTTCCTTTGCTGGGCCATGGCTGCTAACTCCTTCCTGGTTGGTGGTTTCGGCTGGGAAGGTGTAGCTATATCAAGAAAGAAAAAAGATAATTGTAACCAATACTCTTACCAAAACAGTAACACAAAATTAATTATACACATAATTATAGTGGCACAGTAGCACTAGCAAGCACAGTACATAACATTTGTGGTATCCTCCCACTTCCTCAGCCTCTAACATTTGTGGGAGTTTCAGGCATTACTACTAGGCACTATGGAGTAGACAAGTCTTCTTCTTCTCTCTCTCTTGTTTAGCTAAATTAACCTTGTAGGCATGCCAGCTCAGTCAGCTTGCACCCTAGACAGACATACTCGTGTTGCAGACTCACGTTATTTTTATTTACTACTGTCTGCAGGTGGGGCAGCTGTAGTCTACAATTATCTTATTTTTCTATTATGGCCATACTCTGTTACATCAATGGCAACTGCTCAATTTCACTTTCACCCTGACTACTACAACAAGGCAGATGATATCTGATCTGAATGATTATATGTGGGACGACGTGAGGTACTATTGATATTGATTGATTGTGTAACCACGCAGCCAATAGGCCACCCATGGCAGGCTGACACGGTCGAAAATGACATAGGTAGGGAGTGGGCCTCGGAGTCGGAGGGAGGCGATTGATAATGGGTGGGTATGGGTACATACATACACAATATATATGCTGTGCTTGCAAACTACTGTGAGTCAAGGGAGTATTCTGAAATACAACCTTGAATCAAAAACCTTTGAAAAAAAACAGTCCTTGTTTCTCTTCCCAGCGATTTTTCCATTTATCATTGCATTGCATTTCTAGCATTATATTTTTTTAATTCTAATCTTATTCTATTCTTCACCCTTGGCTTTGCTACTCTGGCACGGTTTATTTTTCTTTTACATTGTCGTCATCCAGTGACGGTCTCCACCTATGCTATGATTGAATACCATCCAGGCATCCATCCATTCCAAGTAAACATGGCTATCATTCTTCTTAAACTCTCAACAAACCTTTCACCAACAACATACATTTGTAATTTTTTTTTAAACCACCACCCATGCGTCCTTCCTTGCTTGCCTTTCAGTTTGACCCATAAAACCCCCGGAGGACCCTATCACCCATACAGTTTCACCCACCCAGGCAGGCATCCTTTTTTTAACCTTTCACCCATCCTTCAACCACCCATGCATCTAATTCCTATCAGTCACCTATGCATCCCGCGCATTCTTCTCTGCCAGTCATATATTACATGTCACCCGTCCTTCCTCCTTCCATCCTTCTTTCCCTTTTCATTCAACCCATCCATCAAGGTCGTCTGACTCTTAGTCTTCTTCATAAAACTTTCCCAGCAGATTTGAAGTCAGATAGAAGAGGCATTAGCTACTCAACTCCCGCCGCTAATGCTACTGCTAATGCTAAGTAAAGGGTGTCTTCTTCAACCGCTGTTCACAACAACTTAGGGGCCGATTCCGATCTCGGTCGGAGGCGCACCCAATACCATTCGGTCGGGAAAAAAGCCATGCGAAAGCCTGTTTCCCGACCGAACCGTACGCGGGTCCGGCCGAGCGAGTACGATGCGGACTCGCCGACCGACTCGTCCGGGCGTCCCGACAGCTCCGACCGACTCGCTCGGACTCGAACCGCTCCGACCGACTCGCTCGGACCCGATTCGCACCGCGCAATGGAGACGTTTTCCGGCCGGGTAAGTACGATGCGCACCTCGACCGCTCCGACCGACTCGCGCCGTCCGACTCGAACTCGCTGTCGGAGCCGTACTTTGGGGGTCCGTGTCGGACCCCCTGTACGCGTACCCGTGCGAGGCGCACACAGGGGGACCCAGGGTCCCCCTACCTGTGCGTGTACGCCGCGGGCGCTCGCGGCGTACTCGCTGTAGGGGCGCCCTTGTCCGCCTCGCACCCATTGAGGCAATGGGAGCCCGCGTACGCGTTGTACGACCGGCTCCCATTGAGTTCAATGGGAGTCCGACCGACTCGTGTCCGATAACATACGGACGCATCGTACTCGTTCGGTCGGACTGCACGGGTCCGATTCGGTCGGAAATCTCTCCGGGTCCGGCTCGGTCGGAGAGATTTCCGGCCCGAATCGGAATCGACCCCTTAGTCTCTGTCAACAGTACAGTGTACACCCCTGCAGCGAGTGTGTATTGTCAATAAGTAAGGTACATAACTTACCACCGCCCACCACTGCTGCTGGCTCACCCACCCCTGCATCAGCTGCCGCATCTGCTCCCTCCTTGCTGCCGGCGCCTGTCCCGCCACTGGCCCCGGCACTGGTGGTCGGTACGCCTAGAGAAAACATTACACATTTTTTAGATGCCATAAATGCCTCCCCCTATTTATTTATTTTTACTAGCAAGATTGAAAATACAATACATACATACACCACTCACATCACTAGTACAAATTGGGTACTAGAGTAGAGTAGACAGTAGTATGTCCTATCCTATCAAAAATAGTAAAATATCTGGTGGGGCATTTTGTTGGTGGCAATTTTTGAAAAGCCTCTCAAGAAGAGGACAACCCAAAGGACTGGACTCAGTGGCTAGAGCTATTGGTGAATCTGAGTTTTAAAACTTTTTAAAAAGACAAAGAGTGGCCAACTGGGCAAGCGACAGACTAATAGTAGTACAGAGTCAGAGGCAGTAAGATTGATGTAAAAAAAAAACAGACACTAGAAATATAATAACTACGTAGGTAGGTAATGCAGGGATAACAAGAATTTAGAAACAGATCGAAGAAAAAAATAGAATTAGGAAACAGAAATATTAGTTAAAAAAATAAGGTGCAGTAAAAATTAGGGAAATATAATTATTAATATTAACAACAGGAGGACTTACTGGGGCCAGCAGCAGAGCCCTCTGTAGAGGAGCGATCCTGGCCCTGGGAGGCATCTCCAGCTCCCGCCTCAGGCCCGTCGTCTTCTTGCCCCTGGATGCTGATCATGTAAGATATAATAGAGACAAAAATTGATTGGTGTGAAACAAATAAAATATTTTTTAAAATGCTCTAAAAAGATTTTTTGACAGGAAACGATAATTGCAATAAAAGTGACCTATCTAATCTGATCGACTAGTAGTATCGCGATCGCGGACCGTCTAGTTATTTTATTTATTAATCCAGCGTTCCATTCCGATTCAAAAATCCTAAACCTAAGTACTACCTAGCCCGCCTATTCCAAAGACATTGGAATGAATTGCCAAAAATTATATTTGCTTCTTCAAGTTCCGATCTCATTCGCAATCATCAATGAATCAACCCCCTTTGACGGGCCAATTGTTCACTATGTCTGCATTTCCATTTATTTCATTCCTCAAAAATGCATAGATGGACGCATGCATATTGCATACACCAAATTGTTGGTTGGTTGCTGCTGATGTGCTGATGAGTTGCTATATTACTCACTCACTAACAAACTACAAATGTTCTACTAAGGACTGGAGTCAGCAGCACGTGACGGAGGACGCAGCACGTGACGGAGGACACGTCACGCGGACCGCTAAAAAATTACCAACTAATACTAAGTAACTAACTATAATAACTACCCACCTACCACCACTATCTTAGTGACAGGACAAAGGAAAGGAGTCTCTTTAGCATTACCTAACTTAAGTTCTCTAACCTCTCTTACATAGTCAGCCCAAGCGAGCGCAAAGTTGCAAACAAGTAAGATTAGTAGTGCCGAGCACCTGTCTAGAAGAGTAACAATCACATAATATAAGATTTTTAAACGTAACGTACCTGCATGTAAGCAGCAGCAGCATCGTTGCTATTTGGGGAAAAAATAATATTTGCAATAACATCGAACAAAACACACAATAGTCATATAGTTAGCTACTCACCAAGCCCCACGGCCTTAACACCTAGCAGGTCCAGCAGGTCCTGCTCCTGGTCCAGGATGTCGGACCACCGGTGAGTCAGCTGGTTGTGGGTGTGCCGGACGTCAGAGCAGCGAAACACTGCCCGGCGCACCTTCACCCACCGGCGGTGACGCTCCTGGATCCCATACCCGGAGCCAGGCCTGCCGCCTGCTGCCAAGGTTAAGGGGAGGTGGCACTGTACAAAAAAACAAGGGCGGCCTCCTCCACCTCAGAGAACAAGGCCCGGGCCTGCACCCCTTCCGTGTGCCATCTTCCGCAAGGAAGGCAGCTCCTGGTCGCACTACCCTTAGCCTTAGCCATGGTTCTGGGGGAGCGGGGGCGGAAAAGAAAAAGAAAATGTAGAAGTAAAAAATAAAGTCAGGAGAAGAAGTAGGGAAGTAAAAAAAAATAAAAAGAAGTAATAGAAAAACAGCACAAAAAACACAGTAAAAGTAGAAATAAAGCGCAAAATATACACTTAGGGAGAGAGAGGGATAGATAATAAATAAAAAAGATCAGAAAAAAGTGTAAGAAACAAAGAATTGAAAAGATTGTAGAGGGATGAAAAACAGGCCCCAGAACATACAAAGGGTAGAAAAACAAGATGGCCGCGCCCATCGGTGACCGTGTGGTGAAGCTTGTGCGTCATTTCCCCCCGAACACGCAATCCATATTGCCGAACGCCAGAAACGTCTCGCGATCATGCGGAACAAGCAACTCCACATGCTCGCGGAACTCCGCGTAGCGTTGCAGAGTTTTTTTACCGCATCGCGGAGTTTCGCATAACACGGCTACGCGAACTCCGCCCGGGCTTACCTAGTACCAGAAATATTGTGACATTTTTTTCTGCAGGTTTTTTTTCTTTAGTTTTTGGGGATCTTTGCGGTGATGTTGCGATCCCCGTGGACACATTGTGAAAATGGAAAACAAAAGCAGACATTCAATGACCACCAACACATCCAAAAATAATATGTAAAAAAATCAATTCTGAAGATTGCTCTACACATATTACTATATACATACTTCTTTCAAAGCATGTTTAAACTCATATGCCGTGAATCATATTCTAAAAACAGGAGTTAATTTGCATAATATATCAGAAAGAGAACTTTTGGAGAAAGTTTAAGTAAAAGATGAGCACTTGGAATACAATTTAATAAAGCTAATGGCATGTCAGCGTAGGACTAATGAATATTGGTATCAGCGTCATGGTGAGCTCAAGTGCATGTTGAGGAACCTTGTCGCACCTACTTGGTTCCTGACACTGAGTTGTGCTGGATATGCATGAGATGGCCTGCTAGAATTCTTGCAGGAGCCAAATTAACGTATAAAAGACATTCATCTGAAGACGCCAAGAGAACTGTGCTCACTAGACCCTGCAAATGTTTGCAGATATTTTAATCACAGATTTCAAGCAATGATTTCTTTCATCTTGAACAAAACAAAACCTCCTCTTGGTGAAGTGATTGATTTATTTTACCATAAAGAGTACCAAGTCAGAGGTGCTCCCCATATTCACATGCTGTTGTGGGTAAAAGATGCCCCCAAGTTTGAAACAGACAGTGATAAGTCTGTGTTGTCTTTTATTGAGCAGTATGTAACTTGCTCTATTCCAAAGGAGAGTAGTGACAACATATTAAGAGAACAAGTTCTATGATTCCTAAATCATAGATGCAGAAAATACTGTCAGCCAAAATACAGAGCAAAAGGGTAATTTTATACAAGATGTCGTTTCGGAATGACCTGTCATCTCACAAGGAAGAGTCAACAGCTTTTTGTCTGCAGTCAGACGTATGCTTACAAGGAATTCAGCAAAAAATATATATAACCTAAGAAGAACAGAGGCCTCCAAGTACATTAATTACTACAACCCTGTGATTCTGAAGATGTGGAATGCAAACATGGATGTTCAATTTGTTGCAGACAACTCAATTGCTGTTGCTCGGTACGTTACATCTTTTATAACAAAGTCAGAGAAAACTGATATGAAAGAGATGTGGGAGGAGATTTCAGCAGAAAAGAGTCTAACGAATAAATTGTACCATTTTAGTTTGCAAATGCTATCTAACAGAGAGATAGGCTCTTATGAATGTGTTGACCGGTTAAGCTCAGCTAGTTTGTTTTCTAAATCTAGAAGAGTTCTATGGGTGAGTTTAGGGCTTGCTAATACTTGTAATTTGAAGTCTTTTCCTGAAATTCAATATCTTGCAGAATTTGAGCTACACAGTGCAGATATTCTGAAGAGTAACATGCTGGACACGTAAAATCCAAAAAGAAGTCCTTATCTGGAAAGGATGTGTCTCTATGAAATACTTCAATGTTATACTTTCAGAAGTAATGTCTGTGAAAACATAGAGGAAGGTAAATTTGCTGTGGCTGGATGTCAAGGATGTTTGGTGAGACATACCAAGGAAATTTAATCAACCATCGAAAACTAAATTGCCAAACTCCAGACAAAAGAGAGTTTTTCTATTTAGCCTTGTTACAGTTTTTAAGCCATGGCGCACTGAAAGTGAGCTTCTTGGAGAATTTGACTGTTATCAAGACTCATTCAACGCTGTGAAAACGGCATTGAGTGCTCTGTGTTTCCAGTGTATCTTCAAATGTTGAGAGAATAGACTGAACATGAATAAACAATTGCTACTTAGATAGTAAGAGAGAGTTCTCAGAGCAGTCAAAGTTCAACACCTGGAAGTCAAGATCCTCTTGGATAGCCAATCATTGAATATTAAGCTGCAACAGCTATGAATGAGGTAGAGAATGCAATGCAGCAAGTAAGACGGGAAACTGTGGATCTAGAACTACTAATACAGCAATTGAATGCAGATCAATAAGACATTTTTGAAGAGGTAAAAGGTAAAGTAGAACATGGATTTCTCCATGAGAAAAAAAAGTGTTCATTTTGTACATATAAACCTGTTATATTGTACATAAGTGGTCAAGCTGGAAAGGGAAAACGCTTCTTGATTTAAGTACTGACAAGTTACCTTCAGAAGGCAACAGATTCCAATTTGTTGTGTGTAGTCACTGCACCAACAAGCTTAGCTGCTCATAATGTTAAAGGAGTTACCCTTCATCGATTATTAATGCTGCCTGTTGAACATGACAACAAATTACAATACAACACATTATCTGGTGATGCTTGTCATGAAGTGGCAGGAGTAATCAAGAAATTAAAGCTACTAATTATTGATGAAGTCGGCATGGTGTCTAACCTAATGCTAGCTTTTATACATTTAAGAATGCAACAAATATTAAAATCTGACTACGATGTTCTTTTTGGAGGAAACACTTAATAGTTTTTGGAGACCTTCTACAACTAACTCCCGTAAAAGGACAACCTGTATTCAAGAAACTACTACATAATGAAACAAGGAATTTATAGGAAGTATTGGAAATGTAATCATTTGGGCAAACTTTCAATACAGAGAGTTGATCCAAAATATGCACCAAGCATTAGATATGCATTATGGAGATATACTAAAGGACATAAGAGTGGGAGTCCTCACAAAAGAGGGAAAGACTGTATTACAAACCCGTCTCATCAAAAATTTGTTTCCAAGTAATGTTTCAGCTGCTGAAGTAATGTATAATTTTGTTAAGGAAGACAAGTCTATTGTTAGTTTGATGCCAACTCTTGAGGAGTGTAGTAAATTCAATCAACAATTATTGCAATTGGAAAAAGAAGAGATGATTGAAATAAGAGCAAATTATAAAATGGAACATCAAGGAGTTACAGTGCTACTAACAGAAAAACTGCAATCAAAATTGAATACTTTAGAAAAGTCTGTGTCCAAAACTACAGGATTAGAAAAACAGTTGCGTATCTGTAAAAATCGTTGGGTAATATTACGTTGTAATTTAAATGTTGAAGAAGGCCTAGTGAATGGCGCAACGGGTAAAGTTATGAAATTTATTAACTATCTAAACAGAAATGACCTGGAATACTTAGCCATAAACTTTGATGATATTGCTGAAGTTAAGCTGATTGGTAATGCGTTGTAAATTTCCTACTTGTGAAAGACTTGTATGTCCATCAAAAGCAATTCCCAGTGTCTTTAGCGTATGCTGTAACTATTCACAAATCACAAGGTTTAAGTATAGATAAAGGTCTTGTTATAATTTGTAGTAGTGTATTCTAAGAAGGAATGCCATATGTTGCTTTTTCGCCAATTATAACATAGTCTGGTTTATTTTTGATTGATTTTGATGAGAAAAAATAAGTGATGTTGTAAGCTGTGTAACGGAGAATAATCGGTTCAGCGCTCAATATGCTACTCATTCAGGCCAGTAACCTGTGGTTCAAAAAGCAATATGTGTCCAAAGCAGAAAATATCAAAGCAGTCTATCAGAGTTGAACAGAAAGATGAACAAAAAGAAAAACAACAAGCAGGAAAGAAAAGAAAAGATGAACAAAAAGAAAAACAACAAGCAGGAAAGAAAAGAAAACTACAGCACAATGAGGAAATACAAGAGTATCATTTTGATAATAAATCTGGAGTGAAATGTTATGCTAATGTAGTGTTAAATGCAATATACCACTTGCCTCATTAAAACAAATTCTATACATAGATAAAAGAATGTCTTCACAACTGTGTAGTTTACTTGAAGAATTAAGAAGTGACAGAAGTATTATACATTTTGCTACTGGAATAAGGAAACTTATCGATGACTGTACTGGATCAGGAGTGTTCTCTCAAAATCCTCAGCAGGTTGCTCAAGAATTTCTAATGGTAATGCTAGGACTTTTAGATGAAGATGTGAAAATCAATGTATTATTTGGTTTAACTTATAAATGGACCCATAACCGTGAAGATTATGAATTTTCGTCTAGCACTGAAATCAATTCAGAACAATTCCTCTACTTGACATTACCAGATTGTAAAAATGTGCCCTTTGAAAATTTCACTACAAATCCCCATCATGATATGACCTGTCCAAACTGCAGATCAGAACTTAGGTCAACGTTGTTTCTACTAAAGTATGGAAAATATGTCATAGTCATGCTACAACGATGCAGAGTGGATGGTACTAAATTAGGAACTAAAATTACAAACTTTAAAGCTGCACAAATTTCTATCTAAAAAGAACTTTTACAACTATAGCAATCATATTTCATGATGAAGTTAATATGACCTCTGGACACTACACAATATATTTAAAATGTCAAACAGGATGGACAGAGTGCAATGACATACAAGTGAAATTTAAATCAAGACTACCTAAAAAGTTACCAAACTTATATCTGTTATTTCTAGAACCGAAGTTCAAAGGAGAATCTAGGATAAGAAAATGTGGTATTGTTTTGACATGGATTATGTGTTTCTGAGACATTATTCAGCCTATTTGGAGTATTGTCTACAGCAAGCTGTTAGAAATGAAGCGCCCCTTTTAACAGCGGGAAAGGAATATATAAAACATTTGAGGACTACATTGTGTTACTACAGATAAAAAGTATATGGAGGTACTATAATACCAGTAGTCTTAAGTTGCATGTGAAAATTCTCTTCACTGCTAAGAAAAAGACCCCTTTTATTTCTGCTACAGCAACTTCTAAGTAGTACTGTGTGTTATGTTCATGGACTAAGAACATTTTAGACATCATTTGGCCTAACAGGGATGATGTTTACAAAAGGATATTAAAAAATGAAGATTGCTTCATAATTGTTGGATATTTTGTACCGGATATAAAAATATCAGATACAGTTTTAACATATAGTTGCTTTCATAAAGGTAGTAACCTATGAGTATTAAAAAAATTGTAGTGAGTGCAGTGAACAGTATGACATAGTTGTAATGATGTACTGTGCACATTTTATTCCAATCCAATGATTGTATTTCCCACTGTTCAATGATGATGCTTCATACAAAGCACTGTTGAAAGTGAATAAGTATGAAAGCTGAAAAGAGTAAAAATCTGTAAAACTTTTGCCTATGTTGAATTAAAGTTTTGGTTAAAAAATATTGTAAGTTTTTTGGTTGATTAATTTTCAAAATGAAATTCTAATACATTTTTGTCTGTTTCTATTTTTTCACAGTGGTTGGAGGTGAAGATATATTATGTGTGTCAAATCACTATTCTAGTGATGGATTCATCGAGTCACTAGTCATATACTCATCTTATCTCCCAGGTACAACAGTTGCACTCGTCTAATCACCTAGCCACTACCTAGGCAGTCATCCAATCACTCAGGTACTGCACTTCAATTCATCCCATCTCCCAGCCACTACTTAGTCACTCATCAATTCACCCAAGTGCTACCCATGGAGTCATGCCTTCACTTAGTCACTACTAAGTTATGGAATCACATAGGCACTACGCTTGCACTCTTTCATTCATCAAGACACTCCAGTTGCACCCATCCATTCACCCAGGCACTACACTTTAAGTCATCCAATCACCCAGGTACTATACTTGCAGTCATTCAATCACCCAGGCAGTACCCATAGAGTCATGCATACACTCAAGCAGTACCTATGCAGTTATGCAATCAACCAGGCACTACACCTGCACTTATCCATTCACCCAGGCACTATCCATACACACACCCAATCACCCAGGCACTACCCTTGCACTCATCCGTTTACTCAGGCACTACTCATGCAGTGATTCATTCACTTATGCACTACTCATGCACTCATCCAATCACCCAGGCAGAGCCCATGCACTCATGCAATCACCCAGGCACTATGCATGCGCTCATCCATTCACCCAGGCACTACCCATGCACTCATGCAATTAACCAGGCACTACCCATAAACACATCCAATCACTCAGGCACTACCCATGCAGGTATGCAATGACCCAGACACTATGTATGCACTTATCCAGTCACCCAAGCACTACCCATGCACTAATGCAATCACCCTTGCACTACTCGTGCACTCACTCAATTACCTAGGCGCTACCCATACACTCATACAGTCACCCAGGCACTACCCATGCACTTATCAATCACCCAGGTACTACCCATGCACTCATCCAGTTACCCAGGCACTACCCATGCACTCATTAATCACCCAGGTACTACCCATGCACTCATCCAATCACCTAGGCACTACCCATGCACTCATCCAATCACCCGGACACTACCCATGTACTCATTCATTCACCCAGGCACAACCCATGCCCTTATCCAGTCACACAGGCACTACCCATGTACTCATCCAATTACTCCGGCACTATCCATGCACTCACCAATCACACAGGCACTACCCTTGCACTGATCCATTCACTCAAGCACTACCCATGCACTCATCCATTCATTCAGGCACTACCCATGCACTCATCCATTCTCCCAGGCACTACCCATGCATACATCAATCACTGAGTCACTAACTTTGCACTCATCCCTTCAGTCAGACAGTACCCACGCACTCCTCCATTCACTCAAACGCTACCCATGCAGTCATCCAATGACCCAGGCACTACCCTTGCACTCATCTGTTCACTTAAGCACCACCCATGCACTCATTCAGTTACCCAGGCACTACCCATGCACACATCCAATCACTCAGGCACTAGCATTGCACTCATCCATTCACCCAGGCACTACCCATGAACTCATCTGTTCATCCAGGCACTACCTATATACCCATCCAATCACCCAGGCACTACCCATGCACTGATTCAGTCACCAAGCCATTATCCATGCACTCTTCCATTCACTGAGGCACTACACTTGCACTCATCTATTCACTGAGGCACTACCCATGCACTCCTCCATTCACTCAGGCACTATGCTGCACTCATCCATTCACCCAGGCACTATCCATGAACACATCCAATCACCCACTCACTACCTTTACTCTCATCAATTCACTAAGGCAGTACCCATGCACTCATCCAGACACCCAGGCTCTATCCATGCACTCACCCAATCACCCAGGCACTATCCATGTACTCATCTATTCACCCAGGCACTACTGATACACCCATCCAATCACCCAGGCACTACCTACACACTCATTCAGTCACCCAGGCACTATCCATGCACTCATCCAATCACCCAGGCACTACCCTTGCTCTCATCCATTCAATGAGGCGCTATCCATGTACTCATCCAATCACCCAGGAGCTACTCTTTGCACGCATCAAGTCACCCAGGTGCTACCCATGCACTCATATAATCAACCAGACAATACCCATGCACTAATACAATCACCCATGCAGTACCCATGCACTCATCCAATCACTTAGGCACTACCCTTGCACTCATTCATTCACTCAGACACTACTCATGCACTCATCCATTCACCCCGGCACTACCCATGCACTCATCCAATCACCCAGGCACTATCTCAATCAACCAGGCACCATCCATGCACTCTTCCAATCACTCAGGCACTACACGTGCATTCATCCAATCAGCCAGGCACTACCCTTGCACTCATCCATTCAATGAGGTGCTATCCATGCAATCTTTCAATCACCCAGGTGCTACTCATGCACTCATCCAATAACCCAGGTATTATCTATGCACTCAACCAATCACCCAGGCACTACCCTTGCACTCATCCATTCAATGAGGTGCTATCCATGCACTCATCCAAACACCCAGGCACTACCCTTACATGCATCCATTCACTGTGGCACTACCCATTCACTCATTCAATTACCCAGGCACTACCATGCACTCATCCAATCACCCACACACAATCCATGCATTCACCCAATCAACCAGGCACTATCCATGCACTCACCCAATCACCCAGGCACTACAGTTGCACTCATCCAATTACCCAGGCACTACCTTGCACTCATACAATCATGCAGGCGTTACCCTTGCACTCATCCATTCACCCAGGCACTACCCATGCATACATTCAATCACCCAGGCACTACCCTTGCACTCATCCACTCACTCAGACAGTACCCATGTACTCATCCAATGGCCTAGGCACTACCCATGCAATCACCCAGGCACTGCCCATGCACTCATCCACTTACCAAGTCATTACTCTTGCACTCATTCATTCAATGAGGTGGTACCCATGCACTCATCCAATCACCCAGGTGCTACTTTTGCTCTCATCCAGTCACCCAGGCAGTACCCATTCACTAATCTAATCACTCAGGCACTACCTATGCACTTATCCAATCACCCAGGCACTATCCATGCATTCACACAATCACCCAGGCACTACCCTTGCACTCTTCCATTCACTCAGGCACTACTCATGCACTCATCCATTCATTCATGCACTACCCATGCACTCATCCATTCACCCAGGACCTACCCATGCACAAATCCAATCACCCGAGGTGTGATGGTGGAGAAGATGGCGGCCGGCTAGAGTGACCGGTCGGGAGCTCCATGCTTTCCAAGCGAAAAACCCTGTGAAGCTTTCAACCCACACAAATACTGCGCTTAAAGGTATCATGAAGACATGCTGGCAGTAAGTGTAATTCTTAATTCTGATTTAGAATCAAAAAACGTACTTTCCAAGTTTCGGAGGAACGGAGAGGGAGAGAGAGAGGAGGCTGCGTCAGTCAATCGCAATACACGGCGTACCCTGTTCGGAGTGTGGGCAGAAGCCTCAGAAGCGAGACGGAGTTACCGCATGGCGGCCGCTAGAGTCTCCTTCCGGGGCAATCTGGGAAGAGCGATCGCGGCACTCAGCGGACCGTTTTTCCCTACAGAAGCGAGTTGTGCACCTCAGAGAATCGGGAAAGTGGCAGCAAACTTAGCCGGAGGAGGAGAAGGAAAGGACAAGCGCATGAAGAGGGTAAGCAGGACAGCGGGGGACACAATCTTGCATAAACAGTTTCAAGCCCTGGGCGAAGATAGATTGCTATTACCTGGTGAGGAGCGGGGGAAAACTCAACAATTATCAGTCCCTCGGAGCCAGTTACAACGGCAAATAGAGATACAAATAGAGGTACAAGTTACTGCCTCAGGAATAGGCAGTTTCTTGTAAACAGCCCGATAGCCGTCCTTAAGTCCAGTATTGCACCCTTAAGTACTAGAAAGAAGGGGAGAAAGCAGGGCACGGTCACAACAAATCCCTCTAAAACTAGAGGGAAACAAAATAAAGAGAGAGGTTCAGGTGCAGACTTAGGGCCCAAGGTTAGAGTTACCCCTTCTCTAAGATCATTCTTTAAAGTGCAATTACAAGAACAAACACAAGAAGGTCACGAAATACCACCTACCAACAAAAAAAAGCACCCTGTGTATAATCCTATTAAAAATAAGGGTGAGGGTAAGGCGGTCGAAATGGAGAGCAATACACCACAAGTAGTGGTAATAGAGGGTAATACAGCAGAAGAGAGCCAGTCACTAAATGCAAATGGAGAGAACCCAGAACAAGGCGTGCAACAACCTGTACCCCCTGAACCCCCTCAAAACTCGACAGAAAAAATACTGGAAAGAATGTTAGTAGAAATGAGGGCCAAATTCGCGATCTCCGAGAAAAATCAAACTAAGATACAGGAGGCTTGCGAAATATTGGATACTAAACTGAATGCACTAGGGGAGAGAGTCACAGCAGTTGAGACAATAGTAGAAACTTTGAGTAAGGAAGTAGAACTACATCAAAAGGAAATTAAAGTACTCAAGTCAAATGAAGGAAGCCTCAGGGACAAGCTAGAATCCCTAGAAAATCAAGCAAGGAGGAATAAGAATTCTGAATGTGCCAGAAGGACTAGAAGGGGAGGACATCAAAAAGTATGTAATCTCGCTGCTAGAAGATAACTTCCCCTGGACAAAATCACCTGCATTAGTGGAAGATATCCAGAGGGTGCACCGAG
Source organism: Calotriton arnoldi (assembly GCA_963921515.1). Lineage (NCBI taxonomy): Eukaryota > Metazoa > Chordata > Amphibia > Caudata > Salamandridae > Calotriton > Calotriton arnoldi. The sequence goes on from CAWUFW010010005.1 coordinate 283,235, forward strand.
ACCCTTTTGGTAAAAGCAAGATGAGGAAAACCTCGAGGAAAATCCTGATAAATTTTAAAACATTTACCCTCAAAGAAAAAATTCTGAGTGAAGCCCTAAAGAAAGGCACCTGCACCAAAGATGATTGGTCATTCAGAATCCGGTCAGACATTTCTAAGGCAACACAAGACAGACAGTGGGAGCTTGGCCAGCAGATGCAACACCTAAGGTCCCTAGGCGCAACAGTTCAGATGCACTTCCCTGCCGCCCTGAGAATAATGTGGAGGAATAAAATGTACAACATCAGAGAGCCCAAGGAGGTTGAGTGCTTCTTGGAACAAATGCGAGCGCAACAGTAAGAATAGAATAGGCGTTTTGGAGAGCACGGAGCTCAAAAAGGGCAATCAATACTGCCCAGTGAAGATAAGAGGGAGGCTTCTCCAGGGTGGGAGGAAACAATAAAGATAAAAGAAACAATGAGGAAAAAATATGTGCACATGGGTGGGGAGCAAAATAGGGAAAAAAACAAAAAAGAGTCCTTACAATGCAAAAGGAAGGAGAAAGGGACCGGTAAGACGGCAGGAAGACCCCAGCTTCAAAAAAAAAAAAAGAAATGAAGAAAGACCCAGCAGTAGTTAATATCCTTTCCTGGAATGTTAACGGCCTCAGAACTAAGAGCCGTAGAAGGAGAATTTTCGAATATCTGAAAACAATAGACAGCAAAATCATAATATTACAAGAAACACATCTCCTGAAAAAGGAATGGGAAGAAATAATAAAGAATCAAAGATGGGTGGACTCATATGTTTATACAAATCAAGAATGTTGCATTAAGGGGTAGTTATATTATTTAAAAAGTCTCTTAAGGTAAGGATCGAATCATCCGAGGTGGACAGGAAAGGGAGATGGGTGATAATAAGAGTAAGAATATTTAATAAACAGTACACGATTGTTGGTTATTACGGACCCAATACAGATGATCCAGAACCACTACAAAAGATATATACACAGCTACTAACAGCCTCATCCCCAATAATTATGGGGGGAGATTTTAATATAATTTTAGACCCCAAGGTGGACCGACTCCCAGCTAGAAAGGAGGTAAATCTCATAAAAATGAGAGAGTGGTTAGGACTATGTATAAAAGACTTGGGTTTAGCCGACATCTGGAAGGTGAAAGGAGATAAAGTCCAATGTTTTACTTTTCAAAACAACAAATTAGGGCATTCATCTAGAATAGATTATTTCCTGTTGGATAGGAACCTAATTAACGGCACACAAAGGGTAGAACATCTGCCAGCCCACTTATCAGACCACTCTGCAGTCCTGCTAAAACTGCAGATGAGGCAAGCTACTGCACCTACAAGGTGGACAGTCGATCGTACAATTCTGGCGGATCCCCAAAACATAGAAGCTCTTATAACAGAAACAGAGCAATTTTTCCTGGCAAATAAAAAGGGTACCTCCAGGCAAGTTGCCTGGGACGCCTATAAGGCGGTAATCAGAGGGAAGATACTAAGCATCGCGACATATAAATCTAAAAAAACAAAGCACATAATCAGTCAAATGGAAGATGCAATAAAACTTCTAGACACACAATTAGAAAAAGAAACTTTAACATCAGAGATAAAAAGAATAGAGACTGAAAGGAAAGCAAAAAAAGAAGCCCTCGCAGAGACCCTGGAGAGTATAGTGAGAGAAAAATGGGAGGCAAGTAAACTGTCCCACTACGAATATGGAGAGGGGTGCAGTAAGATGCTGGCCTGGAAGACAAAAACAGATCAATCTAGAAATAAGATAGCAGGTATCCAGGTTGGGAATTCTGCGGAAATAAGTTCTGAAGTTACTGTGATTAAGCAGGAGTTTGTGAAATTCTTTGAAGACTATAGAACAACTTCACGGTTACCTAGAAAAACTAGAACTCCCATCACTAACACAAGACCAGAGAGAAGACCTGAATGGAAAAATCACAAATGAAGAAGTAGAGGAAGTTGTTAGGGGTTTAAAGAGAGGGAAGGCTGCTGGCCCAGATGCTCTACCCAACGAGCTATACATCAAACTAAGAGATGTCTTGGTCCCCCCCCTGACGGAGTTGATAAACGATATCTTTGCTGATAAAGGAGACCTCCCAGATTCATGGAATGATACAATAATAAACATTCTTTTGAAGCCTGGGAAGAACCCTGGGAAATGTGAGTCATACAGGCCTATTTCCCTCCTAAACTGCGACCGCAAGATTTTCACGCAGATTATGGCGAAAAGGCTAAGTAAAGTTGCTGGATTTTTAATCAATATAAATCAGAAGGGTTTCGTGAAAGGAAGACAGATATAGGAATTGACACATGAGGTAATAGGTGCAATAGACATAGCATCACACAAAAAGATGCCCCTATCTATCATTACTTTCATTGCAGCTAAAGCATTCGACAGGGTCAACTGGTCGTTCCTGAATAGCGTTCTGGAAAAATACAAGCTGGGGGAAAACTTTCAAGAAATGGTCAAGAGGTTATATAGAGATCCTATGGCCAAAATCTTAACTAACGGTAACCTTACAGAAAAGATAAAGATCAAGAGAGGTACGAGACAGGGTTGTCCCTTGTCCCCTCTGCTTTTTAATTTATACATTGAACCTCTAGCGCTCAATCTCAGGAACAATCCAGAAATATCCCCTTTTTCCTATCAAGGGTGGGAGAAAAAAGTCGCCTTATACGCGGATGACCTAATGATTTTTACTAGCAACTTGGCAGGGTCACTTAATACTATAGAAAAAACCCTGGAGCAATATGGGAGAGTCTCTGGATATTCGATCAGTCAGTCAAAAACGGAAATTATGGAATGGAACACCTACAGTATTAATCAACTCGTAAGGGAGAAAATACGATATCTGGGTCTGGAACTGGTCAAGGATATAGATAAAATAGCCCAAATAAATTTCAATAGGATTTTTGGAGAGGTTAGAAAATTACTTAAAGTCTAGGGGGGTCTTCCCTTGACTTTCATGGGAAGATCTAATATAATAAAAATGTCAATCTTACCTAGATTTACCTACATCTTTAGCTCAATCCCACTAGAGTTTAAGAGGGAGTCAATAAAGAAACTACAAGGGGAACTAAATAGCTTTATATGGTCATCAAAAGGGACAAGAATGGCTTGGAAAAGGTTAAGAATTAAAAAAGAGCAAGGTGGGATAGCAAGCCCAGACATGTTAGAATATTATAGAGCTTTCCAGTTCAAATATATGAGGGTTCTATTAAACAAATATGAGCTGTATCCCGCCTACCTGCAAGCAATGACTGGTGCAGAAGGAAACTACCTATACAAATTTGGACATCCGAAGTATTTTAAAAAGATCAAACTGAAGGTTCTCATGTCAGCAGCAAAATTATGGTACCACATAAGAAGAACACTGAAGATACCGTACCACAGTGAATATGCTCCTATATGGGACTCACCAGGGACTCCAGAATGTCTTAAGGATATTCTCGCAATCCCATTAAGGCAAGCAGGAATACTCAAATGGGGTCAACTGATAGCAGATAATAACATCATCGATTGAGACCAACTGGCAAATATAACGAATGGTACTTTATCAAAATTTAAATTCTATCAACTTTCAAGTTGGGTGAAGACTTTAGTAGAATGTAAAAAAGGAAATAGAGAATTGGAGATGAAAATGCAGAAATGCGGGACTCTAAAAAAAGAAGTCTCACAATGGTATTGGGCCCTTATACTAGCTGGTGAGGAGGACTTCATAATACCAGACGCGACCTGGGGGAAAGAACTGCCGACGCTGGATGTTCAAAAAACATGGCAAGTATCTATGGAAAAATGTTGGTTTATTGTAAAATCTGCTGCTTTAAAGAGAAATCATTTATTTACAACACATAGAGCGTATTGGTCTCCGAAGAGGTTATCCAAATTCAGTGGTCAGAAAACGAAAAACTGCCCAAAATGTGGAGAGGAGAAAGCAGACGACTTGCACATGTTCCGGCAGTGCCCCCAGCTCGATAAGTTCTGGCATGAAGTAGGTAAGATATTAGAGCGTCTACTAGAATGACCAATCGAAGTAAGTATTGACCTCGTTATATTTGGGGTGGGTCTAATAGAGGGAGGCTTACACAAGCTCAATAAGAAGCAAGAAAATCTACTCTTCCTGTTAATACTACTAGCCAGAAGGGAAATTTGTGTTAAATGGATAAGTTCCTTGCCACCTACACATTGGGAATGGCTGGCATCTATTCACAGGATAAACAGGCTGGATGAAAGTGGGAGACACAGTAAAAAGTATAATTTTGGGAAATTTGGGAACAGTTCAATCAGTCATCATAATGCACCAATTCGAATGTACAAAGTCCAATGATTACGCAATAGCAATAACTAACAAGCAAAATGCTTGTTTGGGTAGCCAGGATGGCTAGCTCCCCCCCTCAGATAATATCTATTGGTAATGGAAATAAAGGGACCCTAACGAATAACAGAGGGAAATTCCCCGAACCAGACCCAAACATGCGGGGCAGTGAAGGGTCGGAACAAGAAAGTTAAGGGTCCCCGACAACTCCTTACACAAACTATTGCAGAATGAGGACACAAAAAAAAAAGAAAAAAAATCCAATCACCCAGTCACTACCTTTGCACTCATCCATTCAATCAGGCAGTGCCCATGCACTCGTCCATTTACTCAGGCACTACCCATGCAGTCATCCAATTACTCAGGCACTACCCTTGCACTCATCCATTCACTCAGGCACAACCCATGCATTTATCCATTCAATCAGCTACTACTCATGCAGTCACCCATTCACTCAGGCACTATTCATGCACTCATCTATTCACTCATTCACTACCCATGCACTCATTCCATTATCCACGTACCACTTTTGCATTCATTCATTCATTCATCAATATGCACACATCCAGTCATTCACTATTGCAAACAATTCAGACATACTTATACACTCATTCATTCATTCAGTTTTTTTATAACTGTAAAAATGGGGGTTTTTGTGGAGGTTTTAGTTTTGTTTTGTGATTTTTCTACTTATTTTTTTTCTTTTTTCAAGGAAGAATCAACTGCAACTGGCAGTGGAAAAACTTGAAGAAGCCCTCAAAAACATGAGAATACTGCAAGGACCCAAAGACAAAATCAACATTTTTGAGTCTTGCAACTGTTGCAGAAAGCTGTTATGCTCTGCTTTCCAGCACTAACCACAACTCCACAGTCCATACAATAAGTGGCGATCTGGCTGCATTCAGGTGCGATATCTTGAGCCTGTTGTTGAACTTCAGAACGCACTCTTTGACCAAGTGTTGATGCACTTGCTAAAGATGTAGATGGACGTTCAGCCTCTTGTTGTCTCTTCACAGCTTTTAATCAGTTGTTGTAGAAAATGTTCAGATGGTAGAGCATTGAAGTTGTTCCACAAGAATATTTTTTATTTGTACCTCTCGACAACTTCTTTTCACAAATTGTGCATTGCAAACTTTTTGCATCAGTTTTGGATTCTCCAGAAGGAATTGTGAAGAACCTCCATGCGATGCTGCTTTTTTGGGAAGGCCACTCATCTTCAGAGTCTTCAGAATGTAGTTCCTAGACTTTATGGTTTTCCTGTTGTTGCTGGTTTTCCCCTGTTGTTGGAGTTGCCATTTATTTAATAAAGTTGCTAAAATTACACCAGAAAATTCCAGACACCTTCTCTCACTGAAGTGCTCTGAGAATGAACCAGAAAGGTGTGTTCTTCCCAATGTTATAGTTGAAAAGTGTATCATTCACTCATATTTCTTTGTTTCCCGTCACTTGAACTTCGTGACGATCAGCGTCATCGCGAAGACCAGATATTGTACAGAATAATATTTTGTTTGAAAATAAGTAGTCAAACATAAATGTTAATCGACTGCTATCAAACCCCAAATGTGTATCATACCATGTAATATGTATAAATGTGTTATACACTTTACTAAAAACATGCGTTCATCGCGGTTACCGATGTCATTGCGACTTCTGGCATTGCCGTGATGACACACACCAAATAAAAGGCTTTTAATTGAAAAAATTCTTCCAAAAGTTAGGTTTAAAGAGTATATCAATAAACAACTTGTGTCAAAAAAACAATTAAAATATGTCTAAGCATGTGTCCCTGTGTTTTAAAAAAAACATGCACACTTGGTGACTACCGATGACGCCGCTTTTTACAGAGTCACCGCGAATATATAAAACATCACATTGAAGACGGTTTTCAACAAAACCATCACACAAACTCAAATGTAAACTCTACATTAATAAACAACTAGTGTCTGCTAATAAGTAAAGTCTGTCTATATATATATGTTTAAGACTTCCTTAAAAACATGCATCTTTCGCGACATCACCGCAGGTATCACAATGGCGTCGCAAATATAAAAAATGTTTAAAAAAACGTTTATTAATCCACTGAAGAAAACGCAAGCTTATAAAAATATACCTTATAGAGCCATTTTAGATAGGAAATACAATTTAAAAACCTTAAAAATTCAACAAAAAAATCATAGGTTACATGGACGTTATAGATGGGAAATAGTATTTGAAAAACCTTGGAAATTCACTGAAAAAAACAAAGGTTACAGGGACGGTATAGTTAGGATTTAGCATTCAAAAAACCTTGATTTTTTTAAAATTCTATTTCCTAACTATAATACCCCTGTAACCTTTGCTTTTTTCACTGAATTTGCAAGTTTTTTTTAGTTCTATTTCCTAACTATAATGCCCCTGTAACCTTTGGTTTTTTCAGTGAAAAATATATATGGGTTTACACTTACCTGTAAAATACATTTTCATTGAAAAGGCATGCATGGTAAAGACAGATGCGTGGTAAAATTTTTACAGGTAAGTATAAATCTATATATCTGCATATATATTCACTGAAAAAAACAAAGGTTACAGGGATGTTATTGTTAGACACAGATTCCACTCACACAAAACCATACAAATTCAGCAGTTATAGTTAGCTGAGCTCACTATAACTTAACCCTCACAATGCACTGCTAATGACCTCTTATATTGCATCACTTATGACATTATCAGTGACATCACTGATAACATCACTGACGACATCTGAAATGACATCACTGATGACATCATACATAACATAACATAACATAACATAACACTTGTATTTGTAAAGCGCACTTATCACCCATGGGTCTCAAGGCGCTGAATAACAGATGTGTATTGTTACCCAACTCAATGGTACTCATTTTATCGACCTCAAATGGATGAAAGGCTGAGTGGACCCGCCGGGATTTGAACCTGTGACCATGAGGTCGAACACAGGCCCCTGCAGTGGATGCATTAGTCCACTAAGCCACCAGACCCGGCAAACATACATACAGTGAGTGTGTTTAGTAAAAAGACTTAAAGATATGTACTAAGCTACTGCATATGTTAAATTACTATTTATTTTGTACTACTAATAAGTGATACTAGTTCTAATATGTATGATCTGAGTGGTTGTGGGACTGTCTGTATCTATGTGTGAGTGGGTGTGTGGGTGGATATATGGATGTGTGAGTGGCTGTAGGGGTGAATAAGTAGATGTGTGAGTAGCTGTAGGTGTGAATAAGTGGATATGTGAGTAGTTGTATGGGTGAGTGAGTAGCTGTGTGAGTGGGTGTACTGGTGAGTGAGTGGGTGTGTAAGTGGCCCTATTGGTGAGTGAATGGCTCCTAGAGTGGGTGTTTGGTTAACTGAGTGGGTGTGTGAGTGGATGTATGGGTGAGTGAGTGGTCATGTCAGAGCTTGTATGGATGTGTGAATGGGTAAGTGGTTCACTCACCCATACAGAATTAAAAAATCCTTGGAAATTCACTGAAAAAAACAATGGTTACAGGGACATTGTAGTTAGGCTCACATTTCACTCATACAAAACCAGCAAAATTCAGCAGTTATAGTTACTTGAGCTAGGTATAACTTATGCCCCGCAATGCACTGCTTATGACCTCACACACTCATGACATGGTCAGTGACGTCACAGATGACGCCACTGATGACAGGAAATAGAATTTAAAAACCTTAGAAATTAACTGAAAAAACAAAGGTTATAAGGATGTTATAGTTAGAAAATAGTCATAAAAAAACCTTGGAAATTCTCTTAAAAAATCAAAGGTTACAGGGACGTTATAGTTAGCCTCGCATTTCACTCATATAAAACCAGTGTGTGTGTATATAGATAAGTGAGTGGGTATCAATGCCTGTATTGGAGAGTGTCTATGTGAGTGTAAGAGTGAATGAGTGGGTGTGTGAGTGGTGGTATGGACGTGTGAATGAGTATGTAAGTGGTTGAGTGGGTACGTGAGTAGGTGCATGAGTATCTGTATGGTTGAGTGTGAGGGTACATGAGTGGCTCTATGGGTGTGTGAATGGGTATGCAAGTGTGTGCATGGGTAAGTGGATGTGTGAATGGCTATATGGTAGAGTAAGTGAGAGTAAGAGAGGCTCTATGAGAGAGTATGTGGTTGTCTCAGTGATTGTTTAGGTGACTGAGTACATGTGTTAGTATCTGTATGAGAGAGTTAGTGGGTATGTGAAAGGCTCTATGGATGACTGTGTGGTTGTGTGAGTACTTTTATGGGTCTGTGAATGGGTATGTGAGTGGTTGTGTGGGTGAGTGTGTGGTTGTGTGAGTAATTGTGTGGGTGTGTGAGTGCTTCTGTGGATGATGTCATCAGTGATGTCATTTGGGATGTCATCAGTGACATCATCCATGATGTCACTGACCATGTCATGAGTGTGTGAGGTCATAAGCAGTGCATTGCGGGTGCATAAGTTATACCTAGCTCAAGTAACTATAACTGCTGAAATTCACTGGCTTTATATGAGTGAAATGCGAGCCTATCTATAACATCCCTGTAACCTTTGGTTTTTTAAGAGAATTTCCAAGGTTTTTTTTAATTGTTATTTCCTAACTATAACACCGCTATAACCTTTGTTTTTTCAGTTAATTTCTAAGGCTTTTTAAATTGTATTTCCTGACTATTACGTTCCTGTAACTTTTGGTTTTTTCAGTGGATTTCTAAAGTTCTTTTAATTCTATTTCCTAACAATAACGTGCCTGTAACCTTTGATTTTTTTCAGTGAATTGCTATGTTTTCTCAATGTTATTTCCTAACTATAATGTCCTTGTAACATTTGGGTTTTTTATGTGAATTTCTAAAGGATTTTTTAAAATGTTATTTCCTAAGTGTAGTCTCTGAGTAGGCGTGCGAGTGGATGTGTACGTCTCTAAGTGGGTCTGTTAGTGGGTGAGTGGGTGTATGAGTGTCTGAGTGGGTCTATGAATAGGTGCATGAGTCTCTTAGGTATGTGAGTGGGTGCATGAGTGTCTGAGTGGGTCTGTGAGTGGGTGCACAAGTCTCTGAGTGTGTCTGTGAGTGAGAACATCAGAATATCAATCGGTCTGTGGGTGAGTACATGAGTGTCTGAGTGGGTCTGTGACTGGATGCATTAGTCTCTGAGTGGGTCTGTGACTGACATAAAAAGACTGTGAGTAGATCTGTGAGTGGATGCATAACTGTCTGAGTAGATCTGTGAGTGGATGTGTGAGTCCCGGAGTGGGTCTGTGACTAGGTGTGAGTCTCTGAGTAGGTGTGTGAGTGGGTGCACCAGTGTGTGAGTGGGTCTGTGAATAGATGCATGATTCTCTGAGTTGATGTGTGAGTGGGTGCATGAGTCTCTGAGTGGGTCTGTGAATGGGTCCATGAGTCTGTGAGTGAGCGTGATTCTCTAAGTGGGTCTGTGAGTGGGTACATGAGTCTCTGAGTTGCTCTGTGAGTGGATGCATGAGTCTCTCAGTGGTGCAATGAGTGGGTACATGAGTACCTGAGTGGGTCTGGTAGTAGATGAATGAGTCTTTTGAGTGAATTTGTTAGTGGCTACATGAGTGACTGAGTGCATCTGTGAGTGAGTGCATGAGAATATGAGTGGGAATGTGAGTGAATGTGAGAGTATCTGAGTGGGATTGTGAGTAGGTAGTACATAGGTCTCTCAGTGGGTCTGTAAGTGGGCACAAGAGTCTCTGAGTGGGTTTGTGAGTAAGTGTGTGAGTATCTGAGTGGCTCTGTGAGTGGCTGGATGAGCCTCTCACTGGGTGGGCGAGTGGGTGCGTGATTATCTGAGTGGGTTTGTGAGTAGATGTGTGACTCTCTTAGTAGGTCCGTGAGTGTTTGAATGAATCTGTGAATGGGTGCATGAACTTCTATGTGGGCGAGTGAGAGTGGGTGCAAGAGTGTCTGACTGGGTCTATAGGTGGGTGTGCAAGTGTCTGAGTGGGTCTGTGAGTGGGTGCATGTGAATATGAGTGGGCCTGTGAGAGAGTGCATGAGTGTCTTAGTGGGTTTGTGAGTGGGTATGTGAGTGTCTGAGTGGGTCTGTGAGTGGGTGCATGAGAATATGTGTGGGTCTGTGGGCTTCTGTGTGGGACTGTGAGTGGGTTCATGGGTGTCTGACTAGGCCTGTTGGTGGGTGTGCAAGTGTCTGAGTAGGTCTGTGAGTGGCTACATGAGAATATGAGTGGGTCTGTGAGTGGATGTGTAAGTGGCTGAGTGGGTTAGTGAGTGGGTGCATGGGCCTCTGAGTCAGTCAGTAAGTGGGTGCTTGAGTGTCTGAGTGAGTGTGAGTGGGTGCATGAGTCTGTGTGTAGGTCTGTGAATGGGTGTTGGAGTGTATGAGTGGCTCTGTAAGTGGTTGCATGAGTCTCTTGCTGGGTGATTGAGTAAGTGCATGAATGTCTGAGTGGGTTTGTGAGTGGGTGCATGAGTCTATGAGTTGGTCATTGAGTGTGTGTGTGTGTCTGAGTGTATCTGTGACTGGCTGCATTAACTTCTGAGTGGGTCTGTGAGTTGGAGTGTCTGAGTGCCAATGTTAGTGCCTGCATGAGCCTGTCACTTGGTGAGTAAGTGGGTGCGTGAGAGTCTGAGTGGATCTGTGAGTGGGTGCATGAGTCTCTGAGTGGGTCTGTGAAGGGATACATAAGTGTGTGAGTGGGTCTGTGAGTTTGTGCATGAGTCTCTAAGTAGATGCTAGAGTGGGTGCATGAGTGTCTGAGTGGGTATGTGAGTGGGTCCATGAATCTCTGAGTAGGTCTATGAGTGGGTGCATGAGTCTCTGAGTGGGTCTGTGAGTGGGTGTGTGAGTGTCTTAGTGGGTCTTGAGTGGCTGCATGAGCCCCTCACTGGGTGAGTGAGTGGGTACGGGAGTGTCTGATTAGGTCTGTGAGAGGGTGTGTAAGTCTCTGAGTGGGTCTGTGAGTGGCTACATGAGTGTTTGAGTGGGTCTGTGAGTGGCTGCATGAGCTTCCGAGTGGGTGAGTAAGTGGGTACATGAGTCTTGGAATAGGTCTGTAAGTGGGTGTGTGAGTGTCTAAGTGAGACTGAGGGTGGGTATACAAACAATTTTTTTCAGTGATATTCGCAAAGTTGTAATGATGTATATTCGTGAATGCGTCACAACATTACACGGGGCTGCGCTGATGGTTGTGCTGAATTCACAAATATTGCAACTGGAAAAAACCTGTTCTTTGACTTATTATACTCATAAGTGGTTCCTCAAAGACCTGGGTGAGGGCACATCCAAACGAATCCCTCATGCAACTTTCTGCCATTTGGTTTGAACCCCGAAGACTGTTCTGATGAGGTACAATGGTGGCCCCAACTCTCTGCTCAGGTTGCGGCCAGCAAATCACGGCATTCCTTCTGGCAAGCGTATTTGTGCTTAATCGTGAAATCGTCGCAATTTAGCCACGATCATAGATATACAAATTTGGATTTCCTTAAATTTCTCAACAACTACTAAACAGATTAACACCAAATAAGGGAAAGCGTGATCTGTGTAACCAAATCTACCTTGCTGCCACATTCCTTGTAATTCCATCTGGTGGTTTGGGCTGCAGTCATGTTCAAAGCTCCTAAGGGAATTAACATAGGAAACACACTTTTATATATATATATATATATATATATATATATATATATATATATATATATATATATATATATATATATATATATATATATATATATATATATATATATATATATATATATATATATATATATATATATATGCTCAAATCCTTCCCGGCGGAGCGACGGACAGCCAACCACACCAGTGGTGCTCAGTTAAACTTGTTTAAACTCTTGGCACAAACAAAAAAGATGCGTGTCGACCTACATCGGTCTTGGTCACATGATTATGGAAACCTAGCAACAAACTTAAATACACGCCACACAGGACGCAACAATTGAAATAAACAAACTATTTCTACCAAAGGTACCTTTCTTTCCTTGACATTAGATACATTATTTATATTTCATTCAAATTATTTTATACATATGAAAGAATTCATGATTTTTGAACAGTTAATTATTCGTTGTTTGAATCCATACTTTCTGTTTTGTTCTATTTACAAGAAAATGTGTGCCATCATCATAGTCATACAATCAATGTTACAACTAAGCCTGGGTGGTAAAATCCGCTCCGCTCGCAGAGTTTGCAGATTTTTGGTAACTCCGCGTAGAATGCGAAGTTACCGAAAACTCTGCGATCCGCGGCATAGCGGAGTTTTTCCCTTGTTCGCGCTTTCAAAATGCGTTTTTGCGCACAAGGTAGCGACTTACCGGGATCCCTGCGTTCGGCGATGAGTTTTCCTATCCGTTCGCGTGCGCCACGAGATTTTGGTAGCCGGCCGCGCGATCCCACAAGAGCGTGCGATCGCGAACACGTCATTTGGACGCGCCTTCGGACATCCGGCGGAAGTTTGGTGAAGCTCCCGATGCAGAACACGCAAAATTTGCAATCTGGAGAAGAATATCTCTCGAGCAGCATAAAACCTTCTCGAAAATGATGATTTGGATGAAAAAAACTCCTCAGATTGACATTTGGCTGAACTTTTTTGTGAAAGGAGTCCTTTTTCTTTTTTTACTTTTTTTTTGGAGAGGAAGGAAGTGCCCCAGAGTCTCCAACTTCCTGTTCCTGTCCAGCAGGCTCCTCCCAGTGCTTTGTCCATGTTCTGTTCACTTTTCATTTGGATTTGGAGCATGAAGGATCACTCTTTGTGTCTGCTGCATCATATATCATTGGATTTGAGGACTTTTGGATTTGAGGACTTTTGGATTTGAGATTATACAAGTAAGTTGGTGTTGTTTGTTTGATTGGGGCATTGCAGTTGCTGCAACTACAATTTTTGTACTTTTCATCATTTAAAAAAAAAATTATAGTGGGTAGCCAGTAGGCCCAGAGCTAGTCATGGGTGCATGAAACAACTGTTTCTGTGGTGTGTGTTGAATTTATTTTAAACATCATTTAGGGCATGGATGGCATTGGATTGAATTGCAAAATGTGTATTTTTTGGGGTATTTCACTTTTTTGGTGTGTGTTAAATAAATGCCTTTGTTGTGTGTGTGCGTGTGTGTGTGTGTGGTGTGGTTGTTGTGTAACTTGCACACCTTGTTTAGCCCTGTGGATTTTTGTTTTTGCATTTTATTGCATTAAAGCTGTGTTGTTTAGCATGCCTCCTTTGCCTGGCTATTATAGGACTGTTTCAGTTAATTGTTTTCCAGGCCTCCTACTTGTTGTGACTGTGAGTGACCATGTGGCTGGTGGCCATTTTGTGGTGGTAGTTTAGAAGTGTGCTGCTTTTGCCATATAGGCCTGCATGTGTTTCCTTTGTTCTTTTTGGCCTAGGCTTCTTGTAGTTGCGGGCCTGGCCATGTGGCTGGCGGCCATTTTGAAGCCAGGCAGTGTGCTTTTGCCATAGGCCTTCATTGTCTGTCTTCCCTTTCTTGTTGTGGGAGTGGCCATGTGGCTGGTGGCCATTTTGAAGCCAGGCACTGTGCTTTTGCCATAGGCCTGCATTGTCTGTCTTCCCTTTCTTGTTGTGGGCCTGGCCATGTGGCTGGTGGCCATTTTGAAGCCAGGCAGTGTGCTTTTGCCATAGGCCTGCATATCTGTCTTCCCTTTCTTCTTGTTGTGGGCCTGGCCATGTGGCTGGCGGCCATTTTGAAGCCAGGCAGTGTGCTTTTGCCATAGGCCTGCATTGTCTGTCTTCCCTTTCTTGTTGTTGTGGGCCTGGCCATGTGGCTGGCGGCCATTTTGAAGCCAGGCACTGTGCTTTTGCCATAGGCCTGCATTGTCTGTCTTCCCTTTCTTGTTGTTGTGGGCCTGGCCATGTGGCAGGTGGCCATTTTGAAGCCAGGCAGTGTGCTTTTGCCATAGACCTGCATGTCTGTCTTCCCTTTCTTGTTGTTGTGGGCCTGGCCATGTGGCTGGCGGCCATTTTGAAGCCAGGCAGTGTGCTTTTGCCATAGGCCTGCATTGTCTGTCTTCCCTTTCTTGTTGCTGTGGGTGGCCTGGCCATGTGGCTGGCGGCCATTTTGTGGAGTCAGCCATTGTGCTTTTGCCATAGGCCTGCAAGCTTGTGGCCTAGTTTGCCAATAGGCCTTTCATCCAGTAGGCACAGAGCTACTCATGGGTGCATGAAACAACTGTTTATGTGGTGTCTGTTGAATTTAAACAACATTTAGGGCATGGATGGCATTGGATTGAATTGCAAAATGTGTATTTTTTGGGGTATTTCCATTTTTTGGTGTGTGTTAAATAAATGCCTTTGGTGTGTGTGTGTGTATGTGGTGTGGTTGTTGTGTAACTTGTACACCTTGTTTAGCCCTGTGGATTTTAGTTTTTGCATTCTATTGCATTAAAGTTGTATTGTTTAGCATTCCTCCTTTTTCTTGCCATATAGGCCTGCTTGAGTTCATTGTTTGCCAGGCCTCCTGCTTGTTGTGACTGTGAGTGACCATGTGGCTGGTGGCCATTTTGTGGTGGTAGTTTAGTAGTGTGCTGCTTTTGCCATATAGGCCTGCATGTCTTTCCTTTGTTCCTCTTGGCCTAGGCTTCTTGTTGTTGTGGGCCTGGCCATGTGGCTGATGGCCATTTTGAAGCCAGGCAGTGTGATTTTGCCATAGGCCTGCATTGTCTGTCTTCCCTTTCTTGTTGTTGTGGGCCTGGCCGTTTGGCTGGCGGCCATTTTGAAGCCAGGCAGTGTGCTTTTGCCATAGGCCTGCATTGTCTGTCTTCCCTTTCTTGTTGTTGTGGGCCTGGCCATGTGGCTGCCGGCCATTTTGAAGCCAGGCAGTGTGCTTTTGCCATAGGCCTGCATTGTCTGTCTTCCCTTTCTTGTTGTTGTGGGTGACCTGGCCATGTGGCTGGTGAACATTTTGTGGAGCCAGCCAGTGTGCTTTTGCCATAGGCCTGCAAGCTTGTGGCTAGTCTGCCAATAGACCTTTCATCCAGTAGGCCCAGAGCTACTCATGGGTGCATGAAACAACTGTCTCTGTGGTGTCTGTTGAATTTAAACATCATTTAGCGCATGGATGGCATTGGATTGAATTGCAAAATGGGTTTTTTGGGGGGTATTTCACTTTTTTGGTGTGTGTTAAATAAATGCCTTTGTTGGATGTGTGTGTGTGTGGTGTTGTTGTTGCGTAACTTTCCAACCTTTTTTAGCCCTGTGGATTTTTGTTTTTGCATTTTTGCATTAAAGCTGTGTTGTTTAGCATGGCTCCTTTGTCTGGCCATATAGGCCTGCTTGAGTTCATTGTTTTCCAGGCCTCCTGCTTGTTGTGACTGTGAGTGACCATGTGGCCATTTTGTGTTGGTAGTTTAGTAGTGTGCTGCTTTTGCCATATAGGCCTGCATGTCTTTCCTTTGTTCCTCTTGGCTTACTGCTTCCATCCCGTTTGTCTGCTGCAGCTCCCTGAATGACGTGATGCGCAAATTAAAGCCAAGCAGGTTCCACTTCCATTACATTTGTATTTTTGTTTTTGTTCTTCTTCTTTCCTATCCTTCCTGAGTGTACACAGTATACCATGAAAGCCCTTGTTGTCAAAGTCTCACAAATGGCTACACTGTTATGTTTTTTTTAGAACTTAAACTGAGTTAATAAAATGTAATAACATAACACTAACAAGTGTGACCACCACACACTAAGTTATGTATTATATTTGTTTGTTTGGACTAGTAGTAATTGAGCCACAACAACAAATGCAACATTTCACTGATGTTCTTCTGGCTTCTTTGCTTTTAGGTGCACAAAAAGACTGAGGAGGAGGTGTCATCATCATCACCCGTTGTACTGCCAGACAGAAGTCCTGCTGCGCACGACGTCACGTGACGTGTGACCACAGACATCTTTGCAACATGTGCACCTGCGTCCTGCTGACATCGGAAAAAGATGGCCCCAAAGAAAGGTAATAGGTCCTCCAGTACCAAGAAAGTTGCCAGTGAGAAGGAAGTGGCACTGCCACTTACCAAGACTGGTGTGCCGCCCAATATGTTTTTTGGGAAACAAAAAATTACGTCTGCATCAGCGGTGTCCGGGGACCAAGCTGGGAGCAGCACCTCCGCATCAGCGGGCCCACCCCACCAACCTAGGCCCAAGCCCATGAGTGTCGCAGAGGTAGCCAGTCTACTTGTGCAAACGCCAACGAGTAGTGATGTTGAAATGTCATTATCGCAAAGTAGTACCCAATCAACGCAGGCGGAAACTCGGAAGATAAGTGGGCAACAACAGCCGGAACAACAGCCGCAACAACAGCCGCAACAACAGCCCACAATAGCAGTTGTTCCTCCCGAAGTAGGGGCAGTTCAGGAAATCGAGCTTCCTGCAGACGAAGAAGAGCAAGCCACTCTTTCAGAAGATCCATTGTCTTCCAGATCCTCAGCAAGGAAAAGGAGGGTTAGTCCATCAACTTCTTCTTCAAGCCCCCCTTCTGATGATCTAGATACCAGTTGGAACCCACCAGCTCAGCCTGAGAGTGAGGCACGCCACGCGACAAGGCTAAGGAAAAGGAAGGTTCCAGAAAGCCTTAGAGTTATGGAGGAAGATGTAGAAGAGGAGGATGATGACGAGCCAGTCATCATGAAGATCACTCCCGCCCCAGTGGAGATGGAGACCGACATTATTATTACCCCATCCCAAATTGCTGTGAGGGATGTGGCACGGATACCACCAACACAGGTAACACCAACACGACCTCCAGCTTCCATATTTGCATTTGCAAAGGCCCGGCAGGGACCTACATCCAGCTAAACCACCACCTCAGTAGGTAGTTTTACTGTAACTGCACAGAGTCAAATTCCAGGCACACCCTCCAGTTCATCCGGCATTGCAAGTGGCACCTCCATCAGCACAAGAAAGTTCACCTCCCCAGTTTGGGACTTCTTTTCAGTCAGCAGTAAGGAGGACAAAGTTGCTATATGCTCAATTTGTCGACATGCTGTTAGTCGGGGTAAGCTTGGAACAAACTATGGTACTGGAGGCCAAACAACCCATCTGAAAAAACACCACATGATCCAGTGGGAGGTGCACCTACTTAGCGTACAAAAAAGTAAAACTGCACCCATTGCTGTTGGTGGGGAGGAAGAAGTAGAAGAAGAAGAAGATATGACCGCGGTGGAAGGTAAACAAGAGGGAGACATTTTCTCTGGTACACAAAGTAGCCCTGTACCCAGCAGTGTAGTGGTACCGCCCACATCCTCAGCAACATCTCAGTGGCACCGTAGTAAGAGTCAGGCTGAGACACCAAGGCAACAGAGTACTGCAATGAAAAAAAGTGCGTTGTTGAGCCTAACTGGGTTCAAGAAGTCACCTGCATCAGCTGCACCAGAAAGGAAAAAAATCCAGCCTACCATTGTCAGCATGCTTAGGTCGGAGGGGCAGTATGAACGCAACCACCCAACGGCACGTTTGTGCAATGCGAAGCTGGCTAAAATGTTAGCGCTGGACCTTCTCCCTTTTTCTTTTGTGGAGGGGGTGGGTTTCCTTGAATTTGTGACAGCCATGTGCACAAAATGGAAGGTTCCCAGCCGGTCCTATTTCACCAGAGTTGCTGTTCCAGCACTACATCACGATGTGCTGGAATTGCTTGGACAAGCTTTGCAGCAGAGTGCTGTTCACAATATTCACCTGACAACAGACATGTGGACCAGTTGCCAAGCCACTGATTACATGTGCATCACTGCACACTGGATCTCTTTTGTGGGGGTGAGAGAAAAGATATCTGAAGCAGGTGTTGACACTGCTGAGATTTTTAATGCTGCCTGGAAACATGCAACTGTAGCCATGTTCACCATGGAGAAATCTCATACTGCTGCAAACATTTTGGAAGAGTTTAACAGCAAGGTCTTTGAATAGCTGCGCCCAAGAGGGCTTATGATTGGTTTTGTTGCCACGGATAATGGCAGTAATATAGTTAAGGCCATGGAGGATGGTGACTATTTCAGGGTCCTGTGTTTGGCGCACTGCATTAACATTATTGTTCAAGACTTTCTGAAAAAAGAAGCCTGAGTCAGCAACTTACTGACCACCTGCAGAAGAATATGCACACATTTCAGCCATTCTTTTAAAGCCCGGAAGCAGCTGAGGATCATTCAACGTGAGCATAGAATGCCAGTCAAAGCACTCATCCAGGAGGTGCCAACACGTTGGAACTCAACTTATTACATGCTTGATCGTCTGTTTGATCAGTACAGACCAATCAATGAGTATGTCATGCAAAGAATAAGGGATGCGACTGTGAAAGGCATGACCCTACAGATGGACCAATGGGGCCTAGTTAAATGCCTGACAGAGATGCTTCTTCCTTTCGAGCTCTTCACACGTGAAGTCAGCAAGGAGGACTGTACTATGGGCCAAGCTATCCCATTGTTGCACATGCTAGAGCAACAGCTAAAGGAGGTGTCTGAAAGGTACACAGGTGTGGAGGAAAAAAATGAAGCATATGAGTTGGTGGAGAGCTTATCCCGTTGCTTACTGAAAATACAAGGGTGCAAACTCGCATTGTTTCAGAAAAACATTACATTTGTGCCACAATTCTGAATTCCCGGTCCAAATCGGCACTGAACACTAAGACATTAATTCCTTTTTCAGAAGTGGATGTTGCCCAGTACAAAACTTGGATAGCTAAGGCAGCCAGTGACTTGAAAAATGAACGGCTGGTAATTAAAGGCCCGCTACTCAAACCCACAACAAGTACTGCAGCAGGGCATCCGGCGTCAAGTTCAACTTCAGAGCCTGAAGGCAGCGCGTTTGGCTCAGAGCTATCACCAAAACTATTGACAACAGCAAGAACCGGATCATCAGCCCCAGTAAAATCGACACGGGATTGGTATTTACAGCAGGGGCTTGCTAGGTCCAGTGCTGATGCAAAGACAAAAGAGGCCCAGCAAAGTGGTGCACCCCTGAACATTGAGAGGATGGTCCAGGCCTATCTGGATGACCCAACATTGATCAAAACCCATTGCTGTATTGGTATGGGAAAAGGGGCCAATGGCCAATGCTCAGCAGGCTGGCGATAAACTATCTGGCTTACCCTGTCGCAAGTGTCTCTTCTGAGCATGTTTTCAGTGCTGCTGGTGCCATTGTAACAGTGAAAAGGACCAGTCTCTCGCCCAAAAACGTGGAGAGGTTAGCCATGATCAAAATGAATCAGCACTTTATACCACCGAATTACAAAATATGTGAATCAACGCAGGAAGATGAGGACAGCGACTTAGGTGACGGAAGTAGTGTCTTAGATGATTACCTACTTCTGGTTGAACCACCAGAGTTTGAGGACGAGCTATACTTCCCTGACAACTAGGCTTTGAACTTCTTACTTTCTTTCTTCCTTATTTTACTTTTATTTGTGTGTGTGTCTGTCTTTCTGGTTCAAAACTTCGAATCACAACAAATCCATCACCACCGTCTTCTAGTCTTTTTATTGCCATATTGGAGTTGCAGCTCTGTGCATTTAACTTAAGTCCACTCCTCCGAGTCCTGCTCCATCCTCCTGACTCGCCCTAAATCCATTTCCCTCAAGCCAGATGATGATTGGATGGAGAATGATACAAAAAACATGTTGCCTCGTCGAGTCCCTCCAAAAGAAGTGGAACATGATGACCACTATAGCTATCCTCCTTTCCGAGCCGAGAGAGACTGCCCCTTAACTTAAGATGAGAATAAGGAACAGGTAATGATGGCATGCATTGGACACTGACTCTGAGTGATTGGTGTTTGTGTTGTTGTTGTTTGTTGTGCATGAAGTGAATTCATTGTGTACTATTATTTAATCTACACACTAAAAGTGACTCAAGTCAATGTTTCCCTTCTTGTTGTTTAATAACAAAATTGTACTTCTACTGCAGGCCGATCCATTGCATTTTTGAATATGGAATCTGGACTCACTCGGTACACTGCAGACTGAGTTGGACAACACCATGATGATGACCACAGTGACATAATATCTTCGCAGTCAGTCAGTAGGATCGGAGATGATTGATGGAATAACTCAGGGCATTTCATGAGTGGCATAAAAGGTAAACAAGTCAACAACAACCACAGCAGACCTACATGTCTGTGTAGTGGTGGAGTCGAGTCACGAGTGTAGTAGTGGTGGTATGACTGACAGCTGTGCATGCCATTGATTTAGTTACTTACTTTGGAAAATGCTATGTTGCTGTATATGTGACATGTGTGCTCTGTCTGCCTCAGTCAAATTCTAAGCTAAGTGGAGGTTGAGTGGGCGCTGTGGACCTGCTTTGTCCTGTTGCTGTTGTAGGTTAATGCTGGAAACAGACAACAGAGTAGACATGATTTAGCCATGCCGCTCTGAAAGTGTTTGCACTCCTCCGTAATTTATGCTTTTTTTTCTCCTTGATTTTTAAATATCCCTTTTGTTTTTCCATCTACACTTACAGGCCGGCCTTTACCCTGTGCTAAACAGAGAAAACAACTCATACTCACCTACCAATCCGCATCCGCCAGGCAGGCAGTGGCACCCAAGATTGACGGATGCAGCGTCCATGGAAGGGAGGACCAAGAGGAATGCCGAGATGCAACTCCAAAATTTGACCAGGATAACATACAGTAACACTTAAGTATCAACATTCATCTTTTAAATAATTTGATTCATTTTTTCTCTTCAATCATTATGACTGTGTGTTGTTGTTGTTGTTTGCTCTCTGCTTATAATTGATCCCTACAGCTATTTTTTAATTTTCTTTGCTAGCTTTAAAAAGTAAGCCCGGTACAACAGATGTAAAAATGTATGTAATTTGAGTCTCTCTGAGGGCAGACAGGCATGGCAAATTGCAAAATAATTAATAATATACTGCTGCCCTGTACTGTCTACTAGTCTAGTTAGTAAGTAATACTTATTCATTAACCATCAAGTCATCATCATCATCATGCATGCATTTCCTTTTCTCCCTTAACAGATTTATGGATATGATGGTCGTCTGCCAAGATTGTGTTTTGTTGTTTGTCCATGTGTAGTGTTTTCTTTGTCAAACCTTTCCCCAAACCCCCCTTCCCAACCATTCATCAAACCCTAACCCTCTTCCCCCGGGCTGTGTGATTTATATTGAGGTGTGACTAAATTAAATGTACACCAATAATTGATCACACGCTTGCTGGGGCGGATGTGGTGAAAGCAACACTGATTCAATTTCAAGGCAGGGCGAGGATCTTCTTCTGCTTGCCCACCCATGCTCAGTATATTTGCAAGTCAATTTTTTGTCCAAAGGAACCTAATCCATCATAATTTATTGTCGGCATCAATTGGATTCATCCTCCTCCTACACAGCCCTAAAGGTTACGCTTGTGTCGAGTGACTCGACACAACTACAGATTGTAACTTGTTGTACTAGGCTTAGGCTATCCCCGCCACCATTATGTTTTATTTTACTTTAGCATTGCTAATCAGCATTATTATTATTGTTTGGCAGTCTTCTAGTGTACTGTACTTCGTTCTAATACTCCTCCCAGAGTCTCTCTCAGGCGACTGACTGTCTCATTTTCTTTTTTTTCAAATGCTACTGCCAGTGTCTACTACTACCACCACAACCATGGCATCTTGGGAAACACAAACCATAATCACTATAACCAGCCATCGCTGTGCCTAAGTTTAAACATCAATCACAGGTAAGCAAAGAAGTTTGGGGGAGGCATAATTAATAATGGAAATTAATTGGTTCATTAATTCACACACCCACACCCTTGAGTCCAGTGGCAGACTGCATAGACTAGGAGGAGAGACTGACAGTATTAGTAGGACAAGTCACTCAGTGAGGGTACCGCATCTATCTGTTCGTGTGTTACAAAATTGGCAGATTATTTTGCAGCAGCAAAGGAAGGAAACCGTCTGACGTAAAAGAGTAACTCCCCACAAAACATTTACATCGTATGTAAAGTTTAAGTATAAATATAATTTAATCCCCTAACAAAATAAACTATTGTAAAAAATCCCACAACACCTGACCCACCCCTCTCCCTAACCCCAACCAATGTCCAAAAAGTCAAAAGATAGAGTCCAAACAATGTCCGTGGCGTTGAATTCAAAAATTGTCCATAATAAATAATAAATATAAACCCCAACTTTTCCCCAACGTAGCCCAATGCCCACCCACCAAAAAAAAGAATAAAAAAGGGGCAATCCAACGGGATCTCAGTCTATCGGCGGGCTCGCTGTCTCTTAAGGACCTCCTTTACCTGCTCCTCTAGGCGCGCCATTCGGAGGAGCACGCAGCACTTGAAGGCTTGGCAATTGCATCCACAGGGGGGGGCAACAGTGCTAGATGTAGTGCGGCGGGAGGCTGCCAGACGGTGGTGCCGTACCACTCGAGGGCCAGGGGCCTGGCTGGGGCCCGGGGCATTGGAGGAGGCTGCAGCTGCTGCCGCCTCCTCCTCCTCCTCCGCCAGAGCCACCAGCCGCCGATACTCATTCCGAATGGCCTCAAGCTTCCGGCGCCGGGCCATGGCTGCCAACTCCTTCCTGTCTGGTCTTTTTGGTTGGGAAGGAGTACCTATATCAAAAAAGAAAAAAGACTATTGTAATACTGTTAGCAAAACAGTAACACAAAATTAATTCTACACATAGTGGCACAGTAGCACGGGCAAGCACATGACATAACATTTGTGGTAGTATGGACTCGAGTACACCAGTTTTCTTCTTCTCTCTTGTTTAGCTAAATTAAGTAACCTTGTTGCAGCCAGCATGCCAGCTCAGTCAGCTTGTGCTCAAGACAAACATTATACTTGTGACGCAAACTTACGTTATTTTTATTTACTACTGTCTGCACTCTGCCGGTGGGGAAGCTGACTACACAATCATCTTATTTTTTCTATTATGGGTGGCACTGGCCATACTCTCTGTTACATCAAGGCCAGGGCAACTGCTCAATTTCACTTTCACCCTGCCTACTACAACAAGGCAGATGATATGTTATCCAAACGATCATTGCTTATATATATGTATGGGACGACATGAGGTACTTTGTTTTGATTGATTGTGTAACCGGTTAGTAACCAATCCATGCAGCCGATAGGCCAGTGAAGGCCACCCATGGCAGGCTGAAACAGTCAAAAATAAATTCACATAGGTAGTGAGTGGGCATCGGAGTCGGAGGGAGGCGCTTGATAACATACATACACAAAATATATGCTGTGCTTGCAAACTACTGTGAGTCAAGGGAGTATTCTGAACATACAACTTCTATTCTCCTTGGCTTTGCTTGCTACTCTGGCGCGGTTCCTTTTACATTCTCTTCAAAGACTCTTCATCCAGTGACAGTCTCCACCTATGCTGTGAATATGATGTGATGAA
The DNA here is from genome assembly GCA_963921515.1 of Calotriton arnoldi. NCBI lineage: Eukaryota > Metazoa > Chordata > Amphibia > Caudata > Salamandridae > Calotriton > Calotriton arnoldi. The sequence continues at coordinate 306,884 of CAWUFW010010005.1, forward strand.
TACCATCCAGCCATCATCCATTCAAAGTAAACAAGTCTATCATTCTTCTTAACCTCTCAACAAACCTTAGTTTGTTTTAACAACAAACATTTTTTTTTTTTAAACCACCACCCATGCGTCCTTCCTTCCTTGCTTGCCTTTGAGTTTGACCCATCAAACACCTGGGAGGATTCTTGCTATCACCCATACAGTTTCATCCACCCAGGCAGGCATCTTTTCTTCTTTCACCTTCCACCCATCCTTCAACCACCCATGCATCTGATTCCTTTCTAACAGCCACCTATGCATGCATCCCACATGGCACATATCCTTCTCTGCCAGTCATATATATTTACATCTCGCCCGTCCTTCCTCCTTCCATCCTTCTTTCCCTTTTCGATCAACCCATCCATCAAGGTCGTCTGACTCTTAGTCTTCTCCATAAAACTTTCCCAGCTGAGTTGGAGTCAGATTGAAGAGGCCATTAGTTACTCAACTACTCCCACCGCTAATGCTATTGCTCGCCTCTAATGCTAAGTAAAGGGTGTCTTCTTCTTCAACCATTGTTCACAACAACTTAGTCTCTCTCAACATACAGTGTAGACCCTTGCAGCGAGTGTGTAACTATTGTCAATAAGTAAGGAATATAAGTATAACTTACCACCGCCCGCAACTGCTGCTGTGTCACCCACCACTGTGACAGCTGTCGCATCCGCTGCTCCCTCCTGGCTGGTGTCGCCTGCCCCGCCGCTGGCCCCAGCACTGGTGGTAGGTACGCCTAGAAAAAACATTACACATTTTTTAGATGCCATATATGCCTTCCCCTATTTATTCTTTTTCACTAGCAAGATTGAAAAAAATAGTTAAAATACATATATATTCCACATTATCACTAGTACAAACCGGGTACTAGAGTAGAGAGTAGACACTAGTAGGAGTATGTCATATCCTAACAAAAATAGAAAAATATCTGGTTGGGCATTTTGTTGGTGGGAATTGTCAAAGCCAATCAAGATTAAGAAGACTAGAAGAGTACACCCAAAGGACTGGACTCAGTGGCTAGAGCTATTGGTGAATCTGAGTTTTAAAACCTTTTAAATAAAAATAAAGAGTGGCCAACTGGGCAAGCTTAGCTACAGACAGACTAATAATATAGTAGTAGTACAGAGAGTCAGAGCAGAGGCAGTTAGAGGCAGGGATAACAAGAATTTAGAAACAGATAGTCTAGATCGAAGAAGATTTGGTAAAATAGAATTAGGAAATGGAAATAATAGTTCGGAAAAAATAAGGTGCAGTAAAAGTTAGGGAAATATAATGATTAATATTAACAGGAGGAAGACTTACTGGGGACAGCAGCAGAGCCCTCGGTAGAGGAGCGGTCCTGGTCCTGGCCCTGGTGTTCTTCTCCAGCTGCTCCCGCCGACTCCGACCCCGTCTTCTTGCCCCTGGGTGCTGATCATGTAAGATATAATAAAGAAAGAGACAAACATTGATGATTGGTGTGAAACAAATAAAATATTTTTAAAAAAGCTCCAAAAAACATTTTTGGAAACAACAATTGCAATAAAATTGACCTATCTAATCTGATCGACTGGTAGTATCGCGGGATTCGCGGACCGTCTAGTTATTATTTATGAACACTAATCCAGTGTTCCATTCTGATTCCAGAATACTATGCCTAAGTACCACCTGACCTTGCCCACCTATTCAGACGGGCCAATTGTTCACTAACTCTGCATTTCCATTTATTTTAGTCCTCAAAAATGCATAGATGGAGGACACATGCATAACTTTTTGCATGCACCAAACTGTTGGTTGGTTGCTGCTGATGTTCTGCTAAGCCTATTACTCACTCACTAAACAAACTACAAAAGGTTCTACTAAGGACTGGAGTAAGCAGCACTCAGCAGCACGTGACGTGAGTCACGTGACAGAGGATGCGTCACCGTCACGCAGACCGCTTAAAAATTACCAACTAATACTAAGTAACTAAGTAACTAAACTACCTATCCACCACTATCTTACTGACAGGAGGACAAAGGAAGGACTAGAGTCTCTCTAGCATTACCTAACTTAAGTTCTCTAAAGTAAACTCTTACATAATCAGCCCAAGCGAGCGCAAAGTTGCAAACACGTAAGATTAGTAGCGCCAAGCACCTGTGTCTAGAAGAATAACAATCACTAAAGATTTTTAAACTTAAGTTTACCTGCAATGTAAGCAGCAGCATTCTTGCTATTCGGGAAAAAAATTATATTCGCAATAACAGTAACACAGTCTAGAGAACACACAATAGTATTAGCTATTCACCAAGCCCCACGACCTCGAAACCTAGCAGGTCCAGCAGGTCCTGCTCCCGGTCCAAGATGTCTGACCACCGGTGGGTCAGCTGGTTATAGGTGTGCCGGACCTCAGAGCAGCGAAACACTGCCTGGCTCACCCTCGCCCACCGGCGGTGACGCTCCTGGGTAGCGTACCCGGAGCCAGGCCTGCCGCCTGCTGCCAAGGTCAAGGGGAGGTGGCGCCGCACAAAAAAAACAAGGGCGGCCACCTCCGCCTCGCTGAATAGGGACCGGGCCTGCACCCCTGGTGGGCGCAGTCTGCCGCAAGGCAGGCGGCTCTTGGGCGCAGGCACCTTGCCCTTGGAGCCGGTTCCCTTTTCCTTAGCCATGGTTCTGGGGTGGGTGGGGGGCGGAAAAGAAAATTTGGCAGGAAAAAATAAAGTTAGGGGAAGAAGTAGAAGAGTAAAGAAAAAAGTAATATAAAACTGTAGAAAAGTTAAAAAAAACTCTGTAAAACTAGAAACAAAACACAAAATATAGACTTAGGGACAGAGAGGGATAGATAATAAATAAAAAAGATCAGAAAAACAGGGTAAAATACAAAGGATTGAAAAGATTGGAGAGGGATTGAAAAACAGGCCCCAGAACCACGCAAAAGATAGGAAAACAATATGGCCGCGCCCATTGGCGACCGCGTGGTGAAGTTTGCGCGATATTTCCCCCGAACACGTCGTCCGCGTTGCCGAACGTCAAAACCATCATGCGAGCATCCGCGAGCACAACGCGAGCATACTCGAGACAACGCGAGCATGCGCGAGACAACGCGAGCATGCAGAAACAAGCAACTCCGCATGCTCGCGTAGCTACGTGTAGCGTCGCAGAGTTTTTGTACAACTTCACGTAGCCTCGCGTAGCACGGCTACGTGAACTTCACCCAGGGTTAGTTACAACGGGCATTCATACTGACGTATGTATTGTTACTCATGGTTTGTTTGCCTTATCACAGCACAATACTGGTATAGTACCCAATCTCTAACACTTCAAATAGGGATGTAGCGGGATGTTTATCGGCAGTGTACAATGCGGTGCGTAGACAGACATATCTTAATCATGTGATGGATGGGCATACAAGCTAAAGTAGCTTCAATCTTATCCACCTGATTGCCAAGTAGTCCTTCTACTGAGCCTCCTAATAAGAAGCAAAGGTTTCCAATTGTGGAGAGCCTTCCTCGTGCATATTAACTCCCTACGTGCCATTTTCCCTTGATGCAGTGAGGCAAGCCTCTCTCAGTCTGAAAAATAAAATGATAAAATGTAATATAGGGCCAGATAGCACACATAATCCATCTTATTTAATCATAAATTTACCAGGGATGAAAAAGAACAATCATTTAAACAGAAAAAAGAATTGCCTACAGGAAACTGTACAGATTATGGGAATTTTAACCTCCTCTCTACAAATGTGTGTGTAGTTCCTCGTTGTTGTTCATTCCATGGGGGATCAGACAACCAGCTTGCATGATAAATCTCGATTCTAATCTGCGTAACGCAGCTATTCTGTTACCCCCTCTAGGGTTTCTAGGAACAGAGTCAATGCCAAAAAACGTAGCCTTCATCCAGTCCCCATCATGGTAATCTCAGAAGTGTCTCGCTGTGTTGTAGTTCATGTCTGTGTCGCCAATGCTCTAATATTCTTTTTTGCACTGGGAAGGTGGTCGAGCCTATGTACCACTTGGCACAAGGGCAAGTGATGATGTATACTACAAAATCGGTCTTGCATGTAATAAGTTTCGAGATGCGCCACTTTTTTTTGTACCTTCTCTAGTGTAACTTCCTGGATGTTAGTGCTATGTTTGCACGCTCTACAGTGCCCACACCGTTTAAAGCCTTTGCTTTGGTGAAGCCAATTAGAATTTCCTGGTGTCAGATGGCTGTGTACCAGCATGTCTTTTAAGGAAAGGTTACGCTGGAAGGTAATGTTAGGAGCATCTCCTATCCTAGCCTTCAATATGTTGTCTTGTGTCAGTATGGCCCATCTGTTTTTTAAGATCTTTCTTAACTGTGTTGTTGCCTATTGAATTTAGTGATGAAACGTATGGGTTCGCTGTTGGGTTCTGTGTTCTGTTCTAGCCTTTGGTATAATGTCTATTCTCTCGTATTGGTGTCTGCTTTTTTACTGGCTTTCTTGAGGGCCTTATATGAATAGTTTCTTGCTTTTAACTGTTCAGTCATTTCATCCCTAGTTTTTCTGTAGCTCATCTCTGAGCTACAATTCCTTTTGGCTCTTAGAAATTCCCTGTACGGGATACTCCAGGGGAAACTGGGAGGATGGCAACTGTCATGATGTAAAATAGAGTTGCCAGCCGTGTTTATTCTGAATAATTCAGTATGTAAGTTACCCTCCATTATAGTCAACCTGATGTCTAGAAAGTCAATAGTTTCTCTGCTGTATTTCATGGTAAACTTGAGATTCACTTTATTCTCATTTAGTTTGCCAAAGAAAGGTTTTAGATCAGTCTCACTTCCTTCCCAGATGAAAAAAATATTGTCTATGTAACGCAGCCATACACTGACATCATTTGTCCATTTACTCAGTTCATTGCCCCAGAGCACCTGCTCCTCCAACCAGCCCACTGCCAAGCTGGCGTAGCGTGGGGCGACGCAGGTGCCCATCGCAGTGCCTTGTTTTTGTTTGTACAGAGTGTTCTCAAATAAAAAAATATTCTCCTTCAAACAGATGTTAATCATTTCCAACAACATCTGTGTATGGTGTAGGACAGTGACACTCCTGCTCTTCAGAAAGTATCTGCATGCATTCACTCCAAATAACAGTCTGAATTCATCCGGAATGCCCTTGTACTGAGCCCAGCCAAAATATTCAGCAGTTCTTTACTCTCGAGCCTGATGCAAGGGAGTGCTCTTCTTCCTTAGCAGGTGTTGGTGCAACTCTCACAGATCTTCTCCGGGAATGATCAGGGCCAGCGTGTATATGGTGACAGGGGAGCAGAGGCCACGCCGATCGGGAATGAGCTGAGTGTAAGCAAACTCGCCACGCTGCCAGTAGGTACCAATCCACGTGGTGGTGCCCCATTGTATGCCTGGAATGTGCAGCACTGTACTGCAGTTCTCATTCGTTCCCAGTGGGAAACACAAGGAATACATTGTAAGTTTCCATACAATTAAGGGTTGCCCTTTCCAGATTTCCTGGCATGGGGTATCTATGTTGTTGTTTAACCCTCACCACAAGACTCGTTTCCCTTTGTATCATCGTGGTGGATGGCCCCACACTGGAACTTCATGGCTGGGGTCCATTTGTCATTATAGCAGAAAGCTCCAGAAATGCTAAGGGCCACCTTGGGACCTGAGACGGAGGCAGGAATGGACGTATTTGTGCATTGGTGTGGTTTAGCTACCTCCAAGAACCTCTTTTATGGGAAGTCTCAGGGCCAGACAGTGTCCTCCCTTATGGTGCCCCTCCTGTGCATCAAACTAGTTCTGTTTGGATGTTGCTAGGCTTGGTGAAAAGGCACAATGCTTTGGGATTGGTCTTGTATCGGGTCAGGTTCACTACTACTCTATGGCAGTCTACTCTGTTGGGTTGTACCTTGGCCCTAATCATATATATATACTCACACACACACATCTATATAATACTTATTTATAATACAATATATAAATATATATATATATATATATACATATATATATATATATATATATATATATATATATATATATATATATATATATATATATATCCCACAACGCCGTTCCTTCTCACTTCCCTTCCTCTGGGAAAAACGGACTGCGAGACCTCAATTTTGTGCTTGAATTAGTTTATTTTGCCACCATTTTCGCCATGACGCGTTTCGGCCTCACTCGGCCTTGATCACATGATGCGCTATGGAGTTGCCACAATATTTTTAAAGTGCCAGTGTACACACACACACGTGATGCTTAAGCTACATGAACATAAACAATATACTTCCAATGCTCAGTAAATTCTGTGCAATCTATAATTCAATGTGCAAACTGCTGCCTTAAATAAGATTTCTTCACTTATTTAAAACCAGGTTTAAATAATAAAATTAATTCATAGAATAATTTAGGTAAAATACCAACGTCATTGTTCTAAAAATGTTTCTATGTATAAAAACAATGTTTGTTAAAATACACAACGTCACATAAAATCCTTTTTGGGTCCACATTTTTTCAATAAGTAAATAAAGTTTGTAAAATCATATATTATGCATGTTACAAGTTTACTTTACATTATATTTTGTTGCAAACTATACATAATCTATGTTTAATCTGCTGGTAGTAATGCTACCTGGACCTTCAAATTGTCAACGTTGTTGTATCTATGGTTTTGCAGACATTCTTATTTACGATTTCCTATGCATATTTATACAAATCACTACATTTGTAACCTGATTGCATTTTCTGTATGTTCTAAGTTACAATTTAAAGTGCAAGTGCAAAAATAAATAAAGTGCTACCAATAAAATGTGTTGTATATAAAAAGACGTGTGTTGCTAAAACATCTGTGTTAATTTCATTATGACATAATGTCATTGCGGCGATGTGTTTGAAGAACCTTTCATATACACATTTTTTATATCATAGACTGTTACATTTCATTTTTCCATCCTTATTTTATTCATAAGCATGTATGAAAGTCTTCACTGGAGTTATGTCCATTCGGGGTCTTAGTGTCTAGTTCTAATATATATTTCGGTCTCAAGGAGACGGAGTTTAGCCTCACGATTGCCGCCTCTTCTAGACACAGGAATGGAATCAATTAAAAATATGTTAACAGATCCAAATTGTTGTCGTGTTTCTCTTTAAAATGTCTTGCCATCGGATATGTGGGGTCACTGTTGGTGATTGCCCTCATGTGCTGCAGTATACGTTTGTGGGCCTGTAGTTTAGTACTGCCCACATACTGCAGCCCACAAGGGCAACCCAACACGTACACCACATACTCCGTACGGCATGTTAGAAACTTGGATATCTTGATTGGATGCTGTGAAAACGGAGTGTTGTACATGATCTTATTAATCCCACATTTGCACGCTCGGCAATTGTTGCATTTCACAAATCCTTTGCGAGCAGTTAACCAATTAGATGATGGTTTAATTTCAGGGCTGCTGCTCACTATTGAATCTTTCATGGATTGTGATTTCCTATAAGTAATACTAGGATATTTTGGCATCATTTTACCAATTACCGGGTCGCTGCGCACTATCAACCAATTTTTGTTCACAATTTTGCGCAGCGAGTTGTGTTGTTGGCTGTATGTTAATATTAGTCTGGTTTCATTGCTAGTAGTCTCATCCTGATCCTTAGTTTCTTTTGCTTTTTTTGTTAGTAGTGCTTGTCTGTCTAATCGATTTGCTTTCTCCCTGGCTATATCAATGATACTAGCTTTGTAGCCTCTCTCAACAAATCGCTCTTTACTGAGTTGCTGGGCCTCCCTTAGATCCTTTTCTGTACTGCATGCTCTTCTTATCCTCAGCATTTCTCCATATGGTATGCTATGGATCAAATGCTGAGGATGATGACTAGTAGCATGTAGGAGGCTTTTGCCAGCTGTTGGCTTGCGATAGAGGCGGGTTTCAATATTCTGATTATTTATGTACACTTCCAAATCAAGGAAGTATACTGAGCAGTCGCTTATAGTAGCTGTAAATTGTAAATTCAGCTCATTTTGATTAATGTTCTTAACAAACTCTTCTGCTGTTTCTCTTGTTCCCCGCCATATGACAAATAAGTCATCTATATAGCGTAGCCATAATCTTATATGGCTGTCCGCAACTTGTTTGTGTTGTTTGTTCAAAACCATCTCCTCCCACCAACCCATGTGGAGGCAGGAGTAGCTAGGGGAAAAGCATGCCCCCATAGCTACTCCTCTGATTTGTTGTAGGATTTGATTCTGAAACAGAAAGTAATTATTATTTAGACAGTACATGATCATTGTGATTAACATCTTATTGTGTTGGGCAAGCTGTAAGGATCTAGAATTTAAATAATGCTCAGTTGCCCTTACTCCATCTTTGATATATGCTTGTATATAAGGATGTTACATCTAAACATATTAATAAATCATCTGCTTGCCATACATAGTCATTGATGTGTCTTAGAAAATCACTCGTATCTTGTACAAATGAGGGTAAACTTTTGACATAGTCTTGTAAAAAGAAATCAATATATTGAGATGTGTTCTCCAGTAAACTGCCCTTCGCCGAGATTATTGGTCGACCTGGAGGTGTTGTAACATTTTTGTGCAGCTTTGGAATAAAATATACGACGGGCATAATGGGATGTTCATTTTTAAAAAATTTGAACTCATCCATACTGAGTAAACCCGCACTTCGCCAACCGTTCAATTTGGAATAGTATTCATTCCATGCTGCCCGAACTATTTGTACATTGCTCCTTTTGTAGCAGTTTTTATCCTCCAATTGTAGATTTGCTTCTGCCATATACATGTCTTTTGGCCATATGACCAAATTGCCTCCTTTGTCAGAGTTTCTAAGAATTATTTGATCATTTGATTGCAATTTTTCATCAGTCTATGATATGCATTTTGTTGGAAATTATACTTTTTATAAGTTCTGTTGGATTTGATCTTGAGATTTTTAATTTCACTTGTTATCGATTCACTGAAGATATCCAGAGCGTCTCTTGTTGTTAATGGTTGGAACTTTGATTTCTGTTTGAATTTCGTAGTTACTGTTGCATATGATATAGGACTTGAATTTACTGGCATGATATTTTCACTGCTGCTTTCTTGTCTTAACATTTGAAGATTTGCCAGTAATTCACCATCCCCCGCAGTAAGGTTTTAATCGCCTGTTTGCGAATTTGAAACTTGATTTAAGTTCACATTGCTTTCTCTGCGGTTGGTTTCATAATATTTTTTCAATTTTAACTTCCGAATAAATTTGAATATGTCCATGCGAGTTGTTGCATAATTAAAGCTCTTTTCTGGACAATACGAGAGACCCAGTTCCAACAGCTGAATTTCCGCTTTGTTTAGAACCATGGATGACAGATTTACAACTGTGTTGGTAGTATTGTTAGCTGCCTTGTTCATTTTCTGTTCCATCTCTTGTTGTGATATGGCTTCTTTGTTTTTCCGCCTTCTGCTGCATTTCCGTCTTTCGCCTCGCTTGCGATTGCATCTTTGTTTGTTTGTTGGTTCTGCTTTCGTGGGCGCAATGTCTGTTTCCGGTCTTGTCTTAGGCAATTGACCTCTTCCCCCAGGGTAAATTTGTAAAACCCCAATCTAGCTGATAGCCCTCTTTGGTCTGTTTCCGATTCACCCTCTGGTGCGGAACTTGCCTCAGACATCGATGTCGACGATGCAGCTTGTTCTCCTCTACTGATTTGAGGATTCTCAAGAGTGGAAGTTTTTTGCTATTTTGATCGATTCTTATTTTTTGGCGAATGTGAATATCTGTCCCAGTTCGTAATCCTGTTTGTCCCTTTGAAATTTGTACGTTTTTCGTTTCTTTATGATATCTTCTTCTTTTGCCAATCTTGTGAGCATCTCATCCCTGTATTTTGTTATTATTGGTGTGACTTCCATTTTCTTAATTTCAGTTTCTAATTCATCAATCTGTTGCTGAAACTTGATTCTGTCACTCTCTGCATATTTAACTAAGATTTCAACCAGTTTTCTGAAGAGTCTAAATTACATTCAGCCCATTCGCTTAACATTTGTGGGTCAGGGCTCTCATAACTCGGGGCTATCATTATACGCAAACCCCTGGGAATGCGTCCCACTTGTAGATATCTATCCAGGGATAAATATATATATATATATATATATATATATATATATATATATATATATATATATATAAAGCAAAATCCCACAGTGAGACCTCGCCGGGTCAAACAGCGGGCACAGACTCCAATAGTGATGCAAAAGATGTTTCTTTATTTCAGAGGCATGTCAAGATGACGCGTTTCGACCGCAAGCCTGTTCATATATATATCAAATCCTGGCTCGCCACCACCTTCCACCGGCGCAAAACAGGTACGGACCACTCAATGGAAAAGTTGAAAATGCGGTGCTTTATTAAATGCAGAATACACAGCATCCAGTCAGTCCTGGCCAGTGCCCAGCATGACGCGTTTCGACCGAAGCAACTCGGTCTTGATCACATGACGCGCTCCTTTGTGTAACTCATTTAAATAGTGAAAAAAATTAGATACTCATGCCTGAGAACAATTAGGCTCATGTTACGTGTCAATAAACACAGACAACAGACTCATGACAGTGTGCTCGTAAAAGTACATATTGATGTAATTAAATAGCTAAACAACCATTTAAAAAATAAGTACAATGGGATTTTATAAATATTCAGCTAAAAGACAATTTCATGGGTCTAAGAAACGCATAAAGTATATGCATAGTGCATTATAATACTTTCATAATAACTCAAAGGTAAACAAAGACCACTTCCTGCTAGAAAGAATGTGCAAATAACAAATGTAAACTGTTACTGATGTGCAAATCAGGTCAATGCTGTCTGTATAATATCGCACAGAACTCATAAATTGCTAAATTGTCAGGTATGAAAGTGCAAAACGTGCTAGTGCAAAAATCCATAAAAATCATCACTACTATGAAAAATTAAAAAGCTCCCCGGAGCCCCGGGGAAGCCCTCTATTGTAAAAGCAGAGATAATAGATGCTACATCATCCTGGGCAAGTGCCCAAATCAACATGTGAAGCAGAACTTAGCAGTAGAGAAGATCCACAATTGCAACCTGTGGATACCATGCGATGTATGTGGCAAAGCATACTGTTTGATGGGCAACGTATGGTGTAAAAAGTATCATAGATTATAAAAGAACAGGCAGATACTATCAGTGTGGAATAGAACCCATAGTGTTACACAGCAAAAAACGCGAAAAAATGATACAGTCCTAAAGGGATATTAGCAACAAAGACGATTATTCAGGACATCAGATCTGTCACAATCAAACTAAAAAATAGTAATAGCTAAATGTGCTAGGGGATATGATTGCAAGTCGCTGGATCCTACACTACAGAGTCATCAAAGAAAATTATGGAGGTCCTCCCCCGTATTTAAACCATTAGGCATTTTGGTATCAAGTTTTAATATAAATAAGGCTCCCTGTTTTCCGTTTTTACAGATTTTACAGATAAATACAGACAGAAAACAATGTGTTTTCTGTCTGCATTTATTTCTAAAAGTGGATAAATACAAAAATTGTACTTCTTTTAGGTGACACTCTGTGCTGTCTTTCATGAATTATAGGCCAGCAGCTGAGCAGATGGACAGCATGGGAAATTAAAAACCAGGATGAAATGTCTTTAAATAACGGCATATGTCAACATACATTTATCGTAATGCTAGTATTTACCAGTGGATGTATTATGTAATGTTTGGCAGCTTAAATAGCTAAAACACTACAGACTTCAAAGTATGAGTGCACGTCTATCAGTTAAATAGATATCGAAATGTACTGTTTTAAAACTTCATTTATATGCAAAACATAAAATAAATATGGATAAATACAGATAAATTGGCCAAAAAATAAATATGGATAAATACAGACGGAAATGGCCAAAAAATAAATACCATAATGCCGGAGCCCTAAATATAAACCCAGATTCAAGTTGCCTCAACTGACGCTCTCTGTTGACCCCCTGAATTGACTTAGGAACAGCCCCTATTACAAAGTATTGTAAGTCACTTAAATTATTCTGATGTACTAATGTAAGGTGTCTGGCTACTGGATAATTCGGATCAGAGTTGACTGCCACTCTAAGGTGTTGAAGTATGCGATTGTAAACCTGGAGCTTGATGCGCCCAACATACTTTAGGCCGCATGTGCACCTGAGCACATAAACAGCAAAGTCAGTGCGACAAGTGTAGTATCCTTGAATTTTCACAGGTGTATTGCTAAAGGCAGTCATATACTCTGTAGTGTTGATCCCAAATTTGCATGCCGGGCAAGAACTGCATTTAAAGAAACCACACCTGGGTGACAACCATGTGTTGGTAGGGCTGACTTCGGGACTGTTCCTAACTAAAGTATCCCTCATGGATGGTGCACGTCTAAAAGTCAATGAAGGCAAAGGAGGTAAAATCTTGGATAGAGTGAGGTCCATAAGGACAATAGGCCAATTGTTATATACAATTCTTCTAATCTGTTTTTCTTGCCTGCAATAAGTAGTGATTAATCTCACTTCTTGGGGGGAATCATTGATGATTCTCTGGGTCGTGACTTCCTCACCCGCCCGCCTAGTGATGACACCGAGGCAATGGTCACGGGAAAAATTGTTGGCTTTGTTGCGAGCTAAGATTAAGTCCTTACTCTTATAGCCTCATGCTAAAAATCTTTGTGTAGCCTCATTCTGACAGATTTTTAATTCTTAATCAGTGCTACAAATGCAGCGAATCCGCAGAAATTCCCCGTACGGGATACTGTGGATTAAATGTTTAGGGTGGGAACTCTTGGCGTGAAGAACAGAGTTCCCCGCCGTACTTTTTCTGTGCAATTTGGTCTGCAGTTGTGCTTGCTCAATGTAAACTGATACATCTAAAAATTCCACACTGGTAGTGCTAATGGTTGCAGTAAATTTCAGATTGAGAGCATTTATATTGATGGTGTCCACGAATTCTATAGCTGATGTTCTAGAACCCTTCCATATCAGGCACACATCATCTATAAATCCCCACCAATGCTGGACATGGATGTCATACATGGATTTGAGTTGACCCCTGAGGACATGCTTCTCCCACCAGCCCACATGTAAACAAGCGTAGCTGGGGGAGAAGCATGCCCCCATAGCCACTCCTCGTAATTGGTGGTAAACCTGTTTGTTAAAGAGAAAGAAATTTTTCCTAAGGCATATCTCAATCATGGTGATGATCATTTTGTTGTGTTCAAGAAATTGTATGTCACGCTGCCCTAAGAAATATGTGACTGCATTGATACCATCACTATGGTGAATGCTTGTGTACAAAGAAGTTATATCCATAACTATCAATAGACAATCACTGTCCCAAGTAATGTTCTTTAATTTGTTGAGAAAGTCACCAGTGTCTTTGATGAATGATGGTAGGCCTAGAACAAATTCTTGTAAAAAAGTCAACAAATTTAGATATAGGTTCCAATAGACTCCTCTGTGCTGAGATAATCGGTCTCCCTGGAGTAGGGGTAATGTTCTTGTGGACTTTGGGAATAAAATACAGTATTGGTGTTATAGGATGTTCATTCTTAAGAAATAGAAATTCATTTTTGCTAATTAGGCCACGTCTTTTCCACTGAAATAATTCCTTAAAGACCATGTCTTTCACCTTTTGAAGATCTAAAAAGGAAGCAATCCAATAACAGTCTGTGTCATTAAGATGATGCATTGCCTCATCCATGTCTAGATTTCTTGCCTCCTTTATCAGCTTTGTTGATGATAAGATTTTTATTTTCCTTAATTTGTGCATGAGGTTCTGATATTGTAATTCCATATGCCTCATGCTGCGATGTCTGAGTTTGATGGATCTGTTTAATGTCTTAAGGTCTTCTGTGACTGTGTCATTAAACACATCGATGGCGTCTTTAGGCATGATGGGCACAAAAGTAGATGCTGGACAAAATGGGCTAATTACGGGGCTACTGATATTTATACCGGTCTTATGTTGCACTTCCTGTGTAGACCTAGTATCATCATCAGTGTTTGTGGCCAGAGAATGGAGAAGTTTGAGTGCATTAGTATCTGATACCTGTAAATTAGAACCCATCTTGACCAGAGGTAATTCATCACTGTTGGTTTTCGAGGAGTTTTTGTCTTGGAAAAATTTAAGGAGCTTCAACTTCCTTATAAATTTATAGATGTAGACTCTAGATTGAGTATAATTGAAATTGCTCTCGGGGCAAAATGTCAATCCGAGAGAGAGCAATTGAATCTCTGCCGTGGTCAAAATAGTATCAGAGAGATTTATAACAGTGTTGTCGCTTGAATTTATTGGTGCACCCATTTTTTCGCTCGTGCTCCCCTGCCATATGACTTTTTGCCCATACAGGGCTTAATAGCTTGGCGGTATCATGTCATAAGAATTATGTGCCCATTCAGGGCTAAATTTAGGTGAAGAAAATTTTTGGGGAAAATGTTGGTGATTTGCAATTTTGGATTGTGTAATCCAATTAGATGACTGAGATACATTTCGATCAGTTGACTGTTATAATATACATTTGCAAAGGTATCATTCCAAGATGGAGCAATGATGTTGTATTGCAAAACGGGATACATGAGTTATTGTCCGTTTTTACTTTCAATGAATCATATGTGTATAATTTGAGTGGCGTTTACGGCGGCGTCTGATGACATCAAGGAAGGCGACCAGCCGAAACGCGTTTGTTTGCCCGAGTAAGAAAATAAATCTTTGAAACTCACCCCCCGTGAGTGCCTCTTTATTCAGGAATACTATCCTGGGATCAGGAGCGACTATTAAAATACACGGGTACACCCCCGTGATTGAGGCACCCGCCTGCGAGTGCGCCGGAGAAATGATGAAGTTTGGAGCGCGATATATATATATATATACACATATGTGAACGAGTGGCTGTGTGGGTTTGTGAGTGTGTGTCTGTGAGTGGCTGTTTGGGTCTGTGAGTGGGTGTGGGAGTGCTTATGTGTGTCTGTGAATGGGAGTGTGAATGGTGCTATGGGTCTGTGAGTGGCTGTGTGGGTCTGTGACTCTGTATGTGAGTGCCTCTATGTGTCTGTGTGTGACTGGTGCTATGGGTCTGTTAGTGGGTGTGTGAGTGCCTGTGTGGATCTGTGAGTGAGTGTGTGTTTTTGCATGTGTGGCTCTATGAGTGGGTGTGTGAGTGCCTGTATGGTTCTGTGACTAGGTTTGTCAGTGGCATTGTGGGTCTGTGAGCAGGTATGTGAGTGGCTGTGTGGGTCTGTGAGTAGGTGTGTGAATGCCTGTGTGTGTCTGTGAGTAAGTGTGTGAGTGCCTAGGTGTGTCTGTGAGTGGGTGTGTGAGTGAGTGGCACTATGGATTTTAGGCATTTCATACTTAGGGTATTTAAAAGGGAGAAACGTGGACTTTGCTCTCACCAGGAGATGACAATAAAGAATCCATTCATCACAGTCACTACAGACCAGATTGTGCTCCATTAGATCAACGATGCATTCACTGCCATTAAGGATTTCAGATTGTTTTTAATGTGGAATATGAGAGAAAACACATTTGATTAGCCTCTTGTCATGCCCAGAAGTAATGAACGTCTGTGCTTTACAGAAGTGGAGCTTCAACTAGGGCACCTGCTTTGCTAATATTTGTAAGTGCTTCTCATTGAGGTTTAATTTCTGTGAAATGCACACCTGAGCTGGAACCACATTTTTTTTCCAGAAAATGTCTACCCAACTGGAGTACTTTCATCCGAGTAATTAGTAAGTGCTACTTCATTGGGAAAACGTCTTATGCATTTACTGCACTACAGCTGTGTAACAGACCATGGAGTAATGCTTTCAGTGAAAGTGTGTGCATGAAATTTTGGTAATATGATTGTTCCTCGATCGTCTTCATCTACAGATCTGTGACAACATGAATCTCATTCTGAGAAGACGGCCAGAATAAAAAGAGGTGAATCTTCTTTGTTTGTTGGAGATGTCCTCGTATTCCTCTGTATCAATGCATCACCAAAATTGGCTGGAAACATGCTTTTTGTTAAGCTGTCCATCAATGTGTGTAAAGGCAGGAAGACTTTGCACAGTGCTATGGAATACAGGGATGGGGGCCCCTGGGGCCCGGCAACAGTTGAATGGGGGAGGGGGGCTGTGCACACCCCTCCCTGGGCCAATTACGGCCCCGGGGACCCCATTTCATTGTTATATCGGGTGCCCTAGAGCCCACCCAGGGTACCCAGTCTGCACCGTTGGAGACCGCGGGGAGCCTGAATGACATGCTCATACACCCATCTAAACTTGGTTTGACTGTTTTGGTACTCAAGAACCCATAATGCAATTCAACCCACTCATCGAAACTAATGAGTCCCGAGCACTCCACTACGGATTTTGAATGTATCCCCCAGAGACATAACAGCCAGCAGGCATTTCAAAAATGTAACCTGTGAGGAAGCACGCAGCACGAGAACGGCTATTCAAAAGAACTTCAGGCAAGTGATGTCGTCCTCTCATTGAGCCTATGTTAGTAAGGATTAGCGCGATTACAATAGACAACACGCAGCACTTAACAATACGGAGCTTGTCAGAAGCAGTGTACACATGGAGCAAATAGAATATGCACAGGCATTTAAACATGGGGGTTGCCCTCAATCATTCCGAGCTCGTCGCGGTCAATTTTCTGAAGCCGGCTTTCGAGCATTTGTCAACCTACTTGGTTTAAATAACACACAAGACAATGCACGATCACACGCTCATGTGTGGGTTTAATCACACGCCTCACAGATACGGGGCTTAGAAGTCACCATCAATCTGAAGACCAGAGAGTTTCAAAAGACAAAGGCAAGTCTCCTTGTTACCCTATCCAACTAGGTATATTATGCAGCGTGGATTACACACAATCATTGAAAATGTTTCACACTTTCTTCCGACAGGAATCGGATAACAATTACGGCTCCGCCCCTGATTTTTTACGGAAACTCTCACTAAGGACAAGTGCAACGTTCCACATTTTCAAATCACTGAAGGTACATTGCCAATGCAACAAGTATTCAACAGTGGGACAGGGGTTTTCAAAGTCACCCGCGTATAACACAAGCATTTGTTTATTTCCAACAGACACGACCAGCTCCAGGTCCTGATGAGAACCCCATAACCGATTTGGAGTTTGAAACGCGTTGACCCCAGCTTCTGGGATAAGATACCCGCAGTGTGTTTTGGGAGAGATTTTGCATTAATACCACTCTCCAATTGACAACACTTTAAGTTGAAGTTCCCAGAGCTATATACACTGGCAGGAGAAAATAAACATTGAGTTGGAAAAAGTTAAATCTTCCACCTAGTGTTTCAGATTCCAGTAAAGGACTGGTCATACATGTCGTATAAGTGAACATGTCAAAAAGTCTGTATATATTTTTGTACATATATTTGTCATCTATGTGATTTGTATATTGTTGGTAAATAAGTTGAAAAATCATGTGTTGCCCTTTATGATGACAT
This sequence comes from Calotriton arnoldi, assembly GCA_963921515.1. NCBI lineage: Eukaryota > Metazoa > Chordata > Amphibia > Caudata > Salamandridae > Calotriton > Calotriton arnoldi. The sequence goes on from CAWUFW010010005.1 coordinate 324,320, forward strand.
GACTAAAATGCATAAAACATTTTTCTGAATAAGATTAAGAAAAGTGAAATAAATCACACCGGCTTATGAATTAAGGACATCGGCTCGTTCATTGTTAGAGGGTCAGTTTATTCCTACTCTGACCCCTTTTCTTTCTTTTCAAAGTTTTTTGTGGGACTCAGCTGAAGCTGAGTGCCAAGACAGCTGCCAACACTTCCTGGTTGAAATGTTGGCAATCGGATTTCAGCACGGGGACTGTCGGATCCACGGTGGATCCGCACCCCTAGATATACAAATTTGGTCTTCATTTAATTTCTCTAAAACTACTGAACGGATTTACACCAAATTACAAACAGCACGCTTTCTAGACCAAGAGCTGGTTTTCTACCAAATTTGGTGTAATTCCATCCAGCCGTTTGGGCTGCAGCCGTGTTCAAAATCTCCATAGGAATTTAGCTGGGGAAAATACGTTTTGCCCCCCCCCTTTTTCTGCCCCGGCTGACGGATCACCCCAAAACTTTCCAGACAGCAGCTGAATTGAGCATCAGATTTTTTGGGAAAATTTTCAAGAAGATTCATCAAATGACATGAAAGATATAGGCAACTCCAAAAACATTTTCCTATGTAAACTAGTTCCTAACTATTACTACCTACTGGCGATATTTAATACACTTACCTGTGAAATACTTACATTTTCATTGTAAAGGCATTCATGGTAAAGCCATATTTGTAGTAAAAGAAGGCATGGTAAAGACATCCATGGTAAAGACGCATGCATTGTAATGGACGTGGTGTAAAGGTAATGCTTGGTTCTGGTCACGTTCTAAAGGCTATTTTCCCCTGGACCCACAACAAAATGAGACAGAAGTCTAGTATGACAAGGCAGGGTCTTTCAGCAACCAAACAGAGGATTCATAAAAATTGTGATCTGATTCTGTTTGATCCCCTTCAAAGGTGCTACATAGTTACCCGTGGCTCGGGCAGGTCTTTCACACAGGTTTTGACACTGTTGTGCCAACAGAAGGAGCAGTAGCCCTCACCCTGCTCTCAGAGGAGTTATAACTGCCCATTCAGGGCGACCTATCTACCAAAGTGGTTTATTGTGTGGCTCCTGGAAGTTATTTCACACCTCATTAATAAAGGCTAAGGATCGGCGGGGCAGCCGCTGGAGCCCTAATGCAAATTATCCTCCAGGAACTTCAGGCAGGATAAATGTAACTTTCTAAAAGTTACTTTTCCTTAACACTTACTAAAAATCCAACTTCACAATTAAATTGGATTTTAATAACTATTGAAGATAGTGGTATAAATATTTTCCTTTCTAGTCTCAAACCCAAGATAGCAGTGTTCATATTTTAATCTGTACTATGATTTTCTGTATAGAACTGACAGGTGTGCCAAAGTGTAAATAGCTCTTGAGGCCTTGTCAATGCAGGGACATGGTGACATACATTTTCTATGTGTTACGCTTTAAAATTTACCATGCACCCTACCTTGTAGGTTACAAGGCCTACATATGGGTGACTTTTTCATATTTAAAAGGGAGGTCTTTGTCTATCAAAAAAAGGTTATTTTAACAAGTTGTATTGTAGGTTTTACACTGCAGCAGTCAGGTTACAATGGGATGCCTGAAGCCATGTTTTGAAGGCTCACTCTGTGGATCACATAATTGTGCTACAGTCCACAAGTGACATTTAACCTCCAGGCCTTAGGTGCATCTTCTAGACCATATAGTAAGGACTTGTAGGCAAGTTAAATGTGTCAATTAGGAATAAGCCCATTTAACCATGTTTAAAAGGGAAACACAGGCACTTGCTTATAGGGCATGTTATACAGAGTTAAAAAAAAAATAGCAAAATCGTTTCCAGAAAAAAGCAACAAAATCTGGATTGACCATGCAGAAAACGCAGATTTCCTGCACCATCCCACTCTTTAATCAGAAAAGGAAGGCCTAGTAGCAAGATCGGAACTGGTGAAGCCACAGATTGTAGGAACATCTCCGCCACAAGTGTATTAGCCCAGCATGTTATCGTATCTGTTTACGACCCGAGGAGTAACAGCTGCACTATAAAAGGGCCACTGGAATGGGAAGGACCACATTGTGTAACAGGGTTGACTAAATTATGTAGATTAATGCGGTGTAGCATTACTTTTTATTTTGTCAGTTCTTTTTTATACATGTTAAAACTGTCTGTAAACAAGTTTAATCTCATTAGTATCAGTTTAAAATACAACTGCAGCAATAAGCATCTTATAGGTGGGCAGTAAACCTTTATGAATGACCCTCCGCTGTGCAGCAACATGTCACTGCGTTTTAGTAACTATTGATCTGTTTAGTATGTTTTTTTGCCGAAAACTGCAAATTATGCAGCATATGTCAGACTATATGGCAAATGTGACAAATCCATAATCCATAATTACGCGTAAAATGCTGCATCTACAGAATCGCATCATTCCAGTGGCCCTATCTATAATGTATTTCTGTCTACTCATGTGACAAAATGAGGGCATTTGTAGGGAGAGTATAAATGCACAGACACAGGTACTCAAAAATAGGGTGTCTGTTCTTTAAGGGCCACATGCATCAAGGAAAAAACCGGTCGCAAACGGGCAGATTCTCAGAATCTGCCCCTTTGCGACTGGTATTTTTGCATTTGGGATGCATCATCCCAAAAGCAAAAATCGCAAATTGCGATTGCATGTAAGGAATTGTAAATTGCGATGCCTTGAATGCAATGCAAGATGCCATTTAAAATAGCCATTTCGCTATTAGGGTCCGCTAATTACCGGGAAATTATACCTGATGGTAATTAGCGAAAACTTTGAAAAATGCACTTAAGTACATTTTTCAAAGTTCCAGGTTACACACACACATGCCCTGGGGCATATGTGTGCGCAACATGTGTTCACATATCAATTTCAGGGGTGCAACAGGGTGTCCTTTTGGCACCCTTGCACTCTTGAAATTGCATGCGCAATTTGCGAGTACATATTGGGTACTCCCAAATTGCGCGTGCAATTTCTATTGATTCCTATGGGCCTCTAGGCCCATAGGAATGAATGGGCAGCAATTCCTTAATTGCGACTCGCAATTTGCGACTCGCAATTAAGGAATGTTTAGGAATCGCTATTTTTTAAGGGATTCCTACATGCATAAGCATTTGCGATTCCTTATTAGCGAATCCTTATTTTTCGCTAATTAGGAATCGCAAATGACATTTTTGATGCATCTGCCAGTAAGTTCCTTCTAATTATGTTAGCGAGCTCTGCCTTCTGTGAGCACCTCGGGAGATTAACAGGAGGAGGCAGGACGGCACCAGCACATGTTGTCAGTGCTGCCATGGAATTGTTGCCATTGCTTTTCTTTATATAAAAGGCACCTGCACTACACCTTCCCATTCTGTATCTGTGTTATATTACTGAAACTTGACGAGTCTTTTTCATTTAAGAGGAGTCAAAACTTTTCAATTGTCTGTGTTTTTTTGTTTAAAATAGTGCCATGAGCATGGCCACTGGAATTATGTAATTCTGCAGCTGTAGCATATTCCGCATAATTATGAACTTGCCACATTTGCCACATAATCCTTTGTCTGCTGCATGATCTTCACATTTCACCAAAGCAAAATAAATATTCTTTCTAGCTCAAAAGGATTGAAAAATACTAAAATGCAGCACAATATTTTGCTGCATTGTAGAAGGCCCTTTGCAAATGTTTCAGTTTTTCTATTGTATTTCCGTGTTAAAGTTGTACTAAAGAGGTGCAACTTTTTCCAGGACACGTGTTAATGTGTAAAAATAGAGAACTAATACTATCACAAAATGTGCCACATACCACTGAGTAATTTAGCTTTTTGCCACATAATTTAGTAAACCTTTCACATAATTTGGTTTTCCCCAGCCACATAATTCTAGTGGCCCTTGTGATAAGTTAGAAATAATGTCACAGCAGAAGGAAAATATAACAAAGTACTACTAAGATATATATCCTGATTGTATGCCCAATTCACTTACCTTTCTTGCAATGGCAACATCCTTCACACTGTTTCTGCCATAAAATAGTTTTCATCTCTTCATTAGTGTGACGACAGCTTGCAATCTGGATATAACAGAGGTGTCTCAGGTAACCCTTCTGTTTATGCATGTGCAATAATAGCAGCTTTTCCCTGTGGCCTCACCCCATCTCCAAGCACTTAAAGTACCTCAAGGCATTGGCGTTAGAGATGAAAGTTGCACAATTAGTTTTTGATTGCGAGCCTGCGGTCCTGTGTGATTATCATTTTCATTCAAAAAGAGAACAGATGATGGTTTACCAGGCGCTGCCGCTACAGGTAAGAGCGGTGGGGCAGGGGAGTAGACAGACGACGGGATAGGGAAAATAAAATAAATAAATAAATAAAACCACTTTTCTTGCACTCACCGCATCGCTTGCGCAAATCAAATGGTTTTATTTATTTAATTTTCCCTATCTCGTCGTCTGTCGACTCCCCCCTCCCCGCCCTGCTCCTCCGCTCTTACCTGTACTGGCTGTGCCTGTAGTTTACTGCTTGTGTATGGGCCTTTGGGTGGGCCATGGGGCTATCATGGGAGGGCCTGGGTCGCCCTCTAGAACCAGGCCTGCCCCACACCATGGGAGAAAACTCCCTTTGTATGGAGGCGATTAGTTTTACATTTTTCAATAACAAATTCCCACTTTTAAGTTTGATTATGAAAAATGTAAAACTTTGGAAAGGTTTGACGGAGGTCCACGGGGTTTGACAGAGCAGGCCGTCAAGCTTTTACAATGACAGGAACTATTGAGATCGGGGTTCCTGTCAATGTTAAGAGTTGTCCGCAGGGCAGGGGACAACTCTACATTCGGTGAGCAGAGGCCATTGGGATGGCTGGTGCAAATTCTTCTGCCTGCCGTACTCTAAATCATCCCCGTAGTCCTTTCTGTTGGTCCTAATTTATATGAATATTCCCTGAAATTGTATGCACATCTTAGACATTTTGGAGCCAATTCATAAAGTCATGAAAGAATACTTTAAAAAGTACTATAGGAATACACCCCATAATGGTTTAGGCATTTTAAATGGGGAAGAAACTAACAGTGTTTTCACCGAGTGATATGCATATTGGTGCCCATGACACATAGAGTATAATTTGTAAAATGTAAAAAAAATAAGCTAAATACAGGGGAATGCAACAATATCCTGTTCGTATCAGTGCATGTATACAGCCGCAGGCTCAACAAGGACAGAAAACAGGCCCAGAAACAAAAATAAAAGAGTCCCCCCATCAGCATATTAGATAAGTAAAAATGGGCCCACGTTTGCAATACAAAGCAGTTTTGAACATGTAAAGACAAGCGCTATAAATGGTTTGCAAGATTTGGGCGACTGCATGCGTTTGTGCTTGCTGCAGGCAATGTTTGTGATAATACGAGAGAAAAAAAATGGGCCCACCAGCCGATAAAGCCGACTCACAAACAGCCATAAAACCGGCCCATACACTGGCATGTCAGCCCTCCAAGCACTGTCTTACTGCCCTAGAGGTCAGTACGACCCTGTTAACACCACAGTCTGCTTTTCCATGTCAAGCTCTGAGCCTTAATAATCAGAGGTCTGTCTGTTGTTTATTTTTAATGACATCGTGTACTGTTTTGCTCCATATAAACATTATCGAATGATTTCCATTAAAATGAAAGCACCCAAGGAATTATATCAGTATTTATTCTTCCACATATTGTGTTCCACGAAAGTGCATTTTGCTTTCAAAGGGGCGCTTAGATGTTCCTTATGGAACAGAGCTCTTATACCAGCAGCACTTTTGAAACCGAAATCACCGCAAACACCTCATAATGGCGCCTCAGCGCGTGCCAAGAATGCTCTTAAAAGCACACACTGCATGCCCAGTCGGTTTTGTATCAGGCCTGTGTGTGACCACTGGCGTTTGGCAACCTTGCGGGTAGTTCGTGGGTGGACTGGCGAGCCGACCATTCACAGCCGCACAAAATCAAAGAGGCGGGGCCTGAGGATGAGGTGGCGGGCAGTACTTCCGGTTCAGACATCTGGTCTGAACTACAGACAAGGGCTTGGTATCATCCTGGGAAGTTTTTACATTTGATGGGCCGGATTAAGGGAAATCCGCGCCTTTTTGCTCCATTTCAAACGACGCTAAACAATACCACCAACAAGGACCGCATTAATGAGAAATTAGTGCTTGGTGAGCAGAAGTGGATATAGCGAAACCTTGATTAGTCTTTTCTCAGTGTCCTTGGTGCACAAGCAAGACGTCAAAAGTAGCAAATTCCCCTTTTTATTGGTCTGATGCAATAACAGTAAGCTTTTCAGAAAGAGTTAATTAAAAGCTTAAGGCCTCATTCATGGCGCTTGTTCCATGTTCTTTCCTTGCGCCCTTTCTTCTTTTTCAGCCTCTTTCAATGGCGAAAGTGCTGTGGCAGATAAGTTCGTTATCAAACGACTCTGATTTTTATTCTTTACTTGCGCAATACAAATTCCAATTTGGCATGCACGCTTCCACCTCGGCACTATTAGTTCTGCAGATCAAACAGCCTGGTCTTTCAGAAATACAATCGTGATGTAGTTCTCTGAAATTAGCCCAGAGTATGCGAGGTCATTATATCGGATTTATTAACTTCAATAAAATCCATAATTCACAATATTTTATCAATTCAGTGATTTTTACAGCTCTTGGGGGTTTCGAAGAAAGCTAATGAGAACTTTAGCATACGATGAAAGCAATGGAAGGTCTGCCTAACTTACGACTATGTTCTGCACTGCGAGTTCCCATTATAACTGCTACACGTTCACACTACAATTAACATATGGGTAAGTATGATGAACATAGTGTGGCATTTCCAGACATGGAAATGGGCAACAGACCAGGGCAGCCTGTCCAAGATGTCCGTTCTTCCCGTCTACTCTTGGTACACACAGGGGAGTAGCTTCCATTGATACATCAGGTGCAGTGGTACCGGGGCCCACAACCCAGAGGGGCCCATTGAACTCTGATTATTGAGGTATTCCACAATTCATATACAAGCAAGGAGGGGGCTTTGTTCTTCCTTGTCCTAGGGCCTATGAAACACTGGCTACACTGCTGGGTACACAGAACCAACATGGTTGTTACCACTTGTACACCAAAGGCCTTATTGAATTAATAAGATGTTTTTGATGAGAAAAGTTTGGTGGGAAGGTATTCAAAGTCAGCAAAAACATTTTTATAATATATGTTTTTTAACGTTACTCCAGGACCTCCCTTCATTAAGCTCCAGCCAGTCAACCATGACTTTTAATTCTAGAAATAATTTCAGCTAACAAATATTTGCCTCTTCTACTGCACTTTTTCTAGAAAGGAATGTGAAAGCCTCAAACATTATGCCTCTTTCTGTTACACATGTTTAGTTATTGATGTTCTAGTATATTTTAAAGTATTCACTTTTACTGAATGCAATTCTTCTATATCTCAATCCATTTGTTTGAATTTTAGTCACCTTTAACCCCTTCGCTGCTAGGCCTTTTCCGCCCTGTGCTAAGCCTTTTTTTGGCTATTTGGGGTAGTTCGCGCTTAGGCCCCTGTAACTTTTTGACCACATAAGGTATCCACGCCAAATTTGCGTCCTTTTTTTCCAACATCATGGGGATTCTAAAGGTACCCAGGGTTTGTGGATTCCCCTGGAGGGGACCCAGAAATTAGCCAAAATACAGTGAAATTTTGTTTTTTGGGGGAAAAATGGGAAAAAAGGGCTCAAGATGAAAGCGTCTGGTTTTTTCCCTGCAAATGGTATCAAAAAAGGGGTTGTGGTGCTGAAATCACCATCTTCCCAGCTTTCAGGGACAAGCGGACTTTTGTCAGAAAACCAACATTTTTTACACAGTTTTGGCATTTTTCTGGGACATAGCCTATTTCTGCTATTTTTTGTGCTTTCAACCTCCTTCCAGTTAATGGTAGAAATGGGTATGAAAGCAATAATGGATCCTGGGAAGCTATACATTTTAGAAAAGTAGACAAAATTCTGAATTCAGCAAGGGGTCATTTGTGTAGATCCTTCAAGGTTTCTTCATAGAAACTAACAGTTAAATATAGGAAAAATTGAAAATTAGTTGAAAAAAACAGCCATTTGTGTCAACGTTTTCACCTGTAACTTCTTCTAATTATGACAGCTGTTTGAAAGCAATATACCGTTACATTTGCTGGACCTTTCTGGTTGTGGGGATATATAGGACTTGTAGGTTCACTGTTAGACCTGGCATCCTTGGCGTGGGTCTCCATTCCATTTTTACGTAATGCCTCCACTGTTGCCGATATGTTTTTGCTGGACTAGATGCTCATGGGCACTTTGCCGCTGCTAATCAGTGCCAAAGTGCAAGTGCTCCCTATCGTAAATTGATGTATGTATTAGTGACTCCATGATTGGATGATTGGTTTACTTGTCAGTCCCTAGTACAGTGCACTCAGTGTGCCCAGGGCTTGTAAATCCAATGCCGCTGGTGGGCTTGCAGCACTGGTTGTGCCACCCACAGAAGCGGCTTGTAAAATGTGTCTCAGGCCTGCCATCGCAGAGCCTGTGTGCAGCCTAGGGCTGCCATGTCGACTTGGTGAGTACACCCACTTACCAGTCCCTAAACCTTCCCTTTACTGCATGTTGGTCACCCCTAAAGTAGGCCCTAGGGCAGGGTGCATTGTAAGTATAAGGTAGGACATGCCCTGGTGTGGGTGGCATGTCCTAATAGTGAATTACAGCCATTTTCGTTTTCACTATTGCAAGGCTACCTGCTCCCCATAGGCCAGCATGGGCAGACTGACTATTACACCTTATAGTCAGAACTGACCCAGGAACATGGTAGAAAAACGAATTTAGTATGCCTGAACTCAGGATGATAAAATACATCTTTTAGTGAAGTTGGTTTTGACATTCTGTGTTTGAAAATACCACTTTTAGAAAGTGGGTATTTTCTTGCCTAACTATCCAAGCCTGCCTCTGCTAGGTTGTGTATTCCTTGTCTGGAGATTGAGTGACAGGGGCTAGGGGTGGCTACAGGAGACAGGGTGAGTCAGCGCAGGGCTGAATAGAAAGATCTGCATCCAGAGTGGAGGGAGGAGTTGCACCTGGGTCTGAATAGGGCTGTGCCTGCCTTCCACAATGCTGGCTCCACCTCCTGCCGGGCGGCTGAGCACTCTGCCCCACATTCTGAAAGGAAAGAAGGAGTCAGAAAAACAAAGTGCTCCAGGACTGACCAGAACTGGTTTTGGACTAGGCAGAGGCCTCTCTGCCTCCAGAGAACAAAGAGAATCAGGGTATAAGAGGGGCACCCAGACCCCAGGAAGATTAGATCACTTTTGGGAACAAGAAGAAACCTTTGCTGAGGAGCGGAACCAAGAAGAAACTGAGGAGAGACTATCCCTAAGCTGAAGTGCTGCTTGGGGATTGGCCTGCAGTGGTTTGCCTGACTGCCAAAGAAAGGAGAAAGGAACTTTTGCTTTGCTGTGTCTTTCATCAACTTGTGAAGGATCTCCAAGGGCTTGGAAGAGAGCTTGCCCCCTGACCGAAGTCCCAGGGCCATTGGACTTCACCCCCTTTGTGAATTGCTGCTGGAAACTCTGTTTCAGTGGCTACAGAGGTAGGGAGCTGTGACCGACTCTCACGACCGACTCGGTGTCCTGTAAGCACCGCATCGAAGCACCGTCTCGCCCTGCAACGCACGGCCCTGGTCTCACCGACTCCGTCCAACGAGCCGCTGCCTGCACCGCATCGAGGGACAACGCGTCCTGCAACGCTTCGCTACGCTGAATCGAACTGGTCCGACCGACACGGTCACTGCTGCTGAGTTCGAGTCCTGTGACACGCACCGGAGTTGGGCACCGCTCGCACGCTTTGCGACGCACCGCCCGACTCGCACCGCTGTCCGGACTGATCGACGCCAGCTCCTGAATCCGGCTCCGTCGCCGCACCGCAACCTGCCAGCACCGCATCGAAGCACCGTCTCGCCCTGCAACGCACGGCCCTGGTCTCACCGACTCCGTCTCGACGGCGTCAACGAGCCGCTGCCTGCACCGCATCGAGGGACAACGCGTCCTGCAACGCTTCCATTTCTGCATCGCGACCGCGATGAACAGCCATCCGGCTCGCACGCCCGTGCCTGCCGCTTCAAGTAAAGGTACTGTGACCGAGTCTGTCTACGCTGTGTTGGCCCGTCTCGACGCGGTCAGCTGGATTTGTTAGACTCTGTTTGTTCTCGACATCGCCGTAGCCGGAGGAGGCTACCGACTCGCACAGAACCTTGAATTAAGCCTTTTTGATCAGAACTAAGCACTCTTGACAGTATTGTGGATTATTTTTGTCGTTTATGGTCTTGTGATAAATCTATATAAAGTATACCTATTTTTATAAATATATAACCTGTGTGGTGTCCATTTGTAGTGTTGTCACTTGATTACTGTATGTGTTCACAAATGCTTTACACACTGCCTCTGAACTAAGCCTGTCTGCTCGTGCCAAGCTACCAAGAGGGTGAGCAGGGGTTATTTCAGGAGTGTACCTACTTTCCTGACTAGACTCAAGGGTCCCTATTTGGACAAAGGTACCTACCTCTGCCAACTAGAGACCCCCAAATCTAACATTGGTGGTCAGCGGTGAGGATTCTGGACTTGCATTTGTGACTCATGTACAGTGATTGGTGAACACTACTTAGTGAGTGCAGACCAAAACGCAACCACATACTTTTATAGCATTTTTTCTGGGATTTCCTATTTTGCAAATTCCAAGTTCAGTCACTATGGAGAAACCAGCATCAGTAGCCTCTGTTGAGTGTGATTGGGAAGAAGAGAGGCTAGAATGCTACACCCTCAAGCAGCTCAGGCAATTCTGCAAAAGTTTAAAGTGTCCATGACCGGGCTCTCCAGGAAGGAGGACCTTCAAAGGCGCTGAGGGCCTGGGTCGAATCAAGGAGTGCCCCTGTGGAGGGGGCTGAGAATGCAGAAGGGCAGCTGGAGGGGCTATTGGGTCTAGGGGCTGGAAGACCACCTTCCCCAGTAGGTAGCAGTGTTTCTGCCAGAGGACTGTCTCCAGAGGAGTTGGAGGACAGGAAAGAGAGTAGGATGCACGAAATGGAGCTGACCAAGCTCAAGCTGAATGGGCAGTTAGAATTCCAAATGCAAACTAGGAAATTGGCCCTAGAGGAAAAGAAAATGCAGTTTGAACATGAGAAAGTTTTGAGGAGTTGGAATTGAAGGCCAAGAGCTTAGAGATTACTCCCTCTGGTGGCAGTGTACCGCCTGTGTGCCTGTTGAAGCTAGGGTGTATATTCCAAAAGATGTGGTTAAGGAATTTTTAAAAATGATGACATTGGGCAGTGGTTCAAAGCCTATGAGGTAGCCATGTCTTCCCACCGGGTCCCTGAGAAGGATTGTGGAGCGGGGTTGTGGGGACGGTTCCTCAGTGAAGGGCGGGATACCTTGTTGGATTTGCCCTCTGAAGTCTATAATTCGTACAGCCACATGAAGGATGCCTTAATGACTAGGTATGGTTTGACCCCTGAGCTTTATAGGCAAAGGTTCAGGAACTGTAGTAAGATTGAAAGCAGTACCTGTGTTGAATATGTGACCTTCTTTTGCAGAGCCTTGGATGGTTGGGTAAAGGGTAGCAAAGCAACTGATTTTCAGGCGCTCTTTGATTTGATTGCCTGGGAGCACTTGTCCGGTAATTGTTTTCCTGAGCTACGCCAGCACCTGATTGATAGTAAGCTGACTAACCCTAGGCAGCTTGCTGAGGAGGCGGACCGCTGGGTGAGTACCCGGGTCCACAAGGGTCACGTGGGAGACTCCGCCAAGGGTGGGCAGGGTCCCCAGCAGAAGAGTGGGGGGACAAGGGTAAACAGAAGGAGTTCCATAAAGGGCCCCAAAGTAAACCCCAAGGGAACCAAGGGAAAGGTTCTCAGCCTCCCCTGAGAAGAAGCCAGTGGCCCTGACAGGCCCCCTGTTCACCAGGGACCACTGGTATGTTACAAGTGTGGCGCCCCTGGCCACAAGGCAAGCGATCCTCGTTGCCCTTTGCATGGAAAACCAGCACCCACCAGTGCAGTCCCCCGGCAGTTGGCTAGTGTAGCCCTGGGGGAGGAGTTGGGTGCCCAAGGTGGGGGGATCCCACAGTGTTTTCCCTTGTCTCATTAGGAGACTCTGAGTTGGTCCCTAGGACCCCGCTGCCTGAGAACACTAAGAAATACAGGCAGTGGGTGACCATCAATGGCCATAGGGTGGAGGCTCTGAGAGACACAGGAGCCAGTGTGACAGCTGTCAAGTGTCACCTGGTGTCTAAAGAGCAGGTTATCCCTGATGCATTCTATCCGGTTGTTGCCGCTGACAACACAGAGAGTCACTGCAAGGTGGCTCAGGTTCCCTTTGAGTGGGGGGTCTTGGGTACTCTTCAAGTAGCTGTGAGGCCAGCCATGCCTGTTGACTGTTTGTTAGGGGAACGATTTGGAGAGCTCACCTTGGGCTAAGGTGGAGCGGAGTGCACATTTAGAAATGTTGGGCTTGCCTGATTGGGCATGTGTGACCACCCGGTCAATGGCAGCTAAAGGTGTTCAAGAGGACCTGGAGCCTGAGAGGAGGCCCAGGTGCCTGCCGGAGAGAGAGGAGGCAGGGGCGCGGGAAGCCGGCCCCGAGGTTCCCACGGTCCAGGAGGAGGCAGACCCTGAGGGGGATGCCCTGGAGCCTACAGGGGAACAGGTAGCTGAACTGGGGGACCTACCTGAGCTGACCCATTGGCAGCAAGAAGGAGGACCCTCCAGGGAAGAGTTCTGCGAGGAGCAGAACACATGCCCTTCTCTCGTGGGTCTGAGGCAACAGGCCACAGACCAGGCAGCAGGTGATCAGTCTGGATCACATTGGGTTTACTGGGAGAATGGTCTCCTGTATTCAGAGCCTAAGGTTGCTGAGCCTGGGTCAGCCCGTGTGCTGGTGGTACCCCAGCGCTTCAGAGCCTTCCTACTGGGGTTGGCTCATGATGTACCGTTAGCAGGACATCTGGGGCAGGACAAGACCTTTGACAGGCTTGTTACCCATTTCTATTGGCCCCAGATGCGCAGGAGTGCCTCCACTCACTGCAGGACATGCCAGACTTGCCAGGCAAGTGGAAAGAGTGGGAGGAAGCACAAGGCTCCTCTCCAGCCATTCCCTGTGGTCAGCACCCCCTTTGAACGGGTGGGTATTGACATTGTGGGGCCACTGGACCCCAAGACAGCCATGGGCAACAGGTTTATCCTGGTCTTGGTGGACCATGCCACCCGGTACCCTGAAGCCATCCCTCTGAGGACAGTGACGGCCCCCGTGGTGGGACGGGCACTGATGGGAATTTTCTCACGTGTGGGATTCCCTCAAGAGGTGGTGTCTGACAGAGGTACCAACTTCGTGTCCAAGTACATGAAGTCCCTGTGGCAGGAGTGCGGTGTAACCTACAAGTTCACCACTCCTTACCACCCTCAAGGAAATGGGCTGGTTGAGAGATTCAACCGGACCCTCAAGGAGCATGATTATGGGTCTGGAAGAACCCATGAGGCGTAAATGGGACGTCCTCTTACCCTGCCTGTTGTTTGCATACCGGGAGGTGCCACAGAAGTCTCTAGGGTTCAGTCCCTTTGAGCTCCTCTATGGACACCGGTGCGAGGACCTCTGAGTTTGGTCAAGGAAGGCTGGGAGCAATCTCCCAGGAAACCTCCCCAGGATGTATACAGTTATATGCTGGCCTTCAGGAACCAGACTAGGCGTTTCAGAGAACTTGCTGAGGCAAATCTGGAAGCCAGCCAGGAGGAGATGAAGCGGTGGTACGACCAGAATGCCACTCTGGTAGAGCTTCAGCCTGGTCAGAAAGTGTGGGTCATGGCCCCTGTGGAGCCTTGTGCGCTCCAGGACAGGTGGACCGGCCCTTTACGGTGGTGGAGCGCAAGAGTCCAGTTACCTATTTGGTGGACTTGCAGTCTCCCAGGAACCCCTTGCGGGTCCTGCATGTGAACCGCCTGAAGCCCCACTTGGAGAGGTCCCAAGTGGGCATGCTCTGCTTCACAGATGATGGAATGTAGGAGGAGACCGAGCCTCTTCCTGACCTCCTGTCAGCCCGAGAGCAAGATGGATCAGTGGAGGGAGTAAACCTCTCGACCTCCCTGACACCTGAGCAGCAGGGTGACTGTCGCCAACTGTTGGGACAGTTCCCTGACCTGTTCTCCCTGGTTCCCAGTGTCACTCATTGGTGCGTCCATGATGTGGACACTGGGGACAGTCTTCCTGTGAAGCACAAGGCTTACAGGGTGACTGACAGGGTCAGAGCCTGCATCAAGGAGGAGGTCTCCAAGATGTTTGCGCTAGGGGTGATTGAGTCCTCTAACAGCCCTTGGGCCAGCCCAGTGGTCTTGGTTCCAAAGGCTGCCGCGCCTGGTGCCACACCAGAACTCCGGTTCTGTGTGGACTACAGGGGACTCAATTCCGTCACCAGGACTGACGCCCACCCCATCCCCAGAGCTGATGAGCTCATAGATCGGTTAGGGGCTGCGCGGTACCTCAGCACGTTTGACTTAACGTCTGGGTACTGGCAGATCGCCTTGACTGATGGGGCAAAAGAGAGGTCAGCATTCTCCACCCCAGATGGGCACTACCAGTTCCGGGTGATGCCCTTTGGGATGAAGAATGCCCCTGCCACCTTTCAGAGGTTGGTCAACCAGGTGTTGGTTGGACTGGAGGATTTCAGTGCCGCCTACCTGGATGACATCGCAGTGTTCAGTGCCAGTTGGGAAGAACATCTGCGTCACCTCTGGGAAGTGTTGATGGCGCTGCGGAGGGCAGGCCTCACAATCCAAGGCAAGTAAGTGCCAGATTGGGCAGGGTTCTGTGGTGTACTTGGGACACCAGGTTGGGAGGCGGCCAGGTGGCGCCCCTCCAACCGAAAATTGATACCATTCTGGCTTGGGAGCCCCCAAGACCCAGACAGAGGTGAGAGCCTTCCTAGGACTCACCGGGTATTACCGGAGATTCGTCAAGGGGTATGGCAGCATTGTTGCCCCCTTGACAGAGCTGACTTCCAGAAGCAGCCCAGGAAAGTGATTTGGACTGACGCCTGTCAAAAGCTTTTGACACTTTGAAGACTGCCATGTGCACGGCGCCTGTGCTCCAGGCACCCAACTTCTCCAATGAGTTCATCGTTCAGACGGACGCTTCAGAGCATGGTGTAGGGGCTGTTCTATCACAGATCAATGAGGAGGGCCTAGACCAACCTGTAGCCTTCCTCAGTAGGAGGTTACTTCCCGGGAACAGAGATGGAGTGCTATTGAGCGGGAGGCATTTGCTGTGGTCTGGGCTCTGAAGAAGCTGAGACCATACCTGTTTGGGACTCACTTCCGGGTTCAGACAGACCACAGGCCCCTCAGATGGTTGATGCAGATGAGGGTGAGAATCCAAAGCTGTTGAGGTGGTCCATTTCCCTACAGGGGATGGACTTTACTGGTGGAACACCGCCCTGGTACAGAACACGCCAATGCTGATGGACTGTCCAGATTTTTCCGCCTTAGCGATGAGAACTCCCTAGGGGTAGGATAGTTCTCCCCACATTTCAGCTGGAGGGGACACGTGTTAGACCTGGCATCCTTGGCGTGGGTCTCCCTTCCATTTTTCGTAATGCCTCCACTGTTGCCGATATGTTTTTGCTGGACTAGATGCTCATGGGCACTTTGCCGCTGCTAATCAGTGCCAAAGTGCAAGTGCTCCCTATCGTAAATTGATGTATGTATTAGTGACTCCATGATTGGATGATTGGTTTACTTGTCAGTCCCTAGTACAGTGCACTCAGTGTGCCCAGGGCTTGTAAATCCAATCCCGCTGGTGGGCTTGCAGCACTGGTTGTGCCACCCACAGAAGCGGCTTGTAAAATGTGTCTCAGGCCTGCCATCGCAGAGCCTGTGTGCAGCCTAGGGCTGCCATGTCGACTTGGTGAGTACACCCACTTACCAGTCCCTAAACCTTCCCTTTACTGCATGTTGGTCACCCCTAAAGTAGGCCCTAGGGCAGGGTGCATTGTAAGTATAAGGTAGGACATGCCCTGGTGTGGGTGGCATGTCCTAATAGTGAATTACAGCCATTTTCGTTTTTCACTATTGCAAGGCTACCTGCTCCCCATAGGCCAGAATGGGCAGACTGACTATTACACCTTATAGTCAGAACTGACCCAGGGAACATGGTAGAAAAACGAATTTAGTATGCCTGAACTCAGGATGATAAAATACATCTTTTAGTGAAGTTGGTTTTGACATTCTGTGTTTGAAAATACCACTTTTAGAAAGTGGGTATTTTCTTGCCTAACTATCCAAGCCTGCCTCTGCTAGGTTGTGTATTCCTTGTCTGGAGATTGAGTGACAGGGGCTGGGGGTGGCTACAGGAGACAGGGTGAGTCAGCGCAGGGCTGAATAGAAAGATCTGCATCCAGAGTGGAGGGAGGAGTTGCACCTGGGTCTGAATAGGGCTGTGCCTGCCTTCCACAATGCTGGCTCCACCTCCTGCCGGGCGGCTGAGCACTCTGCCCCACATTCTGAAAGGAAAGAAGGAGTCAGAAAAACAAAGTGCTCCAGGACTGACCAGAACTGGTTTTGGACTGAGGCAGAGGCCTCTCTGCCTCCAGAGAACAAAGAGAATCAGGGTATAAGAGGGGCACCCAGACCCCAGGAAGATTAGATCACTTTTGGGAAAAAGAAGAAACCTTTGCTGAGGAGCGGAACCAAGAAGAAACTGAGGAGAGACTATTCCTAAGCTGAAGTGCTGCTTGGGGGATTGGCCTGCAGTGGTTTGCCTGACTGTCAAAGAAAGGAGAAAGGAACTTTTGCTTTGCTGTGACTTTCATCAACTTGTGAAGGATCTCCAAGGGCTTGGAAGAGAGCTTGCCCCCTGACCGAAGTCCCAGGACCATTGGACTTCACCCCCTTTGTGAATTGCTGCTGGAAACTCTGTTTCAGTGGCTACAGAGGTAGGGAGCTGTGACCGACTCTCACGACCGACTCAGTGTCCTGTAAGCACCGCATCGAAGCACCGTCTCGCCCTGCAACGCACGGCCCTGGTCTCACTGACTCCGTCAACGAGCCGCTGCCTGCACCGCATCGAGGGACAACGCGTCCTGCAACGCTCGCTACGCCGAATCGAACTGGTCCGACCGACACGGTCACTGCTGCTGAGTTCGAGTCCTGTGACCGCACCGGAGTTGGGCACCGCTCGCACACTTTGCGACGCACCGCCCGACTTCGCACCGCTGTCCGGACTGATCGACGCCAGCTCCTGAATCCGGCTCCGTCGCCGCACCGCAACCTGCCAGCACCGCATCGAAGCACCGTCTCGCCCTGCAACGCCACGGCCCTGTTCTCACCGACTCCGTCTCGACGGCGTCAACGAGCCGCTGCCTGCACCGCATCGAGGGACAACGCGTCCTGCAACGCTTCCATTTCTGCATCGCGACCGCGGCAGAACAGCCATCCGGCTCGCTGCGCCCGTGCCTGCCGCTTCAAGTAAAAGGTACTGTGACCGAGTCTGTCTACGCTGTGTTGGCCCGTCTCGACGCGGTCAGCTGGATTTGTTAGACTCTGTTTGTTCTCGACATCGCCGTAGCCGGAGGAGGCTACCGACTCGCACAGAACCTTGAATTAAGCCTTTTTGATCAGAACTAAGCACTCTTGACAGTATTGTGGATTATTTTTGTCGTTTATGGTCTTGTGATAAATCTATATAAAGTATACCTGTCGTGGGTACTTGGGCCTCCCACACGAGTGAGGCACCATTTTTATCGGGAGACCTGGGGAACGCTGGGTGGTAGAAAATTTGTGTCAGCCCGGTGATGCCACAACTTTCCCACACAAAAATGTGTCGAAAAAGTGGTTTTTTCAGCTAAATTTGAGGTTTGCAGGGGATTCTGGGTAAGAAAACGTTGGGGGATCCACGCAAGCCATACCTCCCTGGAATTCCCCGGGTGTCTAATTTTCAGAAATGTGTGGGTTTGGTAGTTTTCCCTAGATGGCCGCCGAGCCCGGAGCCAAAAACTAATGGGACCCCCCTTGAAAACCAGGTTGGTTTGTGATAGGTAATTTTGATGTCACCTCACTAGGTTTTGGGCCCTTGCCTGTCGCGGGTACTTGACCCACCCACACAAGTGAGGTACCATTTTTCTCGGAACACTTTGGGGAACGCGGAGTGGGTGGAATTTCGTGGATCCACGCAGATTCCAGAACTTTCCACCACAAAAATGTGAGGAAAATGTGGGTTTTTTGACAAAGTTTGAGGTTTGTAAGGGATTCTGGGTAACAGAACCTGGTGAGAGGCACACAAGTCACCCCATCTTGGATTCCCCTTCGTGTCTAGTTTTCAAAATTGTACAGGTTTGCTAGGTTTCCCTATGTTCCGGCTGCGCAAGGGCCAACAATCCACAGGTAGGCACATCCTGAAGAAAATTCAGTGCCTAGTGGGCTTTCTGCCGCCCTGGGGAGGGGGAAAATCGAGGGCTATTGCCCCGATATGCCCCCAAGGGGGCAGAAAGACTGTGGCTATTCTTTTGGGGGGGTGGGGGCATTGGGATGCCCATTCTGGGAAGCCCCCACCCCTACTAATAGAAAAGCCAGCATAATCGCTGGTGCCTAGTGGACTTTCTGCCCTCCGGGGGCAGATCAGGGACTACTGCCCCCATCTGCCTCCTGGGGGGGGCAGAAAGGATGTGGAATCTTTTTTTGGGGGGTGGGGGCATTGGCATGCCCATTCTGGGCAACCCCCACCCCGAACTTTGGAAAAAACAATCCCTGGTGGCTAGTGGGCTTTCTGTCCCACCCCGGGGGGGCAGATAAGGGGCTTTTGCCCCATCTGCCTCCCGGGGGGGCAGAAAGACTGTATCATTTTTTTGGGGGGTGGGGTCCTTGACATGCCCATTCTGGGCAACCCCCACCCCTTCCTCTATAAAAAAAAATCCCTGGTGCTTAGTGGGCTTTCTGCCCCCCCGGGGGCAGATCAGGGGCTATTGCCCCCATCTTCCTCCTGGAGGGGCAGCAAGTCTTTAGTTTTCTTTGGGGGTGGTAGGGTGGGGGCATTTGCATGCCCATTCTGGGCAGCCCCCACCCCGGGCCTATAAAAAACAATAATCCCTTGTGTCTAGGGTGCTTTCTGCCCCCACGGGGGGCAGATTTCATGGTACTGCCCCCATCTGCCCCCCAGGAGGGCAGAAAGACTGGAATTTTGTGGGGGGGGGGGGGGGGCATTGGCATGCCCATCTTTGGCAGCCCCCACCCCTAAATTAATTGTAAAAAAAAAAACCCTGGCGTCTAATGGGCTTTCTGCCCCCCCGTGGGCAGATTGGGGGCTACCGCCCCCATCTGCACCCAGGGGGGGCAGAAAGACTGTTATTGTGCAGGGGGGGTTGGGGGCTTTGGCGTGCCCATATTGGGCAGCCCCCACCCCTAATTTACCTAATAAAATAAATCCCTGGTTTCTAGTGGACTTTCTGTCCCCCCGGGGGGGCAGAAAGACTGGAATTTAGTGGGGGGAGGGGTGGGGGCATTGGCATGCCCATCTTGGGCAGCCCCCACCCCTAAATTAAATGTAAAAAAAAAAACCCTGGTGTCTAGTGGGCTTTCTGCCCCCCGGGGGGGCAGAAAGACTCTAATTGTCTGGGATGGGTGGGGGTATTGGCATGCCCATATTGGGCAGCCCCCACCCCTAATTTATATAGAAAAAAAATCCCTGGTTCTAGTGGGCTTTCTGCCCCCCCGGGGGGGCAGATTGGGGGCTGCAGCCCCCATCTGCCTCCCAGGAGGGGCAGAAAGACTGAATTAGGCCCAAAAATATGGGGGGAGCAAAGGCCCTTGCCCAAGGGGCCGCTCCCCCCTCCCTGGTGCCTAGTGGGTGGATCCCTGCTTGGCGATCGCCCCCTGGGGCAATCCCCAAGCAGGGATCCACTAGAGAGGGGTACCATTGGAAAGGAGTGATTCTCCCCTTTCCAACGATACCTCTCCCATCTGTTTCGGTGCTCAGGGGGCTGAGATAGCCCCACGAGCACCGAAACAATGAAACTGAAACTAAGTTTCAGTTTAATTTTCATTGCAATGAAGACCGCGCGCCATGCGCGCGATCGGCATTGCAATAAAAATGAAAATTGGCCTCGGTAGGTTGGGGAAGCTCTTCCCCAACCTCCCGAGGCCAATAAAAAAAAGGGAAATCCCTCTGCTGTCTGCAGCAGAGGGATTTCGTGCCCCTGTCCTCATGACGGAATGGTTCCGTCATGAGCACAGGAGCACCGGTGCTCATGACGGAACCATTCCGTCATGAGCACCGAAAGGGTTAACAGGAGTTAATTTTTACCCAAATAAAGCGACATCCATCTATCGACCTCAGAAGAACAAACGGCTATGTGGACACTGCGGGACTAGAACTTGAGACCACTTTAGATACAGATATTGGTAATGGATGCAAAAGTCCACTGAGCTAGTTTACTGTCGACTGTTTTAGTATCTTATCATGGGACGTTCGTCAACCATTGTTAATCCTCCAGGGAATGTGAACTCAAGACCTGGCCACATATACTCCAGGCAAGGCCTTCCAGGTGAGGTACAGAGCAGCAAAACAACTGTGGGCCGGATGTATCAATATTAGGAATACCAATTACCTAATTGCGATTTTCTGTGAATTGCAATTAAGTAATCGCTATTTCTAATGTATGAAACTCACAGGGCCAGATGTACGACCGTGTTTAGCGGTCGCAAATGGAAAATCGGGCCGTTGGCGATCGCCAATAAGGGTTGGAGCATGTACAAACCCTATTTTACAAGTCGGTAACCAAAAATAGGGTTTGCAAACTGCTATTAGGAAGGGGCGTGCCAAGGGTGTCTCTTCCTAATTGCGAGTCTCAGGGGGATGTATGAGAAAATCAGAAATAAACATGTACCCGCCCGGGACACTGGCTAGGTGCACTGAACATTTCACTCAATTGAAAATCACTGGCTGTTGTGAGAGCCAAGTAATTTCTTTGTTCCATGCAGTAAATTGGCCATCTTGCTTGAAATAGTAGAATACCCTGACTGAAGGATTCAAGACAGCATGAAGATGAATTAAACAGTTAGAAAAGCGTGAATATCTGGATAATCAGTACCTAAGGTGAACTTCATTTTCTGAAGGTATTAAAGCTTCCAATGGTTCGGAAGTTTGTGAATACTCTACATACTTTAAAAGTTAGTACAACCATTATCATCTTTGATGCTAATTGTAGTGAACAAGACGCTGAGGCAAGGTAAGCTTCACAGCACGGTTTATTAAGTGTAGCTGAACCACCTCAGGCAGAGCTCAGTCCACGTCTCAAACCAACTGTTACAACGTTCAACGCTCAGCACGGAACCGCACGCAGTGAGATTCCGAACTGAGCTAACAACCTAGTACAGCATACAGTAATAGTTACTACATGGGTTTTCCCTTAAATAAAACAAAACATGCGGAAAACCCAGGCTAAAGGAAAGAAAAACAGGGAGGAAACAAGAAAGAGATAAGAAAACGGGTAATAAAACAGTACAGTAAACATCCCATAAGATAAGCCAAAAATTCCCCAAAAGACATCAGTCCCTGAAACGGAGAGGAACATTCCTCACCCTAGAACTATGTCTCATGCTCATCTGATCCGTTTGTGAATGTATCTTTCCTCCATCCACACTGTGACCACCACAACCTTCTTCAACATTGCCGGACTTAACCACCAAACACTTGTTCCACCACTGGCCGTTCTCAAGCTTTACAGAACCACCATATACTTTCACAACCTTGATGGGTGGTCCAAATTTGGAACCACCCTTCCTTACGTCAGCAGATTTTTTTACACGGACAGAATCTCCCATGACCACCTCAATTTCTTTGACATTTTTCCTTAAATCAAAGTATTTCTTTTGCTTCTCCTGTGTCAGGCTCACACGACTCCTCACACTCGCATCACACCACTGTACACCTTTGATCCATTTATTCATCCAACTAGGACAGAAACTGGTTGTGGCTCTGCGACCACGTAACAGCTCAAAAGGTGACACACCAGTGGTTGCATGAGGAGTAGTACGATAGAACCAAAGCATGGTCTTGACAGCATTGGCTACCACACAGTTGTTTACAAGCGCCCTTCCTTGTGGAAAAAATCAGTAATTATTCCAATATATAAGAAAGGGGGCGCTTCCATCCCTGCCAATTATCATCCCATCTCTCTGCTTGACAGCTCGGCCAAATTAATTGCTGTTTAACGAACTGGAAATATGGGCTGAGGAAAGGCACATTCTCACGGAAGTTCAATACGGGTTTAGACAGGGCAGGGGAACCTTAGACCAATGTCTCAATCTGACCCTTACAATTGAGAATTACACTAGAGCGAAAAATGCCCAAATCCATCTGGCCTTCATCGATTTATTCAAGGCCTTCGACTGCGTGGTCCATAGTAACCTATGGATCATGCTGAAGGAGATGGGGGTGGACGATGCTGTCATTAACTTCATCAGAGAGCTATATCTGGACGCCATCGCTATGGTACGCTATGGGAAAAATGGTGAATGTACTAAACCTTCTAAAATTGAAAGGGGAGTCAGGCAAGGTTGCGACCTGGCACCCTTTCTGTTCGCCCTCTACACTAATAAATTAAACAAGGTTTTGACTGAGGTTGCGAAAGACACTCTGTTAGTCTCATCGACTGCCCTCCACCCTTCTCCTCTATGCAGACAATGCTGTTTCATTGGCCAGGACACCCATGGCACTACAAAATCTTATTACCCAATACTCAGATTTTATGCACAACTTGGACCTCCACGTAAATAGAGTCAAATCCTAAGTCATGGCAATAGGTAGTGATAAAAGGGAGAAAATGAGACACACACTAGACGGGGAAACATTAGAGGAGGTACCTCATTTTAACTATTTAGGGGTGGTTTTTGATAATAAACAATCATGGAGGGAGAAGTTGCAAAGCCAAACCAATGATCCAAAGTATTGCTGCCCTTTTTAGATTTTCCCAAAAATTAGGCCATAAGCCGATATCTGAAATGCTCACAATTTACCTGGCAAAAACATTTCCAATGGCCACTTACGGGGCAGCAATTTCGGGTATCAGTGATGTAACCTCTTTCCAAGTGCAAGAAGACAAATTCTTAAAAATACTTTTGTCGATCCCACATTCGAGTAAAAACTTTATAGCCCACAAAGATGTTAGCATGCCCGTTATTACGGACGCCATAAGATTAGCGCCACTCTCTCTCTGGCTATCTATATGGAAAAGGGGTACTGTGGGCCGAAATCAAAAAATCTATAAAGACATTTTAAATTTGGATTATCCCCACAGAATCCCCTTGTTATTATATGTCAGCGAAACTCTTACCTCTTTGGGTCTTGCCTTTCTGTATGTTACTCCGACTCTCTGCGAACAATTCCCTAAGTCGAGATTAAAGGCCATTTTTATAAATAAAGTCACTCATGATAGGTGGAATAGTCACAACAGGAAACAAACCGTAAAGTTTTATGAATCAATACCACAGATATCAAATCACCTACATTCATACTTACGGTTTGTGGAGAATAATCAGCATTGCTTCATTCTGAATAGATTCAGAGTGAATTGTATCCCGTTAATGTTGGGCTACCCCAATAGTCTTTTTTCCCTAAACAAATTACCGCCTTGTCCTTGTGACAAGACAGCCCAATTGACTTCACACCTCCTCCTTTTTTGTTCATTATACATAAGTGAGAGGAGGGCTTTCATTATTCCACTCTTGAGAAAATTCTCAATGAGGTCTGTAGCATCTGCTCTCTTTTTATTTTGCTCACTAGAAACCCCACTGGTCTGCTTTGCGCTAGCCTCCTTCTTACTGGCCGCTATGAGATCCTGTAAAGTTTTATGTACTACACATTTTGTACTTTGAGATCAATTTTAACTGTTTTATTATGTCTTTTTTCTAGTCCATGTATGTATTTGGGGATTTATCTCTTATGCACAGTGCTTTACCGCGGGCTTGGAACTGTTTTTAAATTTTGTATCTATTGTATGCCTAATTTTAATGCATCTTTTATGCTATTTTTATGTGTGTACTCGTATGCATTTTTATGAAGTGCGAAATAAAGCTGGTTGATGATGATGATGATGATTTATCACAGCTAGAGCAGATGACACACTCTTTGACCATATCATCCCCCTCCCTATCCATAGAAGGCCACCAAAAGGACAGCCTGACCCTTTTTAGTCATGGTCGCTCCCAAATGCCCCTCATGGGCACGTAGAATGATGACAGCTCTCAAACTCACAGGAGGGACCAATTTGTCAGCTCTCATTAATAAACCATCCTCAATGGACAAGTCATCTGCCACTTGAACATACGTCTTGAATTCAAAACTAAGGTTTCTCTCCCTCGGCCAACCCATCTCCACATATCTCATAACAGTCAGCATGGAAAAATCATTGCTTAGAGCTTGGCGCCACTCATTCTCGGAGATCGCACACAACTGCGGAAGATCATCAGCCGCTACAATGAATTCTTTCTAGTCTTCCTCGCTCACATCAGTGTCATGCTCAACAGTCACAGATGAACATGAAAGGTAGTCTGCACAACCCTTCTTAATACCAGGAATGTACGCTGGCACAAAATCAAACTGCAATAATTTAGAAGACAAGCGAGCAATATGTGGAGTGAAACCTCTAACATTCTTCCCACTCAAAATGAAAATCAGAGGCTTGTGATTAGTTTGAAGACGAAATTTCCTGCCCCATACATAGTTGCGAAACTTCATCACAGCCCACCAACAGGCTAATAACTCTTTTTCGATGACAGAGCACTTTTTTTCTGTCCCTGACAGCACTCTCGAGGCAAATCTAATGGTTCTCACCTCCCCACCTTTAGTTTGACTCAACACAGCACCAACTCCGACATTGCTTGCATCCACAGTCAAAGTGCATTGAAGTTCAGGATCATAGTGTTTTAACACCTTGGGTGAGATAAGCTGTTGTTTTACCCAATCAAACACCTCTTGGCATTCAGCATTCCATTCAAACACAACCCCCTTCATAAGCATCTGTGACAGAGGTCTCAACTTGGTGGCAAAATCCTGTACAAAACGCAAATAAAATTTGCACAGACGTAAGAAAGATTTTAGACCAGCCTTGTCTGAGGGAGCCTTGGTCTGAGAAATGGAATCCACCAGGCTCGACTTTGGGAGAATACCTTGGCTGGTAACCAAATGCCCCAAATATTCAACTTCCTTGGTGAGGAAAACACACTTGTCTCTCCACAACACCACACCATTGGACTGAAATCTAGATAAGGCTTCTTGAAGAGTGGCATCATGGGTGGTCCTATCCGGAGCAAAGACTAAAACATCATCCTGGAAAACAGACTGATGCCGCAGACGCAAGGCCAAACGGCTTACGAACATATTGGTAGGTACCAAAGGGAGAATTGAAAGCAGTTAGATGCCTAGACTCCGGGGCCAACTCAACCTGGTGGTATGCAGAGGCTAAGTCTAACTTGGAGAAGACCCTGGCATCCTTCAACCCTGCCAATAGCTCGCTGATGTTGGGAAGCAGTTGGCAATCTACCGAAATCTCTTTGTTCAAGCAGCGGCGAAGGTCAACGCAAACCCTCAACTCCCCATTCTGTTTGCGGGCAACCACCAAGGGAGAGAGCCAAAAGGACGAATCAATAGGTTCAATTATGCCCTTCTTGCACAGGGAATCGAGCTCTTTTTCCAAATCGTGCCTAATGCTAAAAGGAACGCTCCTCAGCTTGTGCCTAATAGGCTTAGCCCCATCTTTTACAATGATTCTGTGCTGGAAATCCTTGACTCTCCCTAACTCACCTGAAAACACATGGGGAAATTTGTTAATTACACTCTCCAAATCCAAATTGTCCCTCACCACCAGTACTTGTTCACTGGTCCCAGGTTTGAGCACCATCCCAAATAACCCCTGGTGGAACCAGCCCAAAATGTTCAAACCCTTATGTGCAACATACACCTTCCTGGCAATCTTCCTACACCTAAACTCCATAATGTCTTCAATGTACCCAGATAAATTGATTTCACGTCCTTCATAGGAGACCGCCGGGGGTAAGAGTGGTCTGGTAGGTCAAGTATTATCATAAAGCTCTTGTGTGATCATGGAGATGCGTGCCCCAGAATCTACCAACAGTTTCAAAATTGTATCTCCAACCAAAACATCTACATACGGATCCACACATAACTCAGGATTTCCCACTTTGATTTCCTCACTCTGCACCACCATGATCATGTCCCTGAGATCTTTGCTGATGGATTCGTCACCCTCGCCAAACAGATTATCATCCATGACACATTTGACTGAGGACGACTGTTTACCTTTGCTGGACTGACAAATCTTAGCAAAATGACCAGGTCTATTACTAATTCTGCAGGTCACAAACTTTGCTGGACACTTACCACCCTTCACATGTGTCTTGTACCCACACCTGAAACAAATGTTTTGTTGAGAAAAAAATTAATTATGTCTGTCAACATAATCAGGACGTGACTTGTCAACCGGTTTGCTATCTCTTGCCTCCTTTACATCCTTCACTATGACCACTGAAACAGGTTCACTGTTGGGTTCTAGTTCCTTAGCCAACAACTGAGAAGCTTGAATGCACTTGGCTATTTTAATAGTATCCTCCAATGTCGGGTTGCCCATCGACAACAGCTTCTGCTTGATCATCTTATCAGTACAATGACAAATGAATTGGTTTCTAACCAATTGGTCTGCAAAATTTTCAAATTGACACTCAGAAATTAACATTCTCAATGCCGTTATGTAGGCATCAACATCTTCACTAGTATTCTGAACTCGTAGGAAAAACTTATGGCGCAACCACGACCAAAGTTGGTTGGACATCAAACCTGGCTTGAAGTCTTTTTACAGTGTCTTGATAATCATCAAGGATATATTGTCCTTCAACAACCAGCGCAGGCAAATGTTTCAAAATGGCCCTGCCTTTAAACCCTAATGAATGAAGCAGAAGATATTTCTTCCTCTTAGCCCTGAAGCGAATAGCCCCAATTGCTCCTAGATGTCTTTCAAACCCATCAAACCATTGTTTCCACTTGATGGGTGGTTCACCAGGTGTTTCTAAAAATCGGGGTGGGGGTGCAACTGCTTGTATGTTTCCTCGAGATAGTTTACAAAACCGTGTGTAGAACTGCTAAAACTGACGTACTTTAACCAGAAGGTTACAGGAATAGAGACTAGCTAATATACAGACCAATGCACAAACAGTGAATAGTGTGAGGAAACTACCTCCCCCTCACATGCCTGTGTAGAGCCGTATAAGTAAAAAAAATCTTACACACCGTGAAACAAATGCCCCCTTCACAAGAATAAGTGGAGTAAAATTTATACCCACAAGAATTGCAGTTGCTCAAAATGGGGTTAGAATGTTACCCAGCCAAAAAGTACAATGAGCGTAGAGAGAAAAAAAAAGCAGGAGGCAATAGTGACTATGAAGACAACACCCTTACACGTCAGGCACTGAGCAGGTAACTGTCATAAAACAAATCTCAATCCTTGAACGTAGTGCATTTAAAAACAGCACGCTTACTGTACCTGCAGGGCGGAGCACACTATTGTAACCTTGTGACCCAGATCTCACAGTAGTGCACGGTTCCGTGGCTGAGACAAGAATGTAGAGCCCCTCTGAAACCAGCACTGGAGTGCAGAAGTTCCCTGGCGTTCTGCGAGTGAAAGACAGGTGCTGTGTGAAGAGAAACCGACGAGATGCACCTGAGCGCAGAACCTCCGTGACGTGGAATCCGACGTGACAGTGCTCTGCCGAGGACTGGACCGCACAGGATACACTGCGTTGCACCACAAGATGGATGATAGAGAAGTTTGTGATAAGTTGCGTGCTCCGTCACACCGTCGTCACGTCGTTGTAATGCACCGTCATCACACTGTCGTAGTGGAAGGTGAAACGCACTGCCCTCCTTGCGTTTCACCGCTGACATGCGGACTCACCAGAAAGACACGCTCTGCCACAGCCTTGTACATTTTCTCGATGTATGCGCAAAGCTCAGCGCGACACCCTGAAACCACCTCAGTCGAGACCAGATGTCATCGATGTGACTCAGGAGGAGACTGGAAACAACGTCGAAAACAGGGTGACCACAATGGCCAGGCCAGCAGGTCCGTGTAGGTGGATCCCATTCTCGTTGCCACAAAACGTGTAGTGAATAAGACGCTGAGGCAAGGTAAGCTTCACCGCACAGTTTATTAAGTGTAGCTGAACCACCTCAGGCACATCTCAGTCCAAATCTGAAACCAACTGTCACAACCTTCAACGCTCAGCACGGAACCCCACGCAGTGAGATTCCGAACCGAGCTAACATTCTAGAACAGCATACAGTAATAGTTACTACACTAATCCAATGGGTACTTCAGGAAGCAGAAACCCACAGTATGAAGGCCAGACTAGCCATGATAGATTCTCTCCTCTGTTATACTGAGAATACCATGGAATTTGAAATACTTTAGATCTGGGATCTTGGGTGAATAATGGGAGTATGCACATTGAAGGCTAGAACAGAAGCCCATTCTTTGTTACAAGCAGATAGACTTTGCTGGTCTCCATCTTTCTATGGACTGTACTTATCTTGTTCTTTCTCTTCATCTACTTCTAGGCTCTATAACCAAAAGGAGAGCAGAAGACAGGAGTGGAACAAAAGTGTGTGTTTGTGATTGACATCTGGCATCATGTCTCTAAAGCCACTAATCTAAATTGGTAACTCAAAGAGAAATACAGATCTGAGCCTCAGGCCAATGTATGATCTCATTTTGCCATTTACTAAACCTAAAATCTGAATTAACAACGAGACAACATTTAAATCAGATAGACAATGGGTCTACACAGAAGATGTCTTATTTTCAGTGCAGCATACAAGCTGACTGAAAAAGGTGATGTGAGAGGAGGGGAACAGTCGGAACACAGCAGTCTGAACCACAAGTGTTCCGACTCCGCAAGCCCTACTATGCATGCCTTAACCATGCATATGCCTTAACCACGCATGTGCGTGGTTAAGGCAATGAGCAATAGGACTTGCAGATTGACGGAAGCAGTAAGAGATCGTGGTGAGGTAAGTGGGCCTGGGGGTGGGTCGGGGTACTTTGGTTTGCTGGAGGGTCAGGGGCTGTTTTGTGGGCTGGGGGTGGGTCAGGGTTATTTAATGTGGGGCTGGGGGGTGGGTCGGGGTACTTTTGTGGGCTGGGGGTCGGGGATGTTTTGTGGGCTGGGGGTGGGTCATGGTGGTTTTGATTGGGGCTGGGGGGTGGGTCGGGGTGCTTTTGTAGGCTGTTGTTTTGTGGGCTGGGGGTGGGTCGGGGTTATTTAATGTGGGGCTGGGGGTGGGTCGGAGTACTTTTGTGGGCTGGGAGGGGTCGGGGTTGTTTTGTGGGCTGGGAGGTGGGTCGGGAATGTTTTGTGGGCTGGGGGTGGGTCGGAATGTTTTGTAGGCTGGGGGTGGGTCGGGAATGTTTTGTAGGCTGGGGTGGGTCGGGAATGTTTAGTAGGCTAGGGGGTGGGTTGGGGGTAGTGTAGCTGCGGACGGATGGAAGCAGGAAGAGATCCACAGTGAGGTGAGTGGGGCTCGGGGGTGGGTCGGGGTACTTTTGTGGGCTGGAGGGGTTGGTCGAGGGTAGTTTTGTGGCCTGGGGGTTGGGGTAGTTTTCTGGGCTGGGGGAATTGGGGCTCGTCTTCAGGGCTGGGGGTTGGAGGTAGTTTTTAGTGCTGGGGGTTGGAGGTAGTTTTGGTAGTTTTCAGGGCTGGGGGATTAGGGCTAGTTTTGAGGGGTGGGGCTAGTTTTCAGGGCTAGGGGGAGTGGGGCAGGTTTTCAGGGCTGGGCGACAGGGGTAGTTTTCAGGGCTTGGGGGGTAGGGGTAGTTTTCAGGGCTGGGGTGTCGGAGTAGTTTTAAGGGCTGGGGAGTGTTGAAGTAGTTTTTTTAAATTGGGGGTTAGGGTTTTAGGGCTCAGAGCAGGAGGAGGGGAATGGGTATTCGGGGTGATTTTTAGGGCTTAGGGGAGGGCGGCAGTTTTTAGGGCTGGGTCAGGGCTGGCCAGGGTCAGGTTAAAGGACAGGGTTAAGGGACAGGGTTTTAGGCATTAGGGCAGGGGGAGGCCACAGCGTGGGGTTTGGGAGGGGGTAGGGGTATTTGCACCTCAGGGCTGGAGGGGGGCAGGGGGGAGTTTGTACCCTAGGGGGGTGGCAACCTTAGCCACGCATACCCCTTTACCACGAACATTCATGGTAAAGGCATGCATGGTAAAGCAATGCATGTTTAAGACGCAGTCGTTATTTAGACCACATGGTTTAGGAATGCTGGGTTGTGGAACTCATTGTGCCGTCATACAACCGTGAGAGGATGATGCATTCTGCACCATAGTCACAACTGGAGGTTGCTATTCAGACAGGAGGCTGCCCTCTACTAATACAATTGACTTATAATGACTAATTATTCCTAATCTGGCAGATTTCATTTCTAACGTTCTGCATGGACAGATCAAAGAAAGGCCTACTATAGTATGATCTATAAGAGGGAAGCAGAGACATTCAGTTCTTATAGAAAAATGGGCTCATTATTCCAAACTCCCCCCCCAAAAAATAGGGGGAAGAATATAGAAAATACATATCTTCTCACAGTGATGCAAAAATAAATGTGTTTAATATAGAATAAAATATGAAATCTAGCTGTTCAGTGTGCTGTGTTTAGCAGTAGGAATTACATGTTTCCACCTAGTTTACCTAATATCCTACATTCTGTAATCATTTTCAACAAGACTCCGTACACCTTTCTTTTATCCTACTCAGCACTTCATGTTTGAGATCCTAGTTCTGCAATATACGTCTCTTCCATGGTGCCCTATGCTGGTCTTTAGTGCTAGTTATGTATGAAATACTACCTAAAATAAAACAAAATAAATGAAAACATAGCTTCAACAGTTGGAGTGAATGAAAGTAGGAAAGCATATCAAAGGACATGCCTCTGTCACGCACTCAACGGATGAATCCCTGTGATGACAAGACTGCTGTTCCTTGAGGTCCTGCAGGGTGGAATATTGGCCGGCTGAAGTGAGGTGACAGGGGGTGTACATATTTGCATCTGTGTAACAGTGTGTATTTGTGTGTTTATATGTGGTTAAGCGTGGTGAGGGGTATGTTTTTGCATGTGTGTTTGTGTCTCACTAGAAGTATGTCAGAGAGAGATGGAAAATGTGAGGGATGGTGTGTGAATGTGTTATCCAAAAATGAAATGTGAGTAGAAAAGCACATGTGGCGGAAGCCCAAAACACATTATGAAGCAACCAATTCCATGTTCAGCATCACCTCAGGGCTTCTTTGGCAGCAAACTATGGGCTACTGAGAATCAAACCAAGGAATTTTGAGCAGCATTCCATGTCATAATAGAGCAGATCCTGAAAATTGAATAGAAAATATGGATGTTTCTAAATAATAAAGTAACAATATCATGATTATCGGAATATCGAAGATGGAAATATTGAGGGTAAGTATAACTTTTTTATATATTAATATCGCAGTTTCAAGTATGGATTACCTAACTATTGTGGTGTCTAATATTTTTTTGTGTGTGTTGTTTTCATTTTCTTAATGGTACATTTATAGTAGAAATGGTAAATTTCTGATTAAACTTCCAACTTTCAAATGTTTTTTTCTGTTTGTTTGGTGTTTAGGGGTATTGAATGTGTGGCGTTTTTAAAATATATATTTTTTGCACTGTTTTGTTATTATGTTATTATTTAATGTTATCATTTTTTAAATTATAATTTATTTATTGTATGAGTTAATTATATATTCTATTGTTTTGTTCCAGGCCAGTACCTTTTACCCATGAATAGGACAGATAGTGGTTTAAAATAAAAAGTGAAAATTATTCTTTGGTTTAATTACATTTTTTTTAAAAATAAAATGTCTTCTTAATGCTTTAATTATTTTCTTAGTTAAATTTTTGATTTTCTGAAAAGAAACTATAAATGTAATTATTAATAAACAAGAGTAATTATGTTACTATTTTATATAAATATAATGTTTAATCCAATCATGACTTTTAATTGAATATAGTAATGTTTGACAATGAAAAACCAAAACAAATATTTTTATATCTGTTTTTAATTCTATCTTTACTCTTCAATTATTTTTAACTCATTTATTAATACTTTTAAAAAGCATGAAAGATTAGATTTTAGAATTTGAAATTTAAGTTTTGAAATATTTTATGAAACTAATGCTTTGTAGTGTTTTAGTTTTATTATTTGTAATAACCTTAAATATATGCTCTTAGTTTAGTGTTCATTGGACTGAAATTCTGATTACAATGAACTATATTTAGAATTTTACTTAAGTTAGAATAATAAATCAGCCCCCTTCCCAAATATTTGTGTCCTTTCTCTATTGTTACTTGGATTGGACCAAAGACTAGGCTGCAATGAATGTTGCATTGAGCCGCCATAATCTTATGTAATTTTGCAAATTTTGTATTACTTGTGTTATGCCAAGTTTCCCAAAATATGTCATTACACCATGTGGGAGGACAGGAAGAACGTGAACCATCCAAAAGAAATGAATGTGAGCAGAACTTGTTTGTAGCACTTGTCTGCAGCACTTGTGTGTTTTTAACCATATTGTTTAGTGCGAAATGCATCCTTGCATCCAAAATGAACACAAGGACATCTTTGGTTCTACTGTAAAATGGCATACACACCAACTGTATGCATTTTATCTAAAGTTAGTTGGATTGCAGTTAGAATAGCAAATCTGCACCCCAAAAAATTATGCACCTTTCTCAATGTTTGTTAGATTGGAGTTAGAATATTAAATCTGCCTGCCTCAGAATTTAGGTATGCGAATCTGACCCCCAACTATTTGCATGTACTCCAATGTTAGTTGAATTGGAGTAAGAAAGGTAAATCTGACACCTCAGCAACATGCATTTTTGTCCAATTTTAGTTGGACTGTAGTTAGAATAGTAAATCTTAATACCGAATAGTATAGGGATTTCTCCAATATTAGTTGGATTGGACTTAGGGCCAGATGTACAAAGCATTTTTTATTCACAAACATTCAAATGAGCAGAATCGGGTCGTTTGCGATGGAAAAAATGCTCTTTCAAATGTACAAAATGCGATTTGGTAACTTGTTACCGAA
The DNA here is from genome assembly GCA_963921515.1 of Calotriton arnoldi. Classification (NCBI taxonomy): domain Eukaryota; kingdom Metazoa; phylum Chordata; class Amphibia; order Caudata; family Salamandridae; genus Calotriton; species Calotriton arnoldi. The sequence goes on from CAWUFW010010005.1 coordinate 357,521, forward strand.
TCACATTTTGCATTTGTGATTCGGTATTTGAACAGAACGTGCTTAGGGCATCCCTTCCAAATACTGAATCGATATGGTATGTAGTACTGTTTTGCAACCGAATTCCTGTCATAAAACAGTAATACTTTACTGCCAGTTTAAAACTGGTGATAACCCATTCACAAAGGGGAAGGGGTTGCCAAGGATCCCCTTCCCCTTTGAGTATGTTGTTAAAAATATTTATGACCACTGCCTGCTCTTAAAAAATTGAATATTCAAGTTTTCATTTTTTTCTATTTAAATACATTCCCTTGTCCTTTGAGGAAATAGGACTGCATTTAAAAAAAAAGATTGCTTTATTAAAAAGCAATCACAGACATGATCTGCTGACTTCAGAAGGCCATCTTCCCTGTGACTGCTGTGATTTCTAATGGGTCGCAAACTCCCTCACCTTACCTCACCTCACCTCACCTCATTAATATTCATGAGGTGGAGCACGTCTTCTGATTCCGCTGAGAAAGAAAAAGCTTAACTGAAGAAAAAAGTTTAAATCGTTGAGTTCCCGGCCTGATGGGTAATCCCCAATTTGGAAGCTTGAAAACCCCTTGAAAGGTAATTAAAAGAAGAGAATAAAAGAGCAGTACTAAAAACCCCGTAAGAGGGTTGTGCAAATATATTTAGCTTTGCAAGTTGTCATTCTAAGGGAAGTATGTGATTTTTTGGGAAGTGGCCAAAAGACTGTTAGCTAACAGTATATGTTGTCTTTTTAAGTTGGGAAATGGTTATACTTTCTGTTAAAACAAGCGTATCAAAGGAAAGCCAAGCTTTTTAATATTGAGTTTACAACTGGCATACTTCTAGTACAAGAGTCCAATTATTGAAATCCCTTTTCATGAGTGTATTTTGAAGACAGAAGTCAACATTCTATAAATTGGAAAAAGGATAAGCAGGAATATATTTGATTAATTCCTCAAGAGACATTATTCTTGGTAAGAATCCCTGTTGAGACTAATAATGGTCAGTGTTAAAAATAACTATATCAGCAAAGGATAAATGTTAATGTTGTTGTTTGTCTAAAACTAGAAGTACTGTGAACCAAAGCTATGAAGTATTTGCTGCCTAAGTGAACTGTACTGAAGAAGTTTAGAGTATCCAGACAAGACGCCATCCCTCCAGTCTCTCTTCTCTCTCCCCACCCCTATTCCCCTGCCAGGCTGCATGCATCATCTGATAAATGGGAAGATTGGTGTGGACAGCACGGAAGGGTAGTTGTGGGATTCATGTCACTCCCGGAGTAGCCCTGAGAAATCCAGGTTTGTTGGCCTTGAAATGTAATACAGGTTTATAATTTCATAACATCGACAAAAAAATATACATTTACATGAAGATACTATGAAACAGATGTTTTAGCAAAACATATGTATAGTAGGCAGCTATAGTTAGGACCATGTTTCCATAAGAAAAGCGTTTCTTGACTTGCCTATATCTTTGGCGCCCTTTGACAAATCTTCACAAAATTTTCCAAAACAGTTTGCCGGAGATACTAGTTGGGCATTGAAAGTTTTGGGGTGATCCATCAAGCGGGGGCTGAGAAAAGGGGGGGGGGTCAAAAAAGTGCGTTTCCCATGTTAATTCCCGTAGGAGTTTTGAACACGACTATGGCCCGAACCGCTGAACGGAATTACATCGAATTTGGTAGAAAAGTAGATTTGGTTACACAGATTGTGCTTTTTGTTATTTGGTGTAGATCGTTCAGTAGTTTTTCAGATATTAAAGGAAATCCAAATTTGTATATCTACCATCGCAATGACTTCAGAAAAATAATGATCTGCAGAGCTCTGATTGGCTGCTAAACCTTCAGCCAGGAAGTGTTGTCAGCCATCTTGGGACTTCCACAAAAAAAGTAAAAAAACAAAAAGGAGGCAGGGTAGGAACACCCTGAACCCCTTAACTTGGTCTTGGGTTCCCAGAGGGACCTCGCATGGCCAAAAAAGCATTTAAAAAATATATTTCAGTGGAATCGCACTTGTTTTGAAAAGGGCCCCCAGGTGGGCAGGGCCCGTGGTATTTTATTCAGAAAGGAGGGGGCACACAGGCCCCCCTCCTGAGGCACTAGAAGTCCCAGGGACCACCAGCTCCCCAGTGCTTTATTTTAAATAATGGAGGAGGCTGCGCAGCCCCCATCATGGGCTCAAATTAGCCCCAGGGGCCACCACCTCCCCGGGCTTTAATTAATTAATGGAGGGGGGCCACACAGATCCCCTCCTGGGCTTTTTCAAGCCCTGGGGACCACCCCCCGGGGCTAATATAGCGATAGTGTGGGTCTTGCATGAACTCCCCACACCCTGGGGCCACCACCTCCCCAGGGTTAAAATCAATAAATAATTTAAGGGGGCTGCCTGGACCCCCCCAGGGACCACCACCTTCCCGAGGCTAGAAACATATTTTTAAGTTGGAGGGGGGCCGTGCACCCCCCTCCCAGGCCATATAAAGCCCGGGGATCACCATCTCGCTGGGGCCAGCCCATGAACAACAAAGGAGCCATATATGGTCCTGGGGAATGCCATCCTTTAGGGCTGGCTCCTGCTATGTCCCAGGGTCCCCACCCCAGGACATAGCTGGTTGTTTTTGCTTGGTGGGAGCTGACATCTCACACCAAGCGAAAGCAAACCCTCCGGTTCCAGCGGGTGGGAGCTGTCAAAGTGCTCCCGCCCACTGCAAGCAGAGATTTAATCTCTTTCCCTGCCCACAGACATGCAGGCAGGAAAAGAGATGAAACTATTGCTCCTGCATGCAGGGAGCTGCATTTCCAGCAGCTCCCTGTGTGCAGCAGCCATGCCGAGCCGGCTGGGACCGTGGGGGCCTTGAGGCTCCCCCACGGTCCCATAGCACACTGGGTGCCCTGGATAGGCCCAAGGGCAACAAGAGACACATGGCCAGGCCCGGGGGATGGGGTCCCAGGGGACGATATCAGCCCTGGGAGGGGGGCCATGAGGTCCCCTCACAAATGAAATATATAAATATATTAAGGCCAGGCCCTGGGGGATAGGGTCCCAGGGGCCAAAATCAGCCTGGGAAGTGGGCTGAGTGGCCCCCATGCCCCATTGAATTTACAGCGGTACCCCTCCCCATTTTAGAAGGAGAAAAAGAAAAACAAAGGGCAGGTAAATGAGCAGAAAAGGCAAACCAGAGGGCAGAAAAATGAGCAGGAGAGGCAAAACAGAGTGCAGAAAAATGAGCAGAAAAGGAAAAACAGAGCAGAAAATGGCAAAACAGAGAGCACTCAGACACTCACACACACACTTACAGACCCACTCAGAGACTCATGCACCCACTCACAGACACAATGAGACATTCATACACCCCCTCACAAACCTACTCAGACTCATGCACCCACTCACAGTCCCACTCAGATACTCATACACCCATGCACACACCCACTCTGAGACTCATGCACCCATTCACAGGCACATTCAGAGACTCATGCACTCACTCATAGACCCATTGAGAAACTCATGCACTCACTCACAGACCCAGTCAGAGACTCACACACCCACTCACAGACCCAGTTACACACTCATGTACTCACTCACAGACCCACTCAGAGACTCATGCACCCATTTACATAGCCACACAGAGACCCACGTACCCACTCACAGACCCATTCAGATTCATGCAGCCACTCACAGACCCACTCGGAGACTCATCCACTCACTCACAGACCCACTCAGAGACTCATGCACTCACTCACATACCCACTCAGAGACTAATGTACTCACTCACAGACCCACTCATAGACTCATACACCCACTCACAGACTCAGTTAGAGGCTCATGCACCCACTCAGACACTCAATCACTCGCTTACAGACTGACTCACACACTTATGGAGGCAGTTGCATTCCCACTCAGACACTCTGATACCCACTCACAGACCCTCTTAGACACTCACGCACCCACTCAGACACTCACACACCCACTCAGGCATTCATGCACACACTCAGAGACTCACACATCCACTCACAGACCCACTCAGACACTCATGCACTCACTCACAGACTGACTCACACACTCATGGAGGCACTCACAAACCCAGACACTCTCACACATACTCACAGACCCTCTGAAAAACTCACTCAGTAAACTCAGTATGGGTGAGTGAGTGCCTATGTGAGTACCGGTATGGATGAGTGTCTGCATGTGTGAGTGGCTGTATGACTGAGTGTGGAAGTGGCTGTATGGGTAAGTGAGTGACTATATGTGTGAGTGAGTGGGTGTGTGAGTGGCTCTATGGATGAGGGAGGGTGTTTAAATGATTGTATGGGCGTGTGAGTATGCGTATGAGTGGTTTTTGGCTCTGAGAGTGGAAGCATGCGTGGTCCTATAGATGATGTCATCAGTGATGTCATTTGAGATGTCATTGGTGATGTCATTAGTGATGTCACTGACCATGTCATGAGTAATGAAATATGCGAGGTCATAAGCAGTGCATTGCAGGGGCGTAAGTTATAGTTAGCTCAGGTAACTATAAATGCTGAATTTCAATGGTTTTGTACAAGTGACATCTTAACCTAACTATAACTTCCCTGTAACCTTTGTTTTTTTCGGTAAACATATATATATATTGGAGTGCACCGCCTGGAAGTTGAAACAGGACTGCGAGGCTGTAAATCCTTTTGCATGCCTGCCTGCAAGACGGAGGATTTTGAATTTTAAAACCGGACAGCTGATCTGAGGCCCACCGGAGGGCTTTCAATATTTTATTAACATTGGGAGAACACTTTGCTGGAAAGAACACGGACCCCACGTATGGGGAAGAATTGGCACTACATTTCCCGGCATACCACTCACTGGAGAGTGCATGCCATGAAGGGTAATAAAGAATGTGGTGCGTTTCCTGTTACCATGCCCCGCCCTATGATTAAGGTGCAGGAGCACCGAAACGCGTAAGGGATCTTTAATTAATTGGTGACGTCTGTCCGGTTTTTAAATAAATGGATCATGTTGAACCGTCCTTTGTCTGAGTGCATCCTAAAGCTCGGGGCATTTGTTAGACATTTAAATACACGGCGGCCTCTGCCGTGATGGAGTGCACCGCCTGGAAGTTGAAACAGGACTGCGAGGCTGTAAATCTTTTTGCATGCCTGCCTGCAAGACGGAGGATTTTGAATTTTAAAACCGGACAGCTGATCTGAGGCCCACCGGAGGGTTTTCAATATTTTATTAACATTGGGAGAACACTTTGCTGGAAAGAACACGGACCCCACGTATGGGGAAGAATTGGCACTACATTTCCCGGCATACCACTCACTGGAGAGTGCATGCCATGAAGGGTAATAAAGAATGTGGTGCGTTTCCTGTTACCATGCCTAGCCCTATGATTAAGGTGCAGGAGCACCGAAACGCGTAAGTGATCTTTAATTAATTGGTGACGTCTGTCCGGCTTTTAAATAAATGGATATTGTTGAACCGTCCTTTGTCTGAGTGCATCCTAAAGCTCGGGGGCATTTGTTAGACATTTAAATACACTGCGGCCTCAGCCGTGATGGAGTGCACCGCCTGGAAGTTGAAACAGGACTGCGAGGCTGTAAATCTTTTTGCATGCCTGCCTGCAAGACGGAGGATTTTGAATTTTAAAACTGGACAGCTGATCTGAGGCCCACCGGAGGGTTTTCAATATTTTATTAACATTGGGAGAACACTTTGCTGGAAAGAACACGGACCCCACGTATGGGGAAGAATTGGCACTACATTTCCCGGCATACCACTCACTGGAGAGTGCATGCCATGAAGGGTAATAAAGAATGTGGTGCGTTTCCTGTTACCATGCCCCGCCCTATGATTAAGGTGCAGGAGCACCGAAACGCGTAAGGGATCTTTCATTAATTGGTGACGTCTGTCCGGTTTTTAAATAAATGGATCATGTTGAACCGTCCTTTGTCTGAGTGCATCCTAAAGCTCGGGGGCATTTGTTAGACATTTAAATACACGGCGGCCTCGGCCGTGATGGAGTGCACCGCCTGGAAGTTGAAACAGGACTGCGAGGCTGTAAATCATTTTGCATGCCTGCCTGCCTGCAAGACGGAGGATTTTGAATTTCAAAACCGGACAGCTGATCTGAGGCCCACTGGAGGGCTTTCAATATTTTATTAACATTGGGAGAACACTTTGCTGGAAAGAACACAGACCCCACGTATGGGGAAGAATTGGCACTACATTTCCCGGCATACCACTCACTGGAGAGTGAATGCCATGAAGGGTAATAAAGAATGTGGTGCGTTTCCTGTTACCATGCCCCGCCCTATGATTAAGGTGCAGGAGCACCGAAACGCGTAAGGGATCTTTAATCAATTGGTGACGTCTGTCCCGTTTTTAAATAAATGGATCATGTTGAACCGTCCTTTGTCTGAGTGCATTCCTAAAGCTCGGGGGCATTTGTTAGACATTTAACTACACAGCGGCCTCGGCCGTGATGGAGTGCACCGCCTGGAAGTTGAAACAGGACTGCGAGGCTGTAAATCATTTTGCATGCCTGCCTGCAAGATTGAGGATTTTGAATTTCAAAACCGGACAGCTGATCTGAGGCCCACCGGAGGGCTTTCAATATTTTATTAACATTGGGAGAACACTTTGCTGGAAAGAACACGGACCCCACGTATGGGGAAGAATTGGCACTACATTTCCCGGCATACCACTCACTGGAGAGTGCATGCCATGAAGGGTAATAAAGAATGTGGTGCGTTTCCTGTTACCATGCCCCGCCCTATGATTAAGGTGCAGGAGCACCGAAACGCGTAAGGGATCTTTAATCAATTGGTGACGTCTGTCCGGTTTTTAAATAAATGGATCATGTTGAACCGTCCTTTGTCTGAGTGCATTCCTAAAGCTCGGGGGCATTTGTTAGACATTTAAATACACGGCGGCCTCTGCCGTGATGGAGTGCACCGCCTGGAAGTTGAAACAGGACTGCGAGGCTGTAAATCTTTTTGCATGCCTGCCTGCAAGATGGAGGATTTTGAATTTCAAAACCGGACAGCTGATCTGAGGCCCACTGGAGGGCTTTCAATATTTTATTAACATTGGGAGAACACTTTGCTGGAAAGAACACGGACCCCACGTATGGGGAAGAATTGGCACTACATTTCCCGGCATACCACTCACTGGAGAGTGCAGGCCATGAAGGGTAATAAAGAATGTGGTGCGTTTCCTGTTACCATGCCCCGCCCTATGATTAAGGTGCAGGAGCACCGAAACGCGTAAGGGATCTTTAATTAATTAGTGACGTCTGTCCGGTTTTTAAATAAATGGATCATGTTGAACCGTCCTTTGTCTGAGTGCATTCCTAAAGCTCGGGGGCATTTGTTAGACATTTAAATACACAGCGGCCTCGGCCGTGATGGAGTGCACCGCCTGGAAGTTGAAACAGGACTGCGAGGCTGTAAATCATTTTGCATGCCTGCCTGCAAGATTGAGGATTTTGAATTTCAAAACCGGACAGCTGATCTGAGGCCCACTGGAGGGCTTTCAATATTTTATTAACATTGGGAGAACACTTTGCTGGAAAGAACACGGACCCCACGTATGGGGAAGAATTGGCACTACATTTCCCGGCATACCACTCACTGGAGAGTGAATGCCATGAAGGGTAATAAAGAATGTGGTGCGTTTCCTGTTACCATGCCCCGCCCTATGATTAAGGTGCAGGAGCACCGAAACGCGTAAGGGATCTTTCATTAATTGGTGACGTCTGTCCGGTTTTTAAATAAATGGATCATGTTGAACCGTCCTTTGTCTGAGTGCATTCCTAAAGCTCGGGGGCATTTGTTAGACATTTAAATACACGGCGGCCTCGGCCGTGATGGAGTGCACCGCCTGGAAGTTGAAACAGGACTGCGAGGCTGTAAATCTTTTTGCATGCCTGCCTGCCTGCAAGACGGAGGATTTTGAATTTTAAAACCGGACAGCTGATCTGAGGCCCACCGGAGGGCTTTCAATATTTTATTTACATTGGGAGAACACTTTGCTGGAAAGAACACGGACCCCACGTATGGGGAAGAATTGGCACTACATTTCCCGGCATACCACTCACTGGAGAGTGTATGCCATGAAGGGTAATAAAGAATGTGGTGCGTTTCCTGTTACCATGCCCCGCCCTATGATTAAGGTGCAGGAGCACCGAAACGCGTAAGGGATCTTTAATTAATTGGTGACGTCTGTCCGGTTTTTAAATAAATGGATCATGTTGAACCGTCCTTTGTCTGAGTGCATCCTAAATCTCGGGGGCATTTGTTAGACATTTAAATACACGGCGGCCTCGGCCGTGATGGAGTGCACCGCCTGGAAGTTGAAACAGGACTGCGAGGCTGTAAATCTTTTTGCATGCCTGCCTGCAAGACGGAGGATTTTGAATTTTAAAACCGGACAGCTGATCTGAGGCCCACCGGAGGGCTTTCAATATTTTATTAACATTGGGAGAACACTTTGCTGGAAAGAACACGGACCCCACGTATGGGGAAGAATTGGCACTACATTTCCCGGCATACCACTCACTGGAGAGTGCATGCCATGAAGGGTAATAAAGAATGTGGTGCGTTTCCTGTTACCATGCCCCGCCCTATGATTAAGGTGCAGGAGCATCGAAACGCGTAAGGGATCTTTAATTAATTGGTGACGTCTGTCCGGTTTTTAAATAAATGGATCATGTTGAACCGTCCTTTGTCTGAGTGCATTCCTAAAGCTCGGGGGCATTTGTTAGACATATATATATATATATATATATATATATATATATATATATATATATATATTCACTGAAAAAAACATAGGTTTCAGACACGTTATAGTTAGAAATTAGCATTTAAAAACCTTTGAAATTCACTGAAAAAACATAGGTTTTAGGGACAGTTATAGTTAGTTGGACATTGCACTCGTACAAAACCCGTGAAATTCCCCTGTTATAGTTAGTTCAGTTAACTATAACTCGCGCCCCCGCAATGCACTGCTGATGACGTCACATATTACATCACTCATGACATGGTCAGTGACATCACTGATGACATCTCAAATGACATCACTGATGACATCACTGATGACATCATCCAGTGACTGTGTGTTTCTGTAAAGTTTAAATATGTTTAATATATATAGGGAAAGGCGTATTGAAGAATGAGTGGGTGTATAAGTGTCTGAATGGATGATTTAGTACGTGAGTGACTGACTCTACAAGTGAGTGATTAAACGTATCTTACTGAATGCATGAGTTAGTGACTAAACTGTGTGAATGTCTGTATCCGTCTGTTGGTGTGTAAGTGGATGCATGGATTTGCGAATAGCTACATGAGTGTCTATATGGGTTATTGATTGGTTCTCTGAGTATCTGTATGGCTGCCTGAGTGTTTGTGTGGGTGGGGTGTGTGTGACTATATACATAGATGTGTGAGTGGGTGATTCACTGGGTGCATGATTTCAAGAGTGCATCTGTGATGGACTGCTTGGGTGGGTGAGTGTGTGTATGGGTGTGTTAGTGAGTGAATGTATATCTCAGTGGTACATGTGCGAGTAACTACATATGTAAAAGGCAGTATATATGTGTGTTAGAGTATTTAAATGGCTATAAGTGAGAGTGTGTTATTGTGAGAGTGGCTGTATGGATGCGTGTGTGCTTGTATCAGTTATTGTATAAGAGCGTAAGAATGTGCTAGTATTTGTATGAGTAAGTGAGCTGGTGTGTGTATAACTGTATAGGTGAGTAAATGGGTGTGTGATTAATTTTTTGCATGACTGACTAGGTGTGTGAGTACCTCTATGGATGAGTGGCGGTGTTTGAGTGTTTATATAGGTGTATGAGTGCATATGATAGTCCTGTACTGAGTGACTGTAAGTATGAGTGACTGTACAGGTGAGTGAGTGGATGTGTGTGTAGACCTAAGAATCAGTGAGTGGGTATGTAGTTTTGGTGTTGGAGTGTCTATGGTTTTGAGAATGGCAGTCTGTAATTTAGAGTGGGTGTATCAAAAGTTATATTAGGGTGTGAGAAGATGCATGAAATTATCACATGGATGATGTCATCAGTGATGTCATTTGAGATGTCATCAGTGATGTCATCAGTGATGTCACTGACCATGTCATGAGTGATGTAATATGTGACGTCATCAGCAGTGCATTGCGGGCGCGAGTTATAGTTAGCTGAACTAACTATAACAGGGAAATTTCACGGGTTTTGTACGAGTGCAATGTCCAACTAACTATAACTGTCCCTAAAACCTATGTTTTTTTCAGTGAATTTCAAAGGTTTTTTAAATGCTAATTTCTAACTATAACGTGTCTGAAACCTATGTTTTTTCAGTGAATTTCAAAGGTTTTTTAAATGCTAATTTCTAACTATAACGTGCCTGAAACCTATGGTTTTTCCAGTGAATTTCAAAGGTTTTTTAAATGCTAATTTCTAACTATAACGTGCCTGAAACCTATGGTTTTTTCAGTGAATTTCAAAGGTTTTTTAAATGCTAATTTCTAACTATAACGTGCCTGAAACCTATGGTTTTTTCAGTGAATTTCAAAGGTTTTTTAAATGCTAGTTTCTAACTATGCCTACAGAGGTAGGACATGTGAAGAAAGAAGAAAAACGCACAGAAAGAAGCAAAAGATGTGCAGAAAGAACCAACAGAGGAGCAGAAAGAGGCCTTGTTGCAAAATCATCCTGTGCCCACAACTTTTTCAGACGGGTACTGGTGGTAACTGACTCCGACTAACCAGAGCCAGTGCGCGTTTGCACAGTGGTGAAGGGAGGGGGGGCCTGAGGTGACGTGTGCAAACGCGCCCCGTGGCGCGTTTTAAGTTGCGGGATTAAGTCCCCTTGAATCCTGAGGGTCCCTGGGGCCCAACTAGCCCCCCAGGTACCTACAGTTAGGACCACAGAGCTGATTTGCAGAGAGGCATTCCGAGGCCACGCACCTTTTTTCACCTCTCTGCAACGCACCTCTGTTGTGCTTACTGAAGGTACCTGGTGGGCTAGTTGGCCCCCAGGATTCAAAGGGAATTAACTCCCCAACTTAAAACGCACCACAGGGCGTGTTTGCGCACATGTCACCTGAGGCCCCGCCCCTCCCTTCACCACTGTGCAAACGTGCCCCGTGGCGCGTTTTAAGTTGGGGGATTAGGTCACCTTGAATCCTGAGAGTCCCTGGGGCCCAACTAGCCCACCAGGTACTTCCAGTAAGCACCACAGGCCTGCGTTGCAACGCCTGTAACAAATTGTGCAGTTGTGTTTAGGTAGTGAAGAGGGTCGTGCTGGGGGTAGTGTTTCAGGGTTTAGGGCAGTGCAGTGGTGTTCGGGCAGTGTAGGGGGTCGTGCTGGGGGTGGTGTTTCAGGGTTTAGGGCAGTGCAGTGGTGTTCGGGCAGTGTAGGGGGTCGTGCTGGGGCTGGTGTTTCAGGGTTTAGGGCAGTGCAGTGGTGTTCGGGCAGTGTAGGGGGTCATGCTGGGGCTGGTGTTTCAGGGTTTAGGGCAGTGCAGTGGTGTTCGGGCAGTGTAGGGGGTCTTGCTGGGGCTGGTGTTTCAGAGTCTAGGGCAATGCAGTGGTGTTCGGGCAGTGTAGGGGGTCTTGCTGGGGCTGGTGTTTCAGGGTTTAGGGCAGAGCAATGGTGCTCAGGCAGTGTAGGGGTTGTGCTGGGGGTGATGTTTCAGGGTTTAGGGCAGTGCAGTGGTGTTAGGGCAGTGTAGGGGGTCGTGCTGGGGGTGGTGTTTCAGGGTTTAGGGCAGTGCAGTGGTGTTCCGGCAGTGTAGGGGGTCATGCAGAGGGTGGTGTTTCAGGGTTTAGTGCAGTGGTGTTCGGGCAGTGTAGGGGGTCATGCTGGGGTGGTGTTTCAGGGTTTAGGGCAGTGCAGTGGTGTTCGGGCAGTGTAGGGTGTCGTGCTGAGGGGTGGTGTTTCAGGGATTAGGGCAGTGCAGTAGTGTTTGGGCAGTGTAGGAGGTCGTGCAGGGGGTGGTGTTTCAGGGTTTAGGGCAGTGCAGTGGTGTTCGGCCAGTGTAGGTAGTCTTGCTGGGGGTGGTGTTTCAGGGTTTAGGGCAGTGCAGTAGTTTTCGGGCAGTGTAGGCGGTCGTGCTGGGGCTGGTGTTTCAGAGTTTAGGGCAGTGCAGTGGTGTTCGGGCAGTGTACGGGGTTGTGCTGGGGCTGGTGTTTCAGGGTTTAGGGCAGTGCAGTGGTGTGCGGGCAGTGTACGGGGTCGTGCTGGGGGTGGTGTTTCAGGGTTTAGGGCAGTGCAGTGGTGTTCGGGCAGTGTAGGGGGTCGTGCTGGGGGTGGTGTTTCAGGGTTTAGGGCAGTGCAATGGTGTTCGGACAGTGAAGGGGGTCGTGCTGGGGCTGGTGTTTCAGGGTTTAGGGTAGTGCAGTGGTGTTTGGGCAGTGTAGGGGGTCGTGCTGGGGCTGGTGTTTCAGGGTTTTGGGCAGAGCAGTGGTGTTCGGGCAGTGTAGGGGGTCGTTCTGGGGTGGTGTTTCAGGGTTCAGTGCAGTGGTGTTCGGGCAGTGTAGGGGGTCTTGCTGGGGGTGGTATTTCAGGGTTTAGGGCAGTGCAGTGGTGTTCGGGCAGTGTAGGGGGTCTTGCTGGGGGTGGTGTTTCAGGGTTTAGGGCAGTGGTGTTCGGGCAGTGTAGGGGGTCTTGCTGGGGGTGATGTTTCAGGGTTTAGGGCAGTGCAGTGGTGTTCGGGCAGTGTAGGGGTCTTGCTGGGGGTGGTGTTTCAGGGTTTAGGGCGGTGCAGTGGTGTTCGGGCAGTGTAGGTGGTTGTGCTGGGGGTGGTGTTTCAGGGTTTAGGGCAGTGCAGTGGTGTTCGGGCAGTGTAGGGGGTCGTGCAGGGGGTGGTGTTTCAGGGTTTAGGGCAGTGCAGTGGTGTTCGGGCAGTGTAGGGGGTCATGCTAGGGGTGGGGTTTCAGGGTTTAGGGCAGTACAGTGGTGTTCGGGCAGTGTAGGGGGTCGTGCAGGGGTGGTGTTTCAGGGTTTAGGGCAGTGCAGTGGTGTTCGGGCAGTGTAGGGGGTCATGCTGGGGCTGGTGTTTCAGGGTTTAGGGCAGTGCAGTGGTGTTCGGGCAGTGTAGGGGGTCTTGCTGGGGCTGGTGTTTCAGAGTCTAGGGCAATGCAGTGGTGTTCGGGCAGTGTAGGGGGTCTTGCTGGGGCTGGTGTTTCAGGGTTTAGGGCAGAGCAATGGTGCTCAGGCAGTGTAGGGGGTTGTGCTGGGGGTGATGTTTCAGGGTTTAGGGCAGTGCAGTGGTGTTAGGGCAGTGTAGGGGGTCGTGCTGGGGGTGGTGTTTCAGGGTTTAGGGCAGTGCAGTGGTGTTCCGGCAGTGTAGGGGGTCATGCAGAGGGTGGTGTTTCAGGGTTTAGTGCAGTGGTGTTCGGGCAGTGTAGGGGGTCATGCTGGGGTGGTGTTTCAGGGTTTAGGGCAGTGCAGTGGTGTTCGGGCAGTGTAGGGTGTCGTGCTGAGGGTGGTGTTTCAGGGTTTAGGGCAGTGCAGTAGTGTTTGGGCAGTGTAGGAGGTCGTGCAGGGGGTGGTGTTTCAGGGTTTAGGGCAGTGCAGTGGTGTTCGGCCAGTGTAGGTAGTCTTGCTGGGGGTGGTGTTTCAGGGTTTAGGGCAGTGCAGTAGTTTTCGGGCAGTGTAGGCGGTCGTGCTGGGGCTGGTGTTTCAGGGTTTAGGGCAGTGCAGTGGTGTTCGGGCAGTGTACGGGGTTGTGCTGGGGCTGGTGTTTCAGGGTTTAGGGCAGTGCAGTGGTGTGCGGGCAGTGTACGGGGTCGTGCTGGGGGTGGTGTTTCAGGGTTTAGGGCAGTGCAGTGGTGTTCGGGCAGTGTAGGGGGTCTCGCTGGGGTGGTGTTTCAGGGTTTAGGGCAGTGCAGTGGTGTTCGGACAGTGTAGGGGGTCGTGCTGGGGCTGGTGTTTCAGGGTTTAGGGTAGTGCAGTGGTGTTTGGGCAGTGTAGGGGGTCGTGCTGGGGCTGGTGTTTCAGGGTTTTGGGCAGAGCAGTGGTGTTCGGGCAGTGTAGGGGGTCGTTCTGGGGTGGTGTTTCAGGGTTTGGGCAGTGCAGTGGTGTTCGGGCAGTGTAGGGGGTCTTGCTGGGGGTGGTATTTCAGGGTTTAGGGCAGTGCAGTGGTGTTCGGGCAGTGTAGGGGTCTTGCTGGGGGTGGTGTTTCAGGGTTTAGGGCAGTGGTGTTCGGGCAGTGTAGGGGGTCTTGCTGGGGGTGATGTTTCAGGGTTTAGGGCAGTGCAGTGGTGTTCGGGCAGTGTAGGGGGTCTTGCTGGGGGTAGTGTTTCAGGGTTTAGGGGCGGTGCAGTGGTGTTCGTGCAGTGTAGGGGGTTGTGCTGGGGGTGGTGTTTCAGGGTTTAGGGCAGTGCAGTAGTGTTCGGGCAGTGTAGGGGGTCGTGCAGGGGGTGGTGTTTCAGGGTTTAGGGCAGTGCAGTGGTGTTCGGGCAGTGTAGGGGGTCATGCTAGGGGTGGGGTTTCAGGGTTTAGGGCAGTACAGTGGTGTTCGGGCAGTGTAGGGGGTCGTGCAGGGGTGGTGTTTCAGGGTTTAGGGCAGTGCAGTGGTGTTCGGGCAGTGTAGGGGGTCGTGCTAGGGGTGGTGTTTCAGGGTTTAGGGCAGTGCAGTGGTGTTCGGGCAGTGTAGGGGGTCATGCAGGGGCTGGTGTTTCAGGGTTTAGGGCAGTGCAGTGGTGTTCGGGCAGTGTAGGGGGTCGTGCTGGGGGTAGTGTTTTAGGGTTTAGGGTAGTGCAGTGGTGTTTGTGTAGTGTAGGGGGTCATGTTTTAGGGTAGTGCAGTGGTGTTTGGGTAGTGTAGGGGTCGTGCTGGGGGTAGTGTTTTAGGATTTAGGTTAGTGCAGTGGTGTTTGGGTAGTGTAGGGGTCGTGCTGGGGGTAGTGTTCAGGGTTTAGGGTAGTGCAGTGGTGTTTGTGTAGTGTAGAGGGTCGTGCTGGGGGTAGTGTTTCAGGATTTAGGTTAGTGCAGTGGTGTTTGGGTAGTGTAGGGGGTCGTGCTGGGGGTAGTGTTTCAGGGTTTAGGGTAGTGCAGTGGTGTTTGTGTAGTGTAGAGGGTCGTGCTGGGCGTAGTGTTTCAGGGTTTAGGGTAGTGCAGTGGTGCTTGTGTAGTGTAGGGGGTCATGTTTTAAGATGCAATGCTCCAATACCTGACCAGTCTGCACTACATAAAACTGCAAAAAAACTAAAAATAAAAGTGTTTTGCACACTTTTGTCATTGGGCTATATGTGGGCTACATCTGGGTAATATTTGTGCTACATTTGGGCTCTTTTTCACTGGTGGCCATCTTGGAAGACTTCTTTGTTATGAAGTTTCCTAATTTCTTCATTTACTGCAGTCTCCTCAGTAGGAAATGCTTTCAGTTTTTTACTTTGATTCCATCAAGAAGGCATTCAGATGTGTCTCACATCTGCCATAAATTCAGAATGTTAGCACTCTAGTTGCTCATTAGATCACTGGAGTAAAGCTACTGCTCACCAGGGAGTTAACTGGTAGTCTGCTGCTGGTATTGAAAGTGATTGTTTCAGTCTGCATGTTAGAATTTTCTAATGAAATAGAAGAGGATTTGAGATCTCACTTAAAACATGCCCTAATTTTTCTTTCTGCAGCACTAACCATAATTTCTATTTCAAAAAGAACCCCTCATTTTGTTCCTTTTTAAATTAAATGTTTTAAGTGTTACTGGTTTATTCCAATCAAGATGGCTTCAGGTGTGCCATACTTTTGTCATAAGTAAGGCTGTTAGCGCTCTAGTTGTTCTTTAGAACACTCTGGGAAGCTGCAGTAGAACACAAAGGCATCAACTGGCAGGCTGCTCCTGTTGAAATATAACAGGAAGATATTTGAGATCACACTTGAAATATGTCCTAATTTTTCTTTCTACAGCACTAACCATAATTTCTATGACAAAATGAACCCCATCATTTTGTTCCTTTTTAAATTAAATGTTTTAAGTGTTACCAGTTTATTCCAATCAAGATGGCTTCAGGTGTGCCATACTTTTGTCATAAGTAAGGCTGTTAGCACTCTAGTTGTTCTTTAGAACACTCTGGGAAGCTGCAGTAGAACACAAAGGCATCAACTGGCAGGCTGCTCCTGTTGAAATATAACAGGAAGATATTTGAGATCACACTTGAAACATGTCCTAATTTTTCTTTCTACAGCACTAACCATAATTTCTATGACAAAATGAACCCCATCATTTTGTTCCTTTTAAATTAAATTGTTTAAGTGTTACCAGTTTATTCCAATCAAGATGGCTTCAGGTGTGCCATACTTTTGTCATAAGTAAGGCTGTTAGCACTCTAGTTGTTCTTTAGAACACTCTGGGAAGCTGCAGTAGAACACAAAGGCATCAACTGGCAGGCTGCTCCTGTTGAAATATAACAGGAAGATATTTGAGATCACACTTGAAACGTCCTAATTTTTCTTTCTACAGCACTAACCATAATTTCTATGACAAAATGAACCCCATCATTTTGTTCCTTTTAAATTAAATTGTTTAAGTGTTACCAGTTTATTCCAATCAAGATGGCTTCAGGTGTGCCATACTTTTGTCATAAGTAAGGCTGTTAGCACTCTAGTTGTTCTTTAGAACACTCTGGGAAGCTGCAGTAGAACACAAAGGAATCAACTGACAGTCTCTGCCCTTGTTGGATGTACATGTTTTACTGAGAATGTCAGACTTCATTCTCACATGAGTGAGAAAGATAATGTGAATTTACAGAAAATATGCTCTCATTTTAGCTTCTGGAGCACCTTCCAAACCTCCATGGGACAAGCATGAGAAAATAGTGTTCTCTCCAACATGATTCATGATATCCCAGCAGAAGGTTTTTCACATGGTAAAATCACCTTAGAATACACCACAATTCCTAAAATTAGTATGGTACCATCAACAAATAAATTCTAATGTAACTAAAGCCTGTTATCACCCTTTATAGTTCTCCTTTTGGTGACCCTCAAAATCTTCTATTTACTACAATGCATTTCAATGAGGTACTATCATTTATATTGGTCCCAAGATGGCTGCCAGCAATTCCAGGATGAAGTGCTGACAGCCAATCAGATCTCACGATGACATGTGTGGTTAGGCTCCGCCCAGATATATCTATCTTTTTACTTTTGATTTTCTCAGCAACTACTGAACGGATTTACACCATTTAACAAAAGGGTTCTTTCTGAACCAAGAACTACCTCTTTGCCAAATTTGGTGTAATTCCGTTCAGCAGTTCGGGCTGTAGCCGTGTCTAAAGTTTCCTATGGAAAATTGCATGGGGAAAACGCGTTTTGGGACCCCCTTTTACTCGGCCCCCGCTTGACGAATCCCCCGAGACTTTCAGGGTAGGAGCGGACCGGAGCGCCCCACAAAGTTTGAAAATTTTGCGAAGATACGTCAACCGGCAAGAGAGTTATTTCAAATAGAATGTCGCGGATTTCCTATGGATAATAGGTTGTAACTATAACTATCTACTGGCGACCGCCAGTAGATAATATATATATATATATATATATATATATATATATACAGAAATGAAGAAGAGAACTCTGGGTAGTTCTCAAGTTTAGGTGGAAAGCAGCTCCTGTATAGAGCACCCTCAACACCAGCGACACTCTAGATCTGTTCATCTCAAATGTGTGCTTTTCTATCAAAGTCTTTAAGCGTAGGATTAGCACAGTGCCATCCACACTGAGATAGAAAGGGACAAAGTCTTTTGCCATTTCTACAGCAAAGTCTTTAAGCATAGTACTAGCACAGTGCTGTCAATGTCGAGCTGTAACATGACAAAAGCCTTTTACCACCCCAGGCACAGTAGTACAACTTTGAATTGGTAAAATAACAACCAAGCCAACCTGAAAGGATTAAAAGCAACCCCTGACACATGTTTCGCTCTCATTAGAGCTCTTCAGAGACGTATATTTATATATATATATATTTCCTTCTGGCAGTTACCAGTAGCTAATTATAGTTAGAACCAAAGTTTCCATATGAAAAGCGTTTTGTGTTTTGCCAATCAGCCTGGCTGATGAGGGGTGAAATCCCAAAACCGGTCCTAAGATGCTTGTTTTCAGTCCAGGGAAGACCTGGCCTGGCAGTTCGGGATGTACTGTTCCCATTGGGAGCAGGGTCAAGACTGGTTTTCATAAAAAAACCTTAGAAATTCACTGAAAAAAACAAAGGGTACAGAGACGTTATAGTTAGGCTCAGGTTTCACTCGTACAAAACCAGAGAAATTCAGCAGTTATAGGTAGCTAAACTAACTATAACTCATGCCCCTGCAACGCATTGCTTATGACCTCACATATTACATCACTCATGACATGGTCAGTGACATCACTCATGACATCACTCATGAGTCATGACACCATCCACAGAATCTCTGATGCACCCACTCCCAACCCTATATAGCATTTCATACACCCACTGCAACCTCCACACTACCATTCTCAAAACCATTGACACCCATACCAGTACTTACACACCCACTCACTGATTCATAGGTCTACACACACATCCATTCAGTCACCCATACAGCCACTCATATACCAGCTTTCTCACTAATACAGCCACTGATATGTCCACTCATACACCCATACAGCCACTCACACACTGACAGTCACCCATAGAGCTACTCACACACCTACTCACTCACCCATAACATCAATCACAGAGCCACTTACTCACATATGCAGTTATACACACACCCACTCACTTATTCATACAGATACTAACACATACAGTCACTGACACAAGCACACACTCACCTATACAGCCACTCATAGCCAACTCACTGACCAATACAGCGACTAATATATCTACTCATACACCCATACAGCCACTCACACACCATTAGTCACCCATAGAGCTAATCACACACCTACTTACTCACCTATAGAGTCAATCACACAGCCACTTACTCACCTATACAGTTATACATACACCCACTCACTTATTCATACAGATACTAACACACACTCGCTCATCTATACAGTCACTGACACAAGCACATACAGTCACTCTCACAATCACTCATTCATACATACAGTCACTCATATACTCCAACACTCACCTATACTGCCTTTCACATATGCAATTACTCATCCATATACCACTGACACATCCATTCACTCATTGACACAGCCATACACATACTCAGTCACCCATACACCCCCTCACAGATGCACTCACTAACCCATACAGCCACTGACTCACAGTCACACACCCCCTTACCTACCCACACAGACACTCATACCCCAATACAGGTACTCAGACAACCTATCAATCACCCATACGGCCACTCACGTGCCCACTCACTAACCCATACAGCTACTTAGATACCAACTGAGAGACTGATACAGGCATTCATACAACCTAGTCACTCACCTATGCATTCACTGAGACACCTAATCACTCACTTGTACAGTTAGTCACGCGGCCACTGAATTATTCATACAGGCACTCTACACCCACTGATTCACCAATACACCTTGATATCTATATATTTAATACTTATAAACTTTTTAAAAACACTCTCAGTCGCTGGATGATGTCCTCAGTGATGTCATTTGAGATGTCATCAGTGATGTCACTGACCAAGTCATGAGTGATATAATATGCGAGGTCATAAGCAGTGCATTGCGGGGACGTGAGTTATAGTTAGTTCAGCTAACTATAACTGCTGGAATTTCTCTGGTTTTGTATGAATGAAACCTTAGCCTAACTATAATGGTCCTGTAACCTTTGTGTATATATATATATATATATATATATATATATATATATATATATATATATATATATATATATATTCTACTGGCAGGTGCCAGTAGGTAGTTATAGTTAGGACTTAGTTTCCATAGGAAAAGCATTTTTTGACTTGCCTATAATTTTGGCGTCGTTTGACCAATTCTCATGAAATTTCCCCACAAAATTGTCAAAGTAGGTTCTGTGGGTACTGAGAAATAGGGGCATGAAAAAAGGGTGTGTTTGTAATGTTAATTCCCATAGGAACGTATTGTCGAACCTACAGCCCAAATCGCTGGATGGAATAATGTCAAATTTGGCAGAAAGGTAGATGTTCTTATGCATATTGTGCTTTTTGATATTTGGTGCAAATCCGTCCAGTAGTTTTTGAGAAACCACTGGCAATGCTCTGATTCGCTGGATGCAACCTGAACAGAAAGTTGTGGCAGCCATTTTATCCTCCCAGAATGGTTCCTGGCTGAAAATGTGTGTGAAATCTAACATAAGGTGTCAGGGTAGAGATACTCTGACCCTATGTTTGAGAAATGGGTGTTAGTGACACAAGTTATGTGTCCAAAATTGATTTTTTTAATCGCGCGCGATATTCGTGACAACGCTGCAACCGCCAGCACGGCCCCCGTGTACCGTTGTGGGGACATCGCGAATATCAAGATGTCATCGCGAATATTGGTGAAAATATAAAAATATATATTTTTATACACTCGCCGGTCACTGTCACACACTCATGTACGCACTCACAATCTCACTCAGACACTTATACACCCATTCACATATCCACTCACATACTTATACATTCAGTCAGATACCCACTCAGATAATCATGCACTCAGTCACATACCTATTCAGGTACTTATGCACTCACTTACAGACCCACTCACACACTCATGTATGTTCTCACAGACTCACTGAGACACTCATACACCCACTCACAGATACACTGAGACACTCATACACCCACTCACATACCCATACAGTCACTCCCACACTCAGTCACATACCGTCTCAGAGACTTATGGACTCAGTCAGTCACTCATATACTCAGAAACTCCTGCACCTACTCAGAAACTCACTCAGATATACAAGCACCCACTCACTCACTCAGTCAAGGCACAAGCATCTACTCACAGACCCACCCAGACACTCACCCTCCCGGTCACAGACCCACTCAGACACTCATACATCCACTCACAGACCCACTCAGACACTCACACACTCATACAGTCACTCATAGACCCATTCAGAGACTTATGCACCCAGTTAGTTATACACTCAGAGACTCATGTACCCATGCACAGTCATACTCACCACAGACCCATGCACCCACTGACAGAACAACTTAGACACTTGTGCTGCCAGTCATAGACCCACTGAGGGACTCATGCACTTACTCACAGATCCACTCAGATATTGATACACCCACTCAATCACCCATTCAGACGCCCACTTAGACACTCATGTATCCACTCACAGATCCAGTCAGACAGTCATATACTTACTTACAAATGCACAAAGGCACTAATGCAACCTACTCACAGATTGAGTGAGAGACTTACCCAACCAATCACAGACCCATTGTGACACTGATGCACCCACTCATAGATGTACTGAGGCAGTCAAGCATTTTGTTACAATAGTATTGATAGACAGATGCATCATCTCACAGATCCCCTCAAATACTTGTACAGTGAATGAGAGACTTAGTGATACAGTGATGCATGCAGTCATAGATTACACTGAAAAAGTTATGCACTGTGTTATCGAGATATTAAAGGAGTTGTACATGCTAATATACAGTCGTTTAGATACTAATATGTTTAGTGTGTTGGTTATAATTCATTTTGCATTTATACGTTTTGAATGTGGTGGTGGCTATTGAATGTCTGCATTTGTTTTGCCATTCAGCTACGTATTTGCGCTGATTGTGGCTACCAATTTAATTGCGATGCCCGGCATCACCACAAAACGGAAAATCGGTTTAAATGGTTGTTTTTATGCAAACTCTCTACAAAAATATGACTTTAAATAGTGCAGGAATAAACCCCTAGTGTATTAAATACTGTAAAATATGTGCATATATGTGTTTTGCACTCCCTAAAAAAGGCGTGATCTTCACGGTTACCGAAGTCATCACGACTCTCTGCATCATCGCGAAAATGAAAAGTAGGGTTCAAACACAGTTTGTAAAAAAGTTACTACAAATATATGTGTATAAATATGTTTTTAAAGCAGTCATGTGGTTAGTAATGTGTGTATTGTAATAGTTAGAATGAATTTTTTAAGTACATTTTTTTTAATGTGGTGGCAGTCGTTGAATGTCTGCTTTTGATTTGTGATTTTGCGACGTGATCATGACAATCGTGAAGTCATCGCGAATTTCTAAAATTCCCCAAAATAAATTATTTAACAAGACAGTGAACAACATTTTGGGCACTTGGGTGGCTCTGACAAGAGCCTTTGTGTTGAGAGTGTGTATAAGATAGCTGCATATAAGACTGTTTGCAAAGTTTCAGGTTTCCTAGAAACACCCTGTTCTCTTAGTCTGTAAAGTGAACTCCATCACTTCTATATATTCCTTGCATGTCAAAACGCAGATTGTTGTTATAGATAGAGCCCATATTATGGTCTCTGAGGAAAGCAGAAACAGTTTTTTAACATGTTTCCTGGGTTTGTCAATTTGTGGACAGAATTGATTTGACCACTTCCATTTCTGTCATTGGCATATATTAGAGTACACTAAGACAGTGTGAGGGAAAAGCAAGATAAGTTCTGCAAAGGTATTCTTCATTAGGATTTCCAGCACTACCCCAATGTGCCTAGGTCATTGCCACCACAGTGCACAATCATGAGGTGAGGAGCTTGGAAATCCACAATGGTTTTAACCAAAGCCAGTAGCTGATAATACGTTAACCCTCTCTGGCCAAACCAGCTAATCTCCACATTTGGCAATCCCAAGTCCCTGTCAATATCTTGTTTTTTTGCAGCCTCTTTCGCCCAATAGACATAGCTGTGGCCCACAATCCACACTCTAAGCATATTGTAGGAAGGAAGAGTAGCACACAGAACATATCTTCAGCTCAATATCACACTTGGTACTATGAAAGACAGTGAAAATGCATGTGTGCTTGTGGTTTGAAAAAAACTTGAAATTTGATTGGATGAAGGGAATATGCAGGTGAATAAAAGTAGGTTGCATTATGAAATGATTAGTAAATAGATGTTTCATTGGCTCTGGTAAATAGAAAAAAATATAATACAGAGTTGGATATGCTTTACAGTATGTGCAGAAAACCACACCTACTGAAGTTCATTTTGTAACTAGTATGGTCCTTCTGGAATGTGTTGTGAACTTGTGACCTAGTGGATTTCTATGAAGAATCTGCAGAGGGTGTATTGGGGTACGGGTGTAAAAAAAAACAGGTTTTAATTAAAAAAAATTGGAGAGGATTAGGTTAATTGTTTTATAAGGTAAGTCAGATTTCCTAGTGAGGCTGTTCCAAGAAAGTGTTCAGGGACATTATAGTTAGGAATTAGGGTTTAAAAAACCTTAGAAATTCACTGAAAAAAACTAAGGTTAAAGGGCCGTTATGGTTAGGAATTAGAATTTAAAAAACATAGAAATTCACTGAAAAAACAAAGGTTACAGGGACATTATAGTTTGGCTGACATTTCACTCGTACAGAACCTGAGAAATTCAGCAGTTATAGTTAGCTAAGCTAATTATAAGTCAAGCCCCCGCAATGCACTGCTTATGACCTTCCATATTACATCACTCATGACATGGTCAGTGACATCACTGATGACATCTCAAATGACATCCATCACTGGTGACATCATCCACATAATCTCTGATGTACCCACTTACACCCCCATGTTACCTTTTATACACCCACTCCAACACTACCATTTTCAAAACCATTGACACACCCATACCAGTACTTACACACACGCTCATTGATTCATAGGTCTACACAAACATCCACTCAGTTACCCATACGGCCACTCATACACCAACTCACTCACTAATACAGCCACTAATATATCTACTCATACACCATGCAACACTCACACACTGTCATTCACACATAGAGCTACTCACACACCTACTCGCTCACCTATAGAGTCAATCAGACAGCCATTTACTCATGTGTACAGATATGCACATACCTACTCACTTATTCATACAGATACTAACACATACTCACTCACCGATACAGGCACTGACACAAGCACACACTCACTCATACAGCCACTCTCACAATCACTCACTCACACATACAGTCACTCATACACTCCAGCACTCACCTATACTACCTTTTGCATATGCAGTTACTCATCCATATACCACTGACACATCCATTCACTCCCCGACACAGCCATACACACACTCAGTCACTTGTATGGTCCTTCTGGAATGTGTCTTACACACTCACTAACCCAAACACCCACTGACTCTCCCACTCACTCATCAGTGCAGGCACTCACACACCCTCTCACCCACCCAAACAGATACTCATACACCCAGACTGGTACTCAGACAACCAATCTATCACTCATTCACCCACTCATGTACCCACTCACCAACCCATACAGCCACTTAGACACCATCTGAAAGACTGATACAGACATTCAGACAACCTAGTCAGTGACCCATACATTTACTGAGACACCAAATCACACACTTATCAGTCATGCACCTTCTGAATCATCGATACAGGCACTCATAAACCCACTGATTTATCAATACACCTTATTATATATATTTAACATTCATAAATATTTAAAAAACACTCACAGTCACTGCATGATGTCATCAGTAATGTCGTCAGTGATGTCACTGACCATTTCATGAGTGATGTAATATGTGAGGTCATAAACAGTGCATTGCGGGGGTGCAAGTTATAGTTAGCTCAGCTAACTATAACTGCTGAATTTCTCAGGTTTTGTATGAGTGAAATATCAGCCTAACTTTAATATCCCTGTTAGACCTGGCATCCTTGGCGTGGGTTTCCCCTGTATTTTTTGCCTTTGCCTCCTGTTATCTTGCTGTGTGTTGGACTTTGTTTTTGCTGGTCTATATGCTTTGGGTACTTTGCTGCTGCTGCTCAGTGCCAAAGTGCAAGAGCTCCCTGTAAATTGTTGTTATGGATTAGTGATTCCATGATAGGCATATTTGAGTTACTAGTCAGTCCCTAGTATAGTGCACTGTGTGTGCCCAGGGCCAGTAAATCAAATGGTGCTAGTAAGCCTGCAGCACTGATTATGCCACCCACATCAGAAACATTCCTCTTGTGCCCCCAAAGGAATAGAGACGCACTCAACAGCCAGCCCAATCTCATTATTTAATGTCGCCAGAACACAATAACCCTACGCGTTTCGGTCTCCTGACCTTAATCCTGGGTTCAAACGGCAATGTATCGCAGAAATTCACAGCTTTTATCCTTTATAGCATTGGCCCCTCTCTCACATGGGCCAACCAATTGGAGTCATACAAGTGAATTCTGGTCTTTCTGATGATTTAAGCGGCGTAGCCCAACGCCGTTACAGAGACTGCACCACCTCGGGAATGTGAGTAGCATGCTGCCTGGAGGATTCGAAGTGGCATGCACTACCGCAGATTCACTGCGTAGAGGGCCCGGGTCACCTGAGATGATGGGTGTTATCTGGGACAGTCAGCCATGAATATTATAAAATATGGAACACAACTAATGCGGACCCATTGAGGGGAGATGGACTATTAAGACCAGAATTCACTTGTATGACTCCAATTGGTTGGCCCGTGTGAGGAAGGGACCAATGTTATAAAGGATAACAGCTGTGAATTACCGTGATACATTTCCATTTGAATCCATGATTAAGGTCAGGAGACCAAAACACGTAGGGTTATTGTGTTCTGGCGACATTAAATAATGAGATTGGGCTGACTGTCAAGGGCGTCTCTATTCCTTTGGGGCACGAGAGGAATGTTTCTGATATATATATATATATATATATATATATATATATATATATATATATATATATATATATATATATATATATATATATATATATATCAAAAAGAACTCCTCCAAACTGCAGAAGCAAAGGCCACACGAAGGGACAGGATGGAAGCTCTTTAATGGACTGCACGGGCATAATGCATTTCGGCCTTGGCGGCCTTCGTCAGATGCCGGTCCTCCGGAATTCTCTGCCACTCCTGTTTAAATGTGTCCCGCACTTTTCCTAATTATGGAAATGTTGCTCCGCCCCCAACCATGTGATCGTGCATCGACTGGCTATACATCGGAACTACCAGTCCCAGAATTCTTCATTACTGGTAAGTGCTACGTGGGGATTTGATTTTAAAATCCATGTGGATTGTGCACCGTGAAGGATAAAACATGGTGTGGCCAAATAACTAAGTCCGGGTTGGTACACTGTCTCAGAGCTCCTCGAGTCCCCTCAACGCTCCAGCCTCCAAATTCAAGCGTCCGCCAGGCAGGGGTACGGAAACCAATGCACCCGACCCATCGTGAAATCACCATCTGCATCGCAGCTGTCCTTGCTTGGCTTGATTTGTGGGGCGTGCCTGGGCCATGCCAATACCTTGGCAAAGAAGCTGCTCACACAGCGAACCAGTGATGCCCAGGCCTGCTTGCGAAGCGGGACCTTTGTTGACGTGTCTCTGGTTGACTCGTAAAATATCAAAAAGAACTCCTCCAAACTGCAGAAGCAAAGGCCACACGAAGGGACAGGATGGAAGCTCTTTAATGGACTGCACGGGCATAATGCATTTCGGCCTTGGCGGCCTTCGTCAGATGCCGCTCCTCTGGCGACATTAAATAATGAGATTGGGCTGACTGTCAAGGGCGTCTCTATTCCTTTGGGGCACGAGAGGAATGTTTCTGATATATATATATATATATATATATATATATATATATACATATATATATATATATAATTATATGACACCAACTTCTCCTCCCATCCGAGCAGAACAAGGGACACAGCGGGGCTTCACAGGTCGTTTATTGAAAGATTACAGGCATGACGCGTTTCGGCGGTAAGCCTTTTTCAAATGCCACAGTTCGTTGTGAGGTTTCCCGGTTAATATCATTTATAAGCGCCTCCTTCCCTAATGGCGAGGGGCTCACCTGCATCACATTATCCTGCAAAACACCTCAGCATTCCAATGTCCAAAACTACTGATCCCATCATGCAGCCAACCTTATCCACAGGTGCCAGAACTGGAGACGTAAGTACAATGCCAGCGCCTCTCCATGCAGTCATGGACCGCCAAATGACAGCAGCTACTCAGCAACCAGGGGTCAGGCGGCGGGTCGCGGATGTCCGATACCTTGGCACAGTAGAAATAATTGCCAGTGTGTACCGCGACCTCTTCATAGAAGGGTCCCCTGTGCGTGCCAGGGGCAGCACGCCAAAAATGACACCAACTTCTCCTCCCATCCGAGCAGAACAAGGGACACAGCGGGGCTTCACAGGTCGTTTATTGAAAGATTACAGGCATGATGCGTTTCGGCAGCAAGCCTTTTTCAAATGCAACAGTTCGTTGTGAGGTTTCCCGGTTAATATCATTTATAAGCTCCTCCTTTCCTAATGGCGAGGGGCTCACCTGCACCACATTATCCTGCAAAACACCTCAGCAGTCCCATGTCCAAAACTACTGATCCCATCATGCAGTATGTTGGAATGTCCAATGCGGTGCAGGAGGAAATTTCAATGAAGTTTCAGGGAATAAACGGCCTTGTGTCCCCTACTTCCAGCCAACCTTATCCACAGGCGCCAGAACTGGAGACGTAAGTACAATGCCAGCGCCTCTCCATGCAGTAATGGACCCTAAATGACAGCAGCTACTCAGCAACCAGGGGTCAGGCGGCGGGTCGCGGATGTCCGATACCTCGGCACAGTAGAAATAATTGCCAGTGTGTACTGCGACCTCTTCATGGAAGGGTCCCCGGTGCGCACCACGGGCAGCACGCCAAAAATGACACCAACTTCTCCTCCCATCTGAGCAGGACAAGGGACACAGCGGGGCTTCACAGGTCGTTTATTGAAAGATTACAGGCATGACGCGTTTCGGCGGTAAGCCTTTTTCAAATGCCACAGTTCGTTGTGAGGTTTCCCGGTTAATATCATTTATAAGCTCCTCCTTCCCTAATGGCGAGGGGCTCACCTGCACCACATTATCCTGCAAAACACCTCAGCAGTCCAATGTCCAAAACTACTGATCCCATCATGCAGTATGTTGGAATGTCCAATGCGATGCAGGAGGAAATCTCAACGAAGTTTCAGGGAATAAACGGCCTTGTGTCCCCTACTTCCAGCCAACCTTATCCACAGGCGCCAGAACTGGAGACGTAAGTACAATGTCAGCGCCTCTCCATGCAGTCATGGACCGCCAAATGACAGCAGCTACTCAGCAACCAGGGGTCAGGCGGCGGGACGCGGATGTCCGATACCTCGGCACAGTAGAAATAATTGCCAGTGTGTACCGGGATCTCTTCATGGAAGGGTCCCCTGTGCACGCCATGGGCAGCACGCCAAAAGTGACACCAACTTCTCCTCCCATCCGAGCAGAACAAGGGACACAGCAGGGCTTCACAGGTCGTTTATTGAAAGATTACAGGCATGACACATTTCGGCGGTAAGCCTTTTTCAAATGCCACAGTTCGTTGTGAGGTTTCCCGGTTAATATCATTTATAAGCTCCTCCTTCCCTAATGGCGAGGGGCTCACCTGCACCACATTATCCTGCAAAACACCTCAGCAGTCCAATGTCCAAAACTACTGATCCCATCATGCAGTATGTTGGAATGTCCAATGCGGTGCAGGAGGAAATCTCAACGAAATTCAGGGTATAAACGGCCTTGTGTCCCCTACTTCCAGCCAACCTTATCCACAGGCGCCAGAACTGGAGACGTATACAATTATATGTATATATTGCTTGTGTGAATGGGTATGTAAGTGGCTGTGTGGGTTTGTGAATGAATGTGTGGGTGATTATATGGCTGACTGAGTGGGTGTGTTGAGAGGCTGTAAGGGTGAGTGAATGGGTTTGTGTGTGAATGTATAGGTACATTTGTGGGTATGTGAGTAGCTGTATGGATAACGGTGTGGCTATGTAGTGGCTGTACGGGTGAGTGATCAGTTGTATAAGTTGCTGTATGGGTGAGTGAATGGTTGTGTGAGTGGCTGTACAAGTGAGTGAGTGGGTGTGTGAGTGCCTGTTGAAACTGGCCCTATTTGCAGGGTTATCCCCAAACGTTTTGCCTTCCTCCTATATTTTTTCTTACCTGTTTTTGTTGGTTTTATGACTTGGGCACTTTACCACTGCTGATCAGTGCTAAAGTGCATGTTCTCTCTCTTGCAATCTTGGTAAGATTGGTCTACACCTCTTTACCATATTTAATTGGCCTGTAAGTCCCTTGTACAGTGGTATCCTATATACCCAGGGCCTGTAAATTAAATGCTATCAGTGGGCCTGCAGCGCTGCTTGTGTTAGGTTTCAAATTCCTATCCCTGAAACGCACTCCTTTCACGTTATATTAGGTTAGCAATGTGTGGCTAAATAGATGCCATTTGTATTCACGTTATGCAACCCACTGAGTTATCCCCGTAATGCGCAGGCTTCAGTTAGCGAGTGTGACTCCATTTTGTTTTTCGTAATCCTTATTAGGCTGCTTAGACTGTGCCTGAGTTAGGCCCCATTGCTCGTATTGCTTGCCTCAGCAGAACACTGTATTCCGTTATTATTTTTCTTTCTGTCCAAGGCTGTTTCCCGACTTGCTAATGAGGAGGCCATTCTGCTCTCGCATACCTATCCAAGTGTGTAGTTCTGCTTCCACGTTAGGAGACGCTGAGACCCAGCGCAGTGGCCTTGGGACTCTGATAACATGTACCCATCTGGCAGGTGGTAGCTCATCTCCCTGTGCCTCCTTTGTTCATGTTCGGCCCAGGCCGGTAGTTTTCCATGGTGGGCGGGGTTGGAGGCTCTTGGGGAAGAATGATTACTCACTGTAGATTGTTGGGGAGTCAGTCCCTCAGCAGACATCTTAGGGTGCAGGTCATGATGGACTTCTCTGCAGAGCATTGCTAATAAAATGTAAGTTTGCATTCTCTACTGTCTGACCGACTCTTCATTCTTGGGAAGGCATAGCAGGCGTTTGTGAGAAAACCCCAGTGGCCCTAGAGGGCCACTTCCTTCAATTGGCGCCCGAACAGGGACCCCGCAAGGTGATCCGACTCGCCCGTAATCGGGTTGTAGGATCGGGGTGCATTTGGTTGGTCGAGCAGATCGGGGTACCCCACACAAGACCGAGCTTGGTTCACGCAGCTGCCCCGCCCGGCTGATCGATCGCCCCCTCGTCTAGTGGTCACCAGCTGGGGTACTGAGAAGGCAAAACCTTGGAGTTGACTGTTTGGTCCGAAGAGTCGGCAGTGGAGAATAACTTGACTCGACCTGTGTGCACCAGGTGAGTGATTTGACTCTTGGGAAAATGGCGCCATTCTTGGACGGCACAAACCTGTGGGCTGTGTCTTGATACAGTCTCCGGACTGTCTTGTCTGCAGTTTTTGAAATGCCTTGCTTGAACGACACGAGTCGACGGGCTGTGTCTTGGTACGGTCTCCGGACTGTCTTGTCTTGAACTTGGTGGGTTTGCAGACCCTTGAAAAAGGCACAGAGTGTTTGCGAGCAGTTCACCGGACCGCCTGGAAATTTGGCCCACGCTTGAAAAGGTCCAGGACTGCCCGCGAACAATCTGCCAGACCAACTGGTAATTTGGTTAATGTTTGGAAATGTCTGGGGCTGGAGCCTGTCTTCTTGAAGTTGATACAGTACCTAGACTGTAGGGAGTGGTCCCTGGACCGTTTTGGTTTGGTTCGTGACTAATATTTGTTCCTTTATCTTGTCTTAGTTTGCCGATTGTTGGTGTTATACTTGTCCGTTAGGGACAGTGCATGTGTCTTATATTAAGATGCCTTGTTTCAGCAAATTGAGGTGTTTTGGATGTCGATGTTGTTCTACTGATGCCCGATTGGAAGAAAGCCAGCCTGCACCTCCGGAGGGTTCTCCAAATTTTGACGTATACGTTAAACATGGTATTGGCCCTGTTATGTTTAGCACATTGTGACATAAATATACGAGGGACAATGCTGAGTTACAGTGGCCGCTTACTGGCTCATTTGATTAACAGAAATTGAATTTCTTGCAGGAAAAGTTGTTCCCTAGGAGGAGCAGACAGTCGATGTTTGATTCTCTAAGAGTATGGCAGAAAGAAGCAAAGCAGCGACGACTGAGAGCAGAGAAAGAGGCCCGGAAGAGGCAGGCACAGACTATAACACAGAAAGCAGTAGCCTATGAAAGAGGAAAGATAGAGAAGGGTATAAAATGCGCAGATAGAAAGTTTCGGTTACAGACAGATAAATGTTATGTTACCAGAGAGGAAGGTGATGATTTTGTCGAAGAGCTATTGGATTCTCGTCCTCCTCCACCCTATGCCCCTGAACGGATATACCCGGCAGCCCCGACCTCTCAGTCCTTGGCCTCTAGTGCCGCCCCTTCTAGCATTCCTGTTTCTGGCGCTACCTCTTCAGCCCCGGCCCCTCTTGCTTCTCTTCTACTCACACCAGTCACCGGGTCGGGTGCTGTTAGCTCCCCCACCCAGTCTATCAGCTCTGGATCTACTGATTCTCCCCCTTTCACCCCTACCACCCTGTCTCCCTACATGACGGTACCTGTCTCTGCGTCTGCTCTTTCCCCCGTGAGTGTGACACCCCAGGCACAGTTGAATGTCGAAACTCCTGCGTGTGGAATACATGATGTGAACTGGGCAGCAGCGCGAGATCGGATGGATAAAGTGTTGGTGCGTTCTGCAGTGGGTGATGAGGAAAAGCAAATGGTGGCGAATCAAGCAGCTCAGTGGGCTCGGAAACCGATCTATAGTGTGGAGGATGTGTGGAGTGCGATGAAAGATTACGAGCCGTTTGTACAGCAGCACGCCCTTAAGCACATGTCAGCAACGCTGATAGTGCTGTGGGAACAGTGTTTTCAAGGTGTTGCACCGCAAATAAAATGTGACATACGGGATAGGGTATATGCTGCAGGTATGGCACCCAATGAGGTTTTTAGCAATATAACGACACTAGCGGGTTACCGAGTTAGATTGCTACAGAAGGTTCCGACAATGGGGGCACAGCATCCCATGAGGGAAGTTCATCCCATTTACCACCCTGAAATTCCGGAACTGCGCGATTCCACCGATGCTGTGATTAGACCACGGGTCGACGCTCGGTTTCAGGAACAGTGGATCTATACTCCTTGGAAGAGGAGTGAGGTCCTATCCTTAAAGAGCCAGCTGCCCGACCCCTGGAAAAACCCTACTGCATATTATAAAGAATTGATGGAGGCGGCCTCCTCCACAGTAATGACGCTAGCTGACATAGAGTTGATTTTCGGCCTGTTGGTACCGGTGGATATATGGAGGCAGGTCCATACGCAGGATCATGCACTAGAGTTGAGGGCACGTGGGATGAGATCAGGGCTTGGGATAAGGAGCATAAGCCCGGCGACAAGCCGAAAGCGGAGCTCCTCGCTTTGCAAGGGCGCATTATCACATACATGCACTCACTTATCCCGCCAAAGAGAGTGGATTGGGATAAGTTGACTGCGTGTCGCCAGAAGAAGGATGAGAGTGTGTCGGATTTCTTTACCAGATTTGAAGGGGTGTTTTTAGATTTTAGTGGACAGGACCTGTCACAGGAGGGTGGTGTTCGTTTATTTGTCAACAGATTTGTCACTAACTTGCTTCCCGAGATTGCAACACGGTTGCAGGCTTCGGAAAGTACTTGGACCACATCATCCCCGTCAGTGATATTGAGTATGGCGCAATATTATGAACATAGAGAGAATGAGGACAAGGAAAGGGTGGAGAAAAAGTCAAAGAATTTGAAGACGAGGGTATTGATGCAGCAAGTTGCAAGGGGAAATGGACGAGGTAGAGGTTCGGGTTCGGGCCAACGGCCACCCCAGTCTGGCAGGGGTGGTGCTTCAAACACGCCCCTCGGGCTCAATCAATGTGCGTACTGCAAGCAGGAGGGACATTGGCGGAATGAGTGTCCAGAGTTGTTACAGAAAGCTGAGGCCCCGAGGGGTCGGGGTTTTCAGGGACATGGATGAGGAACAGGAGGTAGAGGGGGGATGCAGTCAGAGGATACATCACACAATAGGCAGAGCGGGAATTATTTTGATGACCCCCGAGGACGACAGTACTATCATGACGATTATGACATGGACGAAGTGACAGGGTTGTCTCACAGCTAGGACAGCCAAGGACAGGGCGAGGGACCAGTTCCTGTGCCTATAGATCAGCATGGACCTTATGTCACTGCTGATTTACAGGGTACTACTGAAAAAGTTCTAGTTGATACAGGGGCTATGAATAGATCTGTTTCCCGTTCACTGGTCCCGGGGGCAGCTCTGTCTGGCCAAAACAATGTGTCAGTGGGTTTCTCAGGCATGCCGGTCATTAGCCCTATTTCCAAGCCTCTTGCTTTGACTATTGGCCCCTTTACGGTCGATTCACCATTTTTACTGGCGTCAAATTGTGGGGAAAATTTGTTAGGACTCGATTTGTTAAAAAGTCTGCATGCGACAATTTTTTGTTCTCCAGACGGCGTTTATATGACTATTGGACCGCAGGTAGCTCGTGCCAAACAGTGCTTCGCAAAGGATGCCCCCCTTCCAGCTGAGTTTAAAGATGTGCCGCGTACGTTATGGGCTACAGGAGACACGGATGTGGAGTTACTCCAAATCCCGCCAGTATCTATACAGATCAGAGACAATGCTAAATTGCCACGAATTCCCCAGTACAAGATATCCCAGGCAGGTGAAAAGGCCCTATTGCAAATAATACAGGATTTGATTAAGTCTGGCATGGTTGAAGAGACTGTGGCGAATGTGTGTAATAGCCCTATTCTTCCTATTCTTAAAAAGGCACTCTTGGATTCTTCTGATGCCCACCCTGACGTTTACCGTTTTGTGATAGACCTCAGAGAGGTTAATAAGATCGTAGTTCCCCAATACCCTGTGGTTCCGGACATTACAACGATCTTAACAATGATTCCCCCATCAGCAAAAATTTTCTCTGTAATTGACTTAAAGAATGCTTTCTTCAGCATACCAATCCATAAAGATCGCAGATATCTGTTTGGATTCGCAATAGCCGGTCGGAGCTTTAGATGCTGCTGTGCTCCACAAGGCTATACTGAAAGTCCTAGTATTTATAGCCAAGCCTTGAAAGCTCAATTGGATTCTTTGGAGCTTCCCCCTGGTAATGTGCTGTTGCAGTATGTTGATGACCTCCTTGTGGCCTCGGACAATGAGGATGGTTGCAAAGACGCCACAGTTAAATTATTATTGCATCTGGCGCATCATGGACACAAAGTGTCACTTTATAAATTTCAATATTGTCGACAGGAGGTCACCTATTTAGGTCATCTACTGTCGAAGGAGGGTCGCAGACTAACACCTGAGCGCATAGCTGCTATTACTAATATGTCTGTTCCCAAGACCCAACGCGAGGTGCGCGCGTTTATTGGGATAACATCGTATTGTCGGCATTGGATCCCTAACTATTCCCTACTAACAAAACACCTTCTTTACCTTACCACCAAAGATGTGCATGAACCCCTGCCTTGGACACCTGCATGCCAGCAAGCTTTTGAACAATTAATGTTGCACTTTGCTCTGCTCCTGTGCTTGGTACTCCTGATTACCAGAAGCCTTTTGTGCTCTACGTGCATGAGGTGGACGGTTGCGCGCTTTCTGTTCTAACACAGGGTTTCGGTGGTAAGCAGAGACCCTGCGCCTACTTCTCTGCCATGCTTGATAATGTCGCCAGAGTGCTCCTGAGCTGTCTGAGAGCTGCCGCGGCGGTGGCAGTTTCTATCAGACAATCGGCAGGGCTCGTCCTTGATACGGACCTCACAGTCATGGTAACTCATGTTGTGGAAACGCTATTGAATAAGACAAAGACGCAGCACCTTACTAGTGCGCGTCTGACTGGTATGAATTGAATCTGTTTGCTCCGCACATTACCATCAAAAGATGTGCTTCTCTGAACCCAGCCACGTTACTACCCCTCCCTTCGGAAGAAAAGGACAATGATGTCCATGATTGTTTATTTTGGACTGAGGAAGAAACAAAGGGAAGGGTAGTCCTGACTGATGTTCCCTTATCTGACCCCCAAGGGGAACTATATGTCGATGGCTCTTGTTTCAAATTACCAGATGGCACCACCACTGCAGCCTATGCAATCACAATGTTACACACTGTAGTTGAGACATCCCGTATCCCACACCAATCGGCCCAAGCTGCAGAGTTGGTTGCCCTCCTCAGGGCTTGTGAGTTGAGTGAGGGACTGGCTGGTAATATCTACACCAACAGCCAGTACGCCTTTGGGGTGGCCCATAATTTTGGGCGCCTCTGGGCGGAGAGAGGGTTCTTGACTTCGCACGGACTGCGGATGCAGAACGGGCCATTGATACATAGATTGTTGTCCGCACTGACACTTCCCAGTAAGTTAGCAATAGTGAAATGTAGCGCTCATAAGGCTATTACAGATGATGTTGGGAGGGGAAATGCTTTCGCAGACCAGACAGCTAAGGAGACAGCTCGATAAAAGATGACAAATATGTTGGTGGCAGGTCCCAGACAATGGAATGTTCGAGGACACATTGGAGAATGTCAGGGAAATCCAGGGTGAGGCGACTCTAGATGAATTAGCAATGTGGGAGGAGAGAACAGGACGCTTGGATGAGGATGGGTGTTGGACTGACTTGTCAGGGAAGCAGCGATGGTTGCTGCCTAATTCATATGTGCTCCCTGTTGTTACCATGGCCCACGGCCCGGCGTACATTAGTGCCAAAGGAATATGCAAGTTGCTGGACCCAGTATGGCAGAATGATAATATCGCTAAGACAGCCACGCACCTAGTGAAGCATTGCATCATTTGTCTGAAGCATAACCCTGGGAAAGGTAACCCTACACCCGCTGGTAATTTTGCACCGCCTTCCTTCCCTTTCGAGGTTCTCCAGATGGATTTCATCGAAATGGAACGAGTTAATAACCTAAAGTATGTGCTAGTAGTGATCTGCGCATTCAGTAAATGGATTGAGGCTTACCTCACTAAAGAGAATACAGCTATGGCGACGGCGAAGGCACTTCTAAAAGAGTACTTCCCGCACTATGGGTTGCCACGCGTGATCTGGAGTGACAACGGAAGTCACTTCAATGCAAAAGTCATTGAATTAGTGTGCACAGGTTTGCATATTAAGCAGAAGTTTCATGCAGCAAATCACCCCCAGTCAGCAGGTCTGGTTGAGAAGTACAATGGGACTCTCAAACTGAAGCTAGCAAAGATTCAAGAAAGCACAGGACTGCGATGGCCAGATGTGTTACCCTTGGCTTTATTATCTACCAGAGCGACAGCGCATTCTAGAACAGGGTTGTCCCCGTATGAGGTGGTCTTCGGACGCCCTGCTAATGTTTGGGGTGTCCCAAGACCCAAGCGCTTTTCCGAGATAGAGTACCCCCTGCTTGTAGACTATCTGTATGAATTGTCTAAAGATCTTGGTTCTCTTCATCAACAGATACAAGCCACGCTGCAGCCAGTACCAGAGGGGCCCGGGCATCAAATACAGCCCGGCGATTTTGTGCTCGTCCGGAACTTCCTACGGAAAAGCTGTTTGGAGCTGAGGTGGAAAGGGCCTCTCCTCGTCCTTCTTGCCACCCGTACAGCGGTGAAAGTAGACGGCAGAAAGCACTGGATCCATGGGTCGCACGTTAAACGGATACCTCTGCCGCTCTCGTACGACCGTTGGGTCAATGAAGGCATCGGTGATCAGGAGTGTGAGAAGGTGCCACGCTTCGTTCCCTTCTCTGATGCCTGGGTGAGGTGGGCGCAGATGGATGAAGAAAGTGATGCAGTTCTGTCCGAGGCGATCCCACCAGAGATAAGGGCCGCCCCGGATAACACCGTCTCTAATACACAGGAATCTGAGTCTCGATGCCCATCTGATCCTGAGTGTCTGCTCCTTTTTGTTGATGAAACAGTGCCTGGAATAACGAAATATAATTTGAGGCCCCGAAAGAAGGATGGTGCACCAGCCGAACAGTCTAGGAGTTAGGGAAGGACTTGAGCTTAGGGCGCAGGCGCTGTGCCTAAGGTGCCTGTATTAGACTAGGGCGAACTACACTGGTGCACTGCCTTGGACACTGGACAGGATAGTTGAGGGCATTTGCCCAGGAGGGAGGGTGCCCTATCCTGAAAGAAGAAGGATTTGTTATGCTGCAAGGGCTGCGATTGTGCAGCTCCTCCGTGGGAGTGCTTCATAGCACCGTCGTTGATGAACAATAGGAGCCTGCCAGCGAGGCTCTAAACGGACGCTGGGTGATTTGTGCCCTCTGGTACTGTTGTTGCAATAGTGGCTCTAGCCCGTTAATTTTTCTTTCCCTTGTGACACCTATAAGTTGCCCTTGAAGTTTTCCAAATGTATCCCTTTGGTCGTCCTATCCCTGATGAGGAACAGCCCTTTGCGGCTCCGCGTCCCACTCCAGATGGTCCTGTTTGGTCCTCTTGGTCCCCCAAGACTAAAATAGTGTTTGTGGTAATAATTTCTCTGTATTTGTATTTGGGGTGCTGTTTTTCCTGGAAGAAAAATATCCTGTGCATGCTTGGATAAGTACTACACCTGCCCCTCCTGAACATATTTTTGGTACATTAGCGCATCACAAAGAAGAACACCGGAAGTCCTATAAGGATAATGTTTTTATTCAGACATTGCATCAAACGCATGCTGTTTATAATACAACGAAATGTTGGGTGTGTGGTTTGCTACCTTCTGTCACGCATCGAAGTGAGAACCTGCTGCCTATGCCTCTATCTCATGTTAATAGCTGCGAGGGATGGTTTACCTTACTTAGCTTGATTCGCTCATTCTCTCAACCAGACTCCTTGGAACGCAGAAGTACCAGTTCCCACTCTCTGACAATGAATGTATACTCTCAGCATAGGTCCTCACCTGGTGTTTCCCCTGGAGATGGGCGGTTCGATTGAGTGTTCTTAAGTTCTTGCCTCAGAGCAGCAGATCGAGGTAGAAAGGCAAACAGAACAGGGATGGATAGAGATAGGTTTTCACAGTTCAATATATCTGAATATTACCAATCCTTTCAAGCCCGCAATGTCACTGAAGATAAGCCCATACCCATGGCGGTGGTAGACGTATTGGCCCCTTTTTGTGTTCAAGGGGCGGGAGACATAGTGGTGGGAGACAGTGGATGCAACACCACTTCCATATTGAGAATGCCCAAAAGTCCGCCCTTGATCCCACCACCTAATGTTTATTTTGTTTGTGGTGCTCGTGGCTATGTGTGGCTCCCTGAGGAATGGTCTTGACGGTGCTACCTTTCTTACCTCCTTCCCCCATTCTATATAGCCCCTCCCAACTACCACAAAACTCATCGCTTGCAGCGTAGAAGTGCCCCAGCACCCCGAGTTAAGAGAGTTGTTAATCCAGACAATATTGAGCAGACAGATACCTCCTTGCAGCAATTTACTGACATAATAAAGGGCATTCTGCCGTTCTGGGGTCCCATGTTCAACAGCCGTAATATTCGTCACCTTGCTAGAGTAGTTGAGGGAGTTATTAATACTACTGCTGGTATACTGACTAATATTACAGTCGAGCTTCAGGCTACGAGGCTCGTTTCTCTTCAAAATCGGATGGTTTTAGACATCATTCTGGCTGATAGGGGTGGAGCCTGTCGCGTCATCGTCAGCAGCTGCTGTGTGTACATCCCTGATAGTGCCCCTAATGTGTACTCCGCAATACAGAAATTACACAGACTGGCTTCAGATATCCATCAGGATAATGGTTCACAGGGTGGCTCTGGGGTCTGGTGAAATCATGGGGTTGAAGATATTACTTGTCCAAATAGCCATTGCAGGAGTTATCTTTACCTGTAGCTTATGCATTAATTGCCTTCCAGCCTGTTGCACCTATTGTATGAGTAAACTTACCCCTACCCCCACATTGCAAAGAAGTGATAACAAGATTTCTGTTATGATGATGCAGGAAATTCAGGATATGATGCTCATAGATGAGGGCATCTTTGAGTATTAGGTGATTTGAATGCTCATGTGTTGCTTGTTTTTCCCTTGTAACATGAGTGACTATGTAATTTCTTCCTCCCCCTTAGAATTGTAAAGACCCTACCGGATAGCAAATAAAGCATTTCGCCACCCATGCTAAAAGGAGGGTCTGTTAGGTTTGAAATTCCCACAGTTGGCCTGAATTACCGTATTATATGTAACAGACATGCAGGATTTTCTGCGCACGAGGTGCTTATGTCTTACAATGATGATTGGTGATTCAGGTGTTTCTCTCCTTAACCTGACTGCTTCATGTTCATGCCCTGATGGGGAGATGTATGTTGTGGTTATGCCTATTGTTTCCTAATGTGTGCAATCAAAGTATTTACCTCATTGCACTACCTATGCTGTTATGACCATAGCCAAGTGGCAAAGTGATTTATGTGATTGTGGTCTAAGGTGTTTTATGTATAATGCAAAGGATATTTTTATATAACCTTGTGTGGAGTCTCTTTTTGTGGTGTGCCTTGTGTGTCAATGGTGTGTGTATGTTGCACAAACGCTTTACACATTGCCTTTGGGATAAGCCTGACTGCTCTGCCAAGCTACCAAGGGGGTGAGCAGGGGTGTATCACTCCCTTACCCTGACTAGGGTGGTGGGTTGTGCCTGGCTTAGGTGCATACCCTAGCCAATCAGAATCCCCATTTCTAACAGTGTTTCTATGGAGGAGTGAGTGGGTGTGTGAGTACTGGTATGGGTCTGTGAATAGGTATGTGAGTGGTTGTGTTGGTGTGAGTGGATGTACAAGAGTTTGTATGGGGTTGTGGGGGCGTAAGTGGTTTTATGGATGATGTCATCAGTGATGTCATTTGAGATGTCATCAGTAATGTCATCAGTGATGTCACTGACCATGTCATGAGTGAGGTCAGAAGCAGTGCATTGCGGGGGTGCAAGTTATAGTTAGCACAGGTAACTATAACTGCTAAATTTCACTGGTTTTGTAGGAGTTAAATCTGAGCCTAATTATAATGTCCCTGTAACCTCTGTTTTTTTCAGTGAATTTCTATGGTTTTTTAACTGGTAGTCGCGTTTGTAGAGTGTTGGAAAAAGGGGCAGGGCCCCCGACCAGCTCTCAGGAAACCTGCTGTAAGGGATTTTCTGGAGGTAACAGGAGGCTTCCTGGCCCAAGGTCCCTCAGCATCCAAGTGGACTTCATCCCCAAACCAGTACTGTGCCAGGAGGCACGTTTGCAGAGTGGTGGAGAAGGGGACATGGCCTCCGCAGACCTCTCAGCAATCCTGCTGTGTGGGACTTACTGGAGGTAACAGGAGAGGTATTTGGCCCCCAAGGACCCTCAGCAGCCAAGGGGACTTCATCCCCCAACCAGTTGTGTGCCAGGAGGTGCATTTGCAGAGTGGTGGAGAAAGGGGCATGGCCTCTGACAACCTCTCACCAATCCCTCTGTGTGAAACTTACTGGAGGTAACAGGAGGGGTAGTTGTCCCCCAAGGAGCCTCTGGAGTCAAGGGGACTTCATGTCCCAACTAGTAGTGCACCAGAAGGCATGTTTTCAGAGTGGTGGTGAAAGGGTGCGGGCATATGGTGACTTGCGGTTGCCTTTTTTTGGCTTTTATTTCCTTTTATTAGGGGGGCACATGACCCCCCTTCACTGGGCTGATACCTTGGAGTCAGGCCTTTTTTAAATGGGGGATGGGGTCAATGCGTCCCCCCTCCACGGGCCAATTTCAGCCTGGGGGACCCATCACCTGGGGCCTTGGCTACATGTAATAGGGGAGGGGGGCCATGCTGCCTCCTTCCCTGGGCCAATTTTGGACCTGGGGACCCCAAACCCTGAGGCATGGCATTTTTTATACTTTTAAGGGAGAGGGGCTGAGTGGCCTCCCTCCCTGGGCCAATTTCGGCCCAGGGGCCCCATGCCCTGGGGCCTGGCCTACATGTTATAGGAGAGGAGGGCCATGTGGCCTCCTTCCCTGGGCCAAATCCCACCCCGGGGACCCCATCCCCTGGGGCCTGGCATTTTTTAATACTTTGAAGGGAGGGGGCTGCCTGGCCCCCCTCCCAGGCTAATTTCAGCCCCAGGGACTCCAACCCCTGGGGCCTAGCCATTCTGAAATGTTGGAGGTGGGCCATGTGGCTCCCCTCCACAGGCCTATTTCGGTCCCGGGGACCCCATCCCACAGGCTTGGCCTCTATTGTGGGTGCCCTGGTCCTACCCAGGGCACCCACTCACATCTGTTGGGGACTGCGGCGGGAGCCTCAAGCCCCCGTGGTCCCTGCCAGCTCCCCGCCCCTGTAGGAGCCGGCATTGCTTTCACAGACAGGGAGCTGATAAACAATGCAGCTCCCTCTCTGTGAAAGCATTTTTAATGCTCTCACTTGCTGGAAGCAATGCGTTTGCTGTGGGTTGGCGGAAGCATTAAAGCTCCCACCAAGCCGCAGCAAACATCTATGTCCCGAGGATGGGCACCCCAGGACATAGCAGGAGCTGGCCCTAGGGGGGTGGCAGTGCCATCTATGGCTCCAGGAGGGGGGCCATGCAGCCCCCCTCCTTTCTAATTTGTAGACCCTGCCCCGGGGAGGTGATGTCCCTGGGGAAGAGAACAGACCAGGAGGAGGGCCAC
The DNA here is from genome assembly GCA_963921515.1 of Calotriton arnoldi. Classification (NCBI taxonomy): domain Eukaryota; kingdom Metazoa; phylum Chordata; class Amphibia; order Caudata; family Salamandridae; genus Calotriton; species Calotriton arnoldi. Next base: position 399,074 of record CAWUFW010010005.1, read on the forward strand.
GTGGCCCCCCTTCCAAATTATAGAAAAAAAGATGGCCCCGGGGAGGTGGTGGTCCAGGGGGCCTGGGGAGATCTCTGAGGCCCCCCATTACAAATTGATCATGGCCCTGGAGAGGTGGTCGTCCCTGGGGCCACGGGGTTGAATAGGCCCCCCATAGAATGAATTAGCCCCGGGAAGGTGGTGGTCCCCAGAGCATGGGGGTCCAAGAGCCCCAATTTTCATTTTGGCTTGTGGCCCCGGGAGCCGGTTGCCTCCGGATCCTGCAGGGGTCCGAGAGCCCTTGCCATTTTTAAATAAATAAGCGATGCGGAGGCGGTGGTCCCCTAGGCATTAACAAGCCCCAGGAGTGGGGGCCCGTGTGCCCCCCTCCTTTATTATGCAAATGCCCCCTGGAACTGGCCCACCCAGGGGCTGATTATTAACAAAGCGCGGGAGCCCTTGATTTGTTTTTTTTTTATTTTGGCGGGATCCGCGGATCTAGCACTACTCCCGCCTAAATTTGTTTTAAAAAATGCTTTTTTGGCCCTATGGGATCCTAGTGGGACTGCCCGAAGAGACCTAGGGGGTCAGGGTATTTCTACCCTGCCCCCTTTTTCTAATGTTTTTTCTGGGACTCAGATTCAGCCAACACTTCCTGGTTTGAAGTTTGGGCAGCCAATCAGATTTGAGCATGGGGACTGTCGGATCTTCAGAGGATCTGTGTCCCTATATATACAAATTTGGATTTCGGTTAATAACTCCGCAACGACTAAACAGATTTACACCAAATCACAAAAAGGCACTTCCCTGAACCAACATCTACCTTACTGCCAGATTTGGTGTAATTCCATTCCACAGTTCGGGCTAAAGTATAAAATCAGGTTCCCCAAACGATCCAGCTATTCCTAAAGTGATTGGTGCAGGACTAGGGGTAATATTGCCCTATATCCAACAACTGCTAGACACCTCTTTTCAGGAAGGTCAGCTACCTGACAGGTGGAAGCGAGCAATGGTTCGCCCACTGAAGAAAAAACCCACAGTGGATGGGAACCTATTAGCAAATCTGCGACCGGTCTCACTGTTACCATATTTCTCCAAAATTGCGGAAAAAGTGGTTAATATACACCTTGAGGGACATGTAAAGAAAAATAGATTACTACATCCCACCCAATCTGGATTCAGACCAACCTATTCAACAGAGACAGCTCTGCTGTTTGCCACTGAAACGATACGGAAGAGAGTGGACGAAGGGTTGACAACTGCGCTGGTCTTATTAGACCTGAGCGCGGCTTTTGATACGGTGTCACATAAGCTGCTTATACACCGTCTCAGAATGGGGGGTGTGGTGGGTGCTGCGATGGATTGGATGGTATCTTACTTACAGGACCGCAGCTTTCAAGTGATACAATCTGCGTACACATCCAAACCCATTATTTTGGCACAGGGGGTGCCGCAGGGCTCAATTTTGAGCCCAACTCTCTTCAATCTATATGTCGCACCCCTGGCCGACATTGTAGAAAAACATGGAGTCTCAATCGTGTCGTACGCAGATGACACTCAGCTAGTGGTCACTCTGGCTCCTAAATGGCAGCAAGACAGAGGTATTAATTGTAGGAAATTCTCCATCTATATGGTCGCCGGCTTGGTGGCCAACTATGCTAGGACCAGTTCCTTCTCCGAAGACTGAGGTGAAAAATCTGGGAGTATGGATGGACTCAAAACTATCCTTCGATGCCCAGATTAAAAGAACGAGGGGGAAATGTTTCGGAATCCTGAAGATTCTCAGGAAAACTCTGGACATTCTTCCTATCTCTGCCAGAAAAACCTTGATCCATGCTTTGGTCACGACAAGACTGGACTACGGGAATGTGCTGCTCTTGGGCGCTACCAAAAAGGGTCTTCAGAAATTGCAATCCATCCAGAATGCAGCAGCCCGTCTGGCTCTGAACCTGCCGAGAAGGGCAGCTTCTAAGAATGCATTGGAAACACTGCATTGGTTGCCTGTTCAGAAAAGGATCACGTTCAAGGCACTGTGTTTTGGCCATCGTATTCTACAGAAAAAAGGCCCTACATACCTGCACAACCTACTTCTACCATATAAAACGGAACGCCAGTTAAGATCTACTGGGACACATCAGGCCAAAGTCCCAAGGATAAAAGAGCACGCACGGGCGCACGCTCTTATAGCTATCTGGCAGCTAAGAGCTGGAATGAGCTTCCTGTGTCCCTTCGGGAGGAACAATCACAGAAAGTTTTCCGTAAAAGACTAAAAACATGGCTTTTTACACAGTAGATAAGAGCCATACTCGAACTGCAGACAAATGATTCTTGGAATTGTCAGTTGAAGGAAATAGCGCTGGGACACACCAGCTGGTGTAACCAGGCGCTTTATAAACCTAAAAACTAAACTAAACTAAACTAAACTAAACTACAGCCGTGTCTAAAGTTCCTATGGAAATTATCATGGGAAAAATGCATTTTGGGACTCTCCCTTTTTCTCTGCCCCTGCTTGACGGATCACCACAAAACTTTTAAAACAACAGCTGAAGTGAGCGTCGTAATAGTTTTGAAAATTTTGCGAGGATTCATTACATGACGCCAAAGTTATTGGCAAAATAAAAAATGCTTTTCCTATGGAAACTAGGTTCTAGCTATAACTACCTACTTTCAACTGATATATATATAACTGCAAACGCCTAATTTCTCAAAGATGCGGAACCCGCACTTATTAGGTTATTTGATCTGACTTCAGCCTCACGTGAACAAGGCTTCCTGTGAGGCTGAAACGCGTTGTTTTGATTAAACACCCTTGGATTTTCCGTGAGTCTGTGGTTCCTGAGAGCATTTGTCAATCGACTTCTTTGGGATATATATATATATATATATATATACAAGAAAATTCACAATTCACATTCAAAATATTAAATAAATTACCAAATTAAATAAATATAAAAAAATACATTTACTAAAAATATCAATAAATAAATAGATTCACAAAATAAATAATTATATATACAAATAATATCAAATCAAACAAATAATAATATTAGATATACTTAAACAATATTAAAAGAAGTATTAAAGTCTGGGAATAATAGATATACTATACCCACTCCAGTCTGTGCAACAGTAGGGAACGTTTTGGACTTTGGAGGGGTTAAATTTACTATTCCCTCTCCAGTCTGTACAGCAGTAGGGAAAGCCATGAACACCGGAGGGGTAACATTTACTAGTCCCACTCCAGTTTTTGCAACAGTAGGGATAGCGTTAGACTCCGGAGGGTAAAATTTACTGTTCCCACGGGTGCAACAGCAGGCAAAGAATTGGACTTCGCAGGGATTCAATTTTTGGCTTGGGCGGTGAACTTCGCTCCGTTCGCGGAGTTTGCGGAGTTTTCTGTACTCCGCGGAGCTCACGGAGTGCAGAAAACTCTGCTTCGCGATGTACAGCGGAGTTTTTTCCCCGCTTGTGATCATGAACAGTAAGTTCGCAAGCGCGAGCTGCCGCTCGGGTAGAATTTCTACCCGAGCGGCAAGAATACCAGCACAAACTGCAGTTCGCACTGCACTCCGCCACTCGCGGAACTTCGCAGAGTTTTTTTTTGTAACTTCGCGGAGTTCCGCGTAGCAAAACTCCGCGAACTACGCCCTGGCCTATTCAATTTACTAATCCTACTCCACTCTGTGCAACAAAATGGAAAGTGTTGGACTTCGAAGGGGTTAAATTTACTATTCCATCTCCACTATGAGCAACAATAGGTAAAATGTTAGACCCAGGAAAGGTTAAATTTACTATTCCCACTCCAGTCTGTACAACAGCAGGCAAAGAATTGGACTCTGGAGGGATAACATTTATACAATTCCCAATCCTATCTTTGCAAAAGTAGGAGAAGCATTGGACTATGGAAGGGTAAAATTTACTATTTCCACTCTAGTCCGTGCAACAGTAAGTAAATTGCTGAACTTCGGAGGGATAACATTTTCTTTTCCCACTCTGTGCAACAGCAGGGAAAGCGTTGGACTCTGGAGAGGTAAAATTTACTATGACCACTCCAGTCTGTGCAACTGTAGGGAAAGTGTTGCACTCCATAGCATTTACTATTCCCATTCCAGTCTGTGCAACAGTAGGAAAGCATCGGATTTCAGAGCGGTTACATTTACTATTCCTACTCCAGTCTGTGCAACAGTAGGGAAAGCGTTGGACTCCGAAAGGGGAACATTTACTATTCCCACTCCAGTCTTTGCAACAGTAGAGAAAGCATTTGACTCCGGAGGGGTACAATTTACTACTTCCGCTCCAGTCTGGCCAACAGCAGGGAAATCGTTGGACTCCAGAGAGGTCAAATTTACTATTACCATCCCAGTCTGTGCAACAGTAGGGAAAGCATTGACTCTGGAGTGGTAAAATGTACTATTCCCACTCCAGTCTGTACAACAGTAGGGAAAGGGTTGGACTTCAGAACGTTGAAATTTACTATTCCCACTTCAGTCTGTGTAATAGTAGGGAAAGTATTGGACTTCGTAGGGGTAACAATTACTATCCACACTCATGTCGGTGCAACAGTAGGGAAAGTACTTCACTTCAAACACATAACATATATGAAATATAACCCTATTAATTTATAACAGATCTAAAACTCTTTCTATACACTTTATTTATTAATTAGCTCCCAAAAAAGAACTATATATATACATATATATATATATATATTCAAAGAGATTCCCTCCTCAACCTCCTTACGGCGATGAAGAAAGCGCAAACTCCACTTTTCTTGGCGTAAGTTGATTTATTTATTGCTCACAAAGTAGTCATATATATATATACATATATATATATATATATATATATATATATATATATATATATATATATATATATCCACAACGCCGTTCCTTCTCACTTCCCTTCCTCTGGGAAAAACGGACTGCGAGACCACAATTTCGTGCTAGATTTGATTTATTTTGCCACCAATATCGCCATGACGCGTTTCGGCCTCACTCGGCCTTGATCACATATATATATATATTACTCCATCTTCACCTCGCCAGATTCCTTACAAGCACGGACCACAGTTTGTTGCTTCGCCTGATCTTTATTCCAGTTTTACAAGACCATGTCTGCCATGACGCGTTTCGACCCCGAAAGGGTCTTGATCACATGACACGCCTCACGGAAGGTAGGCTCATTTTAAACCATTTTTTTGAAACCAGTTTTTTCCATTTTAAAGTGACATATGCATTAAAAGCGTCAGGTCCAACAATGAACATAAAAGAAAGCTTTTATGTTATATATATATATCTATATGTATCTATATATATATATATATCTCCTACTGGCAGTCGCCAGTAGGTAGTTATAGCTAGGACCTTGTTTCTATTCAAAAAGCGTTTTTTCTTTTGCCAATATCTTTGGCGCCGTTTGACGAATCTTCGCGAAATTTTCAAAACTAATGGTTCACTCAGGTCAGCTCCTGTTCTGAAAGTTTCGGGGTGATTTGTCAAGCGGGCCGAAAAGAAAGGGGGGACCCAAAACGCGTTTTCCCCATGTTAATTTCCATAGGAAATTTTGGAACAGGCTACAGCCAGAACTGCTGAACGGAATTACATCAAATTTGGCAAAAAGGTAGCTCTTGGTCCAGAAAGCGACCTTTTTTTAAATAGTGTAAATCCGTTAAGTAGTTACTGAGAAATTCAATAAATAAAAATATCGATATCTGAGCACCGAGGAGGGTTCGCGAACCCTCCCGAGCACGAGCTTCATTCTTATTGGCTGCCAACACTCCAAACCAGAATGTGTTGGCAGCCATCTTGTGACACGGTGATGGGCAGGGTAGAAACACCTTGACCCCCCCTAGGCCTGCTCAGGGCCAAAAAAAGGTGAGGATGAGGTCCTTAGGACACAAGAGGACCTCATCGCCCCACCAGCAGTGCGCCAAGAGGTGCGTTTGCAGAGTGGTGTAAAAAGGGACGTGGCCTCGGACCACTCTCTGTAATCCAGCTGTGTGGGGCTTACTGGAGGTACGTGGTGGGCTAGTTGGCCCCAGGGACCCTCATGAGGAAAGGGGACTTCATCCCCCAACCAAGAGCACGCCAGGAGGTGCATTTGCAGAGTGGTGGAGAAAGGGGGCGTGGCCTGTGTCCACCTCTCAACAATCCCTCTGTGTGGGGCTTACTGGAGGTAAGAGGTAGGCTAGTTGGCCCCTAAGGACCCCCAGCAGTGAAGGGGACTTCAATCCCTATCCAAGAGCGCACCAGGGAGCGCGTTTGCAGAGTGGTGGGCAAAGGGGGCGTGGCCTGGTATGAGAACTTAGCAATCCTGCTGTGTGGTACTTACTGGAGGTAATAGGAGGGGTAGTTGGCCCCCAAGGATGTCCTTGGGGGCCAACTACCCCTCTTGTTACCTCCAGTAAGTCCCACACAGTAGGATTGCTAAGATGTCTTCGGAGGCCACGCCCCCTTTCTCCACCACTCTGCAAACGTGCCTCCTGGCAGACTACGGGATGGGGGATAAAGTCCACTTTACTCCTGAGGGACTTTGGGGGCCAAGAAGCCCTCCTGGTACCTGCTGTAAGTCCTACCCAGTGGAATTCCTGAGCGCTGGTCAGAGGCCCAGCACCCTTTCTCTACCACTCTGCAAATGCGACTACTAGTTAAAGAAGCATCTTTCTGCACCTCTGACTTAGAGGTAGTTTTAATCCCCCTGCCCTATTATGTACTAGGGCCTTACTGGGGAGGTCATGCCAATCACAGGGGTACCCCAACCCATAGTGTACCCTAGTGTATGTTGGTGTTTTCACTGTATTCTAAGTGTCTTTTAGCATAGCACTGGCTCTAGGCCTGGTTAGTCAGACTCAGTTACCACCAGTACCCGTCAGCAAAAAGTTGGGGGCACAGAATGACTTTGCAACAAGGCCTCTTTCTGCCCCTCTGTTGGTTCTTTCTGCATATCTCTTGCTTCTTTCTGCACCTTTCTTTGTCTTTCTGGACTTCTGTTGCCTCTTTCTGCATTTCTCTTGCTTCTTTCTGCGCCTTTCTTCCTCTTTCTGCATATGTCCTACCTATGTAGGCATAGTTTGAAATTAGCATTTACAAAACCTTTGAAATTCACTGAAAAAACCATAGATTTCAGGGTCGTTATAGTTAGAAATTAGCATTTAAAAAAACTTTGAAATTCACTGAAAAAACCATAGGTTTCAGGGTCGTTATAGTTAGAAATTAGCATTTAAAAAACCTTTGAAATTTACTGAAAAAACCATAGGTTTCAGGGACATTATAGTTAGTTGGACATTTGACTCGTACAAATCCAGAGAATTTCGGCCGTTATAGTTAGTCGAGCTAACTATAACTCGCGCCCCCGCAATGCACTGCTGATAACATCACATATTACATCACTCATGACATGGTCAGTGACATCACTGATGACATCTCAAATGACATCACTGATGACATCACTGATGACATCATCCACGTGATAATCTGATGCACCTCCTCACACCCTAATATAACCTTTGATACACCCACTCTATAATACAGACTACCATTTTCGAAACAATAGACACACCAATACCACTTACTTCATACCCACTCACTGATTCCTAGGTCTGCACACACATCCACTCATTCACTCATACAGTCACTCATACATGCAGTCACTCATCAATACAGCACTTTCATTTGCACTCTTACACCTATACAGACACTCACACACCGCCACTCATCCACAGAGTTACTCACACATCTAGTCAGTCATGCAAATAATCAATCACACTCCCATTTACTCACCTACACAGTTATACACACACCACCTCAATTATTCATACAGATACTAACACATACTTACTGTCTTATACAATCACTGATACAAGCACACACTCATCCATACAGCCACTCTCACAATCACTCACTCTCACATATAGTCATTTATATACTCCAACACTCACATATACTGCCTTTCACATATGTAGTTAGTCACACATGTACCACTGAGACATCCATTCACTCACCAACACACCGATACACACACTCACCCACCCATACAGCCCTGCACAGATGCACTCTTGAACCCATACACCCAGTGAATCACCAACTCACACATCTATGCACAGTCACACACCCCCCACCCACCCACACAGACACTCAGGCACCCATACAGATACTCAAACAACCAATCAATAACCCATATAGACACTCATGTAGCTACTCACCAACCCAGGCAGCCGCTTACACACCAACTGATAGACTGATACAGCCATTCACACAGATCAGTCACTAACGCATGCATTCAGTAAGACACGTTTAATCACTCACTCATACAGTCAGTCACTCACCTACTAAATCATCCATTCAGACACTTATACACTCACTCATTCTTCAATACACCTTGACATATATATATATAAAACATATTTAAACTTTACAGAAACACACAGTCACTGGATGATGTCATCAGTGATGTCATTTGAGATGTCATCAGTGATGTCACTGACCATGTCATGAGTGATGTAATATGTGACATCATCAGCAGTGCATTGCGGGGGCGCGAGTTATAGTTAGCTCAACTAACTATAACAGCCGAATTTCTCTGGTTTTGTACGAGTGAAATGTCCAACTAACTATAACGTCCCTGAAACCTATGTTTTTTTTTGTGAATATATATATATATATATTCTGTTTCTATTTGGCAAATGTAGCTCAGCAGTTTGTTCTTTTAATGTATTTGATACTTTTTACGTTTTACATTTCGGCAACACAGGATGAGAAGTTTGGCGGTGTATCTAATATACCATTAATGTACCAATTGCGGCAGGCAGTTTACATTTTGAGCATGCTATATTATTTGCCCATTCTATTTACAACAATGGGATTTCGTGCTATTTATTTACATGCACTGTGCAACTTAGATAATAGGATATGCTCTACCTTTAACATCGCTGATACCCAGCTGCAGGAAGCATGGATCTATATGCTACATAGGGCACACATTGTGGTTACATTTTTTATAGTATGTCTTCTATGTTTATTTATGTCATAATTGGGAAGGGCTATGTATTGTGCTTTTACAAATGGCGCCAACCAGATTGATAAAGGCTTCTAGCAAGCCAAAACGCGTCTCTTTTAACTCTGGGATTGAGGGTGACCTGAGAGAATAAACAGATGCCGAATCCCGACTACCTTGAGTCCGTGCCTTCTTCCGTGGATGATTCTGTGGATGATTCTGTGGGGGCTGGATGGAGTGCATATATATATATATATATATATATATATATATATATATATATATATATATATATATATATATATATATATATATATATGTATATATATGTATGCCAAACCATCCTCCGTTTTGCTGGGGGCCACCGACTCTGCAGGGCGGGCTCTAACTGAAGGAGCGGAGAATCCTGTATGAGTAAGATTTCGAAGAAACAGAGCCCCACTCCGACTTCTGTGTAAGCAGGAAACTTTATTCGTTTCATTTCAGGCAGCATTAAAACTCATCAATCCTGACCGGTTTTGGCGTCACCACGCCTTTTTCACAGGTGAGTTTAATCGTAGTCCAGCACCCTGCACCTAATGTATAGCATAAAAAATACAAATATTGCACAAATTACATAATTAATAAACACTTAAATAATTGATAAATTGTTAACTCATTGTTAATCAATTAATATTTAATTAAGTTCCCACCCTACACCCCTACAAATTCAATGGCCCACATCTAATACATAACTTAAAAAATCAAATTATTACACAATTTACATATATATTACCAATTAAATACTTAATAATACATTGTTAATTAATTGTTAATTATTATTTAATTAACGTTCCACCCTATACCCCTACAAATCTAGCAACCTGCACCTGATACAGAACTTAAAAAATACAATTATACAATTTGTGTAAATAATAATCAATTAATAATTAATACTAGATTGTAAATTAATTGTTAATTAATTATTACCTAATATATGCAATTATTGCACAATTTACATAATTAATAATCACTTAGATAATTGATAATAATTTGTTAACTCATTGTTAATTAATTCATATTTAAATAACTTCCCACCCTATACCCTACAAATTCAACAGCCCACACCTAATATATAAATTAAAAAATATAATTATTACACAATTTACATATTTATTAATCAATTTCTTTCCCCTTGAAGAAGGGTTCAAGGAACCCGAAATGCATTGGGGTCGAGGTTGCTGAATGAAAGGACATATATCTACGGATACCGGCTAATTTACATATAAATCAACATACAAATGGATTGTAAACATTATAAGAATTCTCGATGATGTATCAATTGTGATTTTCTTGTGAAATATTGAATTGAAAATATACTTGAACGAGTAAAAGACATTGGTATTAAGTTGTATACATAAATATTTATTCTTAATTAACACATTATTTTTTATGCTGAACCCCTCAGGGTCACTAGGTAGTGCGCTTCAAAAGGGCACGCAGGCTTCTGCGCACCATGTTCAGTTAGTATCTTTTTAGGGACAGTGGCAGATCCCATGAATGAAGCAGCACACACTGTTACACAGTAATAAGAGAGTACCTCACTCAGTAGAAACTAATAACCAAGGTGTGCAGGTTGAAACATAATTTTTTTAAGTTGGGTGGATGTTGCCAGAAGCAGCTGTGAGCGTGGTTAAATCCTTGACGATGGGAATGATTTCTTAGCTGCTGTTGGAGATGGCATTTATTTATTCGACTTGGGCCTTACTTATAGTTTTTCGGAATCTCTGTATGGCTTTGAAAGTGCCTTCTGGATGGTCTGAAGTCTTTCTGTGAGCTGGCTGGTTATCCCTTGTACAGGGTGTTCCCATAGTCTATTCTGCTGGTGATGACGGCTTGTGTCATTGTTTTCCTAGTATTGTCTGGTACCCACTTGAACATTTTCTTCAACATCCTTAAGGGGATGAAGCAGGATGAGGCAATGGCGTTGACTTGGGTGGCTGTGTCCAGTTGTTGTCTATTATGATTCTGAGGTTTCTTGCTTGTGAGCTAGGTGTGGAGGTGGGTCTGAGGTGAGTGGGCCACCATGTGAAATCCTATAATGAGGCATCTTTCCCAAAGACCACTGCTTCAGTCTTTTCCTAGTTCAGTTTGAGGCAGTTTTCTACTACCCAGTGGTTGGTTCTCTATTTCCATTCCAGTTGTTTGCAGGGCCGCTTGACCATTCTCAGGTTTTCCACATACTAGCTGGTTTGTGTTCTAGATTTTGCCATGTGGCTTCTTTTGTTGGGGACCAGAGTGTCAGCATAGCAGGTGATCCACTTGTTGAAGTTTTCAATGTCGCATGCTAGGACCCCCTTGAATTCCAGTTTGTTCTCGTGGAGGGAAGACATCCAATCCACCTCTGCAATGTTGTTCCACTATCGGTGCACTGGACTGCTGTGTGGGTTCTTCTGCGTTGATTTTGATTGTGAAACTGACTATGGTGTAGTCAGTCCAGGTGTTGAGCTTGGGTGTGTCAATCGTGATGTTGAAGGATGTGAAGATGGGATCCAAGATGTAACTGGCAGCATGGCTGGGCTACGTGATGTGTTGGGTTAATCCCAAGTTTACTATTTTGTCAGGTGTGTAGTTGTTTGTTTTCTCTTTTATTGTGTTTAAGAGTTCACTGTAAGTGGTATTTTGCTTGTTTGGTAGTAGTGAGATAATATGGGGTAGGTTGCTTTCTTGATATTGTCATGAATGATATATAATTGCTAAAAGGGTGGTTATCAGGCACTCAGTACAGACAGTGGCTGAATGTCCTATTACAAAATAATCTACTGCATGCAGCAAATGCAATAACTTGCTATGTTAGCTCATATGGGTGATAAAGAACATTTCAGTTTTTCAAAATGTTAACAGCTCATGGTTTTTAGAATTATCTTCCTACCATATGTATGAACCTTTGATGCCTCTGGTTTAAAGAGCTCTACAAATATAATAGGAAGATGATGATGAAACATAATGGTTGGATAATTGAAGCAATTTCAAAACAATTTTCAAAGTAAGCTTAGGTAGACTACATTAGTTTTCAGCCAAATTCCATGGTTACGTTTTGATAATAAAAGTATATCTAAATCAAGTTGTGATTTAAACATGGACATATTCACTTTGAAGAGACTTCCTGGTGTCTATTGTGATTGTGATTACCAAATACTTAGTTTTGACTGGTTCACATCTGAATTATTATGTTGAATAATCATCTTTTTTTAATAATTTTAGAGATTGGGATTATTACACCGTTTACAAACAGAAGCAGTTTGTACACATTTTTAACCTTATCTTACTCTCGCTATGATCTAAATTGATGTCAAGTAATTGCTAGTGATGCCATGTTAAATTAAAAGGGGCAGTGATCCTCCCAATTTTGTTCCTTTTTTACTTTGTGTGGCTGTGTCTGAGATAAGGTTAAATGCGTATATATTTCTTTGGTATCATAATAAGTATATGCCAGGATGATTTTTAATCCTTTGCTTAATTTAATGGATTTAACGACCTAAGGAAATGTTTAAATGCACAAATGGCACTTAAACAATTTCCAAAACATTTCTAATGTTATTTCATCCCCTTCTTCTTTTTTTTTATTTTGGGAGTTTTATATAGCGCAGACTTGACCTGAAGGTATCAGAGCACTTTACATGAGCCCCAGTTCTGTTACAGACGGACACATTCATTTTGTTAGGCACAGGGATATTAAGTGATTTGCCCAGAAGAACAGGATGTTGAGCATCTCTGCTGAGACTCGAACCCGGTTCCCCAGCTTCGAGGTCAACAGCTCTAGCCATTAGGCCACATCCTCTCCCTTTTTGATAAAGGTACCCGCATTTTTCTGCATGAATTGCTTTTAGGATTTGTAATGATTTTAGTATATATCAGTATTGACTGAAGGTTATTCATAGACATTACTGGAAACTGTTTGCAAGTTATAGCTTCATTGTCAATGCTCACCAAATCTGGCATTAGTTCTTCCTTAAACTAGTCACAAAAGTTGGATCTGAGGCCTTTTACAACTCATGTTTTCCTATCAGAAGGGTTTTCATTGCTTTGTGAACCTCACAAGAAGAGAAGATCTTGTTATGCTGCACATTACTGGATTTTGTTAACTTTAATAATTTAATTGACAAACAAAACGTGAACATTTTAGATAATTAGCTGTACCAGCTGTCAACATCTTCTAAATCCCCTTAATTCTTGTTAGGCCCTGTCATGTTATGTGTGTCAGAGGTAGAGGCATGGTCTAGCCTATGAAGTGACTGGTGTCTCGCACACCTGGTCCATTTTATGGCAGTGTCAAGGATAATCTGGCCAACAAGGGCCAGCTGGATGCTCCACTCTGTGCTAAACTAGCAGCACATTTTACAAGTAATAATTTCCTTGGTTTTCATTTCAGCTGTCTTGCCTGCATGACCCTCTCCTTTCTTTGATGTTCATTTCAGCTATCTTGCCGGCCTGACCCTCTCTCAGGTCCACACATTTTAGCTGCCAGTCATGGGATCCTACAAGGCTACAATGAACTCTCACGAGAACCCTAAGTTTCATCTATCTTTCGGACTTCTAAGACATTTTAGCTCTACCTGAATTTTTGATTTTGGCTTGAGGAAGGAAGTTCTGAAGATCCATTAGTCTCTCCCTTTACTTCACCTGATTGCGCTTCAATTTGGACAAATATATGAGAGCATCTGGGTTAACAACATAACTGCTATTGGGAGCACATCTATTTTGATTCTGAATTCCTAATAACTCTACTTTGCCTTGGTTCCTAATTCTAATGGTAATGTAGCACGTGCACCTTGCTTAACATATATATTGTTTGACAATGCCTTGTACTGGAAATACCATGATTAGTCATGTGATTATATATCTTATACTGCACTCTGACTTGAGCTTGATATGCCATGATTGTAAAAAAATGGTTATTAGTTGGGGAGGACATGAATCCTTCCAAAACAAGTCTAAATATCCTCTCAGGTCAAACACACAGTTTGAATAATGTAAACCTGGGCTCAACCCCTGGTATCAATGGTACAGAGCAGACAGAATTAACTTAGAAAAATGTGTCAAATATTTAACAACACTAAATAGTCAAAAGGTCAAACACAATACAATAAAAGTCATACAAATAATTTCTAAAAATAAAAAATGTCAGAAGAAAATTGACAAAAAGCACCAAGAAAAAGTGAAGCAACAACCAGAAATCACTGTGCATGGTTGACCAGGGCCTAAGCTGACCGCGATGGAGTAGAGGCCACCAAGCAGATTGTCCCAGGCACAGTTTTTACCTCCTGACTTTATCTTTTGGTATGAAAGTCAATTTTAGGGGTGGGCATGACTCGCATAATTTTGTTTAGCAAAAGTTTACGAAATGCTTCTCACATTCTGAAAATGACCCAAACGGTCCGTTCCAGTAAAAGTTTTGCTTGAAAATGTAATTTTGAGTTGATTTCTGGTTGCATGAGTTCAGATTTACAGTTTTGTACTCAAAATTTATGGTCCACTCAGGTTAAAAATTGTACATGAAATATCGTTGACTGCCCATGTTAAAGGAACTGCCCACTCAAATTTAAGACACTGCAGTTCACATTCAAATTTGTAGTTTTGCACTAAAAAATTGCCTGAATGTTCTGCTTGAGGAAAGAATCTATCTTAAATGCCGTTTGCATTAAATAAATCACCTGAACGGCAAATTTTGTGGTAAAATTTCTCCTCGAAATTACATGATATGGAGCAATGGCATATTCTTGGTATTTAGTGTAAATTTTGCATGCAAAATTACCATAATTACGCCCAGGCCTACCATCCTCCCGCAAGGCAAGGTTATATCTGAAGTACCCTGGGCGGTGAACTCCGTTCCGCTTGCGGACTTTGCGGAGTTTTCCGTACTCTGCTTTATTCAGAGCTCGCGGAGATCCTCAAAACTCTGCTTCGCGTAGCGGAGTTGTTTTCCTTGCTCACGCTCATCAACATCAAGTTGGTCAGCGCAAGCGTGGAAAATCCACCTCCCGGCGAGATTTTTCCTCGTCCGCGATCGTCAACATCAAGTTGGCGAGCGTGAGTGTGGCAAATCAACCTCCCGGCGAGTTTTCTCAACGCGGGCGGACGGATTTCTCATTGCGAGTGGTCACGTATGCTTGCGACCGCTCGCGTTGAGAAACCGTCCGTTCGCGTTGAGAAAGTTGCAGCTCGAGTAAAAAACTACTTGAGCGGCAGAAAGGAAGCAGTGCCCGCTTGTGCTATGTATGGTGCCGTTCGCGATGATTGCACAGTGCCGAGAAACACCCGGAACTGAAAATCACCACGAACAGCATTTTATCTAACACATTCTGCC
This sequence comes from Calotriton arnoldi, assembly GCA_963921515.1. Lineage (NCBI taxonomy): Eukaryota > Metazoa > Chordata > Amphibia > Caudata > Salamandridae > Calotriton > Calotriton arnoldi. The sequence continues at coordinate 414,393 of CAWUFW010010005.1, forward strand.
GCTTGCGGAGCTCCGCGTAGCGCAGCAGAGGTTTTTTTGCACTTCGCAGAGTTCCGAATAACTCTGTGAACTCCGCCCAGGCTTAATCTGAAGTCTCTTCTAATCCAGGCAGCTGCAGGATTAGGTCCTGGTAAAGCTATTGGTTTCGGTAGGAAAAGTTCAGAGCGAGAAAATTCAACTTTCTCGCTGGTGAATACTGTTGGAGTGATGTGCAGAGGGGCACTAGGACCCTGCACAGGACACGAAGGGAGGAGTTAGCCAACGGACACCACTTCCGGTCAGGGAAGGGGGACGGGGCATTCGAGGGGATTTGGGATCGAGGAAAGAGGTGCCTGCATGCACCACAAGACCAATAAGGAATAAGCAAGTGTTGATCCACTTACCTGCGGCCGTGTACACTCCTTGCGGACCAAGGGCGATGCAGGACACTAAAACATGTGACACGAAGGTGGGATCAACAAACCGCCACCAGATGCATGTGCCCAGTCGCCGCAATAAAGAAAAGAAATGGAGCCACAAGCCCACCCTGGTCGGTCTGCAAAAAAAAATGACATCAGGAGCACAGACCGGTCGCACAAAAAACTATGGAGCCAGGAGCCCTCCCTGGTCCGCCTGCCAAGAAACGCAAAGGAGGGAAGAAGCGAAGTCCAGATCTCACCCCGGTCACACTGCGTGAAGGCGGTAAGGAAACCCCCCCTTGACTGCCCACCATCAAGCGTTGCACACCGTCATGACCGCAGCTGCCCGCCGACTAAATACAAATCCCCGAGCCTCCTGTGAAGATTTCAAGAAAAAAATGAAATCTCGCGAGACCTCGGCGGCCATTATAAAGTCATGTGCGCCAGCCAATAGTGAGGCAAGAAGCACCGGCGGCTATTTTAGAGTCAGGCAGTGAAGAAAAAGCTAAATCTCGCGAGACCTTAGCAGCCATCTTAGGACCAGGCAGAGGAGCCAATCAGCAACAGAAAAACCCCAGTGGCCATTTTTAAGTGAGGCGCAGTGGATTGGGAGGTACAAAAAGGGTGAAATTAAAAGAAAAAAAAAGAAGACAGAAGAAAGAAAACACATAGAATAAATAAATCAATAAATAAATAAAGGCAAGCCAATAAGGAGGAGAAGACCTGTGCAACCACCACAATGACGGAGGAACGAAACTAAAGCACTGCCCCAAGTGCAATTTTCTGTAGACCATGCCTTTCAACCTCTCTGACTCTCACATGAAAGGCGTTCGCTGGGAGAGATGGATGTGACAATTTAATGCTATATGCGCGCCACATGCAAAGACAACAAAGACGAACAAAACAGGGATCTGTTTTTAAATGTCGTGGGCAATGAGGTTGAGGACCTGCTCATAACATTCCCGCCAGAAGAAATCACAACATATAAAGGCCTAATAAAGTGTCTCCCTGCCAAATTTGATCCTCAGCGAAATGTAGATTTTGAAAGATATACATTCAACACAACATGCCAACTGGCAGAAGAGTCCCTTGACGACTTTGCGACCAGATTGCGCAAACTGGTCACATACTGCGAATTTGACAAATTCGGCAACGAGGCAGCAATACGACTGTGCATCATCGAAGGCTATCAGTCAGTTGACTTTCGCACCAGAATACTAAAAGAGCCATACACACACTTGATAAGATACTGACAATGGCTTTCAAAGAGGCCAGTGCAACAGCACATGCCAGACAAATAGAAAATGGGAGAGCGCGGACGATGAAGCAAGCTACTCGCATGGCTGGGAATGCCAGAAGACATGACAAAACACCACCGCCCGTAAGCAGAAACAAGATAAAACATGCTATCGCTGTGAACTCGAATTCCCACATGTTGGTGCCTGCCCTGCAATGGGTCACATGTGCTGGAAATGCAACCGGGAAAATCACTTTGCGAGTGTCTGCATGAGCGGACAATTCAAAAAGGAGAGAGGTCAGCCAGCAAAACAATGAACAACGACAAGCAGGTACGCACGGCACATGGACACACAAAACCGCAGCCCATAAGCTGACTCGGATGGAGCAAATGCCCACTAGGTCACAGAACAACTATAACTAATGTCAGATGTCCCAACACAGGGTCGTACGCCCGAGCACATCCAACTTATGGACAAACAGCAGATAAAGAAAACAGCGACGGTCGACATTGAGGTAGGAAACCACACCGCAAGCTTTGTGCTAGACAGTGGTGACACATGCAAAATCATGTGCATGTCAGAATATGAGAAGATGAGACCCAAGCCTCCGCTGTCACCTACCACAGTCAATGTTTTCACATGGGGCTCAAGGACACCAGTGATAAACATAGGGAAGTTTGTAGAGACTGTAACATACAAAGAAAGGTCGGTAAAATAAAAAGTGCATGTCCTACGCGGAGACATCCCAGCACCGTGTCTACCAAGCAATGTCACTGCTCAGGAGATTGACCTCCTAGCCATGACATATCACATGTCAGAGCATCACAACATTCTGTGAGAACACCCCGCAATACTACTAGGACTAGGGAAACTGAAAGACACTCAAATAACACTGCACATCAACAAAGCCATCAAGCCAGTGGCTCAGCACCACAGAAGAGTGCCTGTACACTTACAACCACAAGTAGAAGAAGAACTAAAGAGTCTATTGGCGCAAGACATCATAGAGCCGATAGATGGACCAACTTCATGGGTATCTCCGATAGTGGCGGTACCTAAGAAGAACACATCAAAAATGTTCATCTGTGTCGGCATGCGCATTCCAAACACAGCAATTGAAAGAGAAAGACACCCAGGCCCTCATTTGAGCGATATGAACAGCTGTCTCACTGGCGCATGCATATTCTCAAAGCATCATCTATGCAAAGGGTACCATCAACTGGAGCTTGATCCGCAATCACTCTACATCACAGTTTTCTCCACTCACATGGCTCTCTTTCGCTACAAGCGACTCAGTTTCAGAATATCATCCACAGCGGAAATCTTCCATGAGAAGTGAGGCAGGTGATAAGGCTCGTAAAAAACAGCCTAAACCACAGCGATGATATCCTGGTATTCGGCCGCTCAGATGAGGAGCATGACAAGGCCCTATGAGAAATCTGCAGCCAGCTGGAACTCGCCGGCCTGACCCTAAACAAGGACAAGTGTGAGCTGGGGAAGGGAGAATTAGTGCTCTTTGGACAGATCTTCTCAAAGAAAGGAATGAGACCCGATCCCAGCAACTTAGAAACTCTGCAGAAAGCAAGGCCTCCAGCAGACATGGCAGAAGTGAGGTCGTTTCTGGGACTGGTGAACTACTGCGCTCGTTACATCAAGAATTTTGCCACGGTGAGCACCCCACTTTGTGAACTAACAAAACAGGGCCAGCCATTTCTCTGGACCACAGATTATGACAGGGCGTTTGAAGCCATCCGGTATGCAGTCATAGCAGTGGACCACCTCGCCTACTTCAACCCTTCGCTATTCACCGACCTCACTGTTGACGCTAGCCCGGAGGGGCTAGGAGCCATTCTCGCACAACACATGCCAGGAAGAGACTCGCCCAGATAGATTGTCGCATATGCAAGCAAGAGCTTATCAGATATAGAAAGGGCATACTCACAACTAGAGAAGGAAAGTCTAGCAGTGGTATGGGCATGTGAGCACTACCACATGTTCATATATGGGAAGCCATTCACCATTGTGACAGACCACCAGGCACTAGTGACGATATATGGAAACCCCAATGCAAAAATTCCACCACGCATCGAAAGGTGGGGGATACACCTCATGGACTATGACTTCAAAACAGCGCACAAACCAGGAAAGGAACACAACCCTGCTGATTACATGTCACAGCATCCCCTACCACGGGCACCAGAGATCACGTCCATGGCGGAGGAGTACCTCAACTTTGTGTTGCGACAAAACACCCCCGCTCCAATAACAATTGAGGAACTGGAGCAAGTGACAAAGGGTGATGCCACGCTACAAGCAGTCAAAACCACAACACGGCAACAGAGGTGGAGACATGTAAACAACAGCAGTCCAATGAGCAAAGGAGTAAGAAGGGAGGAAATTCTTGCATTCAAATAAATACAGGAGGAGCTGTTGAAAACGGAAAGAGGGGTTCTACTTCGAGGAACAAGGATAGTAATACCAAAAACACCATGGCGGCAGACCGTGAGTCTGGCCCATGAGTCCCACAGGGGCTTAGTGGCAACTAAAAAGATGCCACGGGAAAAAGTATGGTCCCCGGGTCATGATCGCTTGGTGGAAGACATAATTATGAACTATTACCTATGCCAGATAACGGGAAAGGCAGCAAAGCCAGAACAACTACACATGTAGTGGTGTGGACGACACTGGCAGCTGACTTCTATGGGCCGCTGGAAACTGGAGGCTACTGGCTAGTAGTCATTGACCAATACTCACGGTTCCCCATAGTACGACAAGTGTCATCAACATCAGCGCCAGGCACTTTGCCAATACTGGATGACATATTTGCAGTGTGGGGTGCCCCACAAACCATGACAATGGGCCACCATTCTCGGGAGAAGAGTACCTGGCAATAATGACTCTGTGGCCACAAGCAAAAAATCTGCCATCTTATGATGTTGTTTGACACCAACAATAACGCAGCACTTGAACTAAAATTGGCAAAGCCAATTGGTCTGCAAAGGCTAGACGTATAGGCATTGCTAATGTTTATTTATTTATTTTTTATCTCTGGATTCTACACAAGATCCATTAATCAAAAAACGGCAATCACAGGGTATCGTTTGACCCACAGTCAACTGGCACATTTGTTTGGAATCTGCTGTACCCCATTTGGAGCCACAAATCCCATGGGCACAATCATCTCTTCCATTATCCCCCACATCTTCATTGTTCTCAGTATGTGCATCATCAGCCCCTTCAAACCCACCCCGATTTATTTGTTTGTGGCACCAGATCCATTATCACCTATGAATCTGAAATCTCACAAAATGGCAGTTCTGTGTATCTGCGAGTCTGTTTCAGAATGTGCTACTCCTGCACCTCAAATTATTTTTTGCATCATTTTTAAGCACAGTGTCTGCTCTTATTACATTCACTTGCATTCTCACTGCATTTGGAGGGTTCTCATCTTACCCACTTTTCTGGCACAGGATCTTTGAATTGCTGTGAATGTTTCGCATCCACAACAAACATTTTCAGTCATGGTCAGCCAATTAGATCACTCAGATCTGCAGATCCTGAAGGATTCATGGATTATAAAATGGATGGCATCAAAAAATGTTCCCTCCTCCAATCAGATTTTAACATTTTAATTTTAATCCTAGTATCCTCCTCAGATCTGAACCCATGGATATTTTTGAATGAACTATTATTGAATGAAAAACATTAACCCGTCAGAGAAAATCTGGCACTTTTTTGCAATGAAAATATCTCAAAAGCTAGATAAGAAGATATTTAAAACGAACCACAAAAGGGATTATTCTGAGAAAAGTTTTAATTTATCGATGTTGGTTATTTTCTGTCAAAACATTTGGCGTAGCAGAGAGCAAAATAACCTATCATATTTAAAATTAAAACTATAACTTTTAAAGCACTTCATGTAACTCTCCATTTGACCAATCTGTAAGAATCATGGCATAAAAAACTGTGCTGGGCACAATATGTATAAGCCCAATTGTTGAATGGTACCAAAACTAATAGTAAATCAATAAGGCTATGTCTAGTAGAACATAACCATAATTTACAGAGCAATTATCACTAATGTTGCTTTATAGATTTATATTTAAAACAGTCAAGATGGTTGAGTTGTGTCACAGGAAAAGCTTTCTTTGATGTCTAATAGCTTTGACCCATTTGTTGAATCTGCATACTAATTGGCTCAGGTGTAATACTCCCTGGTTAGCCAAGAGCATCTGAACATATTTGCTCCTTCTGCAAATCTGAGGTTCGAGCAATACCTCTGTTGATTTGTGACCTCCTAAATATTAACCTGGGTCAGTTTATGGAAGTGACAAAGACGCATAGTCCACTGATGGGAATGGTGTGGTACAGGATTCAGGGCACAAACCAACGGGATTAAAAATGCCAATATTCATAAAATGTAATTAAATTAGTAATTTGCAGTCACCAAACTGCACTTTTTGGCTCACCAACCTCACAAATATAAAAAACATAGAAATGCTACAGTTTGGATTGCAAATTTGGGTTATGGATGCGTACGTTAAGCCGGTTCCCCGCAGATATTTTTTTTAAATGTCCACATTGTGGGTACAGCCTCTGTGGTAAACTTGTATTTTTCTCCCCCCTCTGTGGGGGTAGGACAAGTCTTCTAGTGTATTTCCTTTCCTGAAGCACACACCTCGAGTAGGACAGGGCTGTTTACATCTATCCTTTCCTGACATTATATAAGCTTTGGTTACTGTGCCTGCAACAGACAAACTATGCATGTCAGTTGAGAGGTTTTGTCAAACAGACTTACAAGTGGAGCAAGGACAAAGCCAACTGGTCTGGCTTGCATTTAGAGTCATGACTAAAATATTTTTTAAACCTGCGTTAAAAAAGAAAAAAATGATTGCTTTCTGTTCACAATGCATATATCTGATAAACAATATAATGTCATGCTCAGTGTAAATCTGAGATATAAAATAGTTCCTCGTGCAATGCAGGCACTTCTAAGGAGGTGTAATGATACATCAAACAGCAAAGAGTGTAAGGTGAAAGAGTGAAAGAGGTAATTCTCCTCTTGGTGGAGATAGAGCCCATTCTATGTATATTTAATGAACTGGCAACGCTAGGTAATGCAGGGAGGTGCGCTGTCAAGCAACGCCTTAAACATGGAAAGGAATTCTGTATAAAAACAGCTTACTGGTGGCGATTTGAATAAATATCTTGCAACCATTCTCCCATGCTTGCCACACCAACGTGAACGGTTCTGCTCACACTAAAATCATGCAGCCACCTACCGTTCACCCACATGTTATTACTAATGTTCCCAGATTTAAAATGATGTTCCTTTTTAGCCTGCCCCTGGTAGGAGCCTGCAGCCTACGGCAAACCTTGTACTGCCTTTTGCTTAATTGCTTCGTAAAGCTAACAGTGAATTACATTAAGTGTAATTTCATTGTCTTTGGATCTTGGCGAGTTGGAGGTGCCACGTTTGCCCTGGGAGTTCTTTCTCTGGTTCATTGGCCGCATCCGGGCGGGATGCGATGCTCCCGGAGTAAGCCAGGAGAATCTTCCCTTTGAAGAGGAACAGATGTACATTTACATATCTGGAGGTCTCTGGCCTCTGATGAGATTAGTCGTTGTTTTTTAAACCCTACTGGAAGGTGCATTTTTAATAAATGCCTAAAGCAAGCCTGTGTGAAATGGCTGGGCCCTGGGAGATTCGGGATGAGAGAGGCTTGGATGAGATGTCAGTTTGCACATTGTGGTTCCAACATAATCGGTGCTGAAAATAGGCCAACTTCAAATCCTGCGAGTGCATTCTAATTCAGAACGAAAAGATGTGTAGATCGGCAAGACTGTACGGGGTTTCGATCACAAATTGTACTAGGCTCGAGTGTTTTTTAAAGAAAAATAGCACACGAGGAGTTCCATGCAGGTAATGAAGCTCGAATGCTTTAAAGAACAATCTTAATACATCAATTGCATTCCTGGTGCAGTGCATCAGTTGCTAAACTTTTGCATCAGCACAAGTCTGACACTTTCTAGAGCAGGCACAATTTGCAGATGTGTGTTAATGGCAAATATACAAGTCAAACTAGCACTGAGTCCACTTGTGAACATTGTGCAAGCTGAGTAAGTTTGTGGGGCAGCACAAAATGGACGAAGCAAGCATGTAATGAGGACGTGCACAGAGAGAGTCTGTCACCAGTGTGTATTTTCATAGCCTCCCTCAGAAGCAGAGCATTGATGTATCTCATCTCAAAAAAGTGTTTATTTTCACAGTCTCCCTCAGAAGCGGAGGATTGATGTATCTGCTCCCCAAAAATTACTGAAGGTCTTGAAATGCTGTTACACGTTCTCCAGGCGGCTTAAGGTGCGCAACAGATGCACATCGGGCACTCAAAAGAAGGACTAAAAAATCGGGCGAGCACGAGCCTTGCATGCTCATTGGCCTCTCAGTCCAGAAATCTTTGTTACACGCGTGCGTCATTTTTTAACTCTGAAAGATGACGTGGGAAACATCTTTAAACAGCCATTTATATGAAGTAATCACGACAATGGATGAAGGAATCTAGCTCTGGCAAAGGTCCGAATGACAGCGATTATGCTGGGCTTCCTTGTGGGCCCTTCTTCACTCAGGGGGTCATTACGATGGCGGGTGGACTCGAGTCGGCCCGCCATCATAGCGGTGACTGGGACCGCCCGCCTGTAAGGTGGCGGTTCCGTACCATGGATTACGATGCGACCGCCACCATGGCAGTCGCATCCAGCCCGTTTAACATTGCGAGGGTGCTGCTGGCTGCAGCACCCGCCGCAATGCTAAACAGCCATGTCGTGCATTTCTCTGCACTATGTGGCAGGCACCACGTGGTGCCTGCCACTTAGTGCAGGGAAATGTAGGGGGGTACCATGGATACCCCCCCAGTGCACCACCACCACCCCCCAACACAAGGGGGGCCCGCAACGGGCCCCCGAAGCCAATCCCTGCCAGCCTTTTCATGGTGGTTTCACCGCCATGGAAAGGCAGGCTTGCGCCAGCACTGTTAATTTGGCGGACGGTGCCTGTTAGGCACCGCCACCATTTACAACATGCAGGCTGGTCCGCCAGGCAATCGGAACGATTACCTGTGGTGGAACCGTGGCGGGCGGTCTTTGTGACCGCCACGGTACCAGAACGATTCCCCCCGCTATCATAATATGGCAGGGGGAAAATTGCTGCCGATGGCGGAGGGCCTGCCATTGCACGACTGGCGGTGGCGGACCCTTCGCCACCGTATTGACCCCCTCAGTTACTGAAATCTATGGGCAGGCCTCCACTCACCCAGTTACTGAAATCTATGGGCAGGCCTCCACTGACTCAGTTTGCTGAAATCTATGGACAGGCCTCCGAGGCAAGTTTAATGCCTCTTTGCTCCCATGACTCACACTCTAAAAGCTGACTCAGGAAACACCTTCAAATAGCCATTTATATGAAGCAACAACAACAATGAATGCAAGAAAGCTTGCTCTGGCAAACGTCCGAAAGACACATATTTTGCTGGGCGTCCCTGTGGGCCCATCTTCACTCAGTTTACTGAAATCTATGGACAGGCCTTCAAGGCCAGATCTAAAAGTTGGAAACCTGGTCTCCCCACATAAAAATAACCTCTCCTTCATGCTTCATTTGAGCACAGCTACCAAAAATATTTTCCAACACTTCCAACTCCTACAGAACATTCTCAGTTGCTGCATCCCCCACAAGGCTCCTTAAAAGGGGACTGAGCAAAATACAAAGGATCCAAAATAATGCTGCTCTTATCATGTTTGATTGGGACTCAACAGCAAGATGACATCTTGTTCCAGAACACTCCATTATCTCCCCATCAAAGATAAATAACTGTTTAAGACCCTTTGCTAAGATTACTAATTCCAATGTGGCTAAACCCCAGGATATCTAAACAAAGTCTTCTGGCCATGCCTGCTTTTCAGTCACTTAAGAGTGGCATCCATTAATCTACTGGCTGCCCATCTCCCTAGACTCAAAAAAACTGGAGATAAATCTTTCAGTGTACAGAGATACCCTGATTACAGCAAACATTTTCATCTCACTTAGGCTTAAAAGTAGTTTTTAAAAGTTTTGCAGAATCTTAAAAATAGGGGTGAGCACTTCAAATTGGACAGTAGGCAACAGAGATCCAAACTGAGCCACTAATACAGCACTGTGCACCTATTTCTTTGATATTTTGTCCCTCTGTAATCTGGTCACAATATTGTGACCCTGAGATATTCTGTCTTTGATACTTCCGACCCACACCATCTTGGTGTACCCTCATTAACAGTAATTTTTGCCATCTGTGACTATGGATACCCGAAGCCATTCTTGACTGATACAGTAAAAATATAATGAACTTTCAAATTCAAAATAGCCAAGAATAGGACAAAAAACACACGGGATCAGTGCACTATCGCCAGTTCCCTAATGAAAGCAAGCCCCTATTCTTGTGTGAAAACTGGAAATACTATCCCCAGTAATCATGGTAATTCCAATATGGTTCTTGTACATTGGAAGGCGGTTTTCACATATTATTATACATTTTATATTTCTACTAAGGGAAAATAATTTCCCCATGGAGAAACTCCTTCCTCTACACCCCACCAATTTTGGGGGTGTGCCCTTCCAACTGTGGAAAGAGATTTAACCCTTCTGTCAGCAGGAATACATCTCTTACCTTTTCAAGAAAGAAGCTATGGTCAAATGCACAAAGCCTTTTTAAGAAGTCACAACCCTGTAATTTACAAATTCACAGGGTTTGCAACTGCAAAATGGCTTTTTTTCTTCTTATGAAACCCATAATGACAGTCATAAAAGTTTTTTCACCTCACAAAATATTTTTGGGGACAATTATACATTTCAAATAGGAGAGGGTTAGAAAGGGGCACCCCTCCTAAAAGCGAGTTAGAATTCAATATTAATGGTTTGCAATTACAATTGCAAACCATTGACCAATTGCCAACACCTCACAGGAGGTGGTAACTAATTCAGAAAGGGGAAAGTGTCCTTGATCCCTTGTGTCAATCCTCTCAGACAACCTCGGAGGAACCGGCAATGTTTGGTACCCAATACATGAGCCCTGTAATATATTTCCAAATGGGATTTTTGTTTAAGTAGCTCCACATGGGCTGCTTTACATATATGCAAAGCGAACACAGGTATGGTGAGTAGCTCTTCAGTGAAGGCCACCATCACTGTATTTATAGCCAATCACTGATATAAGCAACCTACCTTATATAGCAAAATAAAAATAGCAACCTACCTAATTATTATTCATTGTTTCATTAGTCAGATCATTCTGCGACCCCTTGCAACAGGAAATTTTGCAATGCGACCTGTTAGTACATAAGTCACATTGTGAAATCAGAGTCAGGTTACAAAAAGTGGGTGCACAATTTGCAAACACATTTTGCAACCTGTCTGATGGTACATTAGGACCCTAGTAATCACCCTCAAAGGTGTATGTTTTTTTCCCACTACATTTGATCCCTGGAATGCCCGCTCCTCATCCATGAGAATAGATTTATGCACACAAAAATCTTCAAAAGAGAGCATCCTAATAAAAGTGGAAAACTAACCTTTCTCACTTCCAAAAGCAATTTTATTGCTGCAAAAAAATGCTATTTGCGCGGCCAAGGTAAACTTACACTCGGAAATAGCGTTATGAGTTTTCAAGTTACGTCCATACCCAGGGCGATTTCTTAGCAAAATTTGGACAGGCCTATTCTGTGCCTGTGTGCTGTGTTAATGTTTTTCTATGTTTACAGACTAGACACTTGTAGTAACATTAAGAAAATATCTGCAGCATTAGGGCTTACTCTAAAATGCGAATGCATACCACAGACATATATTACACTACAGAGAACCTTTTTTTTAAATATGCGTTTCAAAAAAGGCAAAACAATACAGGAGTTCAAAACCAACATGAAACAGAAATCATTTCATACACTGTACACTGTAAAAATTGAGAAAACCTGTGCACTTGAAAATACATATCTCTATGTATAAAGTATGACGTTTTAGTGCCCTTTCTCCCACAAACCTACATTTGTAAGATGCTAAGAGTAGATTATCCTACCGAGTCAGAAAGTTTCTTTCATAAAAACTCATTCGAAAGACACCAAAAATAAAACAATACATTTTACTGCACCTCACCTTACAATCCATTTGGCTTCTCTCATGAGAGGACCTATGAAGATTCTGCATTCCTTTGCTCTTCACTGTTGATAAAGCAAATCCCAATTATTGAATACTGCTGGTGTCTGGGGATAGTGAGAGAAAATCTGTTACCCAAGAGTTATCACATCTATGAATTATCTATGAAGATAAGGGAATTACTCTCCAAATGGGAATTTTAGCTAGAGGAAGAGATAATTTACATTTGTATCTGCAGGACGTGTGGGGACGTGTGGTGGGCGGAGGGAGCAAAGGAAATGTCTCTATAAAATTGCTTTGAAATCTCTGATTCTCTGTCTTCTGAAGTATGTCATTCTTCTAAATCTAACTTCAGAGTGAGGAAGCACCACACTTTATTGCTGGTGTATACAAATCCATCAACATTTTTCTAGTTTCTATTAAGGGAAATTGTTAATATGCAGCCAGTGTGGGTTCAATGCACAGACACTTTATTGAGTAATCTGTGGCGTGAATGTATTAAAGTATCATTTGCTTAGCAATTTTTCATAACTCGTAAAAAGGCCAACTTTATCAGAGCCCTTTACATAAAAGTCCTTACATAGAAAAGTCTTTAACTATGCCACCATTCTATGTCTTTGGCAAGAGATGCCAGTTGACATTGACATGTTACAGGAAGAGGTTAATATGAAGCCAAATACAAACTTGACATGTTTTCTTGCTTCGAAGAAATCACCACAGTCTTCATGTATTTTAAATACATTTTATTATTTTTCCATGGACTTTTAAAGATACTTAGACTTAAATGATGAATTTGTAATTCTTAAGTGGATTATTTTTTGTATTACGCTTTACCATCATTAAACTTTTCACAAACTGTATTAAAAACAAAATACCAAATAGGTACACTTTGATTTATCGGGGAAAATCAACTTCACTATTTTTGCTTGGATAAGATCTGAAAGTGGAATTATTACATTTATACTGCACCCTGATCTCTTTTAGCTTCGAGTCACAATCCCTGGATAGGTTGCAACCGAACTCTTGGATGCATATCTTCTTAAAGTGACTGCCCATAGGTATCTTAACCCTTTTATGCAACAGGTCATAATTGGTCATGTCATCACGCTTCCCACCAGCATCACGCATTCCAGAGACGCGACTGTTGAAGATGACAGCGATTCACTTTGCTTTCTTGTGGGCATCCGTTTCCTAGCTAGCAAAGAGATTTTTGTCCTCAAAGTAGGGCCGTCAGTCTGTCTTTCTTCAGTGAGAGAGATGCTCCAAAATACCACACTATTCTTTATAAATAGGGCTCGCGGTTTTCTGGTATTTATTTATTTTTTCACTTTTCCATCTGCACTTATCTATATTTATGTTTTGGTCATCTTTTTTTGGTATCTAGTCACATTTATTTTGTATTTTGAAAGTAAATGAAGTCCAAACTACTTTGGACTAAGGAATGAGTGGCCGCAGTGACATGCATCCGGGGGCTAGCAGGCTGTCTGAAGATGCTCCACTACTGAGAGGAAATTGCACTCTGCACTAACACTTCCTCGTCCAGTTAGGGTCCTGTCCAACCCATTGGATATGTTCCACTGGCTTTCCTAAATCCTCCTCGGGACTAGACTCAAACCTACCACCCAATTGAGTTGAAGAGCTCATGCCACCACACAATGGTGTCCTTTGAGATGACAGAGATGTGATGCAGGAGTCCCTGTTGGGTGACTAATGTTGTATTTAGAGATCATGCTTACTTGTAAATCACTAGTATATGGTACACAGGGCATGTAAGTTAGAGGGTCACCCTAGGGAATGCAGCACTGGTTGTGCCACCTTGGATGTGACCTCTGTAAAAACCCACCTCCTAGTCTGTCATTGCAGACTGGGTGAGCAGTTTTCAACTGCTAGCAGGCCTTGTCACTGCCAACAGTAGCAAAGCCAAGCCTCTCCTGGTAGTGTGTGTAAGTCACCCCTTTGGCTATCCAGCTGTAAGACAGGGTGCTGCATATTACACAGGCAGAAAATGTATTTTACATGTTCTGACAGTAAATTCCAAAAACCTACATTTTTACTGTGGAAAGACTTGGTAGCCCCATTGGCGAGTACAGTGCTACGCTGACCCCTAGAGCTGTGCTAACACCTGAACCATGTGTACAAAGTGGATATTTCAAGGTATCAAACAACTCATGACTTTAAGCCCGATTGGATTCTCCTGTTGAAATTAATGTAACATGCTGTAGTGTGCAACTTTTACAAAGTTGCCACTTTATTGCTTTCAATCTCCTGTGCCCTTAACTGCTGCACGAGGAGCTTGAACTACAGACAGCCTTCTGCTTTACGCTAGCAACTCCCAGGAAAAGAGACAATAGGGGCCTGCACTATAGAGAGAGATGATACCTCCCTGCTGCAGGAAGCCACACAGATGTTGGCCCAAAAGGAGAGCTTCAAAACACTTGGGAGAGGGACAGGCCCATTGTTTACGCAGACTAGCTGTTGCCAGGAAAAGAGGGGAAACCAGTTGTTTAACAGTTTTGCAGGGGCATGCAGCCTCCTTAGTAGCCACACCTCTGGATTGGACTAGGGAACTCCACATATCGAGAGAGGGGTCCTGCCATGTTGGAAGTGGGCAGAATGGTGCATCTTTGGATAGCCTGATGTCAAACTTAGTAGGAAGTGGTCATCAATTGAGAGGGAGCTTGGTAACCCATCAGCTATCAACCGCATCCTACACTGAGGGCCTTTTCTTGGCATAAAAACTTGTACCCTGAACTCAGATCTCATCTGGACTGGAAGAAGGACTACCCTGCTGCACCGTGGAACCAGCAAAGAGAGGTTGCACTGGCATGGACTGCACCTGCTGAATCTGGTGGCTAGCAAAAAAGAAGGACTGTGCTTGCTATGTCCTGCTTGTGAAGAAGTCATCTCAAAAGCCCGGCTGAAGCAAGAGACTCCAAAGGTCAATTGTCTGACCTCCTGTTCGCAGCACAAGGCCACAGCAGCTGAAGAAGCCTGCTGGGGCGAGTTAGTAGCCCAAATCTTGAAGACACCACCCTCGTCGCCATGCAGCAGCAAGGACCATGACCTAATTCACAAAGTGCAGTCGGAGTGCAGCTTGGTCACCCAGAAGGTGAGTTACCGTCCAAGGAAGGGTTCTTGTGTGGACTGGTAGCACAGTGGCGACTGGACTTCTGCCAGCTCTGAGAGGACTTCAAGAGATGTCGACCCCTGTGGCAAGGATTGCCTCACTCAGCTCGTGGACCGAGGAGTAGCCATTGAAAGACCCCGTCGAACGCACCACATCTGCAGTTACATTGCTATGTAATTGCTAGCCCCTAGGTTTGAAAATCCCAGGCACCCTGAGTGGCCCAGTATTTATTCCCAGGTTGAAAAATCAGCCTGGAGCAATATTTATATTTTGGCAAACTCCTCCAATCAGTTCCTGCATGCCTCTTGCATGATCAGTGAATTATCATGTTAGGCCTAGGTGTCTACCATAGGAGCTCCCCAAAGCTTATTCCTGGCAGTTGTTGAATTTCTGTTTATTGAACCCAGACTGGCCCAGCCTCACCCTTTAATACCCAAGTGTAGCAGGAAGAAGGGGTTAAGCTTGGATTAGGTCAGCCAATGAGAGAAGGCAGCAGTCCCTCACTCACCACAGAGTGGGATGGGGTCAGTGAGACTGTTGCCACACCCCACTCTGTGACGAGGTGTCATGGATAGCCACATCAGGGCTTAAAGCTGAAGCACCCAGGTCCGAGGCAATCAGTGACCCTCCATCTTGCCATGATGGGGAGGGCCTCGAGGCACTTTTGCCAGCCTGAGGAGGTCATGCCCACAGGACTGTGAAATTCTCAGCCTGGCAAAGTTCAGCTCAGGCAGTTAGGAACCTGCACATTTAACACATTCCTTGCTCCAGTGTGCCTGACCTGAACATGAAGAGTGTCTGTCAGGCTGACTTATGTTCAGCCTGACAGACACTCTTCTTGTCGGGTGAAAAAGTGGGGGGTTGGACCCTCTGCCCATACGGATGGGCTGCAGTGGCCCAACATGGATTCCTCTGCCAAACAAGTAAAGCACACACACATGCCCCACACTTTTGCTATCTCACCCATACATGGCAACACACTTTTGTTCATCATGTCCCCCACAGAGGCAAGGAAGGAGTCAGTTGAGGGTTATTATCAGACATTTCTACATTGAAGGCAACTGACAAAAAGTGCTTGTACCTTCTGCTGTAATTAATGGTGATGCTACTGCCAGTCTCCCTCATCTCGGTGAGGGGAAACTAATCATGTAGTAGGTGAACTTTGGGTGATACCTTCTGAGCAAAGTCATGTTGTATGGTCTCAATCTATTAGACGAGGAGCCCTCAGACCATGCATGACTGTCAATTCAGTGAGGCAAATTCCAAAAACCAGCATAAACATACTGTGACTTCACCCACATTCTAGCTTAGGGCAGGGGCATATGCGCTCCACAACATTGCAATGGTCATTTGATGATTTTTGTGTAATCCAGTAGGGGCATATCTTCTGTATGCATAGAGAATGAGGATGTATTTTTTAATCTGGTCCATGCATCTTTTTCTGAGCCATGCTCAAATGTGAGGAATTGCCAAATTTGTGCATTTTCATCTTCTTTGCCTGTTTCTCCTGATTGTTTAAATTTATGTCTCTAGAGTTTTGAGCACTGCTACTGCTTGACCACTCCATTTGTTAAAATGACATGCCTTTGTCTCCTCAGTGCAGTTCTAAGTGCTGTGGACCAGACCTGACTGACTAGGACTTGTGATGCTATTGAAGACTCAAAATTATTAATTCCTGACTTTTCAGCAATATAAATGTAGTGCAATTCCCCTTTGCTTAGGAGGGGTTATGATCTCTGGTGTAAGATAATTTAATCCCTCCAGCTTTAAAGTACAACATGAGGTATAACCTGCAGTCCAGTACCCTGCTACATTCTGACAGCGTTTCTACTCATTGGTGCTATGCAAAATATAGAAGACTGAAGAGAGTCTAGAGGGGATTGGCCATAGAAATTGCTAAAAGTATTGAGGGAAGGAGTTGTGTTTGCTACACGCATTGAACCCCACTAGTGCCTTATGCCTCCTTCCAGGTCTGCAGAACTTAAGGAAGCAGCCACAAACTTGGTGTACTGCTGAAAGCATGTATAATAAAATTAGCGCACAGCAGAAATAGCAACCAAATAATAACCAATATCAGAAGGTAATCTTTTATGGTGAGAAACATTTTTGTAATCTCTGTCCTGTAACCCGCCATCTTAGCTGCCATGTTTAGCCTGTGAGAGAGATAGGCGGGCCAATCATTCTCCACCCCTCGCAAGAAACACTTGACCCTGCCCCCCCAAGGGGTGCTTGTTTCCGGTCCAGGGAAGACCTGGCTTGGCAGTTAGGACTGGACTGTTCCCATGAGGAACAGGGTCAAGACTGATTTGCTTACGGCTGGGTCTGAACTGGGGTGGCAAAGTGAGCTAAAGAACAATGATGGATTCAATTCCGATCTGTGACTGGGGGTGAGTGTCTAAAAGGTTTCAGCACTCCGTCCATCATCTCCTTGTGTTTGCTCAGTTGATCAGTTTGTCGTGTTTTGGGTATAATTCCATCAACGGAGAAAGGACAACAAACCAGAGGTGGAAGACATTTGACAGACTTCATTCGTCATCCCACCGCACTTTAAATCAGAGAGATGGACCTCACAGTGGCAGATGGGTGGACAGTTTTTGGCAACCCATCCACATCCGACAAACTTTAAATCAGGCCCCTAGTCTCTTGCTCCTTCTTAATATGCAATTAGCGTGGTTGCAAATGCATAGAATAAATCTGATACACGTACAGTAAAAATTAAAACACAAGTATGCAGATTGAAATTTGCTGCAAACATTTATTTTCAGCTAGTTAATGAAAGTCATTTTCAAAAGTGGATGCACTTCAGTATGTGTGGCAAAACGGATAAATTCCTGTTTTGTGTAATGAACTCTAGCAGTGCAATGAATACAAATAATCCCATACATTTCTTTACACAGGATGGGTTTGAACTACAGTGGCAGCCGGCACGGATCGGGTGTGGCGGAGCTGGGCGGCCAGGGGGGTGGAGTAGTGGGTGATGTAAAAAAGAAAAAAAAAAGGTACCTTTTCCCCGCTCTCCCGCACGTTGTCTCAGTCTCTCCTCTCCGGGACCGGAACAGGAAGCAGCCAGGCTCCCTCCCCTAAACCAATCACAACACTGCAATGCAGCGTTGTGATTTGTCTGAGCACCGTGGATCACTGCTCAGCCAGGGAATGGGGGCCTGGGCATGTGCTCCATGCAGTCTGTAATGCAGCCTGCATGGAGAACATGCGAAGAGCGCCTGACTGCTTTGGATGGCCCCAGAGGGCCGGCCAAACAGTCATTGCGACCTCGGAGTGGGCAAACCATTTCTCCCCTGTTCTGAAAGCAGAGCAGCCCCGCCAGCCCCGGGAAGCTGCGCAGCAGGAACAAATACAATGATAATAACCTCGAGTTATTATCATTGTATTTGTTCTTTCTTTTACTGATTTGCAGCAGTGGGGGCGACGCTACTCTCTCTTAGTGGAGGAGCCGCCACTGATGAACTATCATGGAAGTAAGTCAGAATACAGAGATCAGTAACGCTATCAATGCCAAACATGGCATTCAGCATGGATACAGCATGGTTTATATTCTACACTCCTCACTTCTGCTGACATTGGTTTTTTAAAACAGGTTACAGACTCCCATCAATCTGGCCCAGAATAAAATGACATTTTGTTTTGCCTGAAAAAGTACTGTACAATCCACTATAACTTTTGCAGGTGAAGGTCAGACTTACACCTGAAAAAAATCATTATTTTACAGGTGTAAATTACATCTGAGTCGCAAAACAGATATAAGGACATATAGTGTAAGCCAGTGTAAACTATGAGCTCACTTGCAAACTGCGCAGACCTAGAGTTTCACTTTTTGTCACCACAACAGATATTTACAGATGCCTCTAAAATGAGTTGTCAGGTGAATTGTATGTAAATGTGATGAACACAGTCCAAGACTAAAATTAATGGTCATCATGAGTATTTTCAACCTCATTAGCTCAACAAAGTTACACTGATGAACCCAAGAAATATTGTTCTAGTGAAAGAATGTCAATGTAGTAAAACTGGTGTAGGGCGGAAGAAGAATTCAAGGGGAAATTATTTGAAAACAAAAGTTAAATAGAAAAGTTAAATTCGGGAAATGTTACACTGCAAGCCCGTTTGAAGGAAGTGTGTTGAATATTCACACTTATGTTTAGGATACAACAATGCATCAGATTATGCATGCAAAGATCGGAAGTTTTATACTTCAGATTATACATGCGAAGATCTGACGTTTTGTGAACTAGCCACAAGTGTAAACTAATTGTGGCTACTCACAGGCGTAATGTATGTTTGACTTAATTTACACCTCTTTTTGGAAACTGAGATCTTAGTTCCCGTGATCATCCTTAATGAGAAATATAGTTTTTCATCCATTTCACATGTGAAATAATTTTCCCTTGTAATTTAAATTCAAAATAAGGACCAGGGGATGTGAGAGGGAAAGTCACTGAGATATCTCATGTGTTTGCACTTCTTAGTTTAACCTAAATATCTAATTGAAACCAGCATGTTGAAATCAGTTGGGAAAAATCGCACAGCTATTTGGACCTTAGAATAGCCACACTGTATGTTGTAGCAAGGCTGCAGTTAAGACATACAGGTGGTATTCACAACCATTCAGCAACTATACATGTCTAAGCTATGGGTGGCATAATTTAACTGCAAGTATGTTAGTTATTCCTATACATCAATTCCCTGGAGAAGGCCCTTTTGGATACAAAAGCTGATTGCCCCCAGGTGGGTAAGCATAGCCCGCCGTTCCTCCTATATGCAGGCGATGCTGTTCTCATGGCGAGGACAGCCAGGGGTTTACAACTCCTGTTAAACTCTTTTGTTCATTTTATGAAGACCTTGGACTTGTTGGTTAATCATACCAAATCTTTTGTTATGCAGGTCGGATCTCGCAAAGCTAAGCAGTATACCTTTAAGATCGGAACCTTGTCAATACCTAAGACAAATGTCTTCTCCTATCTGGGAGTAGTGTTTGACGGCACTCTGAGTTGGGCCCCTTGCTCACTCGTAAGAAAGGGGACCTGGTCAAAGTGACCGCAGCTGTTTTTAACTTTGCTTCCAGAGTGGGGGGGAAACCAATAGTGGCCCTTCTGAAGATTTATAGAGCAAAATGCATTTCAAAGGGCAGTTATGGGAGTGAGATATGGGGTCACATTGGGTTGGAGGCCTTGCAAATTGCTGAAAATACTTTCCTGAGACGGGTTCTCTCAATACCGCAAAGTACCCCATCCTAAGTTGTGTATGAAGAGCTGGGGGTGGCCTTTCTCTCAGATGAATTGGCTTCCGCCCACTAGCATTGTGATTAAAGATTTGGGCTAAGCAAGAAAACGCACTTAGCAAAGACATTTTAAAGGCTTGTCTTTCCCTTGACCACGTTTCATGCATTCGATAGCTCCAGTATACAAGAGCAGGCCTTTGTAGGCTAGGAAGGGCAGAACTATTTGATAACCCCAAAATTATATGCAAGAGGGACTTTGCCTGGGCTAAAGAGTGTTTTTTTTAGAAGGAGCTGCTGTGACAGAGAGGAAACAGAGCTGTGTAAGCCCAGCGTGCGTAGGTACATCGCATTAAAAACCGTACCAACAACTGAACCATATCCTTTAGGGCTTAAAAGCATTCACGATCGCTTTCTATTGACTAGATTTTGACTTGATCTTTTTCACTATCTCCTGTCACAACTACGTGGTGAACACAGAGGGCAGTGCCTCATGCCCTGTGGCTGCAACGGTCAGTCTCCTCAGGACATGATGCACTTTTTAATGTTTTGTAGTTTTTATGTGGTTCCCAGAAAGTTGTTTATTATTCCCATCCTTAAAAAGGCTTGTTTTAGGAGGGTGAGACTAGCTTTTATCTTTTTACAATTCCTCTCTAATGACACCGTTTTGTCTACGCTTAACTTTTTGAGGGCTGCCGTTAGGCTTAGGTCAAGCTGTGACAAATCTTGGCATTGGGATTTACAATTTTTACTCTGTAATTAGACTACCCTGGATGTACTGTATTGCGATTTTGTATTTATGTGAATTTTTTTGATGTTTGTATGACTTTTATGGTTCTATTTGTGAAACCAAATAAAGTTTTGATGATAATGATGAACTGCAAGTATGTTAGTTATTCTTAGTCCAACATATTGCCCTCGCGGTCCCCTGTCGTTCTCTGCCGCCACACGGTCATCACCTCATCATTTCTTTCACTTCTTTTCCTTCATTACCCCATCACCGCCTCACTGCCTCACAACAGCGGTCAGAGGACAGCGGACCCCTTCCGGGTGCTTTCCAGTGGCCCAACCGCACCAGGTGGGTGGACACTAACTTGGCATGAGGTCAGGAAGAATGAGAGGAGGGGAGAAAAAAGACAAAAAAACTCCAGTCATTCCAAAAAAGGAGAAGGAAAAGGAGGGCCCCCCGACCACGGTCAAGGAACATACTTGCAACCTATCCGGACTTACACCGGAGGGAATGGACTTCTCTGTATCTGGGCTAGCAAACAAAGCAGCGCGGCACGAGCTGGAAGCCTTAACTACATCTACCGCACTAACTACAGTAACGGCAAGTGCTAACTCAACTATTACAAAAAGAGCTACAGACTCCGCCCCACATGCCAGCCATGAAGGAAACAAGAGAGCTATCTCCCTAGCACCAACCAGGCACAACTCATGCCCAAACAGCAGTAAACGGGCGCTGATTACTGATTTCTTAAAAGTAGCCATCAAAACCACCGAGAAAAACCAGGTACATAATATTTCCAAGCTCCCTAAAGATAGTAATTCAAGTAATAACATCACTGATTCTCAAAGTAAAGCTGACATGAATCCTGCTCATGATAGAAGTAACTACAGTCGTGAGAACGAAATGGAAGTACTGCAGGAAATGGGACTAGACTCCCACGATGCCATAAATAGAGAAGTCCCAGGTTCACAACTTTTAACAATTAAAGTTCTCCACCCCTTGGAAAGCGCCCAAAGTCATAATCTCCAAGTAATAGAGGCGCAAATTCATAGCTACACGCCCTCTCTAGATACACAATAGCAGCAGCAACAACAAACCCCACCAGGCTATAACGAGGTCGACTTAACACATCAGATGAATACAAATATCCTTAGTCCCTTTGGAATAGTACACATGTCGTTGGAAGCCCCTCTTCTAGAAGACCAGGGGTCTGCCAAATTAAACACCCACAAGCCAGATAAGTTTGTGTCACCACTTATTTCACTTGAAATGGCACAACAACTTGGACAGGAATTTGAGCACTCTATCCAATATGACGATATGCAATTCAAATTAAAAAACGCAGAAACAACTCCTACGACGCCCAGTTCACAAAACAATGAACAACCTAGTAAGATTTTGGGCTCCATGGACGTTCCACCTCCGGATCGCCTACCCCACCTGGAACAACGTGCCAGCTCACCTAGCACCCGACCATCATCCTCAGTCTGGCCGTATCTGCTAAACACCATGGACACTATTGGTAAAGCCATGATCTATCATGCAGATAAGTTAGACACCCAAGTAGACCTTTTAAATATCTTAGCAAATCATGTCCAGGGGGTTGAACAAAAGCTGCAAAGTTTCAATGAGATGACTATGAAGGTGCAGCGAGACCGGGAAACAACTTATCAAATGTGTCATTGCCATTGCCCCCAAATCATCGACAAACTAGCTGCAGTTCCAACCCTAATGACTGAACTAATAGGGGCCACTAGGGACGTGCTACCTAAGACTGTAATCTCAGCCGATAAGGCAAAGGGAACATCATGGGAAGAGGATCAGGTATGTCATAGCCCTTCTAGGGAGCAAAATGCAATAGCGACAAGGACAAACTTAGTTCAAACACAGGCAAGTACATCAAAATTAAAACCATCAAGTGCACCTGGCAATGCAGGCGTCTTGGACACTCTACCCTCTGATCAATGCAACCTGTCACCATTAAGGCAATCAAAAGTAACAACGTTATTAACCAAGCGGGAGAGAAAACGTCTGAGAAAGGCCAGAAAAAGTAAACAAACCAGACAGGCACCCAATACAATCAGTGTTGTGACCGAGCACGATAGGAACCAAAGCGAAGACAACGCCCCTCTAAATACTACGGACGCAGTAAACAAGGAGGAGCACAGGATCCCTCCCTCCAATTTGCCCATTGCTCTAAGCAGTCAAAATCAAGATACAAGGGTGCAACCTACACTAGCAAATATATAAAGTATATTTAAGCCTCTTGCAAGGAAAGAGAAACAGAATGTAACAACTCAGGCCACTCAAACTACGAAAATTACATCCACATCAGGGCGTAACTTGATAGAAACCTGTACAACAAGCCCGCGACAGGCCACCCTGCTTAAGGCAAACGATAGAGAAGAGAGGTGTAACCCCAAAACAATATTCAGTCACCGTCCGGGAAGCAGCGCAGCTATCCTGGCAATGAACAACGAAACACAGCCACAAATAAATTCACGTAACTTTGTGAAGTCGTCTCCGACTCACTCGGAGCGAATCAAGGTTGACAAAGAAACTGAAAAGAGCTCAGATAATGAACTAGGGCTCGACGTTCTTAACAATAACCACAAGCTGGATTTTATCCCCCATTATGTCTCGAGGGGAATTCATGATATCCTCAATAGAAGTGTACTACTTAAACTATTTAAAGCTCTTCCCTCTTTGAGCCATATCAATACCTGTGACTTAGAAAGCATAGAGTTTAGACAAAATGCTAACCCCACAGGTCAAGAAATCACTACAGTTACTTTTTTTGATAACTCTCTCATTGAACTGATCTGGCAGCAGCAGGACTCATTTGCAAAATGGGGCATTGAGGTAAAAAAGCCTGTCCCTCTTCGCTATCCAAGCCCGCTACATCAACTAAACCAGACAGTGGGCTTGCTAAGAGGTGCTAAAGGCCCGGACCATCACAGTCCACCAAAGGGTTTAGCTCAAACAGCAAGGAAAATTACCATCACCTTTGCTCACCCCGAAGCAGCTAAGTACTCTGGTTACAGGCAGACGAATATTGCAGGAATCCCCCACGGAGAGGCATGAACAAATTTAGCCAAAGCCTTAAAACCGAACCAGGGTTGCAATATCTGCTCCTGGAATGTGAACGGACTAAGCTCAAAACTAGAAGACCCCGACTTCATGGAATTCATTATTCAGCATGATCTATTCCTTCTTCAAGAAACATGGCAAATAAATCCCTCTCCAATAGTAGGTTTCAAAGAATACCTGAACCCGGCTAAGAGAGACACAAAACATGGCAGAGCAAAAGGTGGCCTCTCTATTTTTATCTCGACCAATATCTCATGGCATGTTTCCGCCATAGATCTGGACTCGACTTGGATGCTATGCATCAAATTGGACATCTTGCCCTCTAACAGCTTGCTAATATTGAACGTCTACATCCACCCAGCGTCAAATCAAAAGAGGGGAAGAATCGAGAAATTAATAGCAACATTAGTCACACTAAAACTCGCCTACCCACATGCCAACACCATACTGTCTGGAGATTTTAACATGAATTTATTACCTGGCAGGAAAAGAAGGACAATTGGCCGTACACAAGCCTCCAAACGACGAGACACACATGGCAACAGATGCGCGGCGCTTCTGGAAGACCTATTAATGTGCGCGCTCAACGGACGCGGCCTGACAGATAGCCACCCAGCATTCACAAGGGTTACACAAAACACAGGATCAACTATTGATTATACATTCACGGACTACGACCTCCTCCAACACATCTCGAACTTCCAAATAAAAGAAAGGGCTGAAAGCGATCATCAACCTCAAACTTTCACACTGTACATATGTCCGGCAATACCAGTAAAAGACAACGCAATGTCCCAACCATCTCAATGCAATAATTTAAAACGCCTTATCTGGAAAAAAGAAATGGGCACATGCACTAGCCTCTTGAAGCGACTTAAAGTTGAACCCTCGTGTATAGAGGCCTGGGAATCCTTTATTCACGAACTAAATAACGAACTTTCAAGACAGGGCAATGGCCGAAAAACAGGAAGACCAACAGGGGCTGTTTGGTTCACCAGCAGCTTAAGGAAACAAAAAAAACAACTAAATAAATACCTAAGACAACTACGAACCTGGGGTTCAGAACCCCCCCAGGAAATCCTTTCCCTAATCTTAAGATCAAGAAAAGATTTAAAAAGGGACATTAAGGTGGCTAAGAAAGAGTTCAATGAACATTTTTGGGTGAAACTCCTCTACGCCAGTAAACAAAGAGACTCCAAACTCTTCTGGGAAAATATTAACCAGTTATCAAATGGGAAGAACCGACATTACAACTCGGATATAATGGAGGATACCTGGAGAGCCCACATCGAACTCACATACAATGTAATTCCATCTTTAGGCACCACAAAACATGAAACGCCAACGGGGAAGGGGGACCCCAGTGTAGGAATATTCCACGATATACCCAAGTTAAAATCACCGGAATCTTCCCCGCGGTTTACACAAGAGCAGGTCCTTAAAATTATACAAAAACTACGTTCGGAGGGAGCCCCAGGGCCCAATGGCCTTCCAAATGCCCTATTCCGGCACGATCCACCATTTTGGGCAGGCCTCCTCACTCCGCTTTTCTCTCACGCCTTAGCGTCTGGTATGATCCCAGACTCCTGGCGAGGAAGTATTATAAACCCAATATATAAATCGGGCGTACGCTCGGATCCTTCCAACTACAGAATGATAGCATTAATCGATGTTGAGGCGAAAATGTACACATCGAATTTGTTGGTAGACTTAGAGGACTGGGCGAGCCGAACAAAATTGATATCAGACACGCAAATTGGATTTCGGGCTGGAATGGGTCCCCTCACAAATATTTCCGCGGTTACTCTTTTAGCTAACCAAGCCTACAACAAATCCAGCACTCTGTATGCGTGCTTCATTGACCTTAAAGCGGCCTTTGACAAAGTACCGAGAACAAAGCTATGGACTAAAATGCAAGGTTGGGGAGTTCCATCTAAACTCTTGGAAGCTATAATTAACTTTTACTCACATACATGGGTTCAAATAAGGAAAGGAGATGGGCACAGCATAACTAACAAGATATCAACATTCAACGGGCTAAAACAGGGGTGCGTGTTAGCACCCTATCTATTTAACATCTATACCGCAGACCTCGAGAACCATCTTTGTCTAATTCAAGCTGACCCCCCAAAATTGGTCAAAATACCAATACCCAGCCTCCAATACTCGGACGACATTGTCCTCCTTGCCCAAACTCCTATAGGCCTGCAGCGTTTGATCACCCAACTAGGTGCCTACACCATCTCAGCCCAACTAACAATTAATCACCAAAAAACCAAGGTGATGTGTTTTTCAAAACATCACAATACAAGGAAAAAATGCAAATTCACCTGGATATTAGACGAAAAACCACTCGTACAAATATTTAGGGTTTCAACTTGACAGCAACCTCAACTTTAAGCTTCATTTGGACCAAGGGAAAACGAAGGCGAAACAATTGCTCTTCGCATTTAAAATCTTACAGAAGAAGCTCAAAGACTGCTCATCTGGTCATTTGCTTAAGGTAATCGCAGCAAAATTCCTACCTTCTATATCATACGGCTCAGAAATGCTGAACACAAAAGACGCCACAAACCTAAACTCATTGCAATCGAGCTTTTTTAAGAGCTTGTTTTTAATTCCAAGACATATTTCACAGGCTCAAATTCGTCTAGAATATGGGCTAAAAAACCAGAAACCAGCGAGACAAGGAGCAATCGCCAAATATTACTGGAGGATGAGGGCAGCAGAGGATAATACCTTAGCCCATTATGGCTGGGAAGAGATTTAAAATCAAGCCAGGCTAAACAATTCCTTCTTTACAGTATTAAAAGAATCTCTCTCGGCATTACAGCTAGAGGAAGCCTGGCTCACCATTACCTCATACTCCAGATTTAAAACTGTTGTCAATAATGCAATCAAACGGATCTCGCTATTAATGGATAAAACAAACTTTGCAAAGAAACATCATGCATGGGCAGTGATACAATCTTATCAGTCAATGAAACCTCAACCGTACTTGTCTGAACACCTCTCATGTAAAAAAAAGCATTATCTGACGCTGCTGCGGCTGGGGTCATTCCCCTCGAAGGATTTGACCCCAAAATGGAAGCAGACCTGGCCGACAAAAGAATGCCGCCTCTGCGGCCAGGGTGAAGAGACATTATTACATCTCTTATGTATTTGCCCCTCATTACTGGAAATTCGAAAAAATGTCCTTCGAGAGTCGCTAAGGAAAGAACAAATAAGGACATGTAGAGTGGGAGTCATAAAATGTCTCAGAGGTTCGTCGATCCCACTGTCCTGCAGGGCTATAAAATGTTGGAAAATTGCGGCAAAAGAACTGGCTAAAAAAAGCGATCTAACATGAGCATCCCTGAATTGAACTGTTTGCACACTTGCTAATTGCACAATTTACATTTTAATATTTTCTACTGAATGGTTAGCACATTTTATTATTGTACTGATTATACCTTTTAAGATTGTTTCTCAATCTAATTAGATGATGATTGTCTGAGGATAGGACCTAGTCGTGTCTTTTACTTATATAAACGTTTTTCCAATGTATTATGTATACCAGTGGTTTTCCCACTCTTTTATGATTTTTAACGAAATCAAATAAAAGTATTATTGATTGATTGATTGATAGTTATTCTTAGTTTTGCTCGCACATACTGATTTTTCAGACACTATTTGTTGGTTTCCGAAGAATGCATAGAATATGCATGCATATCATAGGGACATTTAAGACACCTTACGTTTTTCTTTTCTTTTACTTTTCTTTCTTGGCTGAAAGCATTTCATTTATGACAAGTCTCTCCTTTCAGCTCATTAAATGGTCCATTACGTGAGATTGCCCATTCAGGCAGCTCTGGCCACTGCTCACCTGGTGGAGAACTGACCACCATGTTTTAAAATTGGGGAATGCCACGTTTGGCCAGGAGGCAGCGAGTTGGTTTCACCCCATTCTGCACAGTTTTTTTTAATTTAAAAAAAGAATTTTCGGAAGCACAAGTTTCTTTTGAAAAACAAACAAACAATTCCCCTGATGCAGAAGGAATTTTATGCCTGCATATCGGGGTCCGTGTTTGTTTTTCTTTACCATGCACTCACATGCCTTTCGTGGTGGTCCCAGGTAGTGAAATGTAGTGATGGTTGTCTCATCCTAAATAGAATGACTGCCACTGTAAAATGATAACTCCACAGGGGATAGCTGCCATGTCAAGGGTTTCCTCTGATGGAGGTAGTAGCAGTTCCATGGGTGGAAGCCCTGTGGTTTCCCCATCTCTCTATGAGGTGAGGAACTACAACATTGATGGGGCTGGTGAACTACCAATTTATGTTGTTCAACTGCTTCAACAATCTCTAAATTATCCCCTTAACCCTTTCGGGGTAAGCTAAATGTGCAGATAACTGTGGGAACACATTCTAAAATATTTGTGAATTTCTACACTGCTGCTCCTGCCTGGATGTTCACCTCATTAATCTTGTGTTTTCGTGGCTTACCTCTGACACACCTTGTGATGCCATCTAGGCTGAACTACGTACCTACCTACATATCGATAGTGCACCTGTGAATAGTTCACATGTCCTGCCCCACCTCACTTGTAAAGTAGTGTGTGAATCAGCAACCTTTTCGAAATCTAAGTTATACCTACCTCTGTATTAGCCTGAAAATTCGTAAATATAGGTATTTCTCTGATAGTAAGCACAGATTTATAATCACTAGTTTGTTCAGAATGTCATGGTACAAAAATTAATTTTTGATATGTCAGTGCATTGTGCTGTAAACCTTGTGTACCTTGGGCAGGCGAGTAGATCCTTGATGCATTTTTGGGATAACCACTGATTATGTTAATAAGTTTTATGTAGAATAATTGTTATCTGATTGTATCTTATTTTATTTACTTTAGGGTTTTTATGATGCATTAATAACCATCCCAATTTGTGGCCTTTGAGCATTTAGGTGGACACCAGTGGGTATGCATGAAATGGTAATATATAGAAATGAGTCCCACTTAAACATCTACTAAAATTTTGTATGATAGGCACACTAGAGAGTTTAAACCGATTTCAAAGCCTTATGTATGCAGAAGTCCATAACCCTTCCATAAAGCGTGGTCTGCCCTTAGGCACCTGACCAATAGCACTAGAATATAGCTACGAGTCACTTCGCAGAGGGTTACGGGATTAACTGAGTGCCTTTGTTAGAATTTGGGTTGTTGCTTGACTGGGATATGAGCCCTAGTCAAGCAGCAGCCACAATCCTAGTCAGGGTAAGAAGCAGACAAACCCTAAATTAACCTGTGCTCAACCTCTGGTAGCTTGGCACAGAGCTGTCAGGCTTAACTTAGAGGCAATCTGTAAAGTATGTGTGCAGCACTTCAAACAGTAAAACATTGAAAACACGATACAAAAAGATTCCCACACCAGGTTAGAAAAATAGAGCTTAATTTAATTAACAAAGCAAGACCAAATGACAAAAATCCAATTAGTAGAACCAGAGTTATTAATTTTAAAGAATAAACTGTACTATAGTGCCTAAAAGCATAAAGCACCAACCAGTGATATCTGGTTGTGCTAGACTGGGTCAAATCCAAAGGTTCAAGCTGATTGCAATGGAGTGCGTGTCGCTACAGTCCCAGATTAGTCCAGTTGAAGGTTTACCTTCTCAAGTTTTGTGCCAAGAGTCCTCTTCACATGGAAGATGTTCACTGGGAGCAAGGAGAGCGTCGCTGGCGATGGTCAGCGTGGAGCGAAAAGCAGTCCGGGTGGTGCAGATGGGCAGGCTGGAGCCTCACGGTGGCGATCCCCGCTGGTGGATGATGCTTGCTGTGCAAAGAAATGAACTTGTGGCGGCTCATGCTGATTGTTTGTGCAAGCGACCTGGTTCCAGTGTGAACGGGCTCGTTCACGGTTGCGAAGAGCCCAAAAGCTTGATTTAAAGGAATCGAGAGCCACACCAAGGGCCCAGGACCTAGAAAGCACCTCTTGGGGGTCAAGAGCTCGATGAAGATGGGTCCAGGAGCTGTGGGGAGCCTGTCATGTCCCTGAGGCTCAGCTCAGGAGCCCCTCAGACTAGCCCTTTGAGTGACTCTGGGGATCTGGGTTTAAGATGGAGGGTGCAGGTCCAGTTCTTTCCCAGGCAGAAGGGCAGCAGGTCAGCAGAGCAAAGCAGCAACTCCTTCAGAGTGGCAGTCCAGCAGAGTGAGAGTCCTTTTCAGCAACATGGCAGTCCTTCTTCCTGGCAGAGTATCCACAGGTCCAGAAATGTAGTGAAGTAGTGGTGTCAGAGATCAAGTACTTATACCCAGTTGTGCTTTTGAAGTGGGGGAGACTTCAAAGACTTGCCTTTGAAGTGCACAGAGGTCCTCCCTTCCCGCCCTGGTTCCAGACTCACTACAGGGGGAGATGCAACTCTTTGAGTTGGGACAGGACAAAGCCTATTCAGGTGGGAGTGAGACTGGGACCTACTTCTTCCTCCCATTCTGCCAGGATGGCCTATTAAGTTACACCTAAGCTCCCATTGTGTGTGGCTGTCTAAGGGAAAACACAAAGCCCAACTGTCATCTACCCCAGGCATTTGATCAGAGACAGGCAGCAAGCCCCAATTAGCTAAAGTAAGAACTTGCCAACTTTCTAAAAGTAGAATTGTCAGAATTGCAATCTAAAATCTGACTTCACCATAAGTTTGTTTTTATGGAACCAATCGTTTATTCGTTTTAAACGACAATCCTGTAGCATTACACAGCTGTATGCCTACAACCATAAAGGCAGGCAGCGAAAGTCTCAGACATAAACACATGAACACAGTTCTTTGCCTACAACCCTAGGGCCGGCAGCGTTTTCCGGATTGTATGACCAACCTATCTACAATAATAAAATTATAAAAACGAAGAAAAGAAAAGAACCCTCCCTCCCCTCCCAAAAACGAAAAAGAAAAAGGGGTACCTGCACCGGTTTGAGTCCATCTTATTGCGGGAGCTATCCACCGAAGCTGATGGCCTTTAATTCAAACCCGACCCATTATATGTGAGATGTCGTCGCTTCCTTTGCTTCAGGAAGCAGATGTAGTATTTGGAGATATTTGGGGCACGTTACCTCCCTGAATTCTTTTGACAATATTCGGATAAAAGGGGCCCACAATTCAGCATAAGTCTCCCCCTTGTGATCTTGGACGAAAGAGAGGCGTTCCATGGCGAGGGTTAGCCAAAGCCTGTGTAGCCATGCTGTGTGGTCTGGAACATTCGTGGTGCCCCACTGTGCCAAGAGTGTCTGTCGTGCCGCCAATAACGCCAGCGCCATCTGCCTACCCCTCAATGATCGCAGGGGAAATGTCAGTGCATTTGGTAGCCCCAGTAAGGTGTACACCGGAAATTGTGGGATCTCTGTTTCAAAGGCTTTGTCAATGTCATTCAACACTCCCTCCCAGAAGCGTTCTAAACGTGGGCAATGCCAAAGCAAGTGTGCTAAAGAACCAGTGAGCCTGCATCCCCTCCAACACTTCTCCGTGTGGTTTTTGTCCCAGCTATGGATGCGCGCCGGTGTTAGATACCAATATGATGTGACTTTGAAAGCTGATTCGGTTCCAGCAGTATTATGAGCTGTGTGGTGAGCCCTGTAGTGGATGTTCTCCCATTCCTTGTCTGACAAAGCTCTGCCCAGCTCTTCCTCCCAGCGGAGCTGACCCTTTGACCGCCCCCCGTTCTGCCCGTTGGCTAAAATAGTGTATAGTTCCGAGATTAGGTGTTTGTCGTCTGTTTTACCTACCAACCACTTCTCAAAGGGAGTAAGCCGTCGATAAGCTTGCGCTATATATGATGGGGAAGTGAACCAGTCTCTGAGTTGGAAATAATAGAATTCATCGGCTTTAGGCAAACCGTAATCCTGTCTTAATTGCTCATAGGGGATGATACCCTGGATATCAAACAGCGAACCTACCCGCTTACACCCCGCCTCCCTCCATCTCTGAAAGACCTCAGATTTGAGGCCTGGAGGGAAATCCGGATTGTCGACTATTGGGGACATTGGGGAGGGGAAAGTCGTCAGTCCCCTTCTGAGCGCCACAGCATCCCACACCTTCAGCGTGGCTGCTGTAACTGGGGACGAGTAGAGGACACTCTCTCCAGATATTTATTCCAGCTACCACTTGATCCATGAAGGTCCAGTGTTTTTCGGAGAGTGGTCGATTCCACTCAACAATATATCGAAGGTGAGAGGCTTGTAGGTATCTCTGCAAGACAGGGAGGGCTACACCTCCATTATGCTTGGGTTTTGACATTTGAAAAAAGGGCAGACGTGTCTTCTTCCCTCCCCAAACAAATTTATTGATGGCCAATTGTAAGGAGCGCAGCACCTTCGGGGGGGTACCAATGGTAGCATCTGGAAAATATATAAGATCCGTGGCAGCACTGTAATTTTGACAGCTGCTATACGGCCGAACCAGGCTAGTTTCAGTCTCTCCCACCCGTCTAGGGCTTTCGTTGTCTGTTCTAACAATGCCGAATAGTTCAACCCCAGCATCCTTGATATCGTCGGGGCTAATAGGATACCAAGATACGTTATTGACTGAGAGGCCCATTGTAGGGGAAATCTCTCCCGTAGAGTCTCCTCATGCCCTTGTGGGATAGAGAGGTTGAGCACCTGGGATTTGCTTAGGTTCACTTTAAAACCTGATATTTCCCCGAAACGTTCCATCTCCATCAATAGAGCGGGTAGGGAGGTGAGTGGCTCCGCGAGCGATAATATTACGTCATCTGCATAGAGACTTATCTTATGGATGTCTCCTCCAAAGCGTAATCCTTTTATTTGGGGGTGGTCCCTGATTCGTTGGGCCAGGGGCTCCATATATAGGGCAAAGAGGAGGGGCGAAAGCGGACACCCCTGTCTTGTGCCCCTTGCTATCCGAAAGGATGTTGAGGACGTCCCATTTACTCTAACGAAAGCCCAAGGTGCCTGATAAATCCACCGAATCCACCTTATAAAGCGTTCTCCAAGACCAAAGCGACGTAGAGTGTCGAACAGGTAGCTCCACCGTACCCTGTCAAACGCTTTCTCCGCGTCTATTGACAGGAACAGGGCTTCCCTCCGAGATCTACGCACGCTGTCCATAAGATGTAGGAGGCACTTCATATTATCTCCACCCTGTCGAGTGGGGATAAACCCTGCCTGGTCTGGGTCTATCAGCCCCCCCATCATCGGACTTAAACGAGCCGCCAGTATCCCAGTGAAAAGCTTGGCATCCAAATTAAGTAAGGCAATTGGATGGTACGACCCACATTGACTTGAATCTTTGTGAAGTTTAAGGATCACTGAGATTGCCGCTTCCACCATGGAATCAGAGATCGTGCCACTTTCCAGAAAAGAGTTGAAAAGCCTTGTTAGCAGAGGGGCCAATTCTACACAGAAGGTCTTGTAGAACAAGGCGGGATAACCGTCAGGGCCCGGGACTTTGTTCAACTTCAACCTAGCTATGGCCGAAATGACTTCCTCCGGTCGTATGGGCTCGTCCAGTTGACTCGCCTGTTCCTTGGGATGGGGTGTGAGACTGCTCGCCTCAAGGTACGCACTCGCGTCTGGCTGCACTATATCCTCTTCATGTATAAAGACTGATAGAACTGCTTAAATGTATCAGCTATCTGACTATCTGTGTACACTTCCTCTCCTGAGGGCTTCAGTATCATAGGTATCGCTCCCGCCAGTGTCTTGGCCCTGAGCCAATGGGCCAGCATTTTCCCACATTTGTCACTACTTAAGTAAAACTTTTGGCGTAGTCACAATAACACATACTCCGCCCTGTACAAGTCAAGACGCTTCAAGAGGAGTCTCTTTCTTTCCAGCTCCCTCCATACCCTCGGCGCGCCTGTGCGCTTATGTATCACCTCAAATTCCCTCACCTCTTGTGTTATGCTCTGTCGCGTTTCCCTGCGCTTTTTATTCTTGGCAGAGGATATGGCCAGAAACTCCCTCCTCACCACCACTTTTAGGGCCTCCCAGATTGCAGCCATCGAGGTGTCCTCCCTATCATTGTGTTTTATGTACTCCACAATTTACCCACGAATCTCCTTCACTAAGGGGCCTATTACGATGGCGGGCGGACATAGTTTGCTCGCCACCGTAACTGAGCGCGGGACCGCCTGCAGATGTTGCGGCGGTCCCGCCATGCACATTAGGATGCGCCCGCCACACTGGTGGGTGCATCCTGTGCCTTTTCCATTGCGGGTGGATCTGCTGGCTGCAGAACCGCCCGCAATGGAAAAGGACTGTGCACGGCACTGCCATGCACTACATGGCAGGCACCACGTGGTGCCTTCAATGTAGTGCATGGCAATGAGGGGGGTACCATAGGTACCCCCCATGTGCACCCCCCACCCCCCTTCACCCTGGGGGGCCCGCAGCGGGCCCCCAAAAGCAAGGACTGTATGCCTTTCCATGGCGTCAACGCCGCCGTGGAAAGGCCATTGACCGCCAGCATCCTGATATGGATGGCGGTGTCTCGCAGACACCGCCACCATATGCAGGCACTTTTTCCGCCGGTCGACGAGTCGACCGGCGGAAAAGCGGCGGACGGTCTTCCCGTCTGCCGCGGACACCCCAGCCATCATACTATGGTGGGGGGTCATTCTAGTGAGGATGGCGGGTGGACCGCCCCCGCCGGGCCGGCGGTGGCTACTGCCAGGCCGGCGGTGGTGATCCGCCCGCCATCCTAATGGGCCCCTATGTTTGGTGATTGTAACAGCCCTTCCCGCAAGCGCCAACGCGCCAGAGTGCGATTGGCCTTCCCTGCTTGGATTGTGACTGTGATTAGGGCATGATCCGACAGTGAGCGAGGCTCTATTGAAGACTCCTGTATTCTCGACAAAAGCGTTGTTGACGCCAGGAAGTGATCTAATCGCGCGTAGGACTTATGTGCAGCTGAGTAGTGTGTATAATCTTGTGTTTCTGTATGGTTAAGGCACCAAATGTCATGTAGCCCGCTCTCTGCGAGCCATCGTTTACCCTCAGGAGAGATCGCCCCTGTCTGGGCCTGCGGCTGGCAAGATCGATCCCAATTATTATCCATTACTAAGTTAAGATCGCCTCCTACTAAAATCGATGCGTCAGCTAATGCCAGCCCTTCCGTGAGAGTCTTGATAAGAAAAGGTTCCTGGTTCGTGTTAGGTGAATAGATAATGATGAGAGTGAGAAGAGTGGAACCCCGCTGTATCCTAAGAGCAAGAACCCTCCCCCTCACTTCATAAAGCATTGAGAGGATTTGCCTTCAAATTTTGCACTAAGTAATATAGCTACCCCACTGGTTTGGTATTACTTGCGGACCAGTATTGATGCAGAAATCTGCGTGTACGCATGCGGGGCGTGTCTATGGATAGTAAGTGGGTTTCAAGTAGCATGCAAATGTCCCCTTCTGGGTTTTCTAGTAGCGAGAGGATAGCAGAGCGTTTTACGGGATGGTTAAGGCCCCGAACATTGTGAGAGATGACCTTGAGATATTTACCCATGACGCCTACTTAATGAAGGGGAAGGTCGGTGGGCACGCTCAGAGTGGGGGGCTGGAAGAGAACGGGCACAAGGGCGCGCATTCGTGCTTTCATGTATCTGGGGTCCCTAACACCGGTGCAGTATACCCAAACAAAAATAAACCCCAGAAAAGTAAACATTATGCCTACGACCATCTAACAGGATGGAGCAGAGCAAAAGTCTATTATGACCAAAGTTCGTCAAAAGAAAACTAGTAAAGGGGGCAATGACCTAGGTAGATCCACAAGAAGAGGACTACACGGCCTCCGACTCCGCCTCGGTGATGTGTTCTTAGTGTTTTCCTCAGTGCATTCTGCTGGGTGCCGGTTGGACTGGGCCACTGGATAGTGAGGAAATGACCGCTTCTCTCTCTTTTATAATAGTTGCTGTGTCTCGTTTATGGGGGGACGAGGGCTTCCACACTTTTTGCCATCGGAGCTGGGCTTGGCCTGGTCCTTTTATAGACTTGTGTTGTGGCTCCGGAGACTGTGACTTTGCGATTCCTAGCCCTTCTCTGGCCTCCTGGAGAGAGCGAATCTGCCGCAGCTTGCCTTCATATCGGAAGATAATCCGAAAAGGATGGCCCCAGGAATAGGCAATCCCCAAGTCTTTCAAATGCAGCGTAATCGGCCGAAATTCCCTGCGCTTACTTAAAGTGATAGCCGACAGGTCCTGGTATAGCGTTGGGGAGGTACCGCGAAACTGTAGGGGGTGCGCTGCTCTAGCTTTTTTTATAATCAGCTCTTTCAGTTGGAAATCGTGGACACAAATGAGGATGTCCGGCGGTGGCACCTTCCCGCCTCTCTGTAGGCCTGCCCGGTGAGCCCTATCAATCTGAATCTCAGTCGTGTGGTCGTCTCCCAGCACCTGCCGACATACGGCCGAGACAAACTCCCTGATGTCCTCCCCTTCTGCTCCTGATGGCACTCCTCTGATGCGTACGTTGTTGCGGCGGGAACGGTTTTCCAGGTCTTCTGCCTGACCTTGCAGTTCTATATGTTGCTCTTTGAGGTGGAGGATTTCTTGCTGCATCATTTCGATTTCCTCGTCTTGTCCGGTTTCGTGCTCTTCAAGAGTTGACACTCGCTTCCTGATTTCTTCAACGTCACGCTTCACTTCTTTGAGGTCGGCTGATAGTTGCTCCTTAAGTTCCTGCAGATCGGCTCTCAGGGACGTAAACAGGTCCGTCATAAAGGCTTTCGTGGCCGGAGCATCCACTCCCTCTTGACTTCCTTGCGACCCTTCAGTCTCCTGGCCTGGATTGTCAGTCACTCCTTGAGCGGGTTGTTTTAGGAGCATTTCTTTGACGGAGTGCTCCTTTTTCAGACGTGCGCTACCCATTATTCTTGCCTAGTACAGCTGGTGAGAATGCTGCGCTCTTAGCTCTGTTGGGTGTTGATTTCTTGTTTGCCCGTGCTATCTGACTATCAGGGTCAGAACCCCTTTGTAGGCAGTGCTCACACTTCCCAGTCTCTGGGCCCCAACTGCCAGGAAACTCCGGGTCGCTGCTCCTCAAACCCGGCCAGCAACTCGCGTCCCGGCAGAGAGAGAGTCTTGGGCTGGTAAAGGCCTCGGGTCTTGCGCACTGCAGTAGGTCAGGACGAGTCTGTAGCTATGTCTTCACAGCCCTACCATTTTGCGGCACGCCCTGCATACAGCTGTTCAAGGGCCCACTGTTGTCCAGGAGAGCTGGTCCTCCGGGAGCGGGCTGAGGTCACGTGGCAGTCCTGCTATGATGGGCAGTTCGTGGAGCAGGCCACCGTTACTTACTCCGTCCACCAAACCCCAGGATCGCAGCCCTCACCCCTGCCTCCCCAAGCGCTGCCGGTAGGTCTGCTGCACAATGCGCTATAGGGGGCTCCGGGGCTGCTCCGATAGATCTCGCACCTCGCACTCACCAGCAAGCCCTGGGGGCCGTCAGACGGACATCGCCTTCCACAGGGCCAGCAGCAGAGCCACGAAGCTTCAAAACGTTGGCAGGTGCAGTCTGATCTATTCTGCCGGTGCTCCGGCTCCGTGGCGCCAGCGGGTACGGTCCTGGGCCTCTTCGTGTGCCACACGGCCTCAGCAGAGATGCTCCCAGGTGCCAGCAGGCTGCCCCGTTCTTTTCCCCTGAGGTCTCCTGACCGTGGGCGCCGGGGAAACTCCACCGCGCCCGCCGCACTCTGGGAGCTGCTCACCCCTCGTGTCAGTCCCACCTGCGCTGCGGCGCCTCCTCGCCAGGCCGAGTGATCCCGGTCGTCGGTCACCAGGTCCTCCGGCCTCTTGCCTCGGTTGGTCCTGGGCTTTCTCCGACTCCAATCGCTGAGAGCTGCAGAGCGGGATTCTGCATTCAGGGGAGGGGGTCAATGTTCGGCACCAATGTCCGCTGGGGACCAGGCTAGCACGCCAGGTGCCACCCCTCTCATGCCTCGGGTCCGCTGGCCACAACTCTCCTATCTCCGCCGGGAGTCGCAGCGCCGGAGTGCAGGTCCGTTCCTCTGTGCACCCCCAAAGGATCTGGGTGTGTTCTGGGGTCTGATTCTCATCTTCCCTGCCAGGGATGAGGGTGCAGAGTGGGCGATATCAAAGCGATTGTCATGGCGGAGCCGGAGGAACCGCAAAACACGTCCTACACGGCCGCCATCTTGGCCACGCCCCCCTAAGTTTGGTTTTTAAATTGTGATTCCAGAGCCACCAGACTTGAAGGGTTTATCTCTTCCCAATTGGGAATTACACTTATTAAATGTAATAAGGCAATCCCAATGTTATCCTATGGGGTCAGATAGGCTTTGCAGTAGTGAAAAACGAATTTGAGAGTTTTTCACTGCCAGGACATTTAAAACGTAAATTATATAGCCTGCCTTTTAAATACATTCAACCTTGCCCTCTGGGTTGTCCAGGCCTATCTCAGGGGTGACTGATATGTATAAAAAGGGAAGGTTGGGGCCTGGCAAGAGGTTTATCTTGGCAGGTCAAAATGATAGTGTAAACTGCACACACAGGCTCTGCAATGGCGGGCCTGAGGTATAGTTAGAGGACTGCTTAAGTGGGTGGCACAATAAGTGCTGCAGGCCCACTAGTAGCATTTAATTTCCAGGCCCTGGCACATGAAGTGCACTTTGCTAGGGACTTATCAGTAAATTAAATATGCCAATTGGGAATGAGCCATATTATCAGATTTTAGAGAGAGAGAACATGCATTTTAGCACTGGTTAGCAGTAGTAAAGTGCTCAAAGTCCCAAGGCCAGCACAAATAAGGTCATAAAAAGTGGAGGAGGAAGGCAAAAAGTTGGGGGGAAGACCGCCCTAAGGCTGTCAGGTCTAACAGCTGACCTGTGGTTTCGAGTCAGTAGATTTGAACCAAATAGGCTGGTGGTATATTTTGGATTTGGGTCATGGCGCCCTTTGTGAACAATGCAGAGAGTTCTACAGGATATCCAGTGGAGGGGTTTCAGTGCAGGATAATGTGATCATATCATTTAATTCCTAGTACCATGCAAGCAGCATGGCTTTCAACTTGTTGCAGCTTGGCAAGGGACGTTTTGGGCAGGCCTCTGTAGAGGCCATTACAGTAATCCAGATGGGACCAGACCGAAACAGAGCTCATGGAGATTTCCATAACGAAGTGTTATAGCGGCAGAATGCCTTTCATTTGGTGCAGGTGGAAAAATGCTGATTTGCAAACTGCTTTTATCTATGACGAAAATGAGAGGTAACTGTTGAAGATCACATTCAGATTTTGAGCTTCATTCACTAGTGATGAGGCAGGCTATATCTTTTGGCCATGAAAGTGGGAAAGAGGTTGGGATTACAGGACCAAAGAGGAAGAATTTGGGTTTTTTACCAATAGGACACAAACATTTATACTGCATCCAGTGGTGGATGTCGGAAATGCAATGGAAACACCTGATTAGGTTGCCAGGTTCAACTTCAAACTTTAGGTACAGCAGGGCATCATCGTCATGCACTTGGTACCTTATCTTGTAGGATACCAAGATGGATCTCAAGAGCACCATGTAAATGTTAAATAGGATGGGA
This sequence comes from Calotriton arnoldi, assembly GCA_963921515.1. Lineage (NCBI taxonomy): Eukaryota > Metazoa > Chordata > Amphibia > Caudata > Salamandridae > Calotriton > Calotriton arnoldi. The sequence continues at coordinate 453,899 of CAWUFW010010005.1, forward strand.
GATAAGGTGGACCCTTGGGAACACTGCGATGTATGTCAGCTATGCTTAAGAGGAAGGGGCCCAAATTTTACTTGATGGGTACTGTTGTGTAGGAATGATGTGAGCCATGCTAGAGGAGTCTCATTAATACTCACTGAGGAGGAAAATCTTTGAATAAACACCTAAAGGTTAATATTGTTAATATTGTTGAATGCTGTGTAGAGGTCAAGTAGTCAGTCAGTCAATTAACTTTATTCGCTACACATTCGTAGTATAAAAGTGCAAATGAAATAAAGCAAGCAATAAAATACATTCATGACTTCAGTTACCCGCTTAACATACAATTAAACCACAATATTCGCTAAGGACTTAATTTAAGCTAATACACACTTTAAGATACCAAATTGTAAAATACCCCATCCCATAAAATACAATTAAAACAATAATATTTTATTAAAAAGTAGTATCAGGACTCCGGGATAACCCTGGTCATGGGTAGTGAAAAGTTCATCCCTTATGTTTAATAGGGTTGTTTTGGTGCTTCTTAATGGTCGTACAACACACAGGGGTAGCTGTTCCTGAAGGGGATTCTGGCCCAATCGGCAACGGAAAGATAGAGATTGAGGGAATTTTTTTTTTGTATCAGGATGGATGTGTAGGTCGGGGGGAATTTCCTTATTTAGAAAAGTTGCCCTCACACACCCGTGAAGTTGTCATGCTTATCATTGGGCGTTTTTTCTCCTCATGGGGTCGGCGCTGCTATACCCCAGGGGCCCCGCAAGAGGGCTCTTTGGCAGAGGTCTTTTTAATTAAAAAAACACCATAGTGGTGAGTGCGGGTGTGTGGCGATAGTGTGATAGTGAGTTTAAAAATATCACTGTAGTGCTCAATAAAAGAAGGTTTTTATGCCTGGGTCCACCGGATAGATTAAAAACAGAAGCCAAACGTCTACTTTCCACTGATGAGGAAATATAGTGTGGTTCAAATTGTACGTGCAGTGAGTGGGGCCGACCTGTTTCACGCCCTATTGGTCCAGAAGGGATCCTTGGTGTTTCATCAGGACCAGGTATAGTGTGAAAAAAATAGACAAATATTTCTTAAAAAACAGGGGGGAGTTTCCCTAAGTCTTAGTCTGGGAAGGACTGCTACACCCAGACGCGGGCAGGTGATTATGCCGAACGTTCCAATGGGTCACTGTCGCCTAAAGCGTACGCCTGCTATAACCTAAGAGGCCCTCCCCTTCACTTCGAGAGGTGACTGATGATACAAGAGTATCTTTTCCACCACCTTATTACTTAGTCTTTCCCAGACTAAGACTCAGGGAAACTCCCCCTGTTTTTTAAGAAATATTTGTCTATTTTTTTTTTTACACTATACCTGGTCCTGATGAAATGCCAAGGATCCCTTCTGGACCAATATGACGTGAAACATGTCAACCCCACTCACTGCACATAAAATTTGAACTAAACTATATTTCCTCATCAGTGGAAAGTAGAAGTTTGGCTTCTGTTCTTAATCTATCCGGTGGACCCAGGAATTAAAACCTTCTTTTATTGGGCACTACCATGATATTTTTAAACTCATGAACACACTAGCGCCACACACCCACACTCACCACTACGGCGTTTCTTACTTAAAAAGATCACAGCCAAAGAGCTCTCTCGCGGGGCCCGTGGTGTAATGCAGTGCCGACCCCATGAGGAGCAAAAACGCCCAATGATGAAGCATGACACCTTCACGGGTGTGTGAGGGCAACTTTTCTAAATAAGGAAATTCCCCCGACCTACACATCCATCCTGAGACAAAAAAAAAATTCCCCCCAATCTCTATCTTTTCCGTCACCGATTGGGCTGGAATCCTCTTCAGGAACAACTGCCCCTGTGTGTTGTACATACGTGTTCTAGGGAGTAAGTGTACTGGACCTCTTTTTCCGCTCCCGGTCCCTACTTCTGTGGTTTGTTTAGGCTTCCTAATTGTCTACATCCAGACTGGAAGTCACTGATGTGGCATATGGACTACAGATTGGAAGGGAGATGATGAAAGATTGCTGTTTCAATAACATTGGCAGCAAAGGGTAGGCCTGAGATTGACCTAAAATTTGCCAGGAAATCAGGATCTGTATTCGGTTTCTTCAGGATGGGTTTAATGATTGCATGTTTGAGAACCTAGTTGATTTCCTTCCTGTCTAAGAAGCTATGTACAACCTCCGCCATTGTTGGTACAAGTTTACAGAGACCCCAGATTGATATATTTGGGATTAGCCATGTCCCATGATGCAGATGACTTCTTTGCTACTTAAAAGTACAGTAGAGCTCTGAAGAGAATAAATGCATTGCAAAAAAAGTTTGTTTCTGTAGTAATTGTAAAAATATGTCCCAGTTCTATGCATTTCTGTTCCCTTTTGAAAATTAAAGGACCTAAGAATGGTTACTTAAAAAAAACAGCCTCTCTAATTAACACTGTTGGCACTGTGAGTATCCTAATCCGCAGCAACCTCTTTCTCACCGAGTAGTGAACAAAGCAGGCGCTGATGAATGATTAATTTCTGTTTTTCTTAGAAATTACAATGCTACATGTTCTGTGTACTCTCTGAAAAAGATACAGAGCTATGTTAGTTATGGTCTTAATAACAGATTTCTGATTGTCTTGTGCACTTTGAAAAATTCACATTGGCATGTTTTACCTAGAAAAACAGTGTATTGGCATGTATTGCTGTCTATTTTGCATCACATAATCAAATTCTAAATCATAGTAGTAATATTACCAGGAATGCAGATACTTTAGGGAAAATAAAATGGAATACATTGCAACAGTGTTCTTGAGTTTGAAGTCAAGATTATTAAGTATTATCTTATAATTGTCAAGGACATTTAGAATGGGTGTGCTGTGGCTGTCTGTGGTGGGGAGGCTGGAAGGCTATGCTCACCTCAGCAAAGTTTGTTGATGTCTAGGTCCTGGCAGCATTTGCAACCACTCGAGAATAGGGCAGAGAAGTCACTGATATTGTGGGAGGGCCAAGAGAGGTATGGGAATTCCTCAAACGTTCCCGCAAAACAATAGAGAATACCTACAATGCCCTTTATAACAACAAAAGATTGAAAAGTTAGTAGCAAGGATTTTTAATATATCTTTATAAATACAAAATTCATGAGAACGGACAGGGTTTAGATAAAATGCTGCCTGTTATTAAGAATGAGGTAGAAGCGCGATTAGGTCATGTTGATACCGACAGGGCAGTTTATTCAGTGGATGGAACTGCAGGAGCATTATCCCTCATTAAGCAGAGAAGAAATACCTCAAAAGTCTTCATCTGCTGAGGTTGGTAACGTTTTGGCAAGGGAACATAAAAGCCTTACTACTTTTGAATAGCATTTAGGGATAATGCAGGCAATCCCCAATGGGAAAGCCTGGGGTGTGAACATGCTGCCTGGACAATTGTACAAGTCTCTCTATAGTAATAGAACTCTTTTTTTACAGTTAGTACAGCCTATTGTGGAGTGAACCTCTGCATCAGAATCTTTAACATTTTCCAAAATTGATGTCATCCTTAAGAAAAAGAAACTGACATAATGATCAGGAATTCACTTCTAAAGCATTAAAAATTAGTTACAAAAGGATGATCAGCACCCACCATTCATCATACGAGATATATATGAATTACAGATGGTTTAAGTTACATAGTGCACAGACTCCATCAATGTTTTTCTTAGAGGGTTCCTTTATCCACAGTCTTCTTGTTTTATATAAAACTTTTCTTCAATGTAGCCAACGTGTTTCATCTCTTCACAGAGACTTCTTCTGGACCGTAAGTTGTACTGGCACACATGTCAGCTAGAGGTATTGAAAGGCTCACAACAATGTAGTATGAAGGCCAACGTTTGCTGAGAGGTCTTATAACCGTTCCAAGATATCAGGTCTATTATTTAACTTGTGTCTAGTGGCAATAATATTATGGTACCTCGTATCAGTATATATCAATCCCATGGTCCAATCGAAAAACTGTTATCAGCATATTATATCAAGGCCCATGTTGGCATCAGAACACGTATGTGTTGTATCTCGCAAGCGACGTAGTGTAGCAGAAACCAACTTCAAAAAACAGTTTAAAGCATTGAAAAAGTCTCTGTTATTCCATGGAGCTGTGCTCCTGTGTGGAAGATTAAGGGGCTGATCTTCCAGATCTGTGCACCACCCTTGTTTGGATTGAAACAATTCACTAGAAGTGATAGGTGCGAATGTAGTTGCCTCAGCCTCATCTTGTAAATCAATAAAAAATTAGTTGTAGGGCAACAACAAAGTTTAAATAGTCTTAATGTGTTGTTGTGTGGAAGATTAAGGGGCTGATCTTCCAGATCTGTGCACCACCCTTGTTTGGATTGAAACAATTCACTAGAAGTGATAGGTGCGAATGTAGTTGCCTCAGCCTCATCTTGTAAATTAATTACAAATTAGTTGTAGGGCAACAACAAAGTTTAAATAGTCTTAACGTGTTGTTTTTACATTGATTTATCACGGTAATATTAAAAAAGCACTGAGATGCCTCAAGTTAGGTGTTAATACGTGTATTTAAAAATTAATATGTTTGCAGATGACACTACCAAACTTGGGTGTATCAAAGTGACTTTGAAATTCTAGCACAGTATCGTGTAAAATGCTTAACCCTGTTCATGTTCAGGGTTTATTGCAGAAGGGATGAAGTAAAAGAACCATGTGATTAACATATATGTCAAATCCCTGGGAGCTATAATGGCTAGAGATGCGGCTCTAATGTTTCAGTTGAACTGAGAAGAAGTATTTTTAAAACAAGGTCTTTTAGCCTCAAACCTATGGAATAATGTACCTCTGTCACTTATTCCGGAATTAGTTTGGTGATGCTGACGGCTTTGCCCACAGTTTTATAGTTATTCAGGATCCTACCACGTTTATTGCGTCAGAACTTTAGGAGGATTGATTTGGTGATAGGCACATTTATATGGGGTCATCAGAAACGAAAGAGATGTCTCAGAACTCTGATTGGATCTGTAGGGTTGTGCATTCCTCGAAATGATTCTTTATTTATGAATATCTATGGAAATTCTTTTTGTATACTGGCCAGTAGTGTTAAGCTCTAGTAGTCTGCATTTAAAAAATAACTTTATCCCTGGCATCAATATTTAATGGATTGACACAATATTGAACATTTATTTACACAAATTAAATTTAGAAAATAAAGGATGGAGGTTAGAGTCGCGCCAGTCATTATGAAATAATATGGAGTAGGGCGATGCCTGGGGGGTTACCTCCATGACATCATCCCTAACTTCTGGATATTTTAAATGACCGTGGATATAAATTATGGGAACCGTGCTAGCTCTTATTTCTAACACAGCTATGTGAAGATAATACTTTTAAGTCTGTTAAGGCGAATTCCAGGAATCATGTAATTTCCCAAGGAGATACAGATTCAAGAATTTCATGTCCAAAGAAGACAATGAGGCCATTCATCTCATTGTAGAACTTGTAAATGACTTCTACCGCTCAGCCAGCACATCACTTCTTCAATCTTTCATTATGTGTATCCAAACAAATGACACTAAGGGCCCGATTCCGATCTTGCTATGAAAACCTTTTGTACGACTCGTATCTGGAGAGCTTTCCTAGCGAATCGTTCTCCGGGAGTGCGAGCGACCGATTCCAATGCATCCGTATAGCGACGGACTCGGTTCGTTCGGGCTGCCATTGAACTCTATGGGAGCCTGTATACCGAACGCGTACACAGGCTCCCATAGCAAAAATGGGTGGGCGGGGAAAAGCCTGCTCCCTGAGGTGGGCACCCCATACTGCCCTCCACACTGTGCATGCATGGAAAGGGGGGACCCATGGGTACCCCCACGGGGCCGATTCGGGGGGTCCCAGGGAAGGAGGGCCTGCTACAGCCCCCTGAAGTCCGATTCCCACAGCTGTTTGTCTCGGCAAAACCGAGTCAATACGGCTATCCAAATCGTGCATCGTACTCACTCGTTCGGAAGCCGGCTCCATTGCATGGCACGATTTGGCTACGAACGAGTCGGACTGACAGGATCGGGTTCGGAAACAAATCGGTCGACGCGGATCAGATCTTCGCATCGTACTTTGTCGTTGGGAACGGGAGATGATTCGGTCGAAAACATAGGCTCCGAATCGGATTTGCTCATTCCGGAACGCGTCTGGAGGCCTTCCTAGCGATATCGGAATCGGGCCCTAAGAAGAATACAGAAGGACGGTCTAAAGGTTTTGGAGAGACCGAGGGATACTATTTTGTACTCCATCTATAACACCCACAAGACTACAAGGGCATCAAACATTAGATGAAGCAGTTTCACAGCATCTATGACTTGTATTGTGCTCTAAAATGAGAATCTAGGGCCCAGGGTAAGGGGAGCGGCCTGGATGTTACAGTTGTGTTGCCAACACAGAGCACAAGTTTTTGGAAACTGTCCTACTTTAACCCTCATCCTGTCTTTCACGTGCATGAGCATGTTCAGATTCCCCTCAAGTTGATGAAATGAAGCATAACGTTCTATAATCTTTACACTGAGGTCACTATTTTGTGCTATCATATATTTGTCACAGCAAGTATTGCATCAAATGGGCTGGGTTGGGTGTGCCTTAATTAGCATTGTACATATCACTTAACAAAACAGAACATATGTATAACTTTTGAGATTGGATGAATATAACATGCACACTTTGGTAAACGTAAATTATTTGTGGATTTGTTTTTATTGTATGTACTGCAACATTTCCAAAAGACTGCCCATAAAATGTAGACCCCGCAAGGTAAGAACAAGTCCAGTTTTGCTTTCACCATGAAGGGGTCAGTTCAGCAACCTGAGGGGGGGAGCATTGAATGCATAGAGTATGATCATAGAGTATGACCATTTCAATCCCCCACAACCCAGACATCTGCAACGTAAAAGGGCAGCGGTGAGTCTTGATGAAGTTAACATTGCCATCATCACTGTGCTGTGGGACAGTCTGCGTATTAGGTTACATGAGGGATGAGGTTGTGTGTATGGCCACCGGCCAGCAGCAGTTTGTAAATTACACCCACACTACATCTGAACGAATCAAATGAGTCCAATGGTTGAAGATGGAATATTGTAAATAGTGCTCATGTCAAGTAGGAGGATGGGGTGTGTTGAGTATTGTGTGTATGATCAACTTTTTTTTTCTTTTTTTTCTAGGCCAAATCTTCTTATTGCCTGTATAGCCTGGTTTTCTTTAAGTTTTTTAATAAGTGGGTCAATGTATATGGCAAAAAGTAGTGGGGAGCAGGGACAACCTTGTCGGGTCCCCCGCGAGATTTTTATTTGCTCCGTCAAAGACCCGTTAATAGACACCCTAGCCATAGGTGTGAGGTATAATCCCTTAATGGCCTGGATGGCTTTAGGCCCAAAATTAATTCTCTGCATGACGCCCCAAAGAAAGTTCCAGGAGACCCGATCGAATGCTTTTTCGGCATCAAGGAGTATTACAGTCATCGGGTCTCCTGAAACCTGTGTGGCGTCAAGCAGAGTAATGACCCTCCGAATATGTTCGGTGGACCTTTGGCGGGTATAAACCCATGCTGCCACCTGGAAACAAGACCTTCAATCTTGGCCGAGAGTCGTGTGGCAAAAATTTTAGAATATACCTTTGAATCACCGTTAATAAGGGTGATTGGGCGATACGAACCCATTTCTGTTGGCGGCTTGTCTTTTTTAAGGAAGACAATAATCTTAGCTATGGACCAAGATTGAGGAGGAGTGGCCCCATGGAAGATTTGTGTCACTACAGCATTAAAAATATCCTTAATTTGACAAAGGAAAACCTTATAGAATTCAACTGGGATACAGTCGGGCCCGGCAGCTTTCCCGTCGGGTAGATTAATCAAAGCCTTGGCGATTTCGTCCCATGTGGGGGGAGCCTCAAGTTGCTCCCGCTCCTCTCTACTAAGAAATGACAGTGCAATTGGGTCTAAGTAATTCTTGAGGTCAGATTGTCCATCAAATTGGGATGCCGCCGCTTCCTCCGAGTATAAACCCTGAAAGAATTCGCAGAAGGCTGTACCAATATCTTCTGGGTTGCTGGTTATCACACCAGAGGGAGTCCTAATTTTTTGAATTTCATTAACGGTGGTCTGTTGTCTGGTTCTCATTGCCAACTGGTGGCCGATCTTTTCGCTACACTCATATGCCTTTTCTCGTGCAGCAGCCCACTTAGAAGCGGCTTTCTCAGCCAAGATTGAGCAGATCTCGGCCCTGGCAGCAGCCACTGCCAATTGAGTCGGATCTACCTCTCCTTTGGACTGAACTACTGCAATAAGGTTTTCCTCTGTTTTAGTCAATTTTGCGTGTAACTCCATCAGCTGTACCTTCTCCTGCCTGTTTTTCCTCAGTGAGAATTGCAAGGTTTCACCCCGAACACAAGCTTTTAACGTGTCCCAAACTACCATTACGGGGGCTGAGCCTAAGTTATTATCAAGAAAGGTCTGTATCCAATGCTTCATATGAATCTGGTAGCCCTCGTCCAACAGGAGTGCTCTCTCAAAACTCCAGGATGAGATTTCCTTACCGGTGATCAAACCCCGAATATTGAAGCATAAAGGGTTATGATCGGAGAGAATACGGGGAAGAAGATCAATTTCGCTATTGTGGATTAAAGAAGAGGAAACCAAGAAAAAGTCCAGGCGTGCAAAGGATTTATGGGGCGCGGAAAAGAATGTGTAGCCTGGCAAAGTTGGATTTAAATGAGACCAGGCATCCACGAGCCCATGAATATGTAAAAGATTTTTAAGAGCTTGAAGCACTTTGGGTTTGCGAGTAGCCAGCCGGAATTGGGAATTTGACCCCCAGTTGCAGGGTAGATTAATATTAAGATCCCCGCATATGATGACAGGGAGGGGCCAATGTGCCAATTCTGCCGAAACCCGGTCTATCACACTAGGGTCATCCAAGACGCTCCCATATATAGAGCAAAGGGTAAAAGAAAAGGCTGGGGTTATATGGCATTCTGCAAACACCCATCTTCCTTGAGGATCTGATTTGACTCGAGTCGACTGAGGTAAGCAATTATAGCGTGCTAAAATAGCAACACCCCTCGTTCGGGTCCCTTGTGATGTTCCCCCAATAACTTTATATCCCAGGGTGTTTAGAAGATGCAGCTGAGAGCCTTCTATGTGTGTCTCTTGGAGACAGACAATGTTGGCCCCCAGCAACCGTAAATTCTGGGCTACCGTCTGCCTTTTTCGATTATCATTTAACCCGCAGATATTCAAAGAAATAATTTTAAAATTTGTTGTACTCATTAAAATTTTAAAGAAAAAAACCCCGTGAGAAAACACTGTGAATGAATGTGTGCAATATACATACAATATATTTGCAAGGTCACTATTATGCCCATATGTCATATAGCCAATATAATAAATGAAACACATCGGGAAACATTGTGACACACTAAGACCTCCCAGAGTGAGTGGTATGATAGCCCATGTCAGACTGTAGGACATTTTAAATATACTTTTGGCATAGAACTGCTCATGAAAGTTGAAAATTAGGCACATCAAAAAAGCAAAAGCAACTGTTTTAAACTCAGCCTTCCCCCTTGAACACCCACCCCCCTCCCAACCTAACCCCCGAACCTCCCCCCCACCCCCCCCCACAAAAATGAGCAATCAGGAAAACCCTAAATGATGGAGCCTATTATAACACCCCGCCACCCGTCCCTCGCCATGTGGAGTAATCCCATGTTTGGCATGAGGCATATACTAGCGAGAAAGAAAGGGAAGAGGATGAAGAGCGAAAGAGAAAAAAAAAGAAAAACAAATTCAGCGTAGCTCTTATTCTAAGCCTCTTGATCGAATAACTCTTTCCTGAGAGTAGCCCAGACGTTTTAAATAGGGGCTATCTTAGTATTAAGGTAAATTTTCAGAGATGACAAATATCTAACCAGAAAAGAACAACTATAGCCATACTATAACCATATTAAGCCCAAATTAACATTAATTTGGCACTTTTCTGGCCTTGAGTCCAGTGAGAAACTCTTGAGCCTTCATTTCTGAGGTAAAAATTTGTGAAGCGCCGTTCAAGATGACCTTGAACTTAGCAGGGATCATGAGGAAGACCTGTGCTCCCAGCTGTTGGAATGGGGAAATTAATTGGCGAAGGTGTCATCTTCGCTCCACGGTGGTATGACAAAAGTCAGGTTTGGCGAAGAAAGATACCCCCTCAAAACATTTCTGAGAGTACTGTCGAGCTTGGTCAAAGATTAGCTGTCTTAATAAAAAGTTCCCGAAGAAAACCAGGAACGCTCGAGGCTTTGTGGATTCATTAGAACTGCCATACTGCTTCTTTGTGTGAAGGGGAAGTGGTGAGCTCATTGGATTTCGTGCTCCCAGCACCACTCAGTCTGTTCAGGGAAGGCCCCCCTTAGAAGTTTTATTATATAGCGCCGATGATCTTCCCCCTCCACTCCTTCGGGAATCCCAAGCAGGCGGAGGTTGTTTTGGCGCTGCCTATTTTCCTGCTCTTCCAGCTTCCACATGACGTCCGTCATGCGATCACCCTGGGAAGAACATTGACTTTTAAGCAGCACGACATCTGATTCGAGGCTTTCAGTGCGGCCTTCCACCATGGTCACTCTCTCACAGATATCAGAGCACGTTTTATTACGTTTTCGGAGACCCCCTTGTAGTTTTTTAGCAGCGCTTTTAGCCTGTTGGCTATCTACCCGGGCTTCTTCCTGAAATTGCTTGATTGAAGTCAGGATGGCGGTTAGCGAGGGATCTTCGGACTGAACTTGTGGGGTGTAGGCCGTCTTAGCAGGTTCACCATTGAGGGAAAAAGAGAGATGAGACCCTGAATAATCCCATTTGAGATGGTCTTTCTTGTCTAGCTTCTTCCCCCTGCCTTTAGTCCCGTGGTGCTTCTGTTTTTGAACCGTGTTTTTCCCTTTAGAGGCATTACTGAAGTTGGATTCAGAAAGGTCGCTGTCACTTGATGAAGAAGAGCTTGCTTCAGCCGGAGAATTCGAACCGTCTGAGACCGAGAAAAAGTGCTCCCCAAAGGATCTGGAGATCCAGGATTTTGTAACCAATGTGTACTAGTATTTTTTGCCTCGAAGGTATCAGTGGGCAAAGAGCCCCAGATATCGTGATCCTGGGGAACGCTCGCCGCTGGAATCAAGCTAGAGTCAGCACCAATCAACAGGTCAGTCTCGGCAGGGGGAGCTGAAGTTTCCGAATTGAGGGTCGTTTTATCGGCTATTAGAGGCCCTTGAGATTGAGCTATCAAACCGGGCTCTAAGCCGAGTATGCCGGGTAGAGAAGGAATAAGCTGTAAGTCTGACTGTACATCAAGGAGTTTAGCCGGGCTGGCCGAGATTGATTTTGTTAAGTCACTTTCTTTATTGCCGTTCAAGCCATTTGTGGGTCTTTCCCCGCTGCCAGAGCCTGAATTAGTCACCGACCCCGCTACAGAGAACAGTTTGGCTACTGAGGGTTGGGAGGAGCCCCCATCCTTTGGGGGTCCCCCACCAGTAAGTTTGAGGTTTTTTTAGGGCCTACAGTCTCTCGCTTGCTTTTGGGGATTGGTTCCGCTTCCAGAGAATGGGACGCTGCAATTGTGGGACCGGAGCTAGGGTTTGGAAGTATTTTACTTTTTGCCCCCCGGATCCCACGAGACGACATGCTCCACCCAACCGTTGAAGAGTCAGCAATTAGCGCAATTGAGGCTCGTGAGGAACAGTGCCGACCCTCCAGGGAAAGCAGCCAAGCAGCAAAAAGACCAAGCAGGAAGACAAGACCGCTCCAGCGCCCCAGGGAAAACAGCAGCACAGTCCGAGCTCCGAGATTTAAGGCAAGGCTCCACTCTTTAAAAAGCTTACTTCTTGCTCCGCGTCCTGGAGCTGTAGGGTTTCTCAGTGTTCTTGGTGTTCTTGGAGCTTTTCGCGGTCGCAGCCGCGGAGCTCTGCGCGGTCGAGGGAGAAATCCGCAGGTGTACCCAGAGCAGCAAACCGAGGCAGACTGATCCCAGCAGAGGAGTGTCTCCCCATCAGGCCGCATAGCCGACAGCCGAGTGATCGCGTGGCGCAGGTGGCGGTGAGGCAGGGAATCACACAGGCACCATCTTGCTCCGATCAACTTTTTTTTCAATGAAATGTAAATAAAACATTTACGTATCAGCACCCAGCAACCCCCCCACACCCTCCAAAAACTAAAGAAACTGCAAAAGCTGTAACATTTTATTCAGTTTGATTGTCAAGAACTAATGTAACTCTTCCTGTGTGGGCTTATGTTGTACGTATCTCTGAATATTTTGAATTACCAGCATCCCTTTTGCTTCAACTGAAACTCTTGCTGTACTCATCTTTGCTACGTGTCATCAATCTGTCAACATTTTGAGTGGTTGATTCTCTTTTGCAACTGCGATCAATGTTCCAATTCCTATTTATGATGTAGATGCCTATGAATACTGTGAGTGTCCAGTAGCCCCTTCGATCCAGTAGTAAACGTCACTATTCCTACCTCTGCTTACACTTTACTCACAAATTAACATGTTGATTGACCGGTGTCACCTCGGCACCAACAGTAATTTTCTGCAAATTCACTTATGAATCTTAGCACTGCTTATCTTCTCTTCCTATGGCTACTGTTTTTATTTAATTTCTAGCTCGAAATGCTTCCCTACACAGCACCCTCATCATCCTGTACTCTCTCTCACCCCCGTATCTTTCTCTCTGCATAGTTTTCCACCACCTTGCTACTTCTCATGTCTTCCTCCGCCTTCTCACTACTTCCCCACCAAAACCATGTCTGTGTAAATACTGCAGCCACACTGCAACCTCATCTCATCCACAGGTCCTTTATCTCAGCATACCATATTACTCACTGTTGGAAAATGTTATTTGGAATCCAGTTTGATGACAAGTCCCACCCTGTTCCTTTAACAGCAACCACCGGAGCTTATATTTACAAATACGAGCCTGCCCTACTCACTGTTCTCCACATTGAACATTTCACTTTCTCTCACACATCATGTCTTGATAACATCGTGGTTTGTTCAGCCACCTTCTAAACAAATCTTTTACCAGTACTCAACCACCCCTAAATCAGATAATTTTTTGTTGAATTAAATACCATCTAAGACTCCCTCACATCCACTCTTACATTAATAAGCACTTGCATGTGTGACACGGCCATTGATGTTAAAGGCTCCCTGTTCACACAGAAAATGTTTATTGTGTACAAGTCTCCTTAATTCCTGCAGTCCTCCACCGTCAAACTATTCTACATCCCTCAGATCCGACAGACTCGTCAAGGTGGTGCACATTGTCTTTACATACCACCAAGAAATGGTGAACCCTTTCAAGCTACTTCTTTTTAAAAACTGTTGATAACCTGCCTTTTCTAGAAATTGGCTTCTGCTTTTTCTTAGTGCCAGTACTCACTTGGAGACAGCAGTGTGGTGTATAAATATTATAAATACATAAATAGATAAATGAATAAATAATAAGCAAATAAATCATTGAAGGCTTCAATCTCGTTTTTATATATTTTATTGATTTCAGAAATATATTGTAGAAGGCAGGTTTGGTAATGAGAGGAGGGACCTCTGTGGATCATGTGCCTCAGTCCTGAGTTCTGACAGGCTGGAGGACATTGCTGACCTTTTCAGCTGGTGCAGAGAAGGCGGCGCCACATCAACCTATCACATTGAGCATTGCTTAGCTCAGGGCTGCCTGTCTCAGTAAGTAAAAAGCAATAGAGATTTGAGACACCCAAAAAGGGTGAATGACAGTAGTGTATACACTATCCCCTTAGGTTTCAGTCACAAAAAGAGAGGCTACATTTCTGTGCGATTCCAGGACAAAATGGAGGGCCTGGTCCAAAGAAATTCACACAGAGTTTTCAGCAGCAAAAATAGTCCACAATAAGTAGCTGAACCCATACGAAACCCACTTCTGGCAAGTAGAAATCTGATGTTCCACACAGTGGTGTGGTGCATTCCAAAGATGCGGCACCCAGCTGATTAGTTGATGTCAAATTAGGACCTGACATGAAAGATATGGATTCATATGGAAGTGTGTAATCGGGTATCTTGAAGGAGCTTCTTGAAGTAACCACTTCGAGTTTGGTCATTCATGCCCTCCCAACTACACAGGAAGAAAGTCAAGAACAACAGAAAACAATGTTCTACCATCGTGCACCATTTTAAGTATTCAAAACTGCTTTTCGCTGAAAACCACCACCATATCAGGAGTTTATGTGTTGTATATAAGCACCTCAATGCCCAAATGCTCAATGCTCAAATCATCATGCATTTAATACACCCCAAATCTTCTGTATAGCACTGTTAGGTAATGTATTATTTGCTTCGTATGCTATTGGGGCTCCCTGGCAAAGAAATTAATGGGTATGTACCTGTTTCACGTTTTGGGTGTGTTTGTGACTCTCCCCTGTGAGCGTTTCACAATACATTGGTAGTGTGACTAACGGAGCACGTGTAAATGTTTTATGTGTGAATGACTCACTTCACCGAGTGGCAGAATCAGGGCAAATTATTTATGTGAATGTGCTAGTTTTAAACTCAGATCCCTGAGACAAAATACAGCATGTTCTGAACTTCCAGAGACCTTTGCCAAATAATCTTATGACTAAGAGGTACAGTTGTGTGGTACTTGCACCCAGATTTGTTTTTATAAACCTATGCCCTGTAATGGCAATGAAGAACTCAGTTACTGAGCCGGCTGGCAACACTATACTTAAGGAACAAGCCGTTCTAAAAAAAGAAAGTTACTTTACTTTTCAGAGAGATGCGTTGAAACTGTACTCTTTGTAGGTGCCTGGTTTGTCTGTCTAATGAACCCCCGACCAGACTCTAGCTCCTTTCTTTGTGTATCTGAATTCTTAAAATTCCATATTGCATCCTAGCATAAGCTACTTAATATAAGTGAGTCCTCTCTGGGCTGGTTTATGTACAACAAGGATGCACACAGCAGTACTCTGCTGAGTGACGCATTATACCTAGTTAGAGGCCTCATCAAAGCTCCATAGCAGACAACAGAAAATGCACATCAGTTGCTGGAAAAAGGGCTCCGTCCAATGCTCTGCTATGTCTTTTACCACAGTCACAGCATTGCATGGCATTCCTGCATGTGAAATGTGGAATTTCAGTGGAGCACCACTATTATTTCAGCTGCTGAAGTGACGGGTTGGTGTGCACCTTCAGTCCTACTGCTGACCATCTAGCTCTACATAATCAGAACTGAAATGGTAATTTTCTGGTGGATGTTCCACTGTAAAAAACAAAACAACTCTCCACCTGAAAACAGCATATTTTGACACAACCCCCCCCCTCTAAATCGTTCTTTCTCTGGTCATACTCCTTCGATAAGGTTGACCCATATGTTCTCCAAATCGAAAAGTGGAATTAATAATCAATCACCTGTTCCTGAAAAAATGGCAAATAACCAAACCCTGGCCTCTACCTGCTTCATGACAATCACTACGCTCCACAATTAGGAGGACTGATCAAGGATGTGCGCCCTTATGACAGTATTGGCTTGGTTATCTTCATTACTTGTCCTCATGATAAGCTTAGTCAAACACACATTTTCTTATTTGCCGCATATATATTGTTCTCTTTGTGATTTTTTATGACATCTATGTAATTTTTGCCCTTATCCAATACACTTGGTAAGCACTCTGCCATTCTGTTGGACCCTGTTTACCCTGCATTACACAACAAGGACTACCATCGAAACTCAAAATGACAGGTCTGCTAAGGCGGAGGAGCGTCGCCCCACTGCCAGAAAGCAGCAAAAGAAAGGAAAAAATAAAATGATAATAGCAGAATGTTATTATCATTTTATTTTGTCATTCTACTGCGGCAGTGCGTGAGGGGGAGGGGTGGAACTGCAGGGATAAGCGGTAGAACACTCCTGTGTGCAATGACTGTTTGGTCGGCGCTCTTGGGCCGCCCAAAACAGTCATGCGCACTTTCCCCCTTCTCCATGCAGGCTGCATTACAGCCTGCATGGAGAACATGCCCACCCCTTCAGCCCCTGGCTGAGCACCGTGTCACAGCGCTTAGACCAATCCCAACGCTGCATTGCAGGATTGTGATTGGCTTAGGGGTGGGAGCCTGGCTGCCTGCTTCCTGTTCCGACCTGGAGTCGGACACAGGCGAGCAGGAGAGAAGACGCGGGACCCGGCGGCAAGGTAAGTCTTATTATTTTTTATTGTTTTCAATGCACCTGCCCCCCCCATGCACCCGCACCCCCACCCATGAGCCTTGCTGGCTGCCCCTGGTCAGGAATGCATGACCTCACAATGTCTTTGACTTCATCTTACTTCTGTGCCTCCCTTTGTCTGAATATTCAAATGCAAGTTTTCTTTTGCTGTGATATGTCTGTCTTCAGTACTACTAATATTGTAAATCGTACTATTCTTATGACTAGCACTATTGTAATATTTCCACTGTACTATGTTTATCAGATCTCCTAATCTAATATTGCTGCTGCACCTCTCCTATTTCTCACTTCTATCTGTTACTACACTTGTAAAGAACGGTGTTATCCTACGTGGACGTCTGCACTACATAAAAAGTCACATATCAAATAAAGAATGAATGACCAGCAGATCTGGTGAGTCACAACCAGCATCTCAAGAACATTTGTCACTCACAAAATGTGTGAGTTTAAGAAACTGGGTCATTGGCTGAGACAGTGGACGCTCCCCTCAAGCTACAACCACAATTCTTATCAGAATGAACCACAAAAAGTAACTAAATTAACCTGAGCTTACCCCTCGCTGCTTTTGTCTCGTTTGATGGAAATAGGTGTCACGGGTTCGGCCTGGAGGTGGCTAAAATCCTTTCTGGAGGGGCGTACGCAACAGATCTGGATCCCTCCATTCTCTTCCCCGCCTCAAGGTGTTACCACAGGAGTGCCGCAAGGGTCCTCTTTGAGTCCCCTTCTTTTCAACATCTACGTCACTCCTCTGGTCCAGTTAGCGGAGGAGCTAGGAGCCAAGATCGTGGCGTACGCCGATGATACCCAATTACTGTTTACCTGGGACAAATCGGAGTTTGACACTCTGAGGGTTAAGAACTGTCTGACAGCTGCCTTTCAGTGGCTCTCAGCGGCACAGCTCAAATGTAATGAAGAAAAGTCGGAGATTCTTCTTTACGGCAACTTTCCCACACGGGTCAGAGATACTCTCTGGCCGGCCGGCTTTCCACTACCGTCTTCTTCTGGTCAACCCGTCAAGAATCTGGGTGTGTGGTTTGACGAGAATTTGTCTTTCTCGTATCATATTAAAAAATTGGCCGGGAGCTGCTTTGGGATATTGAAGTCCCTCAGGAAATTTCTCCCCTTGCTCCCCAGGGCTGCAAGGGAAACAGTGACCAGGTCGTTGATTTTGTCCCGCCTTGACTACGCCAATGCTTTGTAAATTGGCCTACCGGACTATTCCCTCAATAAGTTGCAGGTCGTCCAGAATGCAGCAGCCAGGCTTTTGTTTAACATCCCCATCAGAAGCAGCGTTAGACAACATCTGCGCACTTTGCACTGGCTGCCGGTCATTAAGCGCGTTAAGTTCAAGGCCCTTGTGGTTGCCCATCGTGCTTTGCACGGATCAGGGCCAGCTTACCTAAGGAAGCGCTTTGGGTTCTATACCCCTACCAGAGATCTGAGGTCAGCATCTCAGCACCTTGCCCGGTTACCTCGTGTCCGCCATCAAAGAGTGGGGGGCAGATCTCTTGCATTTCGGGCGGCCTCTGCCTGGAATTTGCTGCCCTACTCGTTGCGTAACACCCATGATCTTAGTCTTTTTAAAAAACAGCTCAAAACATTTCTGTTTTAATCTGCAATTTTCTTTTTAGCTGCACCTCAAGGTTCGCGCCGGGACACTCCTAGGAGTATCTGTGCGCGTTATAAACTTCAGTAACATAACATAACATAACTCTGGCAGCTTGACTAAAAAGCAGTCAGGCTTAATTTAGAGGTAATTATGCAGCACACAAACCGATGTAAAGTGAAAACACATCACAAGAAAAATCCCAAACCAATTTAGAAAAATAGAGTGAATTCTAATAAATAAAATGATATGAGAACAACAATAATCCAATAAGTAGGAAAGGATATTCTGGCTTTTAATAGTTCCAAAAGCACAAGGCGGCAACTGTTGTTATCCGGTTGAGCCAGACTGGGACAAAGTTACAAGTTCAGGCTACCCGAATTGAAGCGCAGGCTGGAAACAGGGACCAGGTTAGCCCTGCATGCATGAGCCAGGACATGGTATAGAACAGTGCATCTAGACTGCTGTATGCTAGGAGGTTACTAAGATCAGCAGAGTTTAGGTACATGAAAGGGACGAGAAATAGGCATGTGACTGGAGTGTGTGACTTATGAGTTGTATTGTGGATGATTTGGGTGAGTGTTAGACTTGGCATCTTTTGGCATGTTTCCCCTGAGTTTTTGCTTTCTGACCTCCCGGTTTTGACTCTGTTTTTGCTGGCTTAGTGTCTCTGCGCACTTTCTCACTGCTGATCAGTGTTAAAGTGCAAGTGCTCCTGTTGTAAATTGTTTTATGGATGGTGTTTCCATGATTGGCATATTTAATTTACATGTCAGTCCCTAGTAAAGTGCTTTGAGTGTGCCAGGGCCTGTAAATCAAATGCTGTTAGTGGGCTGCAGCATTGGATTGTGCCACCCACACAAACAGCCTGTAAATGTAACTCTGGCCTGCCATTGCAGAGCCTGTGTGCAGTCTGGGACTGCCATGTCGACTTGGCAAGTGTACCCACTTGCCAGGCCCTAACCTTCCCTTTTCTTACATGTCAGTCAACCCTAAGGTAGGCCCAAGGTACCCCTGTGGGCAGGTTACAGTGTATGTGAAAGGTAGGACATGCCTTGTGTGTGGCATGTCCTGACAGCGAATTACTGCCAATTTAGTTTTTCACTATTGCAAGGCTACCTGTTCCCATAGGACAGAATGGGGAGTTTGTTTATAACATCTTATAAACATAACTGGCTCTAGGAACAAGGTAGAACTCAGACTATAAAGATGCATCTTTTAGTGAAGGTGATTTTTATATTCTGTGTTTGAAAATACCACTTTTCGAAAGTATGTATTTTCTTCCTCAGCCATCCGAGTAGGCCTCTACTGGGTTTGTGGATTGACTGTCTGGGTTTTGAATGACAGGGGCTGGGGAGGAGCAGTGGCTCCAGAGAGTCTAGGTGGGTCAGGAAAGGGCTGAATAGACCTGGGCTGCATTTAGAGTTGGGAGAGGAGATTTCCTTTCACCTGAATGGGCCTGGTCTGCCTCTGACAATGCCGTCTCGACCTCCTGCCAGGAAGCTACACCAGAGAGGACAGAACTGGTTCTGGCTGGGCACAGACACTCTCTGCCTGAGAGGACAAAGGATTTGGGGCTATAAAAAGTGGGGCCCAAACCCCTGAACTTTAGAACTCTTTTGGACCAAGAAGACTGCCAAGAAGAAGAGCTGGAGAAGCTGTGAGGAGGAACTACCACTTTGCTGAGTGCTTTGCTGTGTTGGCCTGCAGTGGCTGCTTCTGTCTTGGGCAGTGAAAGGACTGGACTGAACTTTCTGCAACTTCTCTCTTTGAGTATCTCCAAGGGCTCGAGGTAGAGCTTGCCCAATGTTCAAGAAGTCGCAGGAACAGCAAAGACTTCAAGTTCTTCTGCCCTCAGCACTGGGGACTGTGTGTTTTGTGCTGCAACAGAAGAAAAAGCAACCTGACGCCGTTTACAATGCCGCTTCCGACTCCGTGTCCTGAAGGCACTGCAGAGGGCACCACCGCAACGCCGCACCGTGAACCTGGTCTCACAGACGATGCCATCTGACGCCGCCACCGAGCCGCTGCTCGCACCGCAACCTGTGGGCACCGCACTCCGCACCGCCTCGCTTCCCGATGCCGCCCTGGTATCCCCGACGACGTCGCTTCATGCCGACATCGACGCCGCTGCTTGCACCGTGGTTCAAGGGCAACGCACATAAAGTTACACGACGCACCGACCTCATCCCGCACCACAGCCTTGGCCTACCGACGCCGGCGCCATCGACTCCAGATCGTCAGCCGACGACAGCGCTTCAGCAACAACGACGCCGCTGCTTGCACCGTGACCTGCCAGCACCGTGACGAGCACCGCATCACTTCGCATCACGACCCTGGTCTCACCGACGATGCCATCTGACGCCACCATCGAGCCTCTGCTCGCACCGTGACCTGAGGGCATCACACGCCGCAGTGCTGCACTTCGCTCCGCAGCACCTGACACCCGCCGACGCCAGCGCTCCTGACTTCAACCACGAGGAGTTTGATCTGCAACGCGTGTGACTTCGAGGGCCCGACGACTCCTGCACCTACTTCCGGAACTGATGCCTGCAGACACCGTGCTTTCGGAAGCTCAACGAGAGGTCGCCGAAGCCCTGCATTTCTAAGGGTACTGTTTTGCGGGTCTCCCCGACACCATAGTTGGCCCGCGAAGCCGCGGTCAGCCAGAACTGTTTGGGTTTGTTTGTTCACGACGCCGTGATAGCCCCGGATGGAGCTATCGACATCAAGGAACTGTATTTCAAGGTTATTTTGATAACTGAAGATTGCTAAGTACTGTATTGTGAATTTTTATCGTTTTTGGTCTTCTCTTAAGTATATAAAAATATTGGATATTTTTCTAAACTGGTGTGGTGTCCTTTTGTAGTGCTTACACTGTATTACTGTTGGTTATGTGCAAATGCTTTACACACTGCCTCTAAGATAAGCCTGACTGCTCGTGCCAAGCTACCAAGGGGGTGAGCAGGGGTTATTTTAGGAGTGTAACTCCCTTATCCTGACTAGGAAGAAGGGTCCCTACTTGGACAAAGGTACCTACCTCTGCCAACTAGAGACCCCCATCTCTAACACTGGTTGTCAGCGGTGAGGATAGGACTTGTGTTTGCACTTGACTTACAATGATTGGTGTGCTCTACTACCATATCGCAGACCATTACGTGCCACATACTGGTTCCTTTTCTTTTTGGCCTATTTTTGATCTTGCCAGTTTTGAACTTGCTACTTCATCATGCCTGAATCAAGAGCATCATCAAGTGCATCCTTGGAAGTTACCTTTGAGGAGGATAGGTTGGAATCCTACAACGTGAAAGAGTTGAAGGCCATTTGCAAAAACCTAAAAGTCCAAGTCAGAGGCCTCACCAGGAAGGAGGAGCTGCAAAAGGTGCTGAGGGCCTGGGTAGCGGCCAGACATGCCAGTGGGCAGTCTGAAGATCTTAGTGGAGAGGCGGAGGAGCCTATTCCTAGGGTGGATGTGCTTTTTGGAGGGGGGGATCCCTCCAGACCAGGCAGCAGCGGTTTGTCTCCAGAGGAGCTGGAGGACAGGCGGGAAGCCAGGAAGTTTGAATTGGAAAAACTCAGGATGGAGAGTGAGAGGGAAGAGAAGAGAAGAGAATAGCCATGGAGGAAAGAAAGATGATCTTAGATCATGAATGTAGTCTTAAGGAGCTGGAGCTGGGAGTAGACCGGGCTCAGATGGTGGCAGCAACTCATCAGTGCAGTCAGATCGAATTGTGCACATCCCCAAGAATGTAGGCAAGGAATTCAAGAAGGGGGATGACATACAAAGGTGGTTTCAGGGTTATGAGGCATCTGTACACATGAATGGGGCCCCTGAGAAGAATTGGGGGGCAGGATTGTGGCCTCTTTTCCCAGAAGAAGCACAGGATACTTTGATTGCTTTGGGTAAGGGGTGTAACCTCACCTATGCTGACATGAAGGAGGCCCTTCTCACCAGGTATGGTCTCACTCCTGAAAAGTACAGGGATCAGTTTAGTTCCAGTAAGAAGTCTGATGCCAACACTTGGTTGGAATGTGTAGATTCGTTTTTGCAGGTCACTGGATGGCTGGGTGAAGGGCAGTAATGTGACAGATTTCCAGGGGCTCTACAATTTGATTGCTTGGGAGTACTTGTCTAGTCTATGTTTTGCAGATCTGCGCCAGCACTTGGTTGATAGTAAGCTGACTGACCCCAGGAAGCTTGCTATCGAGGCGGACCGCTGGGTAAGTACCAGGGTCCACAAGAAAGCGTTTGGGGGAGACTCAGCCAAAGGTGGTCAGGGTCCCCAGCAGAAAAGTGGGGGGGACAAGGGTAAAGCACAGGAGTTCTCTAAAGGGCCCCAAACTAACACCCAGGGTAAAGGTTCCCATCCCCCAGGAGACAAGAAAGCAGTGGTCTCTTAAGGAAAGCCTGCAGAGACTGGCCCCGCAAGTGCTATGCCTGTGAGCAGGTAGGTCACTTGAAGGGGGATCCCAAGTGTCTCAAGAGGGCACAGCCACCCACCGATGGGCAGAACAAGGTGTTGGCTAGTGTAGCGCTTGGGGAGGAGGGGTACCCACAGGATGGTGGGGATCCCGCAGAAATGACCCTCGTCTCACTAGGGGACAGTGAGATGGTCCCAGGAAACCAGGTGCCCCCTAACACAAAGAAATACAGCACCTGGGTGACCATCAATGGGAAAAGGGTTGAGCCACTCTGAGACACTGGAGCCAGTGTGACATTGGTCCCGTGTCACCTGGTCTCTGAGGAGCAGGTAGTCCCCGGGGCATTCCACCAAGTAGTTGCTGTGGACAACTCGGAGCGTCAGTGTATGGTGGTGCAGATTCCCTTTGAATGGGGGGGTCTCCGGTCCCTTGAGGGTGGTTGTGAGCCCTACCATGCCTGTAGATTGTCTGCTAGGTAACGACCTGGATCAGTCCTTGTGGAATGATGTTGAGCTCAGGTCTCACTTGGAGATGCTTGGGTTGCCAGAGTGGGCATGCGTGTCCAATCGGGCAATGGCGGCCAGAAAGGGTGATCAGAAGGACCTGGAGCCTGAAACAGTGGCCCAGGTCCCTGCCAAGAGAAAGGGCAGGGGGCGCGGGAAACCAGCCCCTGAAGTTCCCACGGACCGGGAGGAGGCTGACCTTGAGGGGGACGCCCCGGTGCCTACAGGGGAACAGGTAGCTGAACTGGGGGACATCTCTGAGCTGACCCATTGGCAGGAAGAAGGGGGTCCCACCAGGGAAGAATTCTGCAAGGAGCAGAAAGAGTGCCCTTCTCTAGAGGGTCTGCGGCGGCAGGCTGTAGACCAGGCAGCTGGTGATCAGTCCGGATCACATTGGATCTATTGGGAGAATGGTATCCTGTATAGTGAGGCTAAGGTCGCCGAGCCTGGGTCAGCCCGTGTGCTGGTGGTACCCCAGCGCTTCAGGACCTTCCTACTGGGTCTGGCTCATGACGTGCCTTTGGTAGGACATTTGGGGTGGGACAAGACCTTTGACAGGCTTGTCACCCACTTCTTCTGGCCCCAAATGCGAAGGCAGTCAGATGGACATTGCAGGTCTTGCGCAACTTGCCAGGCAAGTGGTAAGAGTGGGAGGAAGGTCAAAGCTCCTCTCCAACCTTTTCCAGTTGTTGGGACCCCTTTTGAAAGGGTAGGGATGGACATTGTGGGGCCACTGGATCCCCAGACAGCCATGGGCAACAGGTACATCCTGGTCTTGGTGGACCATGCCACCCGGTACCCGGAGGCAATCCCTCTCAGGACAACGACGGCGCCAGTGGTGGGCCGGGCGTTAATGGGGATCTTTTCCCGCGTGGGTTTCCCCAGAGAGGTGGTTTCTGACCGTGGGACCAATTTCATATCCAAGTATATGACATCCATGTGGAAAGAGTGTGGTGTAACCTACAATTTCACCACTCCTTACCACCCACAAGATAACGGTCTGGTGGAGAGATTCAACCAGACCTTGAAGGGCATGATTAAGGGTCTAACAGAACCCATGAGGTGTAAGTGGGACGTCCTCTTGCCATGCCTTCTCTTTGCATACAGGGAGGTACCTCAGAAGTCTCTTGGGTTCAGTCCCTTTGAGCTTCTGTATGGCCACCCTGTGAGAGGACCTCTGAGTTTGGTGAAGGAAGGCTGGGAGGCAGCTCCCAGGAAAACTCCCCAGGATGTGTTTAGTTACATGTTGGCCTTCAGAAACCAAACTTCCCGCTTCAGGAAAATCGCTCAGGCGAACCTGGAAGCAAGCCAGCAAGAAATGAAAAAGTGGTATGACCAGAATGCCACTCTGGTCAAATTTCAACCTGGGCAAAAAGTGTGGGTCATGGCCCCAGTGGAACCTTGTGCCTTGCAGGACAAGTGGACTGGGCCTTTTGAGGTGGTGGAGCGCAAAAGTGATGTCACCTACCTGGTGAATTTGCAGACTCCAAGGAACCCTGTGAGGGTCCTCCATGTGAACCGCCTCAAGCCCCACTATGAGAGGTCCGAAGTGAGCATGCTCTTGGCGACAGATGATGGGGTGGAAGAGGAGAGTGAGCCTCTCCCTGACCTCCTGTCCACCAAGGACCACGATGGGTCAGTGGAAGGTGTGATCCTCTCCCCTACCCTGACCTCAGAGCAGCAGAGCGACTGTCACCAGTTGTTGGGACAGTTTGCCCCACTGTTCTCTCTGACCCCAGGTGTGACTCACTGGTGTACCCATGACGTGGACACTGGTGACAGCCCTCCTGTAAAACACAATATTTACAGGTTGACTGACCGGGTCAGGGCCAGCATCAAAGAGGAGGTCTCTAAGATGTTGGCGTTAGGGGTGATCGAGCCCTCCAACAGTCCTTGGGCCAGCCCAGTGGCCGTGGTCCCAAAGGCTGCTGCACCCGGTGCCACTCCAGAACTGCAGTTTTGTGTGGACTACCGTGGGCTCAATGCCGTCACCAGGACTGATGCGGACCCCATCCCCAGAGCTGATGAGCTCATTGATCGGTTGGGAGCTGCCAGGTTCCTCAGCACATTTGATTTAACGTCTGGGTACTGGCATATTGCCTTGACTGATGGGGCCAAGGAAAGGTCAGCATTCTCAACCCCAGAAGGACATTACCAGTTCCGGGTGATGCCCTTTGGGTTGAAGAATGCCCCTGCCACCTTTCAGAGGTTGGTCAACCAGGTGTTGGCTGGACTGGAGGATTTCAGTGCTGCATACCTGGATGACATCGCAGTGTTCAGTTCCAGCTGGGAAGACACTTGCAGCACCTCGGTGAAGTGTTGAGGGCTCTGCAGAGGGCAGGCCTCACGATCAAGGCCAGTAAGTGCCAGAACGTGCAGGGTTTTGTGGTGTACTTGGGGCACCAGGTAGGAAGCGGCCAGGTGGCGCCCCTACAGCCCAAGATTGATACCATTCTGGTTTGGGAACCCCCTAAGACCCAGACAGAGGTGAGAGCCTTTTTAGGTCTCACCGGTTACTACAGGAGGTTTGTTAAGGGCTATGGCACCATCGTTGCCCCCTTAACAGAGCTGACTTCTAAGAAGCAGCCCAGGAAAGTGATCTGGACTGAGTCCTACCAGAAGGCTTTTGATGCCCTGAAGGCCGCCATGTGCATGGCGCCCGTGCTCAAGGCACCCAACTTCTCCAAGGAATATGTCACTCAGACCGACACTTCAGAGCATGGTGTGGGAGCAGTGCTCTCACAACTGAACGTAGAGGGCCTAGACCAGCCTGTAGTCTTCCTTAGCAGGAGACTACTCCCCAGGGAACAGAGGTGGAGTGCCATAGAAAGGGAAGCTTTTGATGTGGTCTGTGCACTGAAGAAGCTAAGACCCTACCTGTTCGGAACTCACTTCCAGGTTCAGATAGACCACCAGTCCCTCAGATGGTTGATGCAAATGAGGGGTGAGAATCCAAAACTGTTGAGGTGGTCCATCTCCCTACAGGGAATGGACTTTATGGTGGAGCACCATCCTTGCACAGAACACGCCAACGCATATGGTCTGTCCAGGTTCTTCCTCCTTAGTGAAGAGAACACCCTACTTTCAGCTGGAGGGGACATGTGTTAGACTTGGCATCTTTTGATGTGTTTCCCCTGAGTTTTTGCTTTTTGACCTCCCGGTTTTGACTCTGTTTTTGCTGGCTTACTGTCTCTGCACACTTTCTCACTGCTGATCAGTGTTGAAGTGCAAGTGCTCCTGTTGTAAATTGTGTTATGGATTGGTGTTTCCATGATTGGCATATTTTATTTACATGTCAGTCCCTAGTAAAGTGAACTGAGTGTGCCAGGGCCTGGAAATCAAATGCTGTTAGTGGGCTGCAGCACTGGATTGTGCCACCCACACAAACATCCTGTAAATGTAACTCTGGCCTGCCATTGCAGAGCCTGTGTGCAGTCTGGGACTGCCATGTCGACTTGGCAAGTGCACCCACTTGCCATGCCCTAACCTTCCCTTTTCTTACATGCCAGTCACCCCTAAGGTAGGCCCAAGGTACCCCAGTGGGCAGGGTGCAGTGTATGTGAAAGGTAGGACATGCCCTGGTGTGTGTGGCATGTCCTGATAGTGAATTACTGCCAATTTTGTTTTTCACTATTGCAAGGCTACCTGTTCCCATAGGACAGAATGGGGAGTTTGTTTATAACATCTTATAGACATAACTGGCCCTAGGAACAAGGTAGAAAAATAAAGTTTAGTATGCCTGAACTCAGAATCTAAAGATGCATCTTTTAGTGAAGGTGATTTTTACATTCTGTGTTTGAAAATACCACTTTTAGAAAGTAGGTATTTTCTTGCTCAGCCATCCAGTAGGCCTCTGCTGGGTTTGTGGATTGACTGGCTGGGTTTTGGATGACAGGGGCTGGGGAGGAGCAGTAGCTCCAGGGAGTCTGGGTGGGTCAGGAAAGGGCTGAATAGACCTAGGCTGCATTAAGAGTAGGGGGAGGAGATTTCCTTTCACCTGAATGGGCCTGGTCTGCCTCTGACAATGCCGCCTCCACCTCCTGCCAGGAAGCTACTCCAGAGAGGACAGAACTGGTTCTGACTGGGCACAAATACTCTCTGCCTGAGAGGACAAAGAATTTTGGGTTATAAAAAGTGGGGCCCAAACCCCTGAACTTTAGATCTCTTTTGGACCAAGAAGACTGCCAAGAAGAAGAGCTGGAGAAGCTGTGAGGAGGAACTACCACTTTGCTGAGTGCTTTGCTGTGTTGGCCTGCAGTGGCTGCTTCTGTCTTCGGCAGTGAAAGGACTGGACTGAACTTTCTGCAACTTCTTTCTTTGAGTATCTCCAAGGGCTTGAGGTAGAGCTTGCCCCTGTTCAAGAAGTCGCAGGCACAGCAAAGACTTCAAGTTCTTCTGCCCTCAGCACTGGGGACTGTGTATTTTGTGCTGCAACAGAAGATAAAGCAACCCGACGCCGTCTACGATGCCGCTGCCTACTCCGTGTCCTGAAGGCACCGCAGAGGGCACCGCCACAATGCCACCCTGGTCTCACCAACAATGCCATTTGACGCCGCCACCGAGCCGCTGCTCGCACCGCGACCTGTGGGCACCACACTTCGCACCGCCTCGCTTCTCGACGCCACCTCAGTATCCCCGACTACGTCGCTTCACGCCAACATCGACGCCGCTGCTTTCACCGTGGTTCGAGGGCACCGCACATAAAGTTACACGACGCACCGCCTTAATCCCACACCGCAGCCTTGGCCTACCGATGCCGGTGCCATCGACTTCAGTTCGTCAGCCGACGACAGCGCTTCAGCAATAACAACGCTGCTACTTGCACCGTGATTTGCCAGCACCGCGACGAGCACCGCATCACTTCGCACCACGAGCCTGGTCTCACCGATGACGCCATCTGACGCCGCCATCGAGCCGCCTATCGCACCGCGACCTGAGGGCATCGCACGCCGCACTGCTGCACTTTGCATCGCAGCACCTGACACCCGCCTACGCCAACACTCCTGACTTCAACCGCGAGGAGTTCGATCTGCAACGCGTGTGACTTCGAGGACCCGATGACTCCTGCACCTGCCTCCGGAACGGACGCCTGCGGACGCCGTGCTTTCGGAAGCTCAACGAGAGGTCGCTGACGCCCTGCATTTCTAAAGGTACTGTTTTGCGGGTCTCCCCGACACAGTAGTTGGCCCGCAACGTCGTCAGCCAGAACTGTTTGGATTTGTTTGTTCACGATGCCGTGATAGCCCCGGACGGAGCTATCGACATCAAGGAACTGTATTTCAAGGTTATTTTGATAACTGAAGATTGCTAAGTACTGTATTGTGTATTTTTTTATCGTTTTTGGTCTTGTCTTAAGTATATAAAAATATTGGATATTTTTCTAAACTGGTGTGGTGTCCTTTTGTAGTGCTTACACTGCATTACTGTTGGTTATGTGCAAATGCTTTACACACTGCCTATAAGATAAGCCTGACTGCTCGTGCCAAGCTACCAAGCTGGTGAGCAGGGATTATTTTAGGAGTGTAACTCCCTTATCCTGACTAGGAAGAAGGGTCCCTACTTGGAAAAAGGTACCTACCTCTGCCAACTAGAGACCCCCATCTCTAACAGTGAGTGTTTGAGAAAGTGAGGTTGATCAAAGGTGGGGAGTTTAAATATGTATGTGGAGATGAGGCACATGAAATATGGCTTGATAACTTAAATGTTCCTCTTGACGCAGCAGTATTAGATAAGCATTTGACCACTTTCTACACTTTGATCAACTGCATTCTTCTCTCTTGAACTCAGAAAGTCATTTGGGTGTTAGCACTGGCTAGCAAGTGATTTCACACAAGGCCTGTCAGAGTATTTGTGGCAGACACACCATCAGTTTGGTCTCAGGTTACTTTTGGCATTCACCATGGTTCATGTTTTTGTCTCCTTTCCTGTCCAATATGTAAGTCCAGACTTTATTTTGGCTGTCTTCCGCCTTAACTTGCCTGTGTTTCAATACTCGATGTCCTTGATGCGAGGCTTGGCGTCACTTCCAATCAGGAGCTGCACAGTGTTGTGATTTGAACTCTTGTGTCGAGTTGTATTACGTTGCGTTGGTTCCAATCAGGAGCTGCAAGCGCTGCAACACAAAGTCCTCTATCGAGCTGTGACACGCTGTTTGGATTCCGATGAGGAGCTGGTAGGGCTGTGATGCGAGGTCCTGTGTTGAGTTGCATCACGCTGCGTTAGTTCCGATGAGGCTGCCAATCAGGATTTGTGAGGGACAGCGATGTGAGGTCCTGCATCAGGTTGCGTTGTGCTGCGTCAGTTGCAAGGAGGTGCTATGAGGTCTGCAATACGAGGTCCTGCGTCAAGCTGTGTCGCGTTGCATCAGATTTGATGGAACCACAGTTAGTCAGGGAGGAGAGCACTCTGATGCCAGCCAAGCATCCACGACCTTGGGGGCACCACTTGGGGATCAGGACTCACTCTAGGCAGAGGCCAGCAGCAGGGCTCAGGCATGTCTAGTTGCAGGCCTAGGCAGTGCAGCAGATCAGCTGGGCGGTTGTAGGGAGACCTCTGAAGCTTGTTGTGTCCCTGTAGCTGACACAGGATGTCAGCCAACTGACTCTCTGAGTCATTCTGGTTAGCCTGGGATATAGGCAAGCAGGTCCAGTCTTCCTTCTCAGACAACAGGACAGTCCTTCAGGCAGTAGGGCAGTCCTCTGACAGCACGGCAATCCTTCTGTAATGTCTGCAGGTCCAAGAGTGTTCTAAAGAGTGGCTCTGGAGGTCCAATATTTATACCTGGTGCCAGCCTTTGTGTTGGGAACTACCTATCCTACCCGCACATCTGGTTCTAGAAAGTTCTTCCGCTTCCCCTGTCAAGGCTCCAAACTATTTGGGGTGACAAAAGACAAGGCAGGCCCATCACCAGGTCCCATTGTGTTTGCGGGAGGCAAGGTCCTTTGAAGTATGAATGGGGATGGGTAGAGTTCCTCCCCAGCCATTCTGCCAGGGTGGCCCATGCTGTCTGCACCTTAGCCCCTTTTGAGTTACTGTCTGGAAGTAATGCACAAGCTCCAACAGCAGACCTATTTACAGTCAGGTGACCCAGCACACTGGCAGCAGGCACAAATGGTTGGGACAAGAAAATGCCAACTTTCTAAAAGTGGCATTTTCTGAATTGTAACTTAAAATCTGATTTCACCATTAAAGAGGGTTTTAAATTACAAGTCAATTAAGTGTAAACAGTATATTTCTACCTTCTCCCAATCCAAAAGTACCATTTATTAAATATAATAAGGTAACCCACAGTTATTCAATGGGAGAGATAGGCTTTATAACAGTGAAAAACAACGTTAGGAGTTTTTCACTGCCAGGTCATGTACAATTTAAGCACATATATCCTACTTTTAAATTGCAATACACCCTGACCTATGAGTCTTTAGGGCTTACCTAAGGGGTGATTTATTAGTATTAAAAAGGAAGGTTCAGGCCTGGCAAAAGGTTTATTTTGCCAGGTCAAAATGACAGTTTAAAACTGCACTACAAGCTGCAATCGCAGGCCTCAGACATGTTTTAAAAGGCTACTTTTGTGGGTGGCACAATGACTGCTGCTGCCCCACTAATGCAAAAGGAACAAATGATGGACGGAATGCTGAACAATGCAAACATTAACTCCCAGTCACAAAGATCTGGGTTTAATCCATTGTTATTTGCTCACCACACCACCCCAGTTTGGACCCAGCCATGTGCAAATCACTCTTGACCATGTTCCTTATTGTAACAGTCCAGCCCGAACTGCCAAGCCAGGTCCTCCCTGGACCAGAAACAAGCATTCTGGGACCGGTTTCAGGGCATCACCCCTCATCAGCCAGGCTAGCTTGAATCCAGTGGCGCAGTGAGCATAGGACCCATGTCTGGGCATATCCTTCCCACTTAGGACAACAAATGCAAAAGGAACACATGATGGATGGAATGCTGAAAATGCAAACATTCACCCCCAGTCACCAAGATCTGGGTTTAATCCATTGTTCTTTTGCTCACCACGCCACCCCAGTTTGGACCCAGCCATATGCAAATCAGTCTTGACCGTGTTCCTTATTGGAACAGTCCAGCTTGACCTACCAAGCCAGGTCCTCCCTGGATCTGAAACAAGCATCCTGGGACCGGTTTTGGGGCATCACCCCTCATCAGCCAGGGTAGCTTGAATCCAGTGGCGCAGTGAGCACAGGACCCACATCTGGTCATACCCTTCCCACTTAGGGCAACAAATGCAAAAGGAACAAATGATGGACGGAATGCTGAACAATGCAAACATTCACCCCAGTCACAAAGATCTGGGTTTAATCCATCGTTCTTTTGCTCACCACGCCACCCCAGTTTGGACCCAGCCATATGCAAACCAGCCTTGACCGTGTTCCTTATTGGAACAGTCCCGCCCGAACTGCCATGCCAGGTCCTCCCTGGACCAGAAACAAGCATACTGGGGCCGGTTTCGGGGCATCACCCCTCATCAGCCAGGCTAGCTTGAATCCAGGGGCGCAGTGAGCACGGGACCCATGTCTGGGCATACCCTTCCCACTTAGGGTGACAAATGCGTGTCTTTTGCTTTCTCACCCTAAGTGCGGCGGATATGTCCAGATGTGGGTCCCGGGCTCACTGTGCCACTGGATTCAAGCTATCCTGGCTGATGAGGGGTGTTTCCGGTCCAGGGAGGACCTGGCTTGGCAGTTCGGGCTGGACTGTTCCCATGAGGCACAGGGTCAAGGCTGATATGCATATGGCCAGGTCTAAACTGGGGTGGCATGGTGAGCAAAAGATTGATGGATTTAACCCAGATCTCTTGACTGGGGGTGAATGTTTTGATTTGTTCTGCATTCTGTCCATCAATTGTGTGTCTTTTGCTTTCTCGCCCTAAGTGTGCCGGGTATGCCCGGACGTGGGTCCCGGGCTCACTCTGCCACTGGATTCAAGCTATCCTGGCTGACGAGGGGTGAAACCCCGAAACCAGTCCTAGGATGCTTGTTTCTGGTCCAGGGAGGACCTGGCTTGGCAGTTCGGGCTGGACTGTTCCCATGAGGCTCAGGGTCAAGAAGGATTTGCATATGGCCAGGTCTAAACTGGGGTGGCATGGTGAGCAAAAGGATGATGGATTTAACCCAGATCTCTTGACTTGGGGTGAATGTTTTGATTTGTTCTGCATTCCGTCCATCAATTGTTTGTCTTTTGCTGCCTCACTAGTAGCATTTAATGTACAGGCCTGGGGTACATGCAGTACCCCATACTAGGAATTTACAAAAAAATTAAGGGACAGATTTATCAAAATGTCACGCAACGCATCGCAGAAGGTCACATTGCTGCGCTGCATTGCGAGACACGGAGAGGGAAGGAATGCTCCATATTTAACATTATATGGCATAATCCTGTCCGCTCCTTGCGCTGGAATACTATGTGCTGCCTGGAGTCAACGCAGGCACCCTTGCACCATGGCGCACTCATGGTAATTCTGGGAATGCACCAAAATTCATGGGTGAATGCATGGGAACATCCATGCTCTACCCATGGAACCCCTCTGCGGGGCTGAGTAACGCAAGGCAGCGACTTGCAGTGCCTTTCGTTACTCCAGATTTACCAAGCCACACAAGGGCGCACAAGGTGGCCGTGCGTGGCTTGGTAAATCTCATTCTAGGGTTTGCGTCATCCTCCATCCCTTTGCTTGACTCAAGGGCGACACAAAACCTTTGATCAATATGCCCCTAAATGTACAAATCAGGTAGATGCTAATTGTACCATGGTTTAGGGTGAGAGCACAGACACTTAAACAAAGGTTAACAGGAAAAAAGTGTACTGAGTCCTTATGGCAACAGAAACGAGTTTCAGCAGCAGAAGGCAAAATATCTGGGGGAGAAAATGCAAAAAGGGTCAAGCCCAACAGTGAGCACAAGCTGAAGAACACATGGAAAGCGAAATACATGTTTTGTGTTTCTAACTTTCTATGGGTTGTGTCTGTCATCGTTTGCTACCACAGAGCCTAGTAGTAGATGTGGGAGATTTGGCAAGACTGCCACCATCTCCTCCTTTTCCAGAAGGTGAGCTACCCTGTGGGTCTTCCCATGTACAAAATGGTTTGTCCTCCTCAAACTATTCCTCTATAAAGAGAGGTTACCCAATAGGCTCGTAAAGCCCTATTGTTTACAATATATGCTTCTCCATACAACTATTGCCAAACGTTTACTTCAACGCATTTGAACCGAAGTTTTTCAGGACAGATCAGAGCTTGCCCTCAGTTTACTAACACCTTTGTTTTCAATACAGCAATGTAGCAAAGACTGTACAACCAACTTTACCACTACAGCACATTGGTTATATATATGCAACATATCATGCCACCTGGGATATTCCTGACTGTCAAAGGACATGCTGAAAATAGTTTGTCACATGGGAAGTTCGCTACTTACTCATTTGGTGTGACTCTGCTTTAGGATGCTGGTGTTTTTTCTGTCCATTGACATGCAAAAGAGGTGTCCTTAACAAATGAACCTTGATGGCATGCTGGTAAGGGCCACTGCCAGCATGCTGCTTAAATATTAGTGATTTGTAGATGGGGCAGTTTGCATACTGTGGTTTATCAAATGCTTGATTCTGATTGATGTAACTCAGCAGACAGAAGGAGGAGTCCAGATTACTTCCAAGCCTAATTAGTCACAATTCTATGAGAATGAGAGAAGGTGTCAAGGCATAAGAGTTCCTTATCTTGCATAAAGAAATTTAACACATGTGCACTCTGCAATCAGCATGCCACCAGATATTGACAAAGAGGGTAGTAACATGGTTCCATCTGCAGGAGTTTCCTTATGATAGTGGTGCCAACACACACTGTTGCACAGATGTTGCACTGGTACTTTATATTTTCTGAATAGTCTCTCAAGCACAATGTTTACAATATTAGTAATGTGTCTTTCTTATGCTACTGGATTCGGGGAAGGTTATGTGGCTGAAGCTCTTCAAAATGGGATAATGTCTCCATTCATCTCCAGCCAACATTACCTGCCATTACCTACTGTGGAATATCTATGATTTGTTGGGTTCCCCTCACACTTTCTCTAGGAAGAGTTCAAACATACAAAACCACTGCACCAGTATTATTAGAAGCATTTATTAGAAGGCAAACTAGTCCAGAATATATACAAAATCATAGTATCAAATAGCAATAATTGTGGCAATAAAGAATCAACAAAACTAACATAATATGTACGGCAGCAACATGGTATAGTATGTAATTCCTCTTCTTACTTTGTCTTTGTATAGCAGAATTAGTATCTAAAAGTCTTCCATCAAGAGAGGTGCAGTACTTTCTTGCATACCTGTGTGTTATGAACAGGCTGCTCTGTGCCCACAAGGCCAAGCTCCTTCTGTGATGCCCACTTGTTATTGAACAGGGTCGTTGTCGATGGAGAAATAAGTTCCTTGGGATACAAGCTGTAGCACTCTGCATGAGAGAGTTGACAATTATCGTTTTGTACTGTTTAACAGAGCTATTGTGACAAACTGCCCTTGTGATTAGTGATGGAGTGTGTGAAGAATTTCAAGGAATTTTTGCAAACCTACTTCTGAATGTCCATATAAGAAACTACGAGGCCTAACACTGAAACACTATATGTGGCACTAAAGGCACACTATCGTAATCCATAGAACATAGACTACATATCATTAAATATCATCATAATAGAGCAAAACAATCAGCACTAGCAATGGATGATTAGGGCCATGGACCATAAGTCCATGGTGGATAGGTGGATGATGGGCCCCACTGGAAATAATGTGAAAACACACAACATTCATGCACATTTATTTTGCCAGAGTTTCAGTGGAATGCCCCTACTCAAGCACATGACTATACCTCAAAATGTAATTGTGTTCTCTAGTCTATAACAGCTTGGAACAATTTTATGCCTATTCATTTGGGGTTCAGCAGATGTGGGATGTGAGCTGGACACAGTGAAGTGTCTTACACATTTAAGTTTGTACTGACATTTAATATACTAGCCACCACAACAACTGGTTTAATATTCAGTGTATGTCCAGTCATACTTGGTGTCTTGCTTGTGATTGATAAATTTATGACATAATGTGTGAGTTGCCCACCACTATGCACAGTGAGGTCTAGTATTTTGCTACATTTGTATGAATTAATCAATATGAAGATAAACATGCATGAGCCAGGACATGGTATAGAACAGTGCATCTAGACTGCCGTATGCTCAATCAATCAATCATGGGTTTGTTGAGCGCGACTACTCACCCGTAAGGGTCTCAAGGTGCTGGGGAGGGGGGGAGGTGCAGGATCCAGTCCATCAAGGAGGAGGTCTATTGAAGAGCCATGTTTTGAAGTTTCTCGTGAAAATGGGGAGTGATGTCGTCTGTCTGAGGTGGAGCGGTAGGGCGTTTCAGGCTCTGGCCGCGAGGAAGGAGAAGGAGCTGCCTCCCGATTTGGACTTCCTGGTGCGGGGGACCATGGCGTAGGAGAGCTGGGCTGATTGTAGGGTCCTTTGGGGTGCGTGGAATTCGAGTCGGCTGTTCAGGTATGCTGGCCCGGTGTTGTGGAGGGCTTTGTGTGCGTGGGTGAGAATCTTGAAGGTGATTCTAGCCTCGATGGGGAGCCAGTGGAGTGTGTGCAGGTGCTGGGAGATGTGGCAGTGTCTTGGCAGGTTGAGGGCCAGTCTTGTGGCGGCGTTCTGGATGTTTTATAGCTTGCGGGTGAGGTTTTTGTTAATTCCGGCGTAGAGTGGGTTGCAGTAGTCAAGTCTGCTGGTGACGAGGGCGTGAGTGACGGTCTTTCTGTGTTCGAGGGGGATCCATTTGAAGGTCTTGCGTAGGAGGCGGAGGGTGTGGAAGCAGGAGGATGCGACAGAGTTGATCTGGCGGTCCATTTTGAGTTCGGAGTCCAGGATGATTCTGAGGTTGCGTGCGTGGTCCGTGGGGGTGGGCGGGCTTCCGAGGGCGGGGGGCCACCAGGTGTCGTTCCAGGCGTCGGGGTGTGGGCCCATGATGAGTACTTCTGTTTTGTCAGTGTTGAGTTGTAGGCAGCTGCTTTTCATCCATTTGGCGACTGCTTCCATGCCTTCTTGAAAGTTGTGTTTGGCTGCGTTGGGTTCGTTGGATAGGGAGAGGATGAGTTGGGTGTCATCTGCGTATGAAACAATGTTGAGTCCGTGGGTTCTGACGGTGGGGGCGAGCGGAGCCATATAGACGTTGAACAGCATGGGGCTGAGGGAGGATCCCTGGGGGACTCCGCAGGTGGTTGGTGTAGGGTCCGAGAGGAAAGGAGGGAGTCTGACCCGCTGCGTTCTGCCGGAGAGGAAAGAGTGAATCCAGTCGAGGGCCTTGTCCTGGAACCCTGCGTCGTGAAGTCTGCGTGTTAGGGTGCGGTGAGAGACTGTGTCGAAGGCCGCTGAGAGGTCGAGGAGGATGAGGGCTACTGTCTCTCCTCTGTCCAGGAGGGAGCGGATGTCGTCTGTTGCGGCGAGGAGGGCGGTTTCTGTGCTGTGGTTTCTTCTGAAGCCGGATCGGGATGAGTCGAGGATGTTGTGCTCTTCGACGAAGGTGGCGATTTGGCTGTTAATGGCTTTCTCGATCACTTTCGCTGGGAACGGGAGCAGGGAGATGGTTCTGTAGTTTTTTAGGTCGGTGGGGTCCTCTGAGAGCTTCTTTAAGAGGGGGTTGATCTCGACGTGATTCCAGTCATCGGGGAAGGAGGCGTTCGCTAGGGAGCGGTTGATGGTGTGGCGAAGTATGGGTGCGATGGTGTCGGCAGCTCTGTTGAAGATGTGTTGGGGGCAGGGGTCCGTGGGGGCCCTGGAGTGGATTTACTTCATCGTCTTCAGTGTGTCTTCGGTGGTGAGAGATGTCCAGCTGTCGATCGTTGGCTTCAGGGTGTCGGGGGTAGTTGGTGAGGGTTCAGTGTGTTGGCTGTCTTCGTCAAAGTTGTCGTAAATGTTCTTGATTTTGTGGTGGAAGAGGGTGCGGAGTTTTTCGCAGAGGTCTTGTGAGGGAGGGATGTCTGTAGACTCGCTGGTGGGTTGGGCGAACTCCTTGATGATGCTGAAGAGTTCTTTGCTGTTGTGCGTGTGTGTGGAGATTCTGTCTTTGATCGCTGTTTTTCTCGTATTTCTGATGAGTTGGTGGTGGGCGTTGGTGGAGGCTCTGAAGCTGTTGTGGGCTTCTGTAGATTTGGAGTTCCTCCAGGCCTTTTCGAGGTGGCGGCATGTGCATCTGGTCTCTCGAAGTTCAGTGGTAAACCATCTGGCTTTCTTGGCGTGTGTGTTGTTGTTCTTCTTGAGGGGGGCTATGGTGTTGGGGCAGTCGGAGATCCATCTGTGCAGAGTTCGGGCTGCGGTGTTGGGGTCGTCGTCTTCCGCGATGGTTGGGGTGGTGTTGCTGAGTGAGGAGGTGAGCTGGTCTTCGGTGATTTTGGTCCAGTTTCTTCGTGGGAGCAGGTGCTGGGTTCTGTGGATGGTGGGTGTTCTGAAGGTGAAGTGGATGCATCGATGGTCTGTCCACGGGAGTTCGGTGGTGTGGCTGAAAGTGATGAAGTTTCCTGTTGTGAAGAGGGGGTCGAGGGTGTGTCCTGCTGAGTGCGTGTGTTCGGTCACAATCTGGCGGAGTCCTATGTTGTGGAGGTTGTCCAGGAGGGATGCTAAGAGGTTACTGAGATCAGCAGAGTTTAGGTACATGAAAGGGACGAGACATAGGCATGTGACTGGAGTGTGTGACTCATCAGTTGTAATGTGAATGATTTGGGTGAGTGTTTGAGAAAGTGAGGTTGATCAAAGGTGGGGATTTTAAATATGTATGTGGAGATGAGGCACATGAAATATGGCTTGATAACTTAAATGTTCCTCTTGAGGCAGCAGTATTAGATAAGCATTTGACCGCTTTCTACACTTTAATACACTGCATTCTTCTCTCTTGAACTGGGAAAGTCATGTGGGTGTTGGCACTGGCAAGCAAGTGATTTCACGCAAGGCATGTCAGAGTATTTGTGGCAGACACCCCATCAGTTTGGTCTCAGGTTACTTTTGGCATTCACCATGGTTCATGTTTTTGTCCCTTTTCCTGTCCAACATGTAAGTCCAGTTTTCACATTGTTGCATACATGCCAATAGACCAGATTAAGGCTGGAGCCTCCTGATTTTTTATTCAAAAAAAGACTTTATTTTGGCTGTCTTCCGCCTTACCTTGCCTGTGTTTCAGTACTCGATCATTTTTAAAAAGCTCCCACTTTCCTCTTCTAAAATGTTGGTATGTATGCTTGTTGTTACTTTGCTGGAGGCTAATTTTCACAACTTTGCACACTGCACAGAGATGGTCTTTTATCTTATAAATGACTCAGTGATGAAATTCTGCTTCATCGGGTATGTTTAAATTAAAGAAAAATCAAGTTCTTTCTTAGTTCTTGTTTAATATAGGACTAAATATAGGAGGATCAAGTATGACCACCTCTACATCCAAGTAGGAACTCCAACCATGAATCTTGTTGATTACATTGGCTTATAATATATCAATCTCCTGTGGTGCGCTTTTCACTTTTTCTAGTGCCTCCAAGATATTCCATTTCAAGGGGTATTGTATGGTGCATAATGGATTACGGCAACTTGCTACATCGCCCACTTTGAAAAACCATCACTGGTGTCACATAAAACTATGTATTCACTCTTAAGCTTTGCCTGCTTCTCATAAAGTGGTCACAGCTATACCCCAGTGCAGAGAAATTAAATAATCACACTCAGACTTTTACCAAGGCCATGTGTTTGAGATTAAGTGATTCATTGAAGTACAAAATATTAAATGGAGACAAGCCAGTTACTAATCATTGTCATTCACAAAGGCAAAAGTATTTTATTTTGAGTTTTTGATATAGCGCTGGCTAGACCCGGAGGTATCAGAGCGCTTTACATGAGGATAGGTGAGATTGCAAGTTACATCTGTTACAAGAGCATAGTCAAAACATAGGACAGGAAAACAATGTTACGGAAAATTCATCAGAGGGAGGAGGAGGAAGAAGACAATAACAGGGAGACAAGGAGAACTGTGCCCAATGTCCGGCTGGGTAGGTGACGGCCGAAGGGGAGAACCAGGGCCGATCTCCTCTATAGCTGTCTAGCAGGTCCACCGGTCATCAGCCAAGTTGCTCAGGTCACCACGGTGAGGGATAAACAACAAGAGCAACAGTTTGCATAGTTACATTAATTACAGTTGCATAATCAGACATAGAAGAACAAGTCACCAATAGAGGAAAGAGGGAATGGGGGAGGGGAGTAGGAACAGGGGGATGGGAGGCTGATCGGTTCTGGTGGACTGGCAGTGGCAGAAAAGTACCTCATGGGGGCCGAAAAAGTTTGAGTAAGCGGGTCCATAAACCAGGTGGGATCAAACAGTCACTAAGTCCAGTGCCAAAATTCAGTCACTGTGCTGGGTTATCTCGGCGTCTTATAAGAAATTGCTTGAAAATGGGTCCTAGGGGGAAGTCTTTAAGATGAGGAGGCCAGGCGACATACTTTAGGATGATTAGGGGGTAGAGTACAGCAACTTCAGAGTCTTGCAGCAGTTCCAGTACATCGGGCCCCCCACATGGCTCCATCCCGTCAGTGTCAGCCCAAGGCTATATGGCTGAAAAGGGATGGGGATTAACAAAGAGCGTCTATCCGGTACGATTAGTGCCTGAAATGGAGGACCCCATTTGAGGAAATTATGTTACAGGGTGGCCATCTTAAGGTCAGGCAGTGGCTATGTGCTCCCGTGTATCACTGATCCTGAGCTTTCCTTCCCATCTGCCTACAACATAACAGGGAGCCTTGTTTCAGTCATCTGAACCCTCATGGGGCTGCAGGGAAGCCTCCTGCACTCCTCTTGTGTGAGGGATGTCGCCCGCCATTTTGTGGTCAGGCGGGCCGAGATAATTGTGTTCCTCCTTTACTGTGGCCGTGTTGTAGTATCCCCTGCGCTCCGGATGAATATGCCCAGTGCTGGTGAGATTCAGGGGGCCCCAGAAGCCAACTCACCCCTCCGGAAACAATTTTATTTTCGGCCGCCGGGCCCTCCAATGCTCACGGCACCCCTCCACTCCCTGATTAAAGATTAGAGCATGGATTGTAAGGAGGAGGGCTCCCGTGAAGCATGTAATGTCGCCATCTTGTCAGGCAGTGCTTAAGAGTGAGTCCGGGGAGGCCGAGGGGTACTATGATGTCCATAGGTGGTTAGGCAGATAGCCGTTGTGGAAAGAACATATAATAAATAGCTAGCTGCTGATTGCCTTGATTACTGCTCGAAATGCAGGATGTTCAGCACACATACGGAGAGGAGAGCCACCATCTTAAGGTCAGGCAGTGATCACGGTTGCTGAGCTGACCAGGGGTTATAGCCGGTAAACGTTAAAAAGATCAGTACCTTGGGAGAACACTGGAAGTCCTCAGAAGCCGTAAGTTCTCTGTTCTGGCTGGTTCAGCCTTCTGCTCTCTAAAAAAGCACTTACGGATTTTTTAACACGGTTTAAAGCACGTTCTCACAGTTTGTTCATGTTGATGTGTGAAGTGTACCAAAGCCCCACCAGGGTTTGCTTAATGCTATATGAGTTCATGACGATGAGGATGATGATAAAGATGATGCTGCACATATTGCTCAGATAGATTGCTTGATATGATTTGTATTTCCAAAATGTCCCTTGGTTTGGATGATTTCTCATAGTAGGGCTTATTAAATAGTATTATTTATATAGCTATTCTGCTTTTGGAACATACCCAATTTTAGCTAGGTGTTATATATGTGGTAGACTAGCCTCAAAGTAGATCTGGAAGGAAGGCAGCAGCAAAGGCAGTGCTTAATTTGTGCCGGTGGTTTCCGGTACTCGGCACCTGCACTTAATTGATTTCCACTGCTCGGCACCAGCATTTAATTGTCATCACTACACTTTTGACACTCTGCCACATGGTGGCGCTGCTCATCTAATTTAGAGATGAGCAGAACAACGGTTGTTTATGAATACTATATACATTAAAAAAATACTATGCCTGCCTCCCCAGTCATTCCTTTAGCTTCAGGGATTTAGAATAATCTGAACTGTCGCACTTGCAGGCGTGAGAGATGGTTAGTAGTTATTTTGGTACTGTCATTGGCAGCGATGACGGAGCAATGGGTGGTGCAAGCTGCCGTGGCCTCCTGGTCAGGGCCCTGGCACTTATTATTTTACAAATTAAGCACTAAGCAAAGGTTACAGACTGTTATATTTCTCTAACCTTGAAAGCCCAAGGTGAGATTGTCGAAAGATTCATGAACCTGTGGTTGTCACATGTATTGCAAATATTTTTCTTTGTACATGAAAATTTCCACTCTTGATACAGAGAATCTCAATCATTATGGCTGACTTCCACATTTGCAGATTCAACTGTAGTGGCCAGTTTATGAATGGTCCTGAACAACGCAGTTAGAAAGTGTGTTGGGCTTCAACAAATTCACAGAATTGCAGGCAAACACCACCATTTGCATAAAGTTTGCCACCAGAGAACTTCACATACATTTTATCCTGTCAACAGCAGGACTAGAAACCTCATTTGGCATAAAGCAAAGTGAGAACCCTGCAATAAATCTAAAGGACTCCTGACTCCTTAACTTGTAGATTGTGTGTCTCTTTCAGAGGTGGGAAAGCTCAAGGTTTCTACTGGTGGAGCCTCAGCTGATTGCACCAGTGAGAATTCTTAATCTTGCTGCCCGTTTGCACTGGGCTGCCAGTTCATAGAGTTGATATCCTTGACTTTATCAGATTGGGTGCCCGTCACTAGATTTTCTTGCCCAGGACTCTTCTCTAAGGCCTGGCAGTCCCTGGGAGGGAAATCCATTATTGTCCAACAAGTGCAGGAGAAACATCTTGCTCATAAGGCCATTGATTTGGAGTTTTACAATAAACTCCCTTTTTAGGAGGATGTTATAAAAAAACAAACAAAAAAACTTTTGAATGGGTGAAATAAATGGTAGCCCGCACAGCAAAGTTTTCTTCTTTGTTTGCAACCTCTGCATCAGTGACTGAGCTGAAAAGTTTAGAGATCCTCAGCAGACAGCAGGGACATGAGGGACAAGAGGGACATGAGGCACATGAGGGATATTTAAATAGAGCAGGTGGTTCTCCAGCTGGGGAACAAAAGCCATAACCTTGAGGGGCAGTGGACCTTCCACTAGACTCTAAATGAAGTCTGAGAAAACATTTACAACCCAATATTTAAATCATTTAAGAGGTCAGGGTTAACTCAATATTGAAAACATATTTTCACTATAGATATTTTTTTAAAGGTTATGTTGGACTTGGCCCTCTACGCAGGGTCACCCCGAAATGTTTCTTCACTTCTGTTTTGCTAAATTAGTTTTTGCTGGCCTTAGCATTCTGTGCACTTCACCAGTGCTAATCAGTGCTAAAGTGCGTGTGTGCACTGACTCTAAAACATGGAACAATTGGTTTACACATAATTGACACATTTAATTTACTCATAAATCCCCGATAAAATGGCACTACTTGTACCCAGGGCCTATAAATTGAATGCAACTAATGGGCCTACAGCACTTATTGTGCCACCCACTAAATTAGCCTTTATAAACATGTCTCAGGCTTGCCATTGCAGCCTGTGTGCAGCTTTAAACTGTCATTTCAGACTAGCAAAATAAACCTTTTGCCAGGCCTAAATCTTCCTTTTTTAATGAAAATAAGTCACTCCTAGGGTAGGCCCTAAATAGCTCAAATGGCAGGGTGTATTTGAAAAATTGGATGTGTACTTTTAAGTTTTACATTCTGTGGCAGTGAAAAACTCTTAAATTCAGTTTTCACTACTGCAAGGCCTACCTCTCCCATTGGATAACATTGGGTTACCTTATTACATTTAATAAGTAATAATTTTTGGGTGAGAGCAGGTAGGAATCTCAATTTTTGTCTTAAAGGAATTGTAATTTAAAGCACTCTTTAATGGTAAAGTCAGATTTTAAATAACAATTTTGAAAATGCCACTTTTAGAGAGTTGGCATTTTCTTGTCCCAACCATTTGGTGCTTGCAGTCTGTATCCACGGTCACATGGTTAGGTGTAGCTGGCAGTTGGACTTAGTGTATTCCTCCCAGATAACATATAGGGTGACTGGGTGTTAGCAGGATGGGCCATCCTGAACTAATGGGAGGGGAAGAGCTGCCATCTACCACGCTTACACTTCAAAGGGCTGCCTCAGAACACGCACAAAAGACGTCATGCTAGTTGTTAGACCTGTCATCTATAGGGTGGTCTTTCCCCAAATGTTTGGCCTGCTTACCTCCTCTTTTTGCTGATTCATTTAGTTGTCCTTTAGACTCTGAGCACTTTACCACTCCTGACCAGTGATAAAGTGCATGTACTTCTTCCCTAAACATGGTAACATTGGTATATACACAATTGACTCATTTAATTTACTTGTACGTCCCTTGTAAAGTGGTATACCAAATACCCAGGGCCTGTAGATTCAATGCTACTAGTGTGCCTGCAGCACTGATTGTGCCACCTATATCCCAGGCCTGCCACTGCAAGGCCTGTGGTGCAGTTTACTGCCACTCTGTCTTGGCATTTAAAACCCTTTGCCAAGCCTTAGACTCCCCCTTTATCACACATAAGTCACCCCTAAGCCAGGCCCTAGGAACCCGAACAGGCAGGGTGCTATGTAAGTAAATGGTAGGACATATACTTTTACGTTTTGCATGTCCATGTATTGACAAACACCCAAATACATTTTCACTACTGTGAGGCCTACTCCTCTCATAGGTTAAAATTGGGAATTCCTTAATACACTTTTAAGCTGTAATTCCTTATTAGAAAGGAGTAGCTGCGTCATGTTTTATATCTTTGGAATGGGAATGATAAATCCTCTTTACTGGTGAAGTTGGATTTAACATAACAATTTTAGAAATGCCACTTTTAGAAAGTGGACATTTCTCTGTTCTTACTGCTCTGTGGCCCTGCGGCCTGTCTCCAATAGACGTCTGGGGTGGATGACAGCTACATTTTGTGCATTCCCTCTAGACAACCACAAACATAGGAAGGTTAGGTGTGTCTGAATACTCATCTGCATTCTGATGGATCTTCCTGGGCAGGAAGGGAGGGGGGAGTTGACACTTACACCTGAATAGACAGTGTCCTGTTCCCACTCAAAGGGCTGACTGCCCCCTACTGATAGTCTGAAGACAGGGCTGGGAAGAAAGGACATCAGGGCACTTCAAAGACCTTTCTTTGAAGTCACCCCCACTTCAAAGACACAGCTGGCACCACCAAGACAGTACACTACTTGACCTGTGAATAATTCTGCCAGGAAGAAGGACTGCTTTGCTGCTAGGAGGACTGCCACTCTGCTGGACTGCTGCTCTGGAAAAACTGTTTCTCTACTCTGATGTACTGCTCGTTTCCTGCTGCTTGCTACCTTCTACCCTGCTGAGGAAAGGACAGGACCCATCTCACTTGAACCCAGGGTGATTCCAAGGGCTGGGTGGCTTTCCCTTTGTTCTGAAGTCTCATGGCCACCAAAGAATTCCTACAACCCTGCAACAGCACCTGGACTCTGCCACCTGTGAGTCCTGCTTTGCCAAGTGGTGCTAATCCAGTCCTGAGCCCTTTGAAGTGACTTTTCTGTGCTGACCCAGCAGATTCCATGCATCGACATCTTTGCGCCGATCAGAACTGACGCATCTCCTTCGACGCCGGCGTAGTTGCTGCTAG
Organism: Calotriton arnoldi; assembly: GCA_963921515.1. NCBI lineage: Eukaryota > Metazoa > Chordata > Amphibia > Caudata > Salamandridae > Calotriton > Calotriton arnoldi. The sequence continues at coordinate 498,407 of CAWUFW010010005.1, forward strand.
ATGACATCGCTTCGACAGATTGCGCAACTCGACGACAACACATTACCTGCATTGCAAAGGGGTTTGTCGACCAAGCCTCACAGACTCCGCAGATCAGAACCAATGCATCACCTCCATCCAAGGGATCAACGGCAGGGCCGGACTGGGAACCCTAAGCAGCCCTGGCAATTTTGTCAGGCCAGCCTCTGGGGAAGCACTTCCAGGCCCCCGGAGGCTGGAAACGCTTGCTTGCTGCTTTTGTTACTGGAGGTCGATATTGCAGCATCACTGAAAACCGGCCTCCAGTAACAAAACTGGCCCCCGTCGCTGCAAAACTGGCCCAAACCCTTCCAGCCTCCTGGGGAAACGCCTGATGCCTGCTACGGCCAGTCCGGCTCTGATCGACGACAACACATTGCCTCCTCTGCTCCTCGCATCGGGTCGTCAACATCGATGCTTCCTCCATCCAAGGTACTTTTTCAGCGGGACCTGCGTGAGTCCTGTAGCTGGCCTGCGCTCCATCGTGGTCGGCTTGAACTTCAGATTTGCCCCGGTCAACCAGATGTCCCCGGTTGGTGCTTTATGACTCTTAGCACAATAATTTCATTTAATGTTTAAAAATTAATAACTCCGGTTCTACTTATTGGATTTTTGTTGTTTTGTCTTGTTTTACTCATAAAGCTATTATCTATTTTTCTAATCCTGTTTGGAGTATTTTTGTGGTGTTTTCATTGTGTTACTCTGTGTGTGTGAGTGAGTGTGTGTGTGTGTATGTGTTGCACAAATAATTTACACATTGCCTCTTTAGATAATCCTGACTGCTCTATACCAAGCTACTAGAGCAATGCTTTCCAAACTGTGTGTCGCGACACAGTACTGTGTCGCCTCCCATGTGTGGGTGTGTCGCGCAACGATGACGTCTGCGGGCAGATTAGGGCGAATACTCTCTTGGAGCGGACGTTTCCATTCAGTGACGCAGTACGCGGAGGAGGAAGGAGAAGCGTTAGGCGAGCGTGAGCTGAGCGCGCGGTCTTGTTCCCTTTGCGACGCAGTGACCACGGAGCTGCCTCTGCTCCCCATCCCAGGCAAAGGTAAGGTACATTTTCGAAATTTTACACCTCTGGGACGCAGTTTGCAAAGCTTGGAAGCATACAAGGTTTCGCTGGGCCCTGACAGGGCCTCGAAACTATGATAGAGTTTACTTTACACACTGCTCTCTGCAGCGGAAGCATCGACCCAGTGAATTCTCTTTTCCTAAGAGCCAGCACGTATTAGATGCATTTTGTCGCCTTAACAAGGAGTAAATGGTCCCGATTCCATGCTAATGAGATTGGATCCTCATCCTGTGCGACGCTAGTCACTGAGGGAGCTGTTGTGATAACAGCCACAAAGCTGGCAATGCCCTCACTTTATCGGCCTCTGCCCTGGCATTGTACTATGGCACTGGATGCAAATACTAACGGCAGAATCGGCTCCCGGGCTTGTATAGTCTGCCCTGTGTAGTGCCCAGCTCCGCCTATCTTGGCATTTCAAGGCGCACAAACAGGTAACGTTCCTTTGCTCTCACAGACACAATTCACTATTTCTCGTGTCACTTTAGCAAGGCACACATCTCCTTCTAAAATAGTGACTGTAGACTTTTCACATTACACACTGAACTTGTGCCCGTCACTGTGTTACATTTGCATTAAAAGGCTGGGCACTGACAAAAGTCAATAGGTCCCTCTGTGTTTTCATCATAATAAGGTGCATTATGAGCATCATATAGTCATACGCCTAGGACAGCCATATACCCGTACATTTCCTATAAATACAGCACCACGTGTATCATTACCCAAAAGCAGCTAAACACAAACTCCAACAAAGGAAGATGTACATAGTGCAACCACACACATACAAACTGTAAACACTGCATTATTTGTGTAACGGTAAACAGTGCACTAATTGAATTATATGTTTAATTCAGCTTGACACACACATTCTGTAAAAAATTTACATTGGTCTAATGTACATGGTGCAGCAAGACACACAAACGGTTACCTGTATCATGTGTCTAGTGAAGCAAGACACATACCTGCTGTAATAACTGCAATATTTGTGTCAGACCAAGATCTTAAACAGGGCACTATTTGTATAATGTGTTATATAAAGTGGTACACAGTCTATAAAAAAGGCAATGTGAGTTTAGGGCAGTGAGGCACACAGACATCCTGTGTAAATAATAGTGAACTGGTATCACATATGTAGTCAAGCCTGACAAATAGGCTTTAAACACTGCACTAGGTATATCATTATGTAATGCAGGCATGTACACTCTTAGCACTGCACTATATGTGTCACGCCCAGTGGGGGTCCCTAGATGTGGATTTTTTGGGAGGGAGACATAAATAGGGCCCCAGATAAAACTAGTGGGGCCTCATGCCTTTTTCTTTGTGTGCGAGCTGTTGAGTGTGTTTGTCTGCCTGTGAGGGTTTCTGCGTTTGTTTTGCATGTTTTTTCACAGCTGTGTGCGAGTTTAAAGCCAGTTGTATTTGAAACATCTAGCAGGGCAGACGTGGTTTCAGTTACTTGAGGGTGTACTGTCAAAAGTGCAGATACCTACTATGTTTTTGTGTCCCTGAATCACCAAATTAGTATCAGAACTGAGTGGTAAAAGGTTTGTGTTCCAAAACACTTGCAGGGTTCTTGTTCTGAGATCCCATCTGTTAATAAAAGAAAGGGCGTCATAGCCCCAGGGCTGATATTATGTTGCTTAATGTACTTCTACCTCCCTTATTACAATGCTTGTGTTCCAAGTTCTAAGCCTGTGACGACTCTGCATTATGTTCCTGCATTGTATTTATGTCGTTATCATTTGCTAATTTGAGCTGTGATTGAGAGGTATAGTTACAGAAGAGTGAAAAGATAAAAGTAAAGATTCATAGGATATTATGCTTTTTGAAACAGAGGAGCAGATGCACAGTCATCGCTGGGATTAGTCATCCTTCTTATCTTCAACTAATTGAACATTTTTACGATTTATAGTGCTTCACAGAAACTTATCGATAAATCTTGCATATTTATGCCTAACAAACACTAACAGACCTGGAGCTGACCAGGCTACTCCAAATTCCAGAAGATACTTTTCCATTAATGTATGCTGGATTGAGATGTTTGTGAATATAACTGTAAAACTAGAGTTGTTCAGTTAGCCATCAAGATAGTGTTGCACTCTGGTTGTTTGTACATTCCAAAAGTCACGTTTCAAGCAAGCTGTTTTTTTGTTTTTGCTGTTAAGTACATGCTTTGTTTATATTTCTGACTTTCAAAATTGGTTGAGATTCCAGCTCTGTGTTTACTGCTTACTCTTCCAGTGTAAATTCATTGTCATATAGCTGGGTCTGAACTGAGGTGGCGAAGTGAGCTAAAGAATGATGATGGATTCAACCCAGATCTGTTGCCTTTTGGCGCTGCTGAGGAAAGCGGTCCCACCTGAGTTCAATGCGCAGAGACCGGCTGATAAGTTGCATGATTGTTTTACCACTCACAATTCCCCCTTCCTGAATGGATTTTTGTATAACTCATATTCAGCTAGGCAGCAGGCGGACTTTGTGCATGGTTGAAAGAGTTGGCAGTGCGTGCACCCGCCCATTTTGTGCCGTAAATCACTGGGGCATGTGTCAATGTGTGCATGATTATATTGTTGTTTCAGGCACAAACCTAACCTTGCTTACACCCAGTTTTGCCAGTCACTGTCTTTGTTAGAACAGATTCACAATTGCTTTATTAACCTTCCTGCTTTCTCAAATTTGCTTGAAAATGCACCATTTGCCGACTATTTTTTCAAACTTTTCGCGGGGGAGAACCCCCCCGAACCCCCCTTAGGTGGTTCGGGCTCGCTCGCTGCGCTCGCTCGCATTACCGTGTCGCAAAATGAAGATTGTCTAAAAGGTGTGTCACCAACATGAAAAGTGGGGAAAGCTGTGTACTAGAGTGTAAGCACAGGTTATCTTTTAGTGTGTATCTATCTTACCCTAACTAGAGTGGTGGTCCCTACTTGGACAAGGTGTATTACTCTGTCAACGAGAGACTACATTTATAGCAGTAGTCTAATGTCACCCCATAATCTTCAGAGCCAGGGCAGGGGAAGGAAGGAAATTCCAGAACCAGATGTGGAGGAAATCTAGAAGTTTCTCCCACTTCAATGCTAGCACCTGGTATAAATATTGGACCCTCGGACCAACTCTTCAGCTCACTTCTGGACCTGTGGCAGACTCAGAAGAAGGACTATTCCACTGCCCTGCTGCTTGAAGGACTGCCCTGTTTCCCTGCTGCAAGTCGGACTGCACTGCTCCCTGAGGAAGCAAGACTGGACCTGTTCCTTGAGTCCAGAAGGACTAGCTGGCTGGCCTCCTGAAGGGCTAGTTGGCTGGCCTCCTGTTCTGAGATACAGGGCCCAACTGTGGGTTCCCTCAGAAATGATGCCGCATGATGCAACTTGATGCAACGCAACCAAAGACCTCCCACTGTAGCACCTCGCGGCTCCTGATCGGCAGTCTTATCAGAACTGAAATATTCGAGGAACAAAGGGCAATCCAGTAACCCTGGGACCTGGGTAGAATAGTAATATAGGAAACAATGGTCCCTGAAGGGGGAAGTATGACCTCAACTTCCACGGAAACCGTGGTTTTACTGGAAAAAATATATTTGATTTTATTACTCAACATTTGGAATCTTATGAAGACGAATTCTTTTAACTCTGTTAACATATACATTCAAAATTAGAGAGGTGTTCCCAAATGATGCAACGGTGCAGTGAAAGTGAAGTAAGTGAGCAAGAAGTGCACTAGTGCTATACAATTTATACATGAATACTGACTGTGGAGGATGCACAGTTAATTGATCTAAACTCTAACATAGAGTTGCAGGCTCCTGAATTTCATAAACAGTACTGTACACTACTATAGTGTCAATGCTTCAACCTCCTTGACATTATTTGTACCGGGTCATCATCTTTGCAGAATCTTGCAGCTCCTAATCAGCAACCCCATTGGAACTGACGCAACTCGACACAGTGCGACGCAGGACTTTGCATTTTAGTCCAAGTACAACAAGGTACAATGCCAGCAGGTCAAATTCAGTCCTGTACCCCACCCATGCTCCATCGCAGTTAGCTTGAACTAGTGACTTTGTCCTGGTCCAGCATGACCAGATAACCCCATTTGCCACTTTGCACGTTTTGGTGCACTTTTACCTAAGACTTTGAAATTGCATACCTCCAGTTCTACTGATCAGGTTTTTGTCATTCTGGTATCATTATATTCATTGAAATGTACTCTATTCTTATAGATTGGTGTGGGATTTTTCTTGTGTTGTGTTTTCTCTTTGTTACTGATTGAGTGCTGCATAAATTATTTACACAGTGGGCCCGATTCACAGAACTAACTTACGACAAAATCCTAAACTTACTACCATTTTGGTATTCACAGAATGAACTTATCATTTTGGTATTCACAGAATGAAGTACTCATTTTGGTATTCACAGAAGACACTTACACATTTTGTGTAACTTACACATTTTGTGTAACTTACTCATTTTGTGTAACTTACACATTTTGTGTAACTTACACATTTTGGTATTCACAGAAGGCACTTACTCATTGATGAGTAAGTGCTTTCTGTGAATACCAAAATGAGTAAGTTCATTCTGTGAATACCAAAATGGTAGTAAGTTCATTCTGTGAATACCAAAATGGTAGTAAGTTCATTCTGTGAATACCAAAATGGTAGTAAGTTCATTCTGTGAATACCAAAATGAGTAAATTCATTCTGTGAATACCAAAATGGTAGTAAGTTCATTCTGTGAATACCAAAATGAGTAAGTTCATTCTGTGAATACCAAAATGGTAGTAAGTTTAGGATTTTGTCGTAAGTTAGTTCTGTGAATCGGGCCCATTGTCTCTAAGTTAATCCTGACTGCTTTAGTGCCAAGCTATCACAGGATTAGGCACAAGTTAATTTAGTGACTTTTTATAGTTCACCCTGACAAGGATTGTGGTTGTTCCTTGACTAGGGTTTCATCCTTCTCAACCAATAACCCCATTTCTCACAGGTTGCAATTACTAGCGTACATATGCATCATATTTCTGTTTGTGGAATTCCACAAGTTGTACATCCTGAACACATGAATGGTATTCGTGTAAGTACTTCCTGAACATGATGACCCTCATTCTGGGAGTCGAAGGGAACATGATGTTGGATATAAATCCCAAATTGTACACAATTTCTGTACTCCCAGAATTTATCTGGAGAGCACAGGTCAGAACGAGTGACAATACATGGAATTTGAGTACAGTAAAACCGATGAAATGTTATCTCTCCTTCAGAGTTGAAGAACTCATAACAGGTGGTAAAACTGCCTGATGAAAAAACAGCAAGATAAGGTACTGGGTTTAAAACAAGTTGTTTTTAGTAGTAATGGTAGTAGTATTAGTAGTAGTAGCAGCAGTAGTTGAAGTAGGAGTCACCTGTACTATCTCATCTGTGCCTTTGCACCTTCCTACCTCTGCTTATCAACTATTTATTCTCCTTCTTTGCCTTTACTGTCTCATTTGTGTATTGTAAACTATGCCTTCCCATCTGCCCCTTCACACCTGTGCCTCCGCTCCTGCAGCTTTTTTAATGTGACTTTGCATCTCAGTCTGGGCCTTCTAATCTGTCCTTCTCACTCTTGCTTTCTATACAAACCCTTGCCATACAAGCTTGCCACACCACACATACCATCCCATAACATAGCATAATATAAACTATTATAGCATAAATAGAATATGACCTCTCAACATAACAATGCAAGATACTGTAATATATTAAAAGATACGTACATTCCACACCATATGATACCGTACCCCAACATAACATAACATAAAATAACATAACTCCATTCTTCCTTTTTCGTAATGCCTCTCCTACATTTAAACACAAACTTGTCTTCACCCTTCTCAAGATAACATCAGCCATTCCTCTAAACACATAATTTCCTTTCGTTCACAACTCAATATGGCAAAAATGGCACACACTATTATTCAATTTCAGGGCGCCCTACCAGAGCAGTCTTTATTTGCACTCCCCTGTGCCTTGAAAAGCACATCCTTCCTCATCTTGGACTTTGGCCAAGTGCTGTTGGTCATATCGCTTGAACTGCCTCATATAGTGGAGAAGTGTGGCTCAATGGTTAGAGCGGCAGACCCTGATGCAGAGATCTGGCCCGGGACCAGGGTTCAATTCCCGCCTCGGCGGGTCTTGGGCTCAATTTCCTCGGACCTGATAATTCTCGCCTCGGTGCCTATTCTAATCATGGGTCCCACTCTGCAACTCTGGGCAATAGCTTGCTTAATCTCCACAACGGCCCCAACAGCGCTGGGAATGCCTGGCTTCACCCTGGGGGTGCCCAGGAGTGGACATTTCACAGGGAAAAGCCAGGAAGGGTTCCACAGCGGTATGCGTACAGCGCCTGGACACCCCTTTGGGGGTATGGGTGCGCTTTACAAGTACAAATTTCATTCATTTCATATAACAGGTCGCAGATACTATGCACTAATGATTTGTAGAATACTGGCCATTGGAGGAAATCCTGGATATAAAGTAAGGTGCCACTGTCAAGGATCCCTTCAAGAGCTGAATACTCTCCCAGATTTTTCTATAATGGGAGGATGGTTTAATCTGCAAAGTTTCTACATGAATGGAAGGTGATGTGGCTTAGCGGCTTGAGCCGCTGTCTTTCAAATCCCGGCCTATGTGCTAGACTTAGCATTGTGTGATTCTGGGCAAATCACTAAATCTTCCTGTGCCTAAATGTGTGCAAAATATATTTGTGTAATCCCCGCTTGATGTACAATCTACAATGATCTCTCAACCCCCATCTAATGTGCAGTGTTATGTTGCTTGGCAGTTAGGTTTGCGCTACATAAATACCAATATGTGCTGATATATATACAATGCAGTTATTTTAATTATGCACAGTGTTTTTTTGCTTTATTGTATGTTGATGCACTGTTTTATGGAGCTGTTATTTTCCAAACTACACATCCTCCATTCCTGATTTACTGCAGTGGGACATATTTCCAAGGCCTTGACTTTGAATCTCCCACCATCTACTTATCGCCTATAGAGGTCGTTACTCTTCTCCTTACTGTTGCAGACTCCTCTTAACCTCTTTCCATAAACCATCCCAACTGAACTTCCTGACAAACTGCAGTGGGTTTAAGAGTACCTTCCTGTGGCATCTTCCCTACCGTTAGGACTGTGTTGAACAAAACCTCTGTTCCTTCACTTCCCTTTCACATCCAAATTCTACCCTCTTTCTCCTTGTCCAACCTTCTTATGAGATTCGTCTTATTGCATTATCCTACTACTAGTGATATTCGTCAATCACACCAGGTAACTCCTAGATGGACCATATAGAGTATTTTACCTTGACTGCCTGAAATCAGCACATGCAGTTGACTGCTCCCCTGATGCTCCTGGTTGAACCCTGTAGAACATTTACCCTAGCTGCCTATTATCAGTGTATGCTGTTGACTGCTCCTCCATGGCTCTTGGGTGGACTCTACAGAGGATTTACCCTGGCTGCCTGTAATGATTCATTCTGTTAACTAACCTTTAACTCTTGGTAGAACCCTAGGAAGCAAAGACTAAAATATGCCGGCCATTGCTATTTCTGGATCACAAAAGGCTCAATGTTACTGTATGAGCTAGATATTGCACTATAAGATTGTTGATTTGTGACTGATCACATTTGTTAGACTCCTTTGTCTGTATCCTTTTGTTTTTGGACCTACTCGCTCAATTGAACCTTTGAGCCCTGGCTGCTGCCGAAGAGTGTTTGTGTGTCTCATCTGTTGTTCATAGCTAGTCTCTGAAGATCATTTACTATTGCTATCTTTCTACTGTGCACGCCAGTGGGTTAATGCTCATCAATCTCAGTGGACTCTATAGATCATTTATGATAGCTGCCTGTATTCAGTGTATGCCCGTGTGTCACTCTTCTTTTCATTTTAGATGGACAGTTTAGAGCATTTACCATGGCTGCCTTTAACCTGTTTACTCCCCTGACTGGGAAGACTTTGTAGACCCCCACTCAAGCAGCCACAACAATAAATCAATGTAAAGTCAATTTAATTTATCCCGCATACGTCTTCCCTCCATTATATGCCTAGGTGGAGTGACTCAAGTCCGAACGAGAGCAATGTGGCCAATCACACATGGTACAAAGCACTTCCTAGCTGTTGATCCAGCGCAATATTAGCCAACAACATTCATACACCATATATTCACTTGGGCCCATACATTCACACTACACTAATACTTACGCTGGGTGTCAGATGTACTCTTTTATCAAAGTCCCTGCTACCAATTACCTTCTGATTGAAGAGTAATAACTTACCAATGGATCCTTTGCTAATTGGGAAGTTTAAAATGAGTGACATTCATTATAGTACATAATCCTGAAATAACCACTGAGTCAGGAAGTTTTAAAATGTTTATCTAAAGTTTTAGCAGAGTAAAATACAGAAAACACAGTACTTGATTGAAATACCCAAGAAAAAGCATAGAAATGATTTTGCTAATCATTGACGGTGTTTAAGGAAGAGGAGAAGATAGAGACAGCAGCGCAACTAAAGGTTGCAGTATAGTTACCTAAATGCGAGAACCAAGCCCCTTGGCCAAGGAGTTGGAAAAGATAGGACCCAGGAAGGATGAAGAGCAAAGACTTCTTCCAGGATCAGGACAGGACCGGTGACCTCTCTACAACGACGCCTGCGCCGTTCCCCTCTCTGATACTCGACTTCTCTCGATTCTCCCGTCTAATGGACTCCGACGCCCCCTCCTCAGGACCTCTTCCGGACGGGAATTCAGTCAGCAACCGATCAGCTGGGCAGTCTGGAGCTCTTCTGTATGTTCTGAGAGTCAGCTCTCGCAGCATGGACGCCTGTTCTTCTTGAAAGTATGCTCTGACTAATTAACTAATGCTATATTCTATTATACCCTTCTACGCCCATGTACCTCCCCTTAATGTTGCTAAAATATGGGACCACTACTTCTGATTGGACAGGGACAGGGGTGGATTCTCGCACCATATCGATTTGGCCTAAATTGTAAAGCTTATTGTCTTTACGTTCCCTCCCCTTCAGATTAATACATTCACTTTATTTCCCACCCGTCTCATGACAAATGTTATACATTTTACAGGGGAAAAGTATCATTTTTGTCCTCCGGAAACATGAAGTACAGCATCTTCGGCCAATGGGTCATGGCCTTGGAAGACGTCCAAGTTGACTTCACTTGGCAGGCACACAGGACACATGCGCAGAACCATCTGTCTCTCGAGTTTCAAGACACCAACCCAGGTCCAAGTTTACGAATTACTAAAAGTGCAAGAAGAAAATATTAAAATCACAAATAAAAAGTTTCACTGTATACCCACTTTCCCTACTTTATTCCCATTTATTTATAATACTATCCTGCATTAGTAGCGTTAAGAAAACGACAATTTAATAATGACATGAGAGCAAGCTTAAGCATGTGAAAACATTAAGCGGCCATTTTAGTGCACACTGCGCAGAAGCAGAAGTTTCCCACCAAGCAAAGAAAGACGTCACACCATGTGATCAGGTTGCGACATGCGCAATGAAGTTCCCGCGCTTTAGCGGACATTTTGGATTATAGACAAGCGTTATTCATTAGTAAAACACATAATCAAGCTTCTGTCCCTCTTGTGTTTGTGAATGCAAAGGTTAGTATTTACAATACAAGTTTAATAAATTAATACTATGAGGAAGATTGCATACAAGCAAGTTTCATTTTTGAAACCTTGCTCCATCAATCCCCTCTCTGATGGCGTTTCTGAGCCATCAAAAATACTACCCTCAATCAGATGCCAACTTCTAGCAATTCGTTTCATTCTCATTTTTACATTTTCTGTTTTTCACATCCCCTTTCAACTTTTTGTATAAATCACTTCTCCATTCTTCAAGTTCTATTTCATCTAGTTTTCTCTTCTTTCCTTTTCCTGTCATTTTATATGTTCCATTCTTTCTACAGCATTTGCACCATATTGTTATTGCCAATATTATTATTGCTATCCCTGCTAGGGGTACTAATATTTGACCTATAAGTCCTTTCCCTATATTAGCAAACCAGGTTCCATTTGACGCAATACTATTTGTCAATCTTTCCCATACACTATCAACTTCCAGTGGTTTAAGTTCTTTCTCAAGTTTAGTTATGTTCTGAATATATGTTCCAATTTCTGCACTCTTATCAGGAATATAAGTGCAACAATGTTTCGTCTTCGATAATTTACAGACTCCTCCCTCTTTTGCCAATAGAATGTCAAGAGCAAGTCGATTTTGCATTACCATAGATCTAATCGCAACCATCTCCGTATTAATCATTAGAAAACCTCCAGCAGTATCCGTTGATAAACGATCAACCACTGTAGACAATTTACATATTTTCCTTGAGTTCAGAATTATTCCCACTGAAGGTATCAATGCACCAAATATATCACCTACAATTTCTGAAAAAGTAGCTCTTTTACTACGTATTAATTCATTATTGTTTTCATTGCTTCCAGTGTTTCTTTTTACGTGGTATATCTTTGGAAAAACTATTCCAAAATAACAACTTCCATACCACCGTGCAGGAAGCCTAAACTAAGCCTTATTCCCGCATACATAATAAATTCCAGGAAAAACTGAATCTGTTCCTCCTTTTAGTCCCCAACCTCCAAGAATTAAAAAATTATGTTCACATTCACTGGTACCGATGAAAACATTGTTAAAATCAGTCTTTAACATATGAAGACAAATTTTCCCTGTCTTTACGAAATCCAGAGCCATTGCAGCTTGAGCTTTACCAGGTGTATAACTCCCTTCCTTCTCCGCCCAAGGTGGCAACTGAGCCTTATGCTCTGAAGCTTTCTTTTGAAAATCATGTCTTCTATCTTCTACTAAATTCAAAAATATATTTTCTTCTTCTAGTAAAGAACATGTTAGATTGTGTCTATGTGCATGTGTTATGTCTATCGATTTCATTGTTAAGAAAAACTCTCCCATAAACTGTGCGTCTTGACTACTAAGCACTGGGTTCATACTCTTGCGAATCGGAACCTCAGAAAATATCACATCTAAGTTTGAATAATAATACTGTAGCCTACCTGTTCTATAAAATAAACTTGTTAATACACTACATGAGATGCCATATGTCAGTGGTAAATGATGGTATGTTAATCCTTCCGCTACTGATTCAGGTAACTTCATACAGACATAACAATTACTAACTTCCATTGTGTCTACATACTGAAACAATAACTTTGTGAAAACATTTAAACTAGTCTCGTTATCAGCTATTTCATGATGAATTTCTGCCTCATCTTCTGCCATTAATTCTACTCTATTGCCCTTCATGTTTGCTGTCCTCCCTTTAGTTTCATTACTTATCTTCTTATCTATTATCATAAGGTAAGGAACTGCTACAATCAGGACTAACCATACTATAAGCACCAATACTAGACTACATATGCAGATTGCACAGCATCTCCTACAACAATTTCGTTTTGGTCTCCCAATAACTCTATCATCAGGCATTTTTCGACAAGGAAGATTGCTCTTCTTATCTCTTCTTCTTTTCTTTGGAGGATTCTTTTGTTTAGTCAGGGTGGTCTTGTTTCTTCTTCGTATGTTAGTTCTGCACTTGTTCCTTCGCCACCACTGTCACTTGACTCTGAGCTTTCAAAATCTTCAAGAATGATATAAGTCCAGTCAGGACCCTTGAATTTGTTATTCACAAGTCTCAGTCTTTTACTTTTTCTTTTTCCTGACTTTTTCTCTTGTTCAGTTTGACTTGTCACTTCAGGTACTTGTTCTGGATCTTCACTTCTGGTTGTTATGTGGTATTTTACTCTTTTAATGACACTTGGCCAATGATCTCCTTTTCTTGTTTTTTTGGTTGGCACTGTTTCTCTGTTTACGTCTTCAAAGATCTCGTTATTTTCACTGCTCAATACTGTTTTGTTTTCTTTGATTACTGCCTCTTTTGTTTGTTCTTTTTCAGGTCTGATTGGTTTCTCTTCAGTAGCTCCACAATGACTTTCAAGATGTTGACTTTGTTCCTTTTTTATTTCTTTATGTTCATTTGTATCAACCCCTTTTTCTTTAGTGAATTCTTCTTGATCTAACTGCTTCTGATCAGGGCTTATTGCAGTGTGAACTTCTGCAGCCTGACCGGATTCTTCTAAACCTGTTTTTCCCTGTGTAAAGTCAATTAAATCTTCACTGTTTTGTGTCCAATTTTCTTTCCCTATCTTATTTTGTTCAGGATCTTTTACTATCTTTTCTTCTTGATCCTGAACTGCTTCTTCTTCACCTATCTGATCTTCTTCAATTTCTTCCAATTTTGTTTGATTTCTCGTTCTGTAATATACTTCAGGAACTTCTACCACTGGTATCCAATCCTGACTTGTGCTCGGTTGTTCTCCGTCAGCTTCTCTCGAACCTCTAGCCTGAGATTCCTCAGCTGGGCAACCTTCAGCTTCTTCAGTGATTGGCGTTGTCTGTGGATTCTCTTCTTCAGGTTCTGGTACTCTCTTTGTGTGGCTTACATGAATCCAATTAGGAAATCTTGCACACTTCACTGCTGTATTGGTGGTCAATATGACTTGACAAGGTCTGCTCCACCTGGGTGATAGACACGTTTCTCTGGTGTGATTCTTCACTACCACCCAATCACCAGGATTCAGATCATGTTCTAGTTCAGGCTGCCTGGAAACTGCGTCTTCTCCAACCTGATGAGAGACAGAACTCACTAGGTCAGCCAATCCTTTGCAATAATCCAGAACCATATCATCAGATATATTTACTAATTTGTTTGTCGGAACATGTGTTTGTCTCATTGCTCTTCCCATCATTATTTCGTGGGGGCTCAATCCTGTGTTTCTGTCAGGTATGCTTCTGAGTCTCATCAAGACAAGTGGCAATGCGTCTGGCCACTCTAATGATGTTGATGCACACATTTTTCCCAATCTTGACTTGATAGTGCCATTTAATTGTTCAACCACTCCAGAAGCCTCTGGGCGATATGCACAGTGCAATTTCTGTTTGATTTGAAATGCTTCACAGATTATCTGGATCACTTCGCTATTAAAGTGTTTTCCTCTATCTGATTCCAAAGATACTGGGAAACCAAACCTAGGTATGAGCTCACGTAACAACAATTTTGCAACTGTAATACTGTCATTTCTCCTAGTAGGGTAAGCCTCCACCCACTTTGAAAACAGACACACTATGACTAGTACATATTTTAGTCCTCTGCATGGTGGTAACTGTATGAAGTCGAACTGGAGTCTTATAAATGGGCCCTCTGCCTTTCCAATCTTTCCAAACCCAATTATCGTTTTCCTGCCTGGATTATGCATTTGGCAGGTTAGACATCTCTGGCAAAGACTCTCTGCAACAGCCCTGAATTTGGGATTGTACCAATTTTGTCTGAACAGCCTAATCATTGCATCTCTCCCTATGTGTGTGTCTCCATGGTGCATTCTAGCCATTTGTGAGAGTAAACAGTCTGGCATGACTGGTCTGCCATCTGCACTGATCCACACTTCATCTTCTCCTCTTTGGGAGCAACCCACTTTGATCCACACATTTTTCTCACTTTCCTCAACCTCATCTTGCAATTTCTTTACCTCATTCCAAGTTTCAGGTGGCATATACAGCATAAGTTGGCAGCTGATTCCCATTCTTTCCACCCTCTTATTGACTGACGTTCTGGTTTTGGCACAATATTGAGCCACCAAGTCTGCATATCTGTTGCCGACTACCACCCAGTCATCTCCTGACTGGTGTGCAGCACATTTCACCACAGCCAATTCTTTTGGTGATTGTATTGCTTCTAGCAATTCCCTTACATATTGTCCATTTTTAATGGGGGATCCTGAAGAAGTCATGAAATCCCTCTGCATCCACAGTTGGCCAAAATCATGCACAACCCCGTAACCATATTGACTATCTGTAAATATGGTCACTCTCTGATTCCTCCCAATTTTGCAAGCTTTTATCAAAGCAATCAATTCAGCTACTTGTGCAGATTTTACTCCTGGTAAATAGGATGCTTATTCCAGTTAATTCACATACCGCATAGGCAGCAGTTAGTTTACCATCTTCATGTCTTTGACATGAACCATCGACAAATAGCTCCCTATCTGGCTTTTTAAGAGGCTGTTCCTCTATGTCGGGGCGTGGTTTTGTACATAATTCTGTAATTTGTACACAATCATGTTCATCTTCTTCGTCATCTTTATTTGTTTCATGATATGGGTCCGGCAATAAAGTTGCTGGATTTATTATTGTACACCTTACCATGGTCACATTTTCAGCACCCATTATTATTCTTTCATATTTAGTCAGCCGACTAGGAGTAAGCTGCTGAGTTCGGGTTCTTGTCAACAGAATCACAACTGCATGTGGAACATATACTTTTACAGGATGTCCCATCACAATTGACTCGCTTTGTTCAATGCTCAAACAAGTTGCTGCCACTGCTTTTAAGCATCCTGGCAACGCGGCTGCTACTGGGTCCAATGTAGCAGAAAAATATGCTATAGGACGTCTGTCTAATCCATGTCTCTGAGTTAGAACAGAAAGTGCACAATTTTCTCTCTCTTGACAGAATAATGCGAATTCTCTTTTATAATCAGGCATGCCTAAGGCAGGTGCTGAACAAAGTGCGTTTCTCAATTTTACAAAAGCTTCTACACTTTCATCCTCCCACTCAACAGGGTCCTTTGCTTTCTTTTTCGTCATGTTAATTAAGGGCTTAGCTAACATTGAAAAATTTGGTATCCATTGTCGACAGTAGCCTACTATTCCTAGGAACATTCGCACTTGTCTTTGGGTTACAGGCATTTGCATTCTCTTTATTAATTCTACTCTTTCAGAGGTTACTCTTCTTTTTCCCTCTCAATTTGATGTCCCAGATATTTAACAGCTGTCCTGCAAAACTGTAACTTTTCAGGTGAGACTTTATGCCCTTCCTCAGCCAAAAGATTTAATAATGCTATGGAATCAACAACAAAGTCTTCTCTGGTGGTCGACGCCACCAATAAGTCGTCGATATATTGGACTAAGACTGAGCTTCCTGGCATCACTAGTTTTTCCAGGCACTTTTTCAGTATCTGGTTGAAGATGGAAGGACTTTCTGTGTACCCCTGAGGAACACGATTCCACACATAGACCTTGTTCTCAAATTTAAATGAGAAAAGATACTGGCTGTCTGGATGCAATGGTATTGAAAAGAATGCTTGACATAAATCAATTACTGTGAACCATCCTGCATTCCAAGGGATCTGGTATAGAATTACTGCAGGATTTGGTACTATGGGACAACATGGTTCCACAATCTTGTTTATTTTTCGCAGGTCCTGAACAATCCTATATTTTCCACTAGGTTTCTTTAGTCCCATGATTGGTGAATTACATGGGCTACTCATTACTTCTTTTAGAATGTTTTGTTTTACCATTCGATTGATTTCTTCAATGACTCCTGCTTTTACTTCTGCACTCATTTTGTATTGTTTAGTATTTGGGAAAATCGCACCTTCTTTTACAGTAATTTGAACTGGATCTATTTTTGCCATAAGTCCTGCTTCTTTTCTGGTGAAATCCCATACTATTTGGTTTACTGTACCTTTTAATTCTTCTGGCAACTCATCTTTTGTTATCAACGAAATCATTTCATCTATTTCTGTACCTTGTTTTGCAACCATAATTTTATATACATGGTCCTCATCTGGTGTCTGAACTGCCACACCATCTGGCGTGCAGAAAATTGCACAGTTCATTTTGCACAATAAATCCCTACCTAATAAATTCACTGGGCTAGAGTCGCACACTACAAATTGGTGCATTTCTCTGAAGTTTCCTATTTTGACTTCCATTGGTTCTGTAAGAGGTGTTCTAATTCTTTGATTAGCTACCCCTACTACTTGGATATCTTCACCAGAGAGAGGAAGGTCTGGGATATCTGCTGATCTCACCGTAGACCTGGTAGCACCAGTGTCCAAAAGGAAAGTAATATCATTACCTTTCACATTTCCTTCAACATATGGACCAGACTGATCTACCTGTAAGGATGCGCCAAGTACGCACTCCTTCTTCCCCTCTCCTAGGCACCGTCATGAGTTGAATTCACAGTAATTGTCCTGCAAAAGAAATTGTGATGTCATATAATCATTCTTACCACTCCCTCCTGGGTATCCAATGTCTGTACCATGCTTTGCTCTGCTTACATTACCCTGAACAGGTGGAGGTGGTAATTGACTCTGGGGATTTACACCCTGCTGTGAGTCATTCTGCGTCTGTGGATTTAAGTTTTGATTTGGGCCATTATTATTCCGAATCTTTTTACATTCCTCCTTCCAATGCCCCAATTTTCCGCATCCATGACAAGGAAATTTCTTTTTAGCTTCTTCTCTACTCATTCGTCCTCTAAATTTTCCACCATTTCCCGTATCACCACTCGTTCCAGGATCTTTTCCTGGATTTTCACTCGGATTTTCCAAATTAATTCCCTGCTTCTCTGCCATTTTCACCTGAGCCCACATCACTTTTTCCTGCAATTTCTTGTGTCTATCCTCAATATCGTCTCCACAATATTTTGCATACTTCAGAATCTCATCTATGGGCTTTCCCTGCCAACACAGCATATGCTGTTTAATCATCTGGCAAATCTCTGGCTTCAGACCGTAAACAAACCGATACACAAACTGACTCATGTTTTTGTCTCCAATGTCCTCAAATCCACTATACTGTTTAAACACCTGCAATAGGCGCTCATAGTAAGAATGTACTGTTTCACTGGCTTCTTGGGTGGTTCGATCTATTTTCACCCAATCTGTTTCTTTCGGTGGTATTTTCCCTTTCAGGTAAGTTATCACCTGCTGATACTTTTTCATTACGTCATTTGACGGGGCACCTGTTTTCGGATCTCTGGGATACTCATCACTTGGCCAATCCACTGTGATCTTACAATCTGTCCATAAATCGGCAGGTACCACTATGTCAAACAGACCATCCAAATCCTTCAACAATACCTTTGACACCTTCACAAACCTTTCAACCTGCTTGTACCATTCAATTGGCTTTTCCCTCAGTTTTGGAAAATCATTCGTAAATGATAAAATATCCTGTTTGCTCCATGGGACATGTACATATCCTCCTCCCGCAACTTCTCGCATTGGATACATTTGATCTGCTTTTCCTGCTTCCTTCATCACATATTCAGATGCTGTTCTACTTGTTCGTGCTTCTTCCTTTTTCTTGGCCCACCTAGTTTTCCATTTATCTAGGTCTCCCCATTTTTGCAAAACTAACATTAATTCTCTTATTTGCAGTCTTCTTCCAGATGCATTCATATTTTCTAAATCTTTGTCTGAAAATTCTGCTCTATAGGGTTTCTGTAGTACTTTTGATCTCCCTATTTCAATTCTCATCTGTAATGCTAGATTGGACAATTTTTCATGAAATAACCTCACATTTCTAGTGATACTCCTGCACAGGAACAATAATTCTTCTTCATCATAGGTATTCAAGCGTTCTACTCCTACATTTCCTGCTATTATTTCTTCTTATTCAACTTTTAATTTATGGATATCCAGTACCTTTGGAGGTGTGCACTGTTTAACTGACCCTTGTACCCATCTTTCTAGATCTTCAGGTGTTACTATGGTAGCACTTTTTGTTCCTGATGAAGTTACTAAACTTACATCTTTTGAACCTCCAGGTACATCTCTTCTTGGAGTATTATTTACAGAACCTTCGAATAGGTAAATCCATGAGTGATATTGTGGATTCACAGTCACTAAATTGATCCTCAATTATAACTGGAGCTTCAGGTTTGGGGTTACTCACAGGAGTATTCATAGGAGTCGGTACAGGTATCAATGGAGGGCAGTTTCCTTGAGTACCATATAATGGAACTACTGGACCAATTGTTACAGGAATAGTCAATGAATCAGGATGTACTTTTATCTGAGTTATTTTCTGTATTAATTCTGCTCTGGTCTTTTCTAGGGCTTCTTTTTCTTTATCATGTAGTATTCTATTCGGGGTGAATTCATGCATTACCTGTGGCACTAATGGAGTTTTTGGTGGTGCACTTGGGGTTCATCCACTTGTCCCTTCCTGATATGGTGGGGGATTTCTTAACATTTCCTCCATAAATTCGTCTTCAGACTTCTCATTTCTCTTTAAATGTTTTGTCTTTTCTGTACATTTGCCTCCTGATTTCTCTCCTTCTGTGAATAATGGATACAGTCCCTCTGTAATCATTGCCCTTCTCCATTGTTTCATCTGACCCTCTCTTGACTCACGTAAATATCTGGAGTAAAATCCTGGGTAACTCCTATTACTTCTAGATCTATCCCGCTCAAATGCCTCGGTTTCCCATTCCTCTAGAGCTTCGTACTGAGTTAATCTAGGTCTGGGTTCTAAATCATTCATCCTCAATCTCAAGTTTTGACGAATTCTTCCATTGAAGGTACCATTCTCGGGAAATGCTAATACTCCATCATTTTTGGTGTATTCTATCCAATTCTCCATCCATACACAAGTATGATAACCTCTCTCCATCATCATAAATGATGCTGGCGTTTTAGCTGTGGAATAATAATTCCTTCTCTAGTTTTGATTGGTTTGTCCTTTTTAAAATAATTCTTAATCTTTTGTAAGAATGACATTTTTCTCCTTTCTCCGTACATTCTATCTAATCTTCTGTGTACAAAATTATATTCTGCAAAACCTAGGAATCTCCTATCCGGACGAGTTCCTGTTAAAGTCGGATCGTGTTTTAACATGCAATCCTTATCCACTAAGAATTTTGCTTCTATAATTTCGACCAATCAAATGTCTGCTATCTTTTATTTCCGAGCCAATCCTTGCGCGGCTTTTTGGTGACGTTTCTCTGTCAACCCCTCCTTTACAATCTGCTCTTTTCTGTCCTTGCTGGTTTAACCAATCCCAGCGCGGCACCTGTGACGTCAGTACTACTCCTGACTACTGACCCCTCCTTTACAAGGGTTTTTCCACACACGCTGTTTCAACCTACCACAGCGCGGCGTTTTGTGACGTCAGCTCCCTCTCCGGCAACTGACCCTCCCTTTACAAAACTTTACGCAAACTTATTTTCTCTATAAATCTTAATTATATTTCAGTAACAACATAAAACATTCGCTATCGTGCCAGTTTCCACTAATTTCGAAAAAGATAGTTTCTTCCACACTTTAGTAAAACCTTTCCGTTTACTAATACATACACTACGAGTAAAACACTTCCGTCTACTCTTCACACAAGCTCCAAAAGTACCTGTTACTTCTCCAATGTTACCCTTACTAGGTGATATAACATCAAATTTTTATCAGCGTACCCTTTTGCTTTTACTCACACGCATAGAGTCCCTAACGAGTACTTGAAGTCCTGCTTAACTTCTCAGTACTAATTCTGCCTGACAGATAACCTCACTGCAGTATGGCTTCCACTTGCCACCCACTATTCTTTTTCCTACCCCGGGGTATTCTGGACAACATATAACAAAAACTCAAAAATAAGCGGATGTTAGTTCATAAAAAATACAAATAAAATTCTCATTACCCAATTAACAAAGAGTAACAAAAACCGTCCTCTGCTTACCAGAAAACTGATCCAGCGCAATATTAGCCAACAACATTCATACACCATATATTCACTTGGGCCCATACATTCACACTACACTAATACTTACGCTGGGTGTCAGATGTACTCTTTTATCAAAGTCCCTGCTACCAATTACCTTCTGATTGAAGAGTAATAACTTACCAATGGATCCTTTGCTAATTGGGAAGTTTAAAATGAGTGACATTAATTATAGTACGTAATCCTGAAATAACCACTGAGTCAGGAAGTTTTAAAATGTTTATCTAAAGTTTTAGCAGAGTAAAATACAGAAAACACGGTACTTGATTGAAATACCCAAGAAAAAGCATAGAAATGATTTTGCTAATCATTGACGGTGTTTAAGGAAGAGGAGAAGATAGAGACAGCAGCGCAACTAAAGGTTGCAGTATAGTTACCTAAATGCGAGAACCAAGCCCCTTGGCCAAGGAGTTGGAAAAGATAGGACCCAGGAAGGATGAAGAGCAAAGACTTCTTCCAGGATCAGGACAGGACCGGTGACCTCTCTACAATGACGCCTGCGCCGTTCCCCTCGCTGATACTCGACTTCTCTCGATTCTCCTGTCTAATGGACTCCGCCGCCCCCTCCTCAGGACCTCTTCCGGACGGGAATTCAGTCAGCAACCGATCAGCTGGGCAGTCTGGAGCTCTTCTGTATGTTCTGAGAGTCAGCTCTCGCAGCATGGACGCCTGTTCTTCGTGAAAGTATGCTCTGACTAATTAACTAATGCTATATTCTATTATACCCTTCTACGCCCATGTACCTCCCCTTAATGTTGCTAAAATATGGGACCAATACTTCTGATTGGACAGGGGGTGGATTCTCGCACCATATCGATTTGGCCTAAATTGTAAAGCCTATTGTCTTTACGTTCCCTCCCCTTCAGATTAATACATTCACTTTATTTCCCACCCGTCTCATAACAAACGTTATACATTTTACAGGGGAAAAGTATCATTTTTGTCCTCCGGAAACATGAAGTACAGCATCTTCGGCCAATGGGTCATGGCCTTGGAAGACGTCCAAGTTGACTTCACTTGGCAGGCACACAGGACACATGCGCAGAACCATCTGTCTCTCGAGTTTCAAGACACCAACCCAGGCCCAAGTTTACGAATTACTAAAAGTGCAAGAAGAAAATATTAAAATCACAAATAAAAAGTTTCACTGTATACCTACTTTCCCTACTCTATTCCCATTTATTTATAATACTATCCTGCATTAGTAGCGTTAAGAAAACGACAATTTAATAATGACATGAGAGCAAGCTTAAGCATGTGAAAACATTAAGCAGCCATTGTGAGAAGTTGGCCTGGCATATGCTGTCCACTAATTATAGTGGGCACCTTGCACCAGTCCAAACAACCCCTTATTGGAGATAGGTTAAAGACAACCTTTATTGAAAGCTATCCTAGTGGTAGCTATGGAGAGCAGCCTTCAGGCTAAGTCTTGAAGGAATGTAAAGCAGCTTGTTTTACCAGTCTATAATCTCTTGCGTGATCAAATGAAAGAGGACCACACCAGGTATATATTCAAAATATATGTATTTATTACTAAACACACCCCTCTAGTCTCTTTATGAGGCTAGAGTTCGAAGTACATACGTTACGAGTTAGTTATCTACAGTAATAGCACAATTACACGTTTGAGCCCCAGGGGCGTACCAAACCATCTACCAATAAAGTGGTATAAGAACCACGACTGAGCTAGACACAAGGCCTAGAGCCTGTAGAAGTGCTTGGACCACAAGGAACCACCCAAGGCAGTGACAAAGGGGACCCACGGGGGACGCGTGCAGTGTATGAACACAACCGCGAACCACCGTTAACTTCTATGGGGAAAGTCGCGATTAGAATTTAAAAGAAAAGGGACACTTAGAGGAGGACTTGGAGCAAACCCTTTGAGAACTAGGCTGTTCTAGTGTCAATATCCACGGGAGCACCGGAGTACTCGAGTTACCTCACCCAGGGAAGCCGGGTGCATAGGTGTCTTTCGGGGTCGGGTTTCGTCGTCGCTTTCAATGGCGATCTGCTGCAAAGGGCTGCTGGCGGCCAAGTCTAAAGTGTGGATCGAAGATCTGAAGAACCTGAAAGCAGAGGGGACAGAGTCTGGGTCACTAGCCAGTGACCAGGAAGGCGATGAGCAGATGCCCACCGATGTCGAGTGCTTCAGGTAGGTTGACGGTTGTCTTGACTCTTCAGCCACGAGGTCCAGGAGGCGTCAACGACAACCAGGAGCTGGATTCGAGCTGTCCCACAACGTCTGTCGATTGCCGAGGTGTCGGCGACCGGATTGGAGCAAACAAGCCTTAGCAACGGCAAGTCTCGGGGAAATCAAAGAAGGATGATGTTGCAGACCAGCAAGGTCTGGGGGACTCACCCAGCGAGGATAAGTCAGGGCACACCTGGAGCAACCAGGGAGCCCAAGCAGAAAAAGATTGGCCTTCGGGAGGGCCTACTAGCTAACGGACTAGCGACCGCGAAGGAGCCTCGAGACGGTGCACGTGGAGCTGGCTCACAGGACACTCGTGGAGTGGAGGCCAGTGATCTTTGGTGCAGTTGGTGCTGGAGGCTGGGGCTACTCGGAGCCCAAAGCACGACTTCGTGGAAGACCCAGAAGAGGATGCACTTGCAAATGCATTTGGTGTCCAGGGGTCACGGTTCCACATTACCCACAACAGCTACGGGCCTCAGCTTTGCTGGGGACTCAGGGCAGCCTCGGGGAAGTCTGGAAATCCACCTCTGGTGATGCAAAGACTTCGGCGTCCGACGGGAGCTTCAGCGATGCAGACTGGACAATTGCTTCTTTGGTGCCTGCCAAGCAGGGGAGTCACTCCTTGACCCCAAGGGAGATTCTTCAGTCCTCTAATCTTAAAGTAGAGCGTCGAAGGTCCAGGATTCTGTATCAGAGTTTCGTCCAGGTAAATCTAAAGTCCTAAGGACTGGGTTCCCCTACTTATACTAAGGTAGGAGGTTGGACATACTCTGTGGCCCCACCTATGGGAGGGCCAGGGCAGAGGGGTGGTTACACCCCTTTCCCTTTGTCCAGTTTCGCGCCAGAGCAGGGGCTGGAAGCCCCTGAGCCGGTTTGAACTGGGGTATGCACAGGGACACCAAATGTGCCCCCAGTGCAGGACTTCAAAGCACCAGAGAGTGCTCCCGCCCAGCCCCAATACACACTATCCTGTCTGGGGAGGTGGTCACACCTCCCTGGGACAGGAAACCTATTGTCCAGGCCTCCCCTGCCGGAGTTTCTGTCAGCAGCAGGAGGCCAGACTCGTGTCTGTGGCAGCGGCATCCATTTGGTGATGCCAGGGCTCTGGAAAGTCAGTACCGGGCATACCGGTGTGTACATGTCTTTCCCTCTAGAAGGGTGGAATGCTGCCCCCGCCGCCAGACCTGGTGGGGGGTAGTATTCCAAGATGTTTGACACCAAACACGACATGTTTCCGTGCAGCCATCCCAAAGTTAGCATTTAACGCGAGGTTATAATGCGCTTAAGAGTATATGGTCAGGCTGCACTACAAACAGCATCAGAGAAGGTTCCCCGAACGCTGCAGAGGGGCCCTGCTCATGTAGGGGCACCCTCTCACATAGGAAACACGCACTCTGCCTTCAGGATTGATAAGGCCTGCCATAGGAGTGACTTATAGGTTTATATGTGTGTATGTATATAGTGATATAGGTAGCCTATATCACAGTAAGGGGTGCATGCACCACCTTACCCAGGCTGCAGTAGCAGACCTGTGGTGTCAGTTTGGATGGCCTTCCAGGGGTGGCACAATACATGCTGCAGCCCCTGGTAGGCCTCTGAGGTACCTATGCCCTGGGTACATAGTATACCATATACTAGGGACTTATAAGGGCACTCCAGATTCCAATCAGAGATGTGCCTAAGGCACATGGAAACCATTTTAGAGAGGAAGCAGCTAGGCTGGGGTTCTGATTAGCAGGGCCCCAGCCAGACTAAGGTCGAAAAACAGTGAAGCATCAGCAAAAAGTGGGGGTACCCATCTGAAGCAGATCCTACTCTCCTACACAACCCCCCCCCAAACGTGGGGACATTAAACTAACCTTGCCCAGTTAAGTCTTCATGTTCTAAGTGGAAGTACCTAGAGGGTCCATCTGCATTGGCATGGTTACTCCCAGGTCTATGTTCCACTGTGAAGTCCATCCCCTGTAGGGAAATGGACCACCTAAGCAGTTTGGGGTTTTCACCCTTCATTTGTTTTAGCCATAAGAGGGGCTTATGGTCTGTTTGAACAAGGAAGTGAGTACCAAACAAGTATGGCCTCAACTTCTTCAGAGCCCAGACCACAGCAAAGGCCTCCCTCTCAATGGCTGACCAACGTTTCTCTCTAGGTGTCAGCCTTCTGCTAATGAACGCTACTGGCTGATCCTGACCTTCATCATTCAATTGTGACAGTACAGCCCCTACCCCCAATTCAGATGCATCAGTTTGAACAATGAACTTCTTGGAGTAATCAGGACTCTGTAGAATGGGAGCAGTGCACATGGCCTGCTTCAGGTCATCAAATGCCTTTTGACAGCTAACTGTCCACTGAACCTTTTTGGGCGTTTTCTTGGAAGTTAAGTCATTCAGGGGTGTCACTATTGATGCATACCCCTTGACAAATCTCCTATAGTACCCAGTCAGGCCTAAGAAGGCTCTCACCTGAGTCTGGGTAGTGGGAGCAGTCCAGTCCATGATGGTCTGGATCTTGCTCTGCAGTGGTTGAACCTGGCCTCCACCCACAAGGTGGCCCAGGTACACAACCTGACTCTGCCCTATCTGGCACTTGGTGGCCTTGATAGTCAGGCCTGCTTTCTGCAGGGCCTGTAAAACATTTCTGAGGTGGACCAGGTGATCCTCCCAGGTGGAGCTAAAGACAGCAATATCATCTAGATATGCTGCACTATAGGCTTCCAGACCTGTAAGGACTGTATTCACCAACCTCTGAAAAGTGGCAGGTGCATTCTTCAGACCAAAGGGCATCACCACAAATTGATAATGCCCACTAGGGGTTGAGAATGCTGTCTTTGGCTTTGCATCATCAGCTAGTCTGATCTGCCAGTAGCCAGCTGTCAGGTCAAATGTGCTTAGATACTTGGCTGAGGCCAAAGTGTCTATTAGCTCATCTGCCCTTGGTATTGGATGGGCATCAGTCCTAGTGACTGCATTGAGACCCCTGTAGTCCACACAAAACCTCATCTCTCTTTTCCCACCATTGGTGTGAGGTTTTGGCACAAGGACCACTGGACTAGCCCAAGGGCTATCTGAGGGTTCAATAACTCCCAAATCCAACATCTTCTGGACTTCTGTCCTGATACAGTCCCTGACATGGTCAGGTTGCCTATAAATCTTATTTTTAATAGGCAGACTGTCCCCAGTGTCCACTTCATGAGTGCACCAGGTAGTCTGACTGGGTGTCAGTGAGAATATGTGTCTGAACTGATTGAGCACCTGTCTGCAATCAGTCTCCTGCTGGGTAGTGAGGCTACCTGCCAAGTACACCATCCACTGACCCATCACCAGGGTTCTGTGAGAGCAGGTCAGGGAGTGGGTCACTCTCTTCCTCCTGTCCCTCATCAGTAGCCATGAGCAAGCCCATGTCTCCCTGTCCACATATGGTTTTAACCTGTTGACATGGAGAACCCTGTGGGGACTCCTGGGTGTTCCTAGGTCTACTAAGTAGGTAACCTCACCCTTCTGTTCAACAATGGTGTGGGGTCCACTCCATTTGTCTTGGAGAGCTGCTGGGGCCACTGGCTCCAACACTCACACCTTCTGTCCTGGCTGATAAACAGTCAGTACAGCCTTTTGGTCATGCCAGGCCTTTTGAAGTTCCTGGCTAGCCTCAAGGTTTTTAGTTGCCTTTTTCATATACTCAGCCATCCGGGAGCGGAGACCAAGTACGTAGTCCACTATGTCTTGCTTTGGGGGCTTGAGAGGTAACTCCCATCCTTCCTTCACCAAGCACAGTGGACCCCTGACAGGGTGACCAAACAAAAGTTCAAAAGGGCTGTAGCCAACCCCTTTTGAGGCACCTCCCTGTACGCAAATAAAAGGCAGGGCAAGAGTATGTCCCATCTTCGCCTAAGCTTTTCTGGGAGCCCTTTAATCATGCCCTTCAAGGTTTTGTTGAATCTCTCAACTAAACCATTGCATTGTGGGTGATAGGGTGTAGTGAACTTGTAAGTCACTCCACACTCCTTCCACATTGCTTTTAAGTACCCAGACATAAAGTTTGTACCCCTGTCTGATACAACCTCCTTAGGGAAGCCCACTCTTGAGAAAATTCCCAGGAGGGCCCTTGCCACCACAGGTGCTGTAGTGGTCCTAAGGGGAATAGCCTCTGGGTACCTGGTGGCATGATCCACTACCACCAGGATAAACCTGTGCCCAGATGGTGTTTGGGGATCCATGGGACCAACAATGTCAATCCCCACCCTTTCAAAGGGAACCCCCACCACAGGTAGTGGTATCAGGGGGCCTTTGTAGTGCCACCTGCCTTGCCACTGGCCTGGCAGGTTACACAGGAGCGACAAAACTCCTTGGTGTCTTCAGACATGTGGGGCCAGTGAAAGTGAGGGACAATTCTGTCCCAAGTCTTGTTCTGGCCCAGGTGACCTGCTAAGGGAATATCATGGGCTAGGGTCAATAGGAAGCCCCTGAACTTCAGAGGTATAACCAACCTCCTGGTAGCACCAGGCTTGGGGTCTCTACACTCTGAGTACAAGAGTCCATCATCCCAATACACAGTATGGGGACCACTAGCTTTCCCAGCAGCCTCAGCAGCAGCTTGCTGTCTGAGGGGTTCAAGAGAGGGGCAGCTCCTGGCTCAGATCTGCCCTGGAAGGTCCCCCTGTCCCCAAGAACTCAACCTGGTCAGGTTCAAGCTCCTCTGGGACAGTTCCTTCCTCAGGACTGAGATCATCCCCCTCAGGGGACTGATCTTCCTTCTGAGCCAAGGGGGAAGGCACTGCCTTTACCCTACTACTCCTCTTCTTGGAAGGCACTTGGTCCATTATTCCAGAATCCAAGGCCTGTTCAGTGCTAGACATTTTGGCTTGTGACCTGGTCACAGCAAACACATCTGCAGGGATCCCCAGCATTTCTGCATGGGTCCTGAGCTCCACTTCTGCCCAAGCTGAAGTTTCTAAGTCATTGCCAAGCAAGCATTCAACGGGTAGGTCTGCACTTACCACAACCTTCTTAAGGCCAGTTACCCCTCCCCAGGAGAAGTTAACAACTGCCAGAGTATGGTCTGTTCTGACGTTGCTAGCATTGGTCATTTGGTACATTTCACCAAGTATGATCTGCCCAGGATTCACAAGGTCTTGTGTCACCATGGTGACACTTGCCCCTGTTTCCCTAAATGCCAAAGCCTCTCTTCCATTGATTAAAGGCTGTTGTCTGTACTTGCCCAGATTACTGGGACTCACAGAGGAGGTCATATCCATGCCTCCATCACAGACTAGGACAGCCTGAGTGAGTTCTCTGACTAGGTCAGAGCTCATCTCTTTACCCAGGGTCAACCCTACTAAACCCTTGGCTTGTGTAGTCCCACCACCAACTGTAGCTGCACTAGGGGGAGCAGGTGCCTTAGGGGCATTGGTGGGGGCTGGAGTCGAGTCTTTGGACTTGGTGCAATCACTGGTCCAGTGGGTCTTTTGCTTACAGACCTTGCACCATGGTTTTCTTTGGCCTTTCCCTTTGGTAGACTGGGAATCCCCACCTGAAGATTTTTGGGGGCCTTGTGAAGACTTTTGATCTTTACCCTTCTCCCCACCCTTATCAGAGGTTTTCGAATCTTGCTTCTTAGGGTCACCACCTTGGTTCTGTACCTTCTGCTTCACCCTGGTTCTGACCCATTTGTCTGCCTTCTTTCCCAATTCTTGGGGAGAGGTCAGATCAGAGTCTACCAGGTGCTGATGCAACAGCTGATTTTGACAGTTATTAAGAATCTGCTCCCTCATTATCAGATTGTACAATCCTGTGAAGTCACATACCTTACTGCCCAATAACCAACCTTCCAGAGCCTTGGCAGAACAATCAACAAAGTCCACCCAATCTTGAGTCTGTGCTTTTTGGGTATCCCTGAACTTTAACCTGTATTGTTCAGGGGTTAGGCCAAACCCATCAATTAGAGCACTCTTCAAGACTTTGTAATTATCAGCAACCTCCTCTCTAACTGTGAGGAGCTTGTCTCTACCTTTGTCTGCAAAGTAGAGCCACAAGATTGCTGCCCACTGCTCCTGAGGGACCCTCTGTACTTTACAGGCCCTCTCTAGAGCAGTTATCCATTTGTGGATATCATCCCCACTCTGGTAGGGAGGGACAAACTTGCTCAGGTTTCTATGGTCATAAGACCTTTCCCTATCTTTGGGGAAACTGCTGCCACCATGGGACTCTAGTCCCAACTTTTGTCTCTCTCTATAGAGATCTAGGGACTCCCTGTCTATAGGCAATTGCTGTTTCCTGAGTTCAAGTTGAGCTTGCTCATATTGAATCAGTCTCTTTCTCCTCTCATGAGAGGATTCCCTCCTATGAGAGGAGACAGAGGTCCCTATTGAGGTGTCAGAGTGGTTAGACTCCTGAAAAGGAGACCTAGACCTTCTGGGCACACTCAGAACTCTTCCTGGGGGGACAAAGGGGAGGTCAGTCTGATCCTCTCCCTCCTCCTCCTCCACAGGAGGAATTGGGTTTTCCAGGACAAGGTCATTTTCACCTTCCTGGCCAGGTTCAGAGGGGGGCCTGGGTTTCTTCACCCCTGGCCCCTTCCTCATCTTCTGCCCCACCCTCTTTGCCTACCCCTTCAGACCCTAGGGGCCTGCTGAGATCATCAGCTAGTAACACCTCCCTGAGGTGTTGGGTGCTGGCACTTTTGCCTGTCTTCAACTTCCTAGTAGTGCATAAGGCTCTCAATTCCAAGAATGGGAGTTTATCATACTTGGAGGGAAGAAGCCCACTGGCTTCTGGCAAGGACTCACTGGGTCCTGGCTTTGAAGACATCACTAGTGAGGTGTGGTGTATGCACTACCTACTCTAGTGTGGCCTACTAAACTCTCTTGAGTTGTAGAAAGGGTGTGCTGTCCCTTAACACACAACTCTAAGTTCAGTAGAACTTACTGTATTACTAAGCTTGATTTATATGTACCTTAGGTACCCTTAGTGGTTTTCAGTTGATCAATTCAATTGAGATTATCTGGTAAAACAATAGCAAGCTGGAATCCCACACGCTGCACACCAATGTGAGAAGTTGGCCTGGCATATGCTGTCCATTAATTATAGTGGGCACCTTGCACCAGTCCAAACAACCCCTTATTGGAGATAGGTTAAAGATAACCTTTATTGAAAGCTATCCTAGTGGTAGCTATGGAGAGCAGCCTTCAGGCTAAGTCTTGAAGGAATGTAAAGCAGCTTGTTTTACCAGTCTATAATCTCTTGAGTGACCAAATGAAAGAGGACCACACCAGGTATACATTCAAAATATATGTATTTATTACTAAACACACCCCTCTAGTCTCTTTATGAGGCTAGAGTTCGAAGTACATACGTTACGAGTTAGTTATCTACAGTAATAGCACAATTACACGTTTGAGCCCCAGGGCGTACCAAACCATATACCAATAAAGTGGTATAAGAACCACGACTGAGCTAGACACAAGGCCTAGAGCCTGTAGAAGTGCTTGGACCACAAGGAACCACCCAAGGCAGTGACACAGGGGACCCACGGGGGACGCGTGCAGTGTATGAACACAACCGCGAACCACCGTTAACTTCTATGGGGAAAGTCGCGATTAGAATTTAAAAGAAAAGGGACACTTAGAGGAGGACTTGGAGCAAACCCTTTGAGAACTAGGCTGTTCTAGTGTCAATACCCACGGGAGCACCGGAGTACTCGAGTTACCTCACCCAGGGAAGCCGGGTGCATAGGTGTCTTTCGGGGTCGGGTTTCGTCGTCGCTTTCAATGGCGATCTGCTGCAAAGTGCTGCTGGCGGCCAAGTCGAAAGTGTTCGGGTGGATCCAAAGGTGGATCGAAGATCTGAAGAACCTGAAAGCAGAGGGGACATAGTCTGGGTCACTAGCCAGTGACCAGGAAGGCGATGAGCAGATGCCCACCGATGTCGAGTGCTTCAGGTAGGTTGATGGTCGTCTTGACTCTTCAGCCACGAGGTCCAGGAGGCGTCGACGACAACCAGGAGCTGGATTCGAGCTGTCCCACAACGTCTGTCGATTGCCGGGGTGTCGGCGACCGGATTGGACCCAACAAGCCTTGGCAACGGCAAGTCTCGGGGAAATCAAAGAAGGACGATGTTGCAGACCAGCAAGGTCTGGGGGACTCACCCAGCAAGGATAAGTCAGGGAACACCTGGAGCAACCAGGGAGCCCAAGCCGAAAAATATTGGCCTTCAGGAGGGCCTACTAGCCAACGGACTAGCGACCGTGAAGGAGCCTCAAGACGGTGCACGTGGAGCTGGCTCACAGGACACTCGTGGAGTGGAGGCCAGTGATCTTCGGTGCAGTTGGTGCTGGAGGATGGGACTACTCGGAGCCCAAAGCATGACTTCGTGGAAGACCCAAAAGAGGATGCACTTGCAAATGCGTTTGGTGTCCAGGGGTCACGGTTCCACGTTACCCACAACAGCTACGGGCCTCAGCTTTGCTGGGGACTCAGGGCAGCCTCGGGGAAGTCTGGAAATCTACCTCTGGTGATGCAAAGACTTCGGCGTCCGACGGGAGCTTCAGCGATGCAAACCGGACAATTGCTTCTTTGGTGCCTGCCAAGCAGGGGAGTCACTCCTTGACCCCAAGGGAGATTCTTCAGTCCTATAATCTTAAAGTAGAGCGTCGAAGGTCCAGGATTCTGTATCAGAGTTTCGTCCAGTTAAATCTAAAGTCCTAAGGACTGGGTTCCCTTACTTATACTAAGGTAGGGGGTTGGACATACTCTGTGGCCCCACCTATGGGAGGGCCAGGGCAGAGGGGTGGTTACACCCCTTTCCCTTTGTCCAGTTTCGCGCCAGAGCAGGGGCTGGAAGCCCCTGAGCCGGTTTGAACTGGGGTATGCACAGGGACACCAAATGTGCCCCCAGTGCAGGACTTCAAAGCACCAGAGAGTGCTCCCGCCCAGCCCCAATACACACTATCCTGTCTGGGGAGGTGGTCACACCTCCCTGGGACAGGAAACCTATTGTCCAGGCCTCCCCTGCCGGAGTTTCGGTCAGCAGCAGGAGGCCAGACTCGTGTCTGTGGCAGCGGCATCCATTTGGTGATGCCAGGGCTCTGGAAAGTCAGTACCGGGCATACCGGTGTGTACATGTCTTTCCCTCTAGAAGGGTGGAATGCTACCCCCGCCACCAGAACTGGCGGGGGGGTAGTATTCCAAGATGTTTGACACCAAACACGACATGTTTCCGTGCAGCCATCCCAAAGTTAGCATTTAACGCGAGGTTATAATGCGCTTAAGAGTATATGGTCAGGCTGCACTAGAAACAGCATCAGAGAAGGTCTCTGAACGCTGCAGAGGGGCCCTGCTCATGCAGGGGCACCCTCTCACATAGGAACCACGCACTCTGCCTTCAGGATTGATAAGGCCTGCCATAGGAGTGACTTATAGGTTTATATGTGTGTATGTATATAGTGATATAGGTAGCCTATATCACAGTAAGGGGTGCATGCACCACCTTACCCAGGCTGCAGTAGCAGACCTGTGGTGTCAGTTTGGATGGCCTTCCAGGGGTGGCACAATACATGCTGCAGCCCCTGGTAGGCCTCTGAGGTACCTATGCCCCTGGGTACATAGTATACCATATACTAGGGACTTATAAGGGCACTCCAGATTCCAATCAGAGATGTGCCTAAGGCACATGGAAACCATTTTAGAGAGGAAGCAGCTAGGCTGGGGTTCTGATTAGCAGGGCCCCAGCCAGACTAAGGTCGAAAAACAGTGAAGCATCAGCAAAAAGTGGGGGTACCCATGTGAAGCAGATCCTACTCTCCTACAGCCATTTTAGTGCACACTGCGCAGAAGCAGAAGTTTCCCACCAAGCAAAGAAAGACGTCACACCATGTGATCAGGTTGCGACATGCGCAATGAAGTTCCCGCGCTTTAGCGGACATTTTGGATTATAGACAAGCGTTATTCATTAGTAAAACACATAAGCAAGCTTCTGTCCCTCTTGTGTTTGTGAATGCAAAGGTTAGTATTTACAATACAAGTTTAATAAATTAATACTATGAGGAAGATTGCGTACAAGCAAGTTTCATTTTTGAAACCTTGCTCCATCACTGTGTAGTGTGCTACCTATTACCCTTCGTATCATTGTTATTGGTATGAGGTGCTATATAATTGCAGTTATAATCAGGGGTGGGCGGAATTTGCGGAGTTGCGTTCCGCAAAATTCCGCCAAACGGCAGGAAATCTCCACGAGCAAGCGGAATTCCGCGTGGTCGCGGAGATTTTGCTGCGCCTGTGTTGTTCATTCTGGGACGATGCTCGTCTGCCCCTGAGAGTGACCCTGCATAGATTACAACTTGTAATCTATGCAGGGTCACTCTCAGGGGCAGACGAGCATCGTCCTAGAATGAATTCTGCCCTGCATATTTATCCACGAAGATGCCACCGTTTTGTGCCCACTACCGTGTACCGCCCAATAGGATACGGGAGTAGGCGGGTAACCTCGTTTTGGCCTATCAGCACAATACGTGAAGAGAAAGGGTGCTGTTAGATTTTTAAATAACTGTTAGATTTGAAAAAGAAAACTATGCATAATATTAATAGTATTCTTAGGGTCTTAGAGTCAATAGGTCTGAAACCGTTTAGTTGCTTACTTTGGTTCAAGAGATTGCGCGGGAAGTGCACCTTCAGCGTCCTCCCAGTCCTGCATCTTGATAACGGACGCTTTCGGGTTCTTAGTTAAAGGCGGGCGGTGAGGTGCAATTAGTGAAAAAGTGGTTACAGATGTTCGCCGTAATCACTGCCTTTAAAGAACACGCTGGATGATTATGAAAAAGGCCTATCTGCGCACATAATGACACTGTTGGCGTTTCGTACTCTTGCTGTTAATTGAAAACAGAACGCAGACTGTCCTGTCTCGAGGTTATATTCTAAAACCTTAAAATACAGCAGTACACAGAGAATAAATACTCTGTATGAACACAGGTGCTTTTTTATGGGAATATTATGCCAGTGTGCAATGTTGGGCGATGTCGAGGAAGTAGCTGGATTTTAAAGTGCTCCTCTGTGCAAGTAATTGACGGTAGATCTGGGCAGAAAGCACTCCTGCTTAGCCTCGACCTTGTTCACGAATGTTTTGTGCTGATTAATGCGTTACAGAATTTGAACTTCAACTCGGGCATCTGCTTTATTTATATCTGGAAGTGCTTCCATGCCCCCGAATTCCGTTCCGCCGCGGATCGCGGAAGTTTCGACATTTCCGCGTTCCGCGCGGAACGCGGAAATGCCGAAATTTCGCAAGTTCCGCGAGCGGAACGGAATTTGCCGCCCACCCTTAGTTATAATACAACACAATTAAATACCTGACCTAATTAGAGAAATTGTATTCATGCTTTTTGAGCGATTTTGACAGGACGCACCTTTAATAGCAATTCATTTGGTATAAATCCACAAAAAAACTCAATTTGCAAGTTTTTTATTCCACCACAATAAGTGAAAAATGAAACAAAGGACGTTTTACTTCTGCTGGATGAAAAATCAGAAAACGTGAAATTGACGATTTTTCTCACCAACACCCATTCTGTGGGGATATTTCTGCCCCAACTGTTTTAGGCAATGTCATTAAATGAGCTAAAGCAAAGTATCATAATTTCTGGTAGCCCTATTAAAGATCAGTTGAACCAGCTAGTCTCAGTTTTTACTATCATTTATACTGCCCCAGTGAAATCAACAAGACATGACTTCAGAAATACTTCATAACCTCAATAAGAAGGACCCTCAAGCATGTAACAGAGGAAAGTTACACTTTGGTGTTTTACAATGGAAAGGATGGACTATCATGCCAGCAAATCAGCCAAAAAACCTGAATTGAAGAATATTGACCTGCAATTAAGAGACATATATTGAATTAGCAACTTTAATGATGAATACACCTTGAACAAGAGATTAGAAGGATGAAAC
This sequence comes from Calotriton arnoldi, assembly GCA_963921515.1. NCBI lineage: Eukaryota > Metazoa > Chordata > Amphibia > Caudata > Salamandridae > Calotriton > Calotriton arnoldi. Next base: position 533,272 of record CAWUFW010010005.1, read on the forward strand.
AACTGTTGCCATTGGTATATGGGATAGAATGGTTTATCTCCTTATGAAATCTGGTAATCTTGGCATGTTTTCCTCCTAACGTTTTGCCTTCAGCCCTCCTGTTTTGCTGACTTCATTTTGCTGGTCCTAGGACCCTACACACTTTACAACTGCTTATCAGAGCTAAAGTGTTTGTGCTCTCTCTTTAAAACATGTTACATTTGCTCAAACCCAATTGGCATATTTAATGTACTTGTAAGTTCATAGTAAAGTGGCACTGCCTGTGCCCAGGGCCTGTAAATTAAATGCTGCCAGTGGGTCTGCAGCCCTGATTGTGCCACCCTCTTAAGTAGCACTTTAAAAATGTCTCAGGACTGCCATTCAATCAATCAATCAATCAATCATTTGTAAAGCTCACTACTCACCCGTGAGGGTCTCAAGGCGCTGGGGGGGAGGGGTGCTGCTACTGCTCAAACAGCCAGGTCTTGAGCAGCCTCCTGAAGGTTAGTAGGTCCTGGGTCTGCCGCAGGTGGATGGGGAGGGTGTTCCAGGTCTTGGCGGCGAGGTGGGAGAAAGATCTGCCGCCGGAGGTTGCTCTTCGGATGCGGGGGATGGTGGCGAGGGCGAGGTCGGTGGAGCGGAGCTGGCGGTTCGGGGTATAGAAGGTGAGTCGTCTGTTGAGGTATGCTGGTCCGGTGTCGTGAAGTGCCTTGTGTGCGTGGGTGAGGAGCTTGAAGGTGATCCTCTTGTTGACGGGGAGCCAGTGCAGGTCTCTCAGGTGGGGTGTGATGTGGCTGTGGCGAGGGATGTCGAGGATGAGGCGTGCAGAGGCGTTCTGTATACGTTGCAGTCATTTCAGGAGTTTGGCCGAGGCTCCTGCGTAGAGGGCGTTTCCGTAGTCTAACCTGCTGCTGTGTGTGTGCACTTCTTTACTGCCATTTTGACCTGATAAAGTAAACCTTTTTCCAGGTCCAAGTCTTCCTTTTCAATGTATATAAGCCACCCCAAGGTAGGCCCTGAAGAGCCCCAAGTGCAGGGTGCAGTGTATTTAAAAAGTTGGACATGTACTTTTAAGTTGTCCATGTCCTGGTAGTGAAAAACTCTTTAATTGATAGAGGCCTACCTCTCCTGTAGAATAACATTGGAAGTACCTTATTAAATTTTATAAGTGTAATTTCCCAATGGGACCAGTTAAACCATTCATGTTTGGTGTCTCTGGAATCGCAATTTAAAATCCAAACTTATAGTGAAATCAGATTTTACACTGCAAATCTGAAAATGCCACTATTAGAAAGTTGGTTGTATCTTGCTTTAGCCATTTGGTGTCTGTAGCCTGTATCTGGGTCACGTGACTGGGTGTAGGTGATAGTTGGCCTTTGTGTATTCCTCCTAGACAGCCACACACAAAATGGAGCTTAGATGTGACTAGATGGGTCATCACTGGCAGGATGGGAGAGAGGAGTTGGGCCCAGCCCCCCTTACACTTGAAGAGGCTGTGTCCAGTCTCCACACAAAGGGCTACATACCCCCTGTAGTTAGTATGGAGCCAGGCCCAGGCAGTAGGGCCAAATGTGCACTTCAATGGCAAGCCTATAGAAGTATCCCCCACTTCAAATGCACAACTGGGTATAAATACTGGACCTCAGACACCAAATCTTCAGTATACTTCAGGACCTGTAGTACTCTGCCAGGAAGAAGGACTGCTGGGCTGCTACAAGGACTGCTGATCTGCTGGACTGCTGCTCTGAAGGAACTGCTGCCCTGCTGACCTCTTGCCAGGGTGGAAAGGACTGGACCAGCCTCTCTTGAACCCAGAACCCAGGGTGACTCCAAGGGCTAGTTGGTTGGCCTCCTGATCTGAAGCCTCAGGGACATAACAGGCGTCCAGCATCCTTGCATGTGTACCTGGACTCTGCTATTTGTGAGTCTACCCTGCCAAGTGGTGCCACACCTGCCCTGAACCCTGCAAGTGGGCTTAAGGTGCTCTGACAGCCTCTGTGAATCTGGCAGAACTGACGCATCTCATCTGCTGTGCAACCACAAGCAGAACTGACATGTCACTGCTGCTACATGGATTAGAACCATTGCAAAGAGCTGCATCGTATAACAGCTCTTTGTAACCACTGCATTGCCCCGACTGCATGATGCATCCTCGCCACAGGCCCTCGCATCCCTTGCTGATGGAAGCCTCAATGACGGACTCCCCATCACAGCCTCGCAGCTCTTTGGAACAGACGCATCACCGCGACTGCATACATCATCCTCGACTTGGAACTTCGCGTCACAAGCTCCATCTACCGGATCCCCGATGATGATGCAGGACCTCGCATCGCAGCCTCACTGCATCTTGTAACCGACACATCGCTTCGGCTGTGTGATGCATCTTCAACACAGATCTGAGCAACAGTCCGCAAACCAGGTTTTAGGGTACTTTGTTCAGCGGATCTAACTGGATCCCTGTAGCAGGCCACACTCCATTGTGGTCGGCCTGAACTTGTGATTTTCTCCCCGTTTGGACCTACCAGATATCCACAGTTCTCGCTTTGTGCTTTTTGGCTCTATTTCTACCCAATTCTTTAAAATTGAATATCTCCAGTTCTACTGATTGAATTTTTGTTGTTTTAGTCTTGTTTTATTTATTAAAGAAAACACAATTTTTTCTAACTTAGTGTGGGATCCTTTTTGTGTGGTGTTTTCACTTTATTACCGTTTGAAGTGTTGCATAAGTACTTTAAAATTGCCTCCAAGTTAATCCTGTCTGCTCTGTGCCAAGCTACCATGGGGTTGAGCACAGGTTAATTTGGGGTTTGCTTGTGCCTTACCCTGACACGGATTGTGGTTTCTTCTTACCAGGGCTCACACCCTAGTCAGTCAGTAACCCAATTTCTCACTCTCCTCTTTCTTGATAAATTTGAACAAACTGGAAAATTGTCTTGAAGTTGCATTAAAAATTAATAGAAATTTGTATTGGTGCCCTTGAAATCATTTCACAGACTAATTTAAGAACCGCAGCAATGGGATTATTGATGCCATCAGAGAAGCACCAGCATTAGGCTCATTCTAGAATTAAACAGATTTTTCACAAAAGCTAGAGTTGTTTTCCATTTTGCCGTTGATGCTCACATCACTTATTTTATGTTTCCATCCAGTCAGCAGACGTTCACATAAATTAAATACATCATCTATCAAAACTGGAAGACAAGAGTGGAAGCACAACAAATGGGCCTGCCAGAAGACATCCCATATGCCTAAACTCCCTTTTTCCATGCCTTTTGCAGTAATTGTGTGGCACCAATAGATGGCGCCCTACAGCTCTTGACCTAGATAACGTGAAAATCCTTAGCGCTTGGTGTATGTGTAACACAAAGTATCAAATACAAATTCAAATTATATTTGCATTTCCACAAGTACAACAATTATTCTGAAATATTTACTAAGCCTCATTACATATTTCACAAGACTCATCAGGATTTTTCAAATACTCATTAATATGATAGCAGAACCAGCCAGATTTTAATGGCTGTGAGAAGCAGGTAACATTTCATGCTTGTTACGAAGACTTAGGACACTTTTCAGAAGTGTTGAGATATTTAATCTGCCCAAGACCTGGCAGCAAGTAACATGGTAATTCGCTATCTCAATTGCTTAAAAATAGATCATCTCATTTCTATAAGGTCATGTTGTTAATGGGTGGTGTTAGGTGTTGTTCTACCTGAAGTGTCCATTTCGCCAGGAGGATAAGGTGACATGAATGTACCTGTGCAGACTGTAGAGTTACACAACACATCTGCACAGCAGCTGAGATGTGATCCCTGACCCTTGTTTTGTTTTCCATCCAGACAGGCAGTCTTCTAATTATGTAACCAGTAAGCGGTCATGAATTTGTAAGCAATGTATAGCCAAAGTAGCATGTAAACGCAAACTGATCACACACTCAGAATAAATTAGGTTCTATTCTGTGTGGTCATTAGTGGAAAATAGCCACATCACTACGCGCAGTCTATTTTGAGTAAGTACTGGTGCCATTTACAGTGCTAGCTTGAGTAGAAACACTTTAGGATCTGACTATTTTACTTTAGAGTGGATAAGAAAATTGTGCTTTCAACCATCAATATTATAGAATGATAGACTAAAATGAGTTTTTTTATGTTGTTTGCTTTAATTAATTTAACCACATTTTCTACCTCTTGCTTTCCCATTCTTTGACTGCTTGTGCTGTTTACGCTGTTGTTTCCTGTGCAGGAGAATGTGCTCGCCCTGTGCTTCATTTGTGTTTTGTCCACTAGATTGAAAGACCACAGATACTGTAGAAGGACTACAAGTTTGCTCCCTCCCTCCCAGCAGGAGGCCTAAAGCGTCTGGTCACACATTTTACCTAGTTAATTCTAGAGTAAGAATGACTTTTAATACATGACATGAAGACTAGACTCACCTATGTCTGATATCTACTTGTCCACATTTGTAAAAAAAAAAATGATGAAGCTGTATGACAGTGGACACACCAAACCCTGGTGACTGGGGTTAAATTGACCTGATTATTCCCATCACTTCCGTTCTGGAGAAAAGGTAATCTACAGCCTGGACAAATGTACAGTTTCTCCCTACGCTGAATGCATTTTCAGTTCTAGCATACTGCTGTAACCATTATCATGCAGTCATTCACTATAAGATGTTAATTGTATGCTATTACATGGATATTCGGTTTATTCTGAAAATGTCCTCAATAGAAATGCTGGCAGTGAGCTCTTTGATGTTAAGATGGCATTATGTAGACAATGTTGCCCCTCTTGTTATGAATGGGGTGACTATCTTACTGTTCCTAAGATTCGATTTGCTAGAAATCCTTTCTTGAAACTTCATTAATAGCTTAATCAAGTGGTGCTAAAAAAACAAGCATCTTTACAGGTTTTTGAAGAAAGATCTTGACAAAGCTATGGTTATTATAATGGATGAATTTTAATGGCAAATAAGAACTAGGCCTGTTTAATCTACGAGAGAGAATCTTCCATGCATTACTCTAGAGCTTCCCACAAGTTCAAACTGTAAATCTCTGTTTTGGATCCACCACTGTGGAAACAAGCTAATCCATCCTTGACCTGCCTTATACCCTGATGGAAGTCAAAAGAACCTTATGTGTTAAAGAAACCAGCCTGAAGAACACAAAGTGCTTTTGAGGCATGTAACTTAAAGTTAATATCCTAAAAAGTTGGAATGGAGTTAGGAAGTGCCCGGTGATCCAGGGACAAAGCCTTAAGAAGTACTTTTTTCTTAACTGGAAGCCACTGGAAACTTAAAAATAGAAACAATGCTGTCATATTGTCACAGAGAGAGCATGAGGTACTCGACTTACTCTCTTGCCCATAGCTGCCAAGGTTTCAGATTGTAATGTGTGACATTTTCATAATTTCAGTGTAATTATGAGTGACATTTCAATGACTATGAGTGACAATTTCTCGCAAGCGAAATCAAGCAATGAAGACCAGGAAAACATATAAATATCAAGAATTGCACCCATTTGAGCAACAAGGCACTCTAAGAAGATGTTATAACTGCTGGTAAGCACCAGAAACTGAAGCACCGAGTGCCCTTCTAAGCTGATTGCTAAACAAAACGAGGACTCGGATCTGCACCACTCTCATTGAGAGTGTGCACCGCGCCACTGCAAACAAAAGAACGTTTCTGTAGAGTTCAGCAAAGTCAGTTATTGTAGCAGGGTCAGATTATCTGTTGAGAAACCGGCGCAGTGTGCCTGCCACTTTCTCACCTGAAGCATAGAAAATAACATAATGCTCTATTACTTACCGGTAATCTTCATTACTCCGGGTCCCGTTGTCCTCGTCCCATTCAATACTATGTGGAGATAACCATCTCCCGACAGAAAAAAAGATCAGAAGAATACTGGGACACTAACCCCGTCCCTCCAACCGGGAGTACATAAGGGGTACTTACCCAGCATTCCGCCTGAACAACCAAGCCCACAACAGGAAGGCCGGCCGGCCGGGAGGGAGGGCGGGGCGTATGAATGGGATGAGGACAACGGGACCCGGAGTAATGAAGATTACCGGTAAGTAATAGAGCATTACCCCCAGGTCCCTTATGTCCTCGTCCCATTCAATACTATGTGGAGAATACCAAAGCAGAAAAGCCGGCCTTCCCAAACAAAACAGAAGCCAACCCAGGAAACCACACCAAGGTAGCAACAGCAGGAAGCAAAAGGCAGAACCGGCGAAACCCTAGGCAGAGCCCCCCACAAGAGGGAGCCCCACCAATCCAGGACGCACCCAACAAAACAACGGGAAAACATCCAGACGACCAGTCCGACCACAGAGGCCAACCAGCCCACAGCAGGAACACCCCACAGCCAACCAGAGAAGGGGAGAGCACTGACACACAAGCCAACCGAGGCAAGAGGAAAACAACAGCGAGGAGGCTACCCAAAGAGAAAGGCCAAGAGCCACCAGGCCAGCAAGCCAGAACCAGGCAACAGGAGCCAAACCCAGGCACAGAGAACCCACGCCAGCCGAACTCAGGCCCCGGAAAGAAAAGAAACACCCAGGGGACAAGGGGGCCAGAGAAACGCGAAGCCCCAACCAAAAACAACCAAAGGCGCCCCCGGAAAAAAAAAAAAAGGTCGAGAAGCCAACCAAGGGCAGGACCAAACCAGAAGAGAAGGGAAGCAAAAGACCCGACCCCAGAGAGACCAGAGGACACACCCCCGGAACCTCACAAAAGAGCCACAGGCCCCAGGAGAAAAAGGGCCAGCACCAGCCAACAGACCACCAGCACCCAGCCCGGAAGGCGAGACAGAGCCCATGGACAGGGAAAGACGGAAAACCAAGGACCGGGGAAGGAAGAACAAACCCCGGAAGCCAACCCACCAGGCCCGAGAGATCAGGAAACAAGGCACCAAGGGAACCAGCACCTCCAGGGAGCCCGAGCAGCAAGAACCGACAAGGGCAACCAACCAGGACAAGAGACCCGGAAAAACAAAGAGGAAAAGGGAACAGGAGGAACCATACGAACCCCAGAACACAGCCCCAGCACAACACCCCAACCGCAAACCGGCGGAAACCCGGAGCAGGAAGCCACAGCCCGAAGAAGGCACACCCCAAACACCAGAGAAGGAGTGCAACCGGACGGTCAAACGACCCAGAGAACCCAAGACCAGAGCAAGGGAACCCTAAGGGAGCCAACAACCAACAACAGACAAGCCCAACCAGAGACAGGCCAGGCAGAGACGACCCCAAACAGCCCAAGCAGAAGGCAGGGGCAAAAACACAGAGGCCAGCAAGACCGAGGGCCAACAACCCCTAGAGGTCCCGAAGGAGCGTGACAGGCCCAAACATCACAGCACGGAACCCCAACCCACTAGGGGAGAGGAAACACAAAAACATCCCGACCAGAGAAACAACAGAAGCCAGGGCGAAACGCACAAGCAAACCAAACCCCACAGCCCGGCACGACCCAAGGAAGGGCACGCGCAGGGGAGGACCCCCAGGGCAGAAAACTGCAACTGAGGACACAGCCGGAAAGCCAAAGCCAAAGCCGAAGCCAAGCAACCCGCCCGACCAGAAGGACCCGAAGGCCAAACCCAAAACCGGGGGAAGGCCAAAGAAGGGAAGGCCCCAGCAGAGCACATGCGAAACGAAACCCAAGATGAGGCAAGCAGGGAACACAGGAGTGGGTGACAGACCCAAACAGGCACAGCCAAAACCAAGAGGCCACAACGCCAGGAACACACCACACCAGCAAGGACCGGAACCCAATAGCAGAGTGACCAGCCACCCCGCAGGCAGAAAAGACACCAGCAAAGAAGTGCCAGGCCACCCAACGATCCTCCAACACAGCCCCAGCAGGCAGGCCAGGACCGCAGCAAGAGCACAACCAGGCAACCCCGAGCAGGTCGTACCAAACAGAAACCAGCAGACCAACCAAGAACAGGAGCCAATAGGGAGGAAGGCCGAAGGCAACAGGCAACCACAAGAAGGTACCGCCGAAGGCCAAGCAGAAGCAACCGCAAGCCTGCAGACCAGGCCGGGAGGCAGACCAATAAAAAAAAAAACGCCCGCGAAGCCAGGCAGCCGGGCGGGGGGGAGGAGAGAAGAAGCGCACGCCACCCCAGCCCAGCAGGAGCAGCACCAGCATCCAAGACCATTCTGTCGACAGACAGAAAAAAAGAACAGGCGGAATGCTGGGTAAGTACCCCTTATGTACTCCCGGTGGGAGGGGCGGGGTTAGTGTCCCAGCATTCTTCTGATCTTTTTTTCTGTCGGGAGATGGTTATCTCCACATAGTATTGAATGGGGCGAGGACATAAGGGACCTGGGGGTAATGACTGCTATAGTGGGGGCGGGGAGAGAAGGAGGCGGATGAGGACTGTTTTAAAGAGTTGATGTCCTCACTTGAAAGCACCCATCATCGTTCGCTGGGGCACTAAATGTAGACTCCTCTACCGAAATTTTGAGCAGGTGTTCCGCTTTAATTTCTCCCGCTCTGACAAACCTAAAATAAAAAGCATCACCTTTCTTGATACTCGGCTGCTAAAAATCTAATGAGCAAAGGGCACCGATTGTTTAACGATGTCAGAGGTTATAAGTGATGTTTAATTTTACACTTACTTCTATTTGAGGCAGGCGACGAGCGGAGACGGTCCGGCGGCAACAGGCGCCTTCCCCCCGGGCTGGTACACAGTCACAGCTACAGGCAGCAGCCCAGCCCCGAGTCGGTTAAGCCCTAGGCCGCGGGTCCACGATTATACCACTATGCACAGAGCACCTAGCGGGCCGAAAGTGGCGAGCAGCAGGGTCAGGACGGCGAGTCAGCAGCCACTAACGCTGGTAGGGCCGGGTGAGCTTCACAGAGGCCGAGGCACGCCTGAGGTGGTCCGAGCGGCGGGGTACTCCTCACCTCAACTGAGCCGGATCTTTTGTAATAATCATCCGATCCTGCTTCAAGTTCTGCCTCTGCCGTGACTGTGGGGCCCGTCAGTGAAAGGCGGTGTTTGCGCGCATGATCGAGGAGGCACCAAAAGAATTATTGCGGCGTGGCGGGCAGCGGCAAACTAATAAAACGTAACTACTGCTAGCCCTGCCTGCGCTCAGAGACAGTTATAGATACACTGTTTGTTGCAATCACGTGACCTCACCATGTCACGTGAATGCCGTACCCCCAGCCGGCACGCAGCAGCTGAATGCTGCAGCAATGAGCCATCAGGTCGGCGCATACTCCTGACCTGCCATTCACCAATAGACTTTGCACACTACTTCAATCGCAAAGTCTGCCAGCAGAGAAGCATGCGATCTGCGCTGCGTGCTCAATGTGTTTGGCCAGGGCGTCGACTTCCTTGCACCAGCGGTGGTGTCAAGGAGGCGCTACAAATGCGTGACCTGGCATTTTAGTGCGGTGATGCGGACCACCGCACAAAAATGCGTTAGTATCACGCCTGATGCATGATACTTGGCAGGGCTGCTTGCCACGTAGCTCACTCTCATACATGGGAATCCCCGAGATCCGTCTAGCTTTTTTGAGCACGAACAAGAGGCCTGTGGCTATGCCTAGAATTCTCAAATATCAGAGGAGCAATGATGGTGGGTTAAGGCCTCAGATTATCAAAGTTTTATTAGTTGGTACACATTCCTGAGTTTGTTTGTATTCTTTTGCCTCACCTGCCTGCTGCTTGTTAATTTTGAGACCCCAGTGTTGGGGTACAACAGGAAAACTCCAATCCAGACCTGGTGGGGCACAACAGCACTTCTCTACCTCTTTCACTCTGTGCCTACTATTATGAAGATCGCTTAGCATGTACTACTATCAGACATAACATGAGAGCCTCATGGTGACATGCTGGAGTTTACGCAGTCACGGATTCTTTGTAGCTAGGCAATAACTGGAGACTTCTGCCTCCTATCACCAAGTTCTAAATTTAGCTCTATGTGTGGATCACAAAGCATTTTTGACTGGCGCTGTTACATGTCCTTGGTGGTAAATAAGGTAGTGTTTTGTTCACCCTAGTGTAATCTGAAAGCTGATTCCTGGAGCTAGTAATGTGTGACAAGAATGTTTATGCAAACTTGTTATGTTGAAATTTGTCGTGGTGATGTGTATTTTTTATGTTGCTATTTTCTATTTTTTACTTTGGAGATCTCAACAAATACTGTTATATTTCCAGCCAAAAGCAGCACATTCCTTCCACGTTTCAGTGACAAACAACCATTAATTGCTGTGTAAAGTGCTAAAATATTGCTGGGCCGGCTCTTCATCTATGTAAGCAATTCCGGTGGTCCCTTATGTGAAACTGCCCTGTGAGTGGTAACCATGCTCATGTTCAATGAACGCTTTTCATTTACATCTGAAAGGCAGTCTGGTAAATTATCTGGATGTGTGAGCTTGTAACACACTTTTCCCTTATGAGTTTCTGCTAAATTCCTAAAACATCGAAATAAATAAGGCCTTTTCAAAAAATTTCAAAGTGATTATGAAAACCTATGTCATACAGAAGCGTACCCAGACACTAGACGCATAATTGTAGCAAAATACATGGAGATAGCATTTTATTTTAACAGAGACTTGTAGGCAATACACAATAATTGATTTTTTCATTTTACAAAAAGCCATCAGATTTGGAAAGAACTGTTCGTTCTACAGTAATTACTGTAAAGAAGACGAAACAAGCAGCCAAACAGTCGTTTTATTGTTCTCTTAGAAGGTAGCTGATTAATTGGTTCTTTGTACCACTAAATTGAAGCACAATGTAACCTGGTTGTTTCCAGCACTCCAGGTCACTGGGGACCACTACCTTTGGACAGGAGTCTAGGACACAAAGGAATCCCACAACTAGTGTGGCCAGTGATCTGTGAAAAGTCATTCGGAAGAGAAAACACTCAGCATCCTTTATTTATTTGCATTGAAATATTTATCTGTGATGTGAGCCATTCATAATAGATTGTCAATCTCTTGTGCCCGCTGATGAATCCAGGCATCTCACATTGCATTCAAAGCTTTTTCCCCTATGTAAGTCCTTAATTGTAAAATTTCCGCGGTCATAAACGTTTCTCGACTCTGACTCTAATTTTCTTTATATATTTTTTATCTCAGGAGAGAAAAGCCTTTAATATTCACTCTTTCGCAAGAAAAATAGGAAGTGGCTTACCTTGATAAATTATTAATTTCTGAATTTTGAAAATAAGATTCAATCAACCTGAAAATATGTGTCGTGCTGCTCTTTGCTGATAATTGAAGCAAATTATTTATGTAGGATAGATTAATATTGTTCCATGTTCTATCTGACACAACACATTAAAATATGGCATTGAAACAAATGCATTTTGATGCAGCATTTTGCATCAGAATGTGGTTTATTATTGTAATTGGATTTTGGGCTCAGGCTTCAGTTTAGAATGAATTAGCATTTACAAATTTCGTTTATTTAACGTCTAAGAAGGCTGAGTGACGTGTCCATTTGTACTTGGTTTCTCCTGGTTAATAGCTGTATTTAAAAAAGACATGAGCTTTTCCTATCACAGTTTTGGCAGAATGATTTCAGCTGACGCAAATCCATTACTCCTCATCTGGGCGATTACTTAAATATTTTTTTTTACTTAAAGCAGAGGACGTAATAAAATGTGTGCATTGTGCAAGTCAAAGTCGCACTTTCAAGGCTGAGGAGCATAATACTATGCATAGTCTCGGATATCGAAAGGGATATGGGATATGAATCACATAAGTAAACCATATTCATAGGTCACAAGATATCAATGTGCTCTATAATTTTGGGTGCAACTAGTACATTTACAAGTATGTAAGGGACTCCAACATGCCTGACCAGCCCTAGGCTTTAAATATATATGAAAGAATTTACGAACCAGAGACCCTAGTAGCAGCAACAGAGAGAGATAGTGTGTGTGTGTGTGCGCGCGTGCGTGCGTGTGTGTGTGTGTGTGTGTGTGTCACAATAAACTAGAACAGTTGAAGGCCCAGTGATCTGTAAATGTCACCAAAACTTTATTGAACTATAGTAAATGTGTTACCCATTATATTTTATTTCAATATTATACGCTCGACTTGATTCATTTTTGTATGAAACTATTCTTTTTTCAAAGAGAAAAAGGTTTTGAAAACAATGAAATACTGGTTTGCTATCTGCAGGGAAAAAAAAGCGAAAATATTTAATGACATTTTTCAGAAAGTCGGTTTAATTAAAACACATTATGTTGTGCTAAGAAGCAAATTCTGCCTTTGAAAGCAGAGATCTGTGAAGCTGCTGACTGTCAGGCAGCGCTTACAACTGGACTCAAATTGGTATTTGAATGTTCAGATGCTGTTTAACAATTATGAAGATGATTCCAAGTAAGCAAAGTGCCATGGTGAGCCTATGCAAATGTAATCAAGTTAGGAAAATATGCATGAGTCTATGCACACTACTATTGTCAATGTGCAAGTGAAACAAATATGGGCCTGAAGTGACCACCACAGAGCAAAGTGTAGAAATGGGTACACATTTTTAATGGATCAATTTAAGCCTCCTATATAAATGATATATACCCGAAAAAGCATTAGCAGGGTTATTGAACATTGACATCACCACAGGATCCCACACTGACATACTAATTAACATGTTGTCAAGTGCTTACAACCACACACATATCTCTATTTATCACAGTTTGGAATCTCCATGTCCATATCCAGTAAGGTTATAATCCACTGGGGTGATCAGTGTAAAATGAGGATTTCAATGTATGGCTGTATGAGACATTTTGGGTGGCTGACTAATACCTCAAGGAATCATCACACACTTTGTCAGGGTGAACCTCTAAAGTCCCTACACAAACCTGATTCCAACCCCTTGATAGCTGTGACGTGTACACAGGCTTAATTTAGGGCAATATGTAAAGTATTTATGCAGTGCAAAAACAGGCATAAAGTCAAAACAAGAAATAAAAATACCAAGCCAAATTAAGAAAACCGAGTAAATTTTTATAAATAAAATGGCACTAAAATAAAAAAAATCCAAAAAGGGAAACCGAAGAAATGAATTTTTAAAGTTTAAAGTGAAAAACAGCACCAAAAACACCAAGCACCAAAGTGGGGCAAATGGTCATGGTAGACCGGGACCTAGGCGTGATTTCATGTCAAATACAATTGAACATGGGTCAGATATGCCAACAGGGTCTGACTAGGTTAGAAGGTTTTCCTTGGGACTTAGTCTCAAAAATGGAAGTCAAATCCTTCAGGAGAACAAGGCAGCAGGATGTGTCTGAGTCGGGCTCCCGACATCACATAGCTGTTGGACGAGGTCCTGGTGAAGGCATTGAGTTAGACAAGAAAAAAGCTTTGAATGACAAAATTTGACTTTCTGGCCCAGAAAAGTCCTCTTGCCAGTCAGATACTTTGCCACCTTCACCAGGTCAAAATTTCTATATTTGGACATAGTCTCTTTTTCCAAATCTGGAATCCTCTAGTGGGGCAAGCTGTAGGTTATATTCACCAAGTGCTCCACAAGGCGAGATATGTTCTTTTCATGGACCCGCTGAATCGGAGTGGCTGCCTTGGCAAAATTCAGAGTGGGAGACACCTGTTTCTTCGGTGCAGCGACAATGCACCTTGGGCGTCTTGGCTTGGCAGGTTGGTCCCTGTCTTGAAGAGGTCTTTAGGTCCCAGGTTATATGGGGTGGTAGGAGAAGTCCATCCAGACTCAGTCAAGGGTTCCAATACCTCAGGGTCAGCACTTGCTTGTCAGGACTCACCCCAGCAGAGGTCAATAGCAGGTTCCAGGTCAAGTTGGTACTGGTCAACTGGGAACTGCAGGAAATGCCCTCTTGTAGCTCTTGCTGGCCCTGTAGCCAAACAGGAGACCAGACAACTGACTCTGGGGACCACATCTTTGTCCTGTGTCTAAGAGGAAGTATGTTCCGTTCTTCAGGGTTCCACTGAGATCACAGACAGCAGGTCCACTTCTCTTATGTACTTTCTCAGGAGGATGCAAGGGGATGCCACATTTATGGTTGTGAGTGGGGATAATTCCTGACCCTCCCTAACCAATGGGGTAAATGTTCCCAGGGGTAGCCCTACCCACTTTTGCAGCAGTTTCTGCCTGCCCAAGTGGAAACAATCCCTCAAAGCTCCTAATTTCTAAAATCCAATATAGTGAAACCCTCCTCCCATTATACCATTGTGCCCACCCAGAGTTGTGGTCAAGGTAATGAGCAGCCCTCTTCTGTGGTCTCTCAAAACCAATTCTGGGAGCAGCTCTCTCCCCATTGGGTTTGGTGCTTGTCTTGCCTTGGAAGACAAAAGAAGGGGCCTGTCCAGGTGTCATCTGACCTCTACTTTTGATGAGGAGTCCCCTTTGAAGTAAATTAAATTTCTGAGAACAGCACAACTGGTCATCCTGCCAGATCAACAAAACACCTCCCTTCATCCATGCCTTTGCGTCTGCTCTAGGAGCAATTTTCACACCTCATTCGGGGCCATTCACCAGCTGGGTGAAAGTTGGAAGGAATGCAAATTACCCTCAGAAGTGTCAGGGAGGGAAAAGGTAACTTTCTAAAAAGTTACTTCTCCTCAATATTTACTAAATATTTGATTTCATCAGTTAGTTGGACTTTTAATAAGTGCAAAAATAGAGCTTTAATTATCTCTCTAGCTTGTCCCCACCCTGAGACTGTAGAATTAACATTTAATATTTCTTCCCGCTGTTCCTCTGTGGGCCATTTTTGGACTTGGCCCTCTCTTCAGGGTCGCCTCCAAACTATTTGCCTTCTCCCCTCCTGTTTTCTGAATTTCCTTTTTGTTGGCATTAGGACTCTGTGCACTTTACCACTCCTAACCACACAATTGAAACATATAACTTACTTATACGTCCCTAGTAAAATAGTACTACATGTACCCAGGGCCTGTAAATTAAATATTACTGGTGGGCCTGCAACACTTATTGTGCCACCCACTTAAGTAGCCCTTTACAAACATGTCTCAGGCCTGCCATTGCAGCCTATGCACAGTTTTAAACTGCCAATCTGACCTGGCAAAATAAACCTTTTACCGGGTCTAAACCTCACTTTTTAATACATGTGTCAACCCTATGGTAGGACATAAACAGCCCATAGGGCAGGGTAAATTGTATTCAAAGGATAGGACATATGGTTTTAAGTTCTACATGTCCTGGTAGTGAAACAATGCCCAATTCATTTTCACTACTGTGAGGCTTACCTTTCCCATAGGATAACATTGGGTTACCTTATTACATTTAATATGTGCTAACTTTTGATTTGGAACAGGTAGAAATGTCATGTTTGGATTTAAATCAATTGTAATTTCAAATCTTTTTTTAATGAAAAGGCAGATTTTTTATTACAATTTTAAAAATGACACTTTCAGAAAGTTGGCATTTGACTGTCCTCAAAATTCTGAGGTCTTCTAGGAGTTTCCAGCTTCCTGGGACATCTAATTGCTCCCCCATCATGGAAGCGTATTAGGCCTAGACAGCCAAAAATAGGACCTGGGTGTAGCTAGGAGAGGGCCATCTTGCCAGAACAGGAAGGGTGGAGCTGTTCCCTGCCCCACTTACATTTCAAAGGGCTGCCTCCAGCACACTCACAAAAGAACTTGACACCAGTATTTGGTCACCCTAAACCTCTTAGAGCCTGGGAAGGGGCTGACAGGGAAATGAAGGACATTTCCAGAATCAGATGTGGGGGGGTGGACTAGAAGTTTCCCTCACTTCAAAGGGTGGCACCGGGCATAGATATTGGATCTCCTCTGTACAATCCCAGACCTCTGGACAATGCAGAAGAAGGGCTGCCTTATTCCCCAGAAGACTGTCCTGCTTCTTGAGGCCTACTTTTTCCTCAGAAGACTGCCCTGCTGCTTGAGGACTCCCCTGCTCTCTGAGAAGGAAGCTTGGGCCTGCTCCCTTCACCCCAGGCTAACCAGAGTGACTCAAAGGGTCACTGCCTGTTCTGAGCTGCAGGGACACAAGAAGCTATAGAGGGCTCCCTGCAACTGCTCAGCCCACCTGCTGCATCTGGCCCTGCCTGGACCTGCAGATGGGCCTGCCTGGGCCTGCAAGTGGACTTGTGTGGGCCCTGCTGGCTTCTGTTGGAGTACATTCCTGATCCCCAAGATGTGCCTCCCCAGTTCCAGAAGTGTTCTGAAGATTTGGGTCTGAGGGTCCATTACTTATACCTGGTGCCCTCTTTGAAATGGGGGAAGCTTCTAAAGTTCTTCGCCTACAGAGGTGTCTTGAATTTCCTTCCTCCCTGCCAGGGCCTCAGCTTCTCTGGTGACATAAAAGACTAGTGTGAAACCCTTTGTGAGTGTGCTGAAGCAGAGTCTTTGTGATATGCAAGTGTGGTAGGTGAAAGCTCCTTCCCCTCATCATGCCAGAGATGGCCCATCCTGACACAACTAGTCCCCCTTTGCCTTACTGTCTGGGAGTTATACACAAAGACCAACTGCCAGCTACACCTAGTCATGCGACCAGGATACAGACTGCAGGCAGCAAATGGTTGGGAAAGAAAATGTCAACTTTCTGAAAATTGCATTTTCAGAATTGTGATTAAAAAGCCAACTTTACCTTTAAGGAGAGTTTTAGTACACAATGATTTAGAAACTAAACTCAGCTTCCCTACTTGCTGCAAATTGAAAACGATCACTTATTAAATGTAATAAGGTAACCCAATGTTATCTACGGGGGGTAGTTCTTGCTGTAGTGAAAAACAAATTTAAAGAGTTTTTCAGTACCAGGAGATGTAGAGGTTAAATGTACATGGCCAACTTTATAAATAAAATGCACCCTGCACTGTAGAATGTTTAGGGCCTACCCTCGGGATGACTTATATGCATTAAAAAGGAAGGTTAAGGCCCGGCAAAAGGTTTATTTTGCCAGGTTGAAATGACAGTTTAAAATTGAATGCACAGGCTGCAATGGCAGGCCTGAACCATGTTTAAAAGGCTACTTAAATGGGTGGCATGATATGTGCTGCATACTCCCTAGTAACATTTAATTTGCAGGCCCTGGGTACATGTAGTACCACTTTACTAGGGTCATCCAAGTAAATTAAATGATCCAGTTGGGTGTAGGCCAATTAAACCATGTTTTAAGGAGTGAGCATAAGTATTTTAGCACCGATTAGCAATGGTAAAGTGCACATAGTCCTAAAGTCAACAAAAACAAATTTCAGCAAACAGGAGGGGAGTAGGCAAAAGGTTTGGGAGAAGACCATCCTAAGTCTAACAGGTATAACAGTGAGCATTTTCTTGTTGCTGAGGGTTTTGTGGCCGGAAAATGTGCAAGATTCCTCTGAGGTTATCGGTGTAGACAGAATGGTAATGTTAGCACAAAAGGGTTCCGCACTCAACAACGTAACATAATAGTCAATACAGTCTTTGTGTGCTTATTGAAAGACTTCCAATTCACGATTGTTTCTTTTTGTTCCAAACTGTTCTTTATTAAACTTTCCGTTAAAATTCAATAGCCATATCCGACGCGTTTCATCCCCAAAGGGAATTCTTCAGGGCTCCACAATGTAATAAATAGCTTCCACTAATAGCATTAGTTCTGTAGTCCGTCTTAGGTCTCCTGTTCAAATATTTTGTACGGTATATATTTCCATTTTCACGGCTCGATAACCGGAATGGTAATGTTCCTTTTTGTTAACTGCCAGCATTAGACAGACTTACCCATGTCAACGGACAACTCCTGAATCCTATTTTCACCAACTGCAACAACATCAGTGTTGACAAGCAACCACCAGTCTCCTGGACAGACCACACCCTCATCAAGTTCAGCATGCTCTACCCAGTCCAATACACACATACCACCACCAAACAAGGCTGCCAAAACTTGAACAGCATCACTGGTAAGCACTAGAACACCGCTTCCATCACCCACCAGCCCAAACACAGCAACAGCATCCCTAAAGCTCTCAGGAATTTCAACAATTGGATCACTTCCTGTGCTGACTCCCTGACCCCCTCAAACACAGCAACACAGCAAGATCTAGCCCCCAGGCCAGTTGGTGCATGGAGAAACCCAGATTGAAGAAAACACTACAGCAAGCAACTGTTTGGGAACAGGTAAAAGGCCATATTTGGTCTTGAAAGAATTGTAATTGGCAACCCTCTTTAAAGGAAAAGTCAGATTTTAAGTCACAATTCGAAAAATGCCACTTTTAGAATGTTGGCTTTTTTTTGCCCTAACCATTTGGTGTCTGCAGCATGTGTCCTTGGTCAAATGATTGTGATTAACATGGTAGTTGGCCTGTCTATTCCCCCCTGACAGTAAGGCAAAGGGGGGGCAGGATGGGCCATTCTGCCAGTATATATGGGGTGGAGTGGTTCCCTGTCCCACTTACATTTCAGAGGAGGTGCCTCAGCACACTCACAAAGAACTTCCCACTAGCCTTTTGTCACCATAAGCGCCTTGGAGCCTGGGCAGAGAGGAAGGAATTTCCAATACCATCTGTGGGGGGGGGGGACACTACAGAAGAATCTTCCACTTCAAAGCTGGCACCAGGTATAAAAACAAGACCCTCAGACTGACTCTTTATTTCACTCCTGGACCTGCGAAGGCCCCTCAGAAGCCCTACCCTGCATTCCAGAGGACTGCCCTGCTGCTAGAGGCCTGATTTGTACTGCAAAGGACTGCCTTTTGCTGGAGGACTGCCTGCTGCTCACAGCCAGTACTACCAGAGTGAGTCCAAGGGCTAATTATCAGGCCTCCTATTCTGAGCTACAAGGACACACAAAGCACAAAACACTTGAACCCTGCACCTGGAGCCTGCAGGAAGTGAATCCTACCCTCCAAGTGGTGCCTATCCACTTCTCTACCCTTGGAAGTGGTGTTAAAAGTGCCCTAAAAGCCTCAAACCAAAACTTGGGATTTTTCAGCTGAAAAGTGCCTTGAGAACTGAGAGGAGACGAGGACCTACCTTCTCACCAATCCGTCCATGGTGCATCACTGATCAGCTTGACTTCATGGTAGCTCCCACTATGTTCTTTTTCACAGCAGCAAATCCTGTTCAGTGGCTCCTTGTAGAAGGGGTATCTGGCCTTGTAGAGCCCTCATTTACAACAACCTGCAGCTTTGTACCGCTGGAGAGTTACAACTTCCAAAAAAGAGGCTAAGTCTGAATGTAGAAATCTTTACTGCAACTTCAAGTGGACCCCCCACGAGGACACCTCCTCCTCGGGCACCGCCAGTTGCCATGCTCCGCTCAACTCTACCTTCTCAGAAGTTTTTCTTCAAAAATTCTTCTAAGTCCGAATGTAAGCAGAGACCCTGAACCATAGCTGGGGCACATCACAGAAATGTGCCCAATACAAACAAAAGTGGAGGTCAGTGGAAGCTGCCCTACATGCCAGCCGGTATGACAGGCAGTAGTAGTATTATTATTTGAAATTGGCTCTTGGAAGCATAATGTTTCAATCTTATCTACACCTTATGTTTTTCTTGCCATAAGTATGCTATTGCAACTGCTTTGAACTTTCCTTTCTGAATGTTCAATAAAATCTTTCTTTGATTAATGTGCTTTGACTTTGCCATCACCGATTGTATTTCATTTACCCAACTGTACTGTATTTTTCTCCACTTTGTCACGCCTACCGGGTTGGGGCTTTGCTATATAAACATTGAATATAAATACATAAATTCAGATGAATCTCCACCAGCGCAGTGTTTTCTAATGTAGAATACCACTTTCTTAAAAAGTATGGAGAATTTCCTTTACTACATAATGCTAAAACCGACCCTTAGTCTCATTTTCAATCTATTAATTAATAGTGTTTAATAATTCTCCTTGCAAGTTATATTCTTCCTGTCTCAATGTATTTCTTTTATTAATGTTAATTCATTACACGTGCGTCTGAGAGCTTACTTTTCAGCATAAAATGTACTGCTGGACGAGGCCTACCTTTACGTTTGACTGTGTCTGTTTTTTAAATATTGAATGGATAACACTAATATGCTTCAATTATGAGAATATAGGACGAAAGCTTTGCATAAATAGTACTTTGAATTATTAACTGAAAGTCAGAAAGTCAGTGATTGATTAGAATTTTAATGTGCTTGATTAACTCATTAACTCGGTGGTCTGAGCACTTTTTCAGAGATGTATAATTGATATGTTTCCATTTGATTTATGTATTTTTCATGTCTTTAATCAACTAGATTACTAGCTGGTATTACGCTTTCTAAAATGCTCAATTATGTATTTTACAAATGCCGGGTAATTTTGTATTTGTTATGAGATATTCAGCTTGTCAAATGCAGAACATTAGAAAAACATTTTTAATGACAGGAAAAATGAGGGAGGGGGTAAGTAACCCGACGTGTTGCAGTAGGAATCTGCCACAGTTAAGGGTTGTTTCATGCTAAATGATTAATTAAAAATATATTTTTTTTGTCAGAAGAATCTGCATTAGGTCACATTAGACCTACAAGCAAAGAGCTTGGGTGTGTATCTGACAAATAGCAGTAGCTTCAAAGTGGCAGAATACAAGGTAAGGTAGCTATGTAAACATAGAGTAGCTATGAATATACAGGTCAGTAGCTATGTATTAGTATTAAGAGAGGGATGCAGAGTGAAATACTGGTATGATGTGACACAGGTACCATCCCATTTTAAATGTTCTTATTTGGCTCCAGAGATATTCTAGAACAAAATAGTCACTCCCTCCCACACCGACAAGGCAGACTGGGTTCATTCTCTGCTTTCCTGCCATTTCCACGGCCACTTGGAGCAGGGAAGAATGTGTGCAATCCTCCTGGGTGTTCCAAAACTAGGGCTCTTGGAAATTATCTACATGGACCTGGATCCAGTCATTTGTTGGTGTGTTTTTGCACAATAAGTGTAGCCAAATGCTCAGTACAGCTCCTCAAACCATATGTAGCTCACTGAAAACATCAGGTGCATAAATCTCCTATGCATGGTTCACAAAATCAACTTCGATAACCTGTTGCATGTTGGCATTTTAGAAAGGCTGCATGACCATATAGAACTTTTGTAAACTACTTGGAAACATTTAAACCTTGTACTGTTGTTTCCTGTGCTTATGTCAGGCATATATGTTGCAGCATTGGACCTAGCTTTTCCAAGCAACTTTCGAGTTGTTGAGAGTGCAACCAGTATCCACCACCAGTTGACAGCAGCAGATCTGTATAAAGCAGTTCCTTTTTCTCCTGCCTTCCATTTCATTCCTTTTTCCAGACTTAACCCCTTCCTACTCCAATATCTGTCACTTTACTACCTCTTTCTCACTTTTCCCTGTTGCCCCCTTGCCCCTATGTTTGATCTCTCATATTCACCTTATCTTCTCATCCCGCCTCTGTTAAACCCCACCACTTCCCAATCTTTCTTGGCTTTGCACCCTCTTCCCTTTCTTTAAACGTAAGTTGCCCCATTACAACACCTTTTTTTACATAACTATCCTCTTGTACTTTCAAGTTTCATATTAGTTGTATGCTTGTGAGTTCTTGAGATTTTAGAAATCTTTCCTTATTTTACTTTCTTTACTTAGTTCCTGTTTTACAGCATCACTAACCATCATATAGTCAGTCTCTCAGGCAGTGCATCTGCTGCATACTGCTTTCCTTAAGATTTTTCTCACCAAACTTGCAAGCCCAGAAACAATGTTTCATTCAGGAAGCATGTGTGAATTAATTCTCTCCCTTTAATTTTTCAACGCAACCTCCTTTTTCCATGCCTTTGCTCAATAATGCCACGCGCAAAAATACACATGTTTTATCTTTCGCTCAGGTGACTAGTGGAGATCCTCACCTTTCCTACTATCCCATCTGGAGGATTCTTCAGGAGATAGATACAAAGTATAAATAGTCTTCATATACATTGAGCTTCATTTTCTGTGGTATCTTTTAGATTTTTCCAATGCAAAAAATTGCCAAACTTTGATCTTCCTCTTTAGCCTTCTGTGACACCTTACCTTACTGCTGGGAGCAGCCCTGTTGGGTTGGGTCTCCCCCTCACTACTCTCTGAATTCCATGCTTGGGTAACACATTCCCTAATCGTTGCTTTACTTGTCCTGTGCAAGTTCCGTGTTGTGGAGTTGTCTGTTCACATGCAAAAAGCACCATACTAACTGTACCTGTTGGGTACATTTTAGACTGTTTTAATTAGTTTATGTGTTGGTTTTTCTCACGGTTGCTTTAGTTTATATTTGACTTACCAGTATACCTACTATGAAGGGGAGCCTACACTAGTAGGCAGGAGTTGCTGGACTTTATGCCATTTTTTCCCCCTGTTTTATGACTGTGTTTCTTCCTGACTAAGCCTTGCCCCCTTTAGATGCTGGGCTTTATATTTAGGGTGTATGTGCATTTACACAGCTGATGCACGCATGAGGCGCGCTGCTGGAAGGCAAGCCCATCTGCGCACGTCTGCGCCCGTCCACGCCCATCCACGCCCGTCCGTGCCCGGACAGTGCCAGGCACTAGAGATGTTGCCAATTTGGAGGCAGATAAAACGGCCCCACTTACTCTGCTGTATTCTCAAGATCAGTCATTAGCGCAACACTCAGAAGGCATTACTGAGGGGTGTTACCCTTTTAATCTAGACAAAGTGACGGGGATCTCTTGCCCGAACTGTGCCTTATCTGTTAGCCTGATGAGTGGTGTTACTATCTCTGGCCCTCCTGTGCAGGTAGGGTCAGAGGCTTCAATTAAGGGACCCAATAACCAAAGAACAATTGCATGTGCTTTAAATAACGCATGTTCTCTTATTAAACATAAATACCAAGTCAGAGATTTAGTTCAATCCTTGGCTTTAGATTGTCTCTTTATTACAGAAACCTGGGCAAAAGAAGACTCAGGCCCTGACGTTGTGGAAGCTCTTCCAATTGGGTATGTGATAACTAGACTAGACTGCCCCTTTCGGTTGGGTGGTGGACTAGCAATAATATGTAGGGACTCTCAAAATTGAACATTGGAACCAGTGGTTATTCTTTCACAGGATGAGTGCAAAGTAGCATCTTTAAGATTGAAAAACCATGCTAAGGCTACTTTCTCTTGACTACTGGTCTATCGCCCGCCCGGCTCGTGAGCTAATTTTTCCTCTTCCTGAATTCAGGTCCTGGAACTATTCTTCACTCAACCCAATTTTACCATTCTTCAGGATTTGATTTTTTTTTTAGAGGATTCTGTCAGCAAAGATTTTACTTCTTTACTTGAGCTTATGGCTAATCTAGGTTTTTCTCAGTTAGTTCAATCTTCTACCCATATTGCTGGTCACACCCTGGATGGGATCTTTACCAAGTTTCATTGCATTTGTGTTAGGGATATACTCCCACTTGGCTAGTCTGATCATCGGGTGGTGACCTTTAGGTATGCGATCCCCTCCCTTTAACTAGCACGGAACTTGCACAGAGTAGGTCTCAACCATGTAGGAATTGGAGCAAGATCTTGCCGGTTGATTTGCAGAATGCCCTTAGTATCACGGCATCGGATACTGATTTCTCCTTCTTCCACCCAGCGGAGGATTTTGCAGGTTGGGTTGAAGCTGCTTTAGACATTGTGACACCTATGAAAGTGAAGACATTTACAAGGAGCAAAGTCCCGGCTCCTTGGCTCTCATATACACTTAAAGAACTGAGGCGGCTATGCTGCAGACAAGAGGGCAAATGGTGTATTATTCTGGATCCTGCAAAGGAAGACAAACACAAAGCATTACTATTAATATATAAGCACATTATTTTTTAAGCCAAACCTACGTTTCATACTAACAAAAAAGTTTCAGCCAAAAACGGTTTAAAGTGGTTAAAGGTATTTCCAACCCACCATGCCAGCTACACTTGAACACTTCAAGAGGTTTTTGTGATGAATTAGCTAACTTCCTTAGCTATAAAATCTTAAATATCTATTCGGAATTCAATCACTCTAATGCACCTGAGGGCCCCATTAGTGTTCAGCATTCTGCTTCATTTTCCCCTTTGCTATCCGCCTTCCCACCAATTGAGATTTTTTATCACATTTTGGAAATAGGTATCTTTCCCAGGTCTTGGAAAGACACCATTATCTTCCCCTTACCCAAGAAACCTAATGCAGATCTTGAGGACTTGAAAGATGTTTGTCCTATTTCTTTGCTGCCCACCCCAGCATAAATTTTAGAGTAATGCATTAACCAGGAGTTGGATAAATTCATTGATACCCATGACCTCCTTGACCCTTCTCAGAATGGATTCAGGAGTGGACATAGCACTGAGAATGTGCTCACTGCAGCAGCAGACTGCATCAGAAGCCAGGTGGATCAGGGAGGGGCTGCCATCCTGGTTATGCTGGACGTATTGGCAGCCTTCAATACGGTTTTGCCCGTACACATGGTTCAACAGTTACAACATCTTGGTGTGGACTCTAAGGCACTTGACCTCATTAACTCTTTTCTCACCGAAAGGATTCAAATTGTTAGCTGTGGACAGTTTAAAGCTAAGGCCGTCAACCTATCATGTGGGGTGTTGCAGGGTTCCTCGCTTAGTCCCACACTTTTTAATCTTTATGTCTCCCCCTTGCATGTACCTCTGATGGTGCATACATTTAAACATTGCATGGCCAAGATTAGTATCTGGATGAAAGACAACTTTTTAAAATTAGATGCAGATAAAACTAT
The DNA here is from genome assembly GCA_963921515.1 of Calotriton arnoldi. Classification (NCBI taxonomy): domain Eukaryota; kingdom Metazoa; phylum Chordata; class Amphibia; order Caudata; family Salamandridae; genus Calotriton; species Calotriton arnoldi. The sequence continues at coordinate 557,863 of CAWUFW010010005.1, forward strand.
GGTCCTGGTGTTTGGGGCCCAGAGGTCCATCTGAACTGAGCTATGGTGGCCTCAATCTTGTGGCCCTGTACCCAATCCTGTGAAATCAGTCAAGAACCTTCGGGTTCTTTTTGATAATTTTCTGAATTTCAATATGTAGGTTAACCGTAATGCCAGTACTTGTTTTTATATCATCAGAACGCTGAGAAAAAACTTTCCTTTTATTCCTGCGGAACTTCACAAATTAATTACCATTGCTTTGATTACATCACACTTAGATTATTGTAATGCACTTTATTTAAACATCAACAACTCTTCTTTGAATCAACTTAAGGTTATTCAAAGCACAACAGCTTGTCTCATCTTGAATACCCCTAAACATCTTTCTGTCAGAGAAGGTCTTCGGAACCTTTACTGGCTTCCACTCAGAAAGCGAGTGATCTTCATAGTTCTCTGTACAGTATTTCTGGCTTTATGCCAAAAGGGTTCTTGGCTCATTAGATTGTCTTATCAGTGATGTATGCCAAGCAGGCCACTTAGATCGGCATCTAGCAGGAAGGTGATTGTTCCAAGGTTCTGCAAAGCTACATGAGGAGGATGTTCCTTCTCTGATGCTGCTGTGAAAATATAGAATACTCTACCTGCTTATCTTGAAGAAATCGAGTCTCGTCCTTCCTTTCGAAAACATCTTCAAGCCTTGCTTTTTTCCTCTTAGTCTTTATCCATTATGAGTTCAGAGTCTGGCAAAAGGTGTATGATTCATAGATGGGCTTAGCACTTTTTCATTTAATTTCATAGCAGGTTATGCAGTGTTTTGGCAGTTTGCCCTTTCGTAGTATCAAACAGTTCCTACAAAACTGTGATGATTTTAAAGTTGAATTTAGGCAACTGTTTCGTAACAGAGGTGTAGACCAATTCAAACATTTTGTGGTCTGTTCAGGATCAAGAAAAGAAAAGTGCATCCGAAAATAGGGAGACCATGGATTCCAGAGTGCACCCTGGGTATTAATAGTATAATCAATGACATTATTTATTAGAACGTGGCACATAATGCATTGAGGATGTGTGTTGCCTTGAATCTATTGCAGTCATAAATTAATTCAGAAAATCATGTTGGTGAGCCTGTTATATTCTGTACCTTTGGCAACACCTTGGGCCTTTGACAAAACCATGTGCCCACATCCCATGGCTGCAAAACACAGTATGTATTGCCTTTGTCCAGTCATAGCAGGCACTTTGGTCAAAGGAAATAGATTTTGGACATTGTTGAGTCTTATCTGGACAAGAAAATTATTTGACTTGGGGCCAGATGTACGACCATTTGTTGCGGTCGCAAAGGGGATTTCGGCCCCTTTGCGACAGTAAAATAGGTCAGCCCAATGTACTAACCCTATTTTGCGAGTCGCTAATCAATTAGCTACTCTCAAAATAGGGTTAGCGACTCGCTATTAGGAAGGGGCGTGCCAAGGGTGTCCCTGCCTAATAGCGAGTCCATAACCTATGTATGAATGTTTTGCAACTGCAATTGCATTTGCAAAAAACTCGCAGTTTACCAACCTTCTCAGAAAGGTGGTAAAGCACTCGCAAATTCGGAATAGATGCGCAAATATTTTTTAAGAGCAGGCAGTGGTCCCAGGGACCACTGCCTGCCCTTAAAAAATGAAACTGAAATGTTTCATTTTTATTTTTTAAATGCATCCTGTTTTCCTTTATTGACAAAGCAGTCCCAGACATGGTGGTCTGCTGACCCCAGCAGGCCACCATCCCTGGGAGTCCCAATGGGGTCACACATTGCAACAGCCTCATTAATATTCATGAGGCATGCAATTTGCGACCCCATTGGGAATTGCAAACAGTGTCTAAGACACTGTTGTACATTGGATTTTGCGACTCGCAATTTGTCGCAAATTGCGAGTTGCAAAATCCAATGGTCGTACATCTGGCCCATAAAGCCTGTGACACTCACAGTGTCACACGAGCTCACTGAGCACATCCTTTGGCTTTGACTATCAGGTTCTGATCATGTAGCAGGACCTTTAGCAGAGCCATTTGGCCTCTGGATATAGGGATCGACCTTCAGCACTCTCTACCCTGTCTCCTCTGGCCAGATCCTTCAGCTGAGCTGAAAATGCTTTAGACCTAAAGCTTGGCTTTCTTTTCTATCTTAGACCCAATTGTGCTACCAAAGTACCTGATGTAGGAGCATTATCACAACTGTTCTTCACCATTGTCTCTGATTTGTCATTATTTACTTTTTAATGTGAGGATTTTGCTATTAACTCTTTCAACTTGTGAATATCCGTTTTTTGATTTGCTGTAAAAATGATGAGGTCAGCAGCATACCCTGTCCCCTTTTTCTCATATCCCTTATGTTTAAATAGCTTTATTTCTGAAGTCTGTCTAATTCTTCAAGCAGGAGGTTCAATAGAAAAAATTTAATTAATGGGGAATAGCAGGAAACCATGCCTAGTTCCTGGCTGAGTAAAGATTTCTCAAGTATTTTTGGTATTAATTAACGAAAACTCTTGCCATTGAAATAAAATATGAAGGTTGGACAACTCAAATGAATTTGTGCCAATGCCAGACCTGTTTATGGCCTTCCACATATATGTCCAATTTACAAGACCAAAGGCTTTAGCAAAATTTATCATGTGGATATCTAAGGGTAGTCCATAGGATTCGACTATATGTGCAGTAGCATTGAAGGCTAAGATGAACAAACTTGTGAATTTAGGTCTAAAGTGGTCCCTCAAAATTGTATAAATTTCCAGCTACCTTCCATAATAATCCCGTCCCCCTGATATACCTTTGTAAAAAAATTGTTGTCCAGAGATTTTCATTTTTGATTTGTGTTTTTGGATCATTAAAGAAGTAATTTAACTTGGGTTGAGATTGCTGATCCGGGCTGAATGTTTCTGGATGACATTTTTAAAAATGGGGGATGTGTTGCAGTGATGATGTAATATTTCAGGGACCATGAGACCTATATCCTTCATTTTGGTGTAAAATCATAGGTTTTGGGGGTCAAGTAGTCTTATAGAGACAGAAAATAACTCCTAAGAGCAACCCTTCCTCCATTTTCCAAAATGGTGACTATAATAGAGGAAGAAGAGACAAACATAGAAATGAAACAAATAATCATGGTTTTCAATTCTTATATGTACACACCAAACAAAGTTTATGATCTGAATATGATAAAACCTTATGTTTATCACTCCTGTTTTAGACACATTTTCATAGTTCACTTTATTTATTTGTTTCAGCAATCGCTCGTGGTACATTTGCAAAATTTAGAACATGTGAGAAGAGCATATCAACAGGGATATCTTTTTGTAGCACAAGTTTTGCAAGTAAATGTAAGTGTAAGTTCTGTGGGTAGAGGCTTTAGAAATGTTGTAGGTTTTTACACCCCATCAATATCTACCCAACCAAATTCACACTGATGTTTCTCTAAATATGCATGATCAAAAACATTTACATCTGATCAAGTAGAACTCTTTTTTAATGTGTCCACACATAGAATATGATGTAGGGGCTAATCTCTTGAACTCACTATACCATATCATCAAATATGTGACAGTCAGAACTCGTTTTCTCCACATGCACAAGGTATTTTTCTACATCTTTAAAGTTACATTCTTCTTCTGATCCAGCAAATCCTTTTAGAAACTTCACAGGTTCAGCAGTTAAAGCTCCAAGCTTTGCTCTAATTTTGCCTCATAGTGTCATCACCCGTAAGAATATGTTCCTTGATAAGAATGCTGAGTATCTCTGGGTCAAGTTTTTTGCACAAAATACAAAGCTGAATTAAGTGTCTTTTCCCACCTGCTCCATAACGTATTCATAACTCTGACAATCCTTGACTTATGAACATTGCAACAAATCTAAGTAGCACAATAATAACATCTGTGTCATTTGACAGTACAATGACTCGATTGGAACCATTTCGAACAGCCCACTCAACATGTGGCACAACATGGAGGTCAGTTTCCTCCAATTTGCTGTTAAGTGCTTGAACAATATGGCCTGTACCTTTTGAATATATCGCTGCAGGCACCAACTCCTAATTGACAATCATTCCACTTGTAATAAATGGAAATTCAGTGTTCACTGAAGCGTCAGCAATGTTTTGGTGAGTTAACATCTCCAAGTTCATCTTGTTCGATGTTGATGACCAGAATCTATTAGGTTGCACAGGTATAGGTGTCGAATTTTTGATGCCGGCAAGGTCAATTGTTCCACTTGTAGACATTTGTTTGATTCTTTCACATTATTTGACATAGTTCAAGATAACTGTCAAAGACAATGTGTAGTTCTGGCAAGGTACATACTGACTTTGATATCTGCAGAACAGTCTGAACGACCCCGCCGAAGTTTTGCATGGATGAAATTTTGACCATTCGCAATTGTGACATATAGTCCACAACAACAGCAATTTTCAATGTGGACATCTTTTGAATTGAGATTCTCCATTTAAAAGGTTTTATTGAGCTCTTGTACGAGTTTATGCTTTACTGGTTTGGTTGCAGCATCTCCATCAAATAATGTGTTTGTTGGAAGAAGATCATGTGACAGAATGTCCTTGATAAATTCACCACTTTCCTTTGCTACATCCATCTCTCTATGTACTTGTGAAAGTTGTTTTTTGTAACCTGTTTTGTAGTAGCTGGTTGGACGAAAGTCTTACTATGGCAACTAAAGTGTGGAAGTTTTGCTTTAGTGATTATGTCAAACAGCTTTTTCTCTTTCAATACAAATCTCTCATGCTTTAGTTCTATATATAGTTTCAGTCCATGTTCTAGGACATCTAGGACATCAAGTAGACGTGTCTTTATATAGTTATCCACATATTGTTTGGTCACGGAGTTGTGCAGTCGCACAGGCTAAGTCATTTCACAGGGGTTTCCTTGCTGCTGCATGAAATGAAGAAGGCTGTCAACATTTTTTATTAAAACGTTCCCCTCTCTTTCCCACAAGTTAGTGGTGAGGAACAGTTTCACAATGGTCAATTAATTTTGAAATTGTCATCTCTCTGAAACATTGCAAATAGAAAGGACTTCTTGGTAAACTAGCTGCCATTGAGCAAAATATTAACTTTTACGTGTCTGACCAACAATTCCCTTGGACCTTTTCTGTGATGTCTGGATCGTCTGTTCAAGTTTCATATCTGAAGCCACAGTATTGAACCTTCCCTCACTGTCTTTCACTACCAAATGTCTTTGGATTAATTTTCTGTAGAGGCATTGTTTTTCCACCTCTAGCTTCTTTACTCTTTCCGAATACCAGGACCCATCCCTCAGGTAGCATATGCAATTGAATTTGTGAAACACAGTATTCAGTGACTCCACAGTCTCCACTGGAAGCTCCCAATCATCTTCCTGATCCGCATGTACCAAGTTCTTCACTAGAGCTATCATTCCCCACTACTTGGAAAGTTCTGATTTTTCTTCACATTCTTTGACAAACTCTATGAACTTGGTTTTCTGATTTAGAACTGAGTATATTGAACATTGCCTGGTTTTGCATCATCTCTTTTGAATGAAGTACACTCTGTGCCTTGTTCACTTCTGAGATAAGATATGCAAAACCTAATTTGTCATCCTTGTTCCAGAAAACCTTCCAATACAATGTTTCTATAGCCTCAGATATGATGAGCATACCTTGTAATGAACGAACATAATGAGTTCCACTTAATACTGACTGGACAGTTTTGCTTCCAAAGATTTTAGCCTCAATAAGTGCATCGTCTATGCCACATCCACTGAGATAACTTCCAGCACACCACAGGGCAACTTTTGTCATGTGGAAAACGCACATCATTGGATAAAGATCATCAAAATCTACCGGATTGCTCATAAAAATGTCAGCTACAATACGGAAAACAACTTCATTGCAGAAAAGTGGCAGGATAGGTTGGTCTTCAAGCTGAGCACGCACATTTTGGACATTTTTTAGAGCTGTGTATTATACTGTTGTGTATTTTGTTACTGGAGATGGTATTATTGGTAAAAACCCAACCTTCTTTAGGGGGCTAGTATTCTGAGAGATCAAAGCATAAATTCCAGCCCACAAAGGAACTGGCTTTTCTTCATTCTTCAGTCCGCACGAATAAGCGATATGGTAAATTCAGTTAAATCAGCTTTGTGGACTGTAGCATCAGGTAGAAGAAGATCCATGTCCTCAGCCACTTTGAAACTTTCTGGTAGACCGGAACGAGTTGATGGCTTGTATTTATTATGCAATCGAATTTGTGAAACACAGTAATCAGTGACTCCACAGTCTTTACGTGCAGCTCCCAATCACCTTCCTGATCAGCATGTACCAAGTTTTTCACTAGAGCTATCATGTGTAAAACATTTCCCCACTACTTGGACATTTCTGGTTTTTCTTCACATTCTTTTACAAATTCTACCAACATGGTTTTCTGATTTTGAACTGAGTGTATTGAACATTGCCTACCTTTGTATTATCACTTTTGAATGTAGTGCACTCTGCGCCTTGTTCACTTTGAGATAAGATATGCAAAACTTAATTTGTCATTCTTGTTCCAGAAAGCATTCCAACGCAATGTTTCTATAGCCTCAGATATGATGAGCATACCTTGTAATGAACGAATATAATGAGTTCCGCTCAATACTGACTGGACAGTTTTGCTTCCAAAGATTTCATCCTCAATAAGTGCATTCTCTATGCAGCATCCACTGAGATACCTTCCAGCACACCGCAGGGCATCTTTTGTCATGTGGAAAACACCCATCATTGGCTAAAGATCATCAAATTCTACTAGATTGCTCATAAAAATGTCAGCTACAATACAGAAAACACCTTCATTGCAGAAAATTGGCAGGATAGGTTGGTCTTCAAGCTGAACATGCACATCTTGGAATTTTTTTAGAGCTGTGTGTACTGTTGTTTATTTTGTGACTGGAGATGGTATTACTGGTAAAAACCCAACCTTCTTCAGTGGGATGGTATTCAGAGTGTTCAAAGCATGAATTCCAGCCCATGGAGGAACTGGCTTTTCTTCATTCTTCAGTCCGCACCAAATAAGCGATATGATAAATTCAGTTAAATCAGCTTTGTGGACTGCAGCATCAGGTAAAAGAAGATCCATGTCCTCAGCCACTTTGAGACTTTCTGGTAGACTGGGACATGTTGATGGCTTGTATTGATTTTGCACATGTTGGCAAGGCAGTTGGGTTATAAGTTTGCAACTTCATTTTTTTATGCCTACAGCTGACACAGCTTGTTTACCAGCAGCTACTTTATTGGTACAGTCTTGAAAAAGCACCCTGGCAGTATCATGTGCGCTGGATCTTCCAGACAAAGAACAGCTGTCTTCAAAATCAAAATTATCAAGAGCAGCAATTGTAAATCCTTTCCTGGTAAAGTGACTTGGAAGTGGTGTGCTGTCAGATTCACAAGATTTTACAGCATGAGCTTTTAACAAGTTCCTGCTCCGTACTATGTCATTATAACTTGTTGATACACCAATCCTATTCATTGAAGTGATTAGGTCTCTACTTTTGCACTTGTCATAGATTGCGTGGGCAGTCATCATGTGTAGCAGAGTTTTCTTTTTGCCGTGATGTAATTCATAAAATATGATTTGCAAAAGACAGTACATTTGCACAGCATAAGCCTATTGGTTCATGGGATTGTCTTCCACTTCTTCGCTGATATCTTCAAAGTCATCATCAATGTTGTTGGCTTCTGTCTTGAGCTCAAGAACTTCAGTTTGTAACAGTTCTGCTTTGCTGATATTACACAATGATGTACAAAAATGTTTAGGCAACATCAGGCATTCTTGTTGACTCCCGTGGTTTGCGGAGCTCTCGGGCATCACAAAATTTGTCATTAAGTCCATAATCTAAATCTTTCAGTACATTTCCTAAAATGGTTCCTGCTGAATTTACTGTATCCTGTAATATTATTTTGGCAGCAAAACCTTCAGGAGTTAAATCAAATGAGAACACCATGAGTGGATCATTCTTTTTGTTAGACTGGCAAAAACAAATTCTGTCATAGTACATTGTCACCAGAAAAATCTTAATTTCATTATTATGAATCAATACAGTTTCATTAATGTTGACCATTATTTCTCTGATCTCACTGAGTGTGAACCCGTAGCCAGCACTTAAGAGTGGCTGCAAAACTTCCTTTGCTTTTTCAAAGAGTGAAAACTTAACTGAAGGCTGGCGGTTACGTTGCTGCTGGGAGCTCATTGTACATTCATATTTTCAAATGTATGAACTCATGCAGTTCGGATGGGCATATAAACCTGCTGCAAATACATTCACGTCAGTGTTTATATCAGCTAGTCGGCTGAAAACTTCATCTTGGAATAAACTAGCTGCAGATAAAAACATGTCTGCCCTTTGACACTAACATACACTGTACTTTGTTCTTTCCTCAATCCCTTTGGCTCTTGTTCTGGCTAAACCACAGATAACACATTGAAGATGCTCTTGTTTCTGATCAGTTGTTGGAGGTGGACGCAGGGTAGCCATCGATCCTCTAAGTGAATGGGCATTGGGTTGGTTGTCGTCGCTTTCTCAGAAGACTAGGATTCTTGTTGTGATTCACTGGTTTGTGCTATTCTTTGACAATTCTTTTCTAGGCCTTTTTCCATTGTTAACGACTTGCAGTACTTGTTGTTACAATGATAAAATATTTGATCCTCTTCACTCATCAGTTTCAATGTTTTGTGAACTTGGTCTTGCCATATTTCTGTAGCATCTCGAACTCTCTTCTGGCCAGCCACAGTTGATATTAGCTTTTCTTTAGGATTAGTTTTACGTATGACACATTTTTCTTTGTTGAAGGAGTCCTCAGATTTTGTTGTTATCAACACTCTGTCAGGATGTAAAGATCTTTTACTACCACCTGCTTCGCTCATGTTTATGAATTAGATTCAACGGAAAACCTGAAACAAAAAGAATATTGAAATAAATTATCATTATGATGGCTAAAACACATCATTATAGAGCCACCATTTTAGAAAATGGCAGAAAGGTTGCTATGAGGAGTTATTTTCTGTCTCTATAAGACCACTTGACCCACAAAACCTATGTTTTGACACCAAAATTATGTATATAGGTCTCATTGTTCCTGAAATATTACATCATCACTGCAACACATCTGCCATTTTTAAAAATGTCGTCCAGAACATTTTGGCCTGGATTTGCAATGTCTACCCAAGCTAAATTACTTCTGGAATGATACAAAAACACAAATCAAAAATGAAAATCTCTTGACAACAACTTTTTACGGAGGTCTATCAAGGGGCCCGGACTATAATCTCTGTTTTATATAGCTTCCAAGACTACCTGTAGTGAGATATAATTGTGAACTTTTTATCTCCTCCAGGTTCAATTTTGGAATCCCTTCCTCAGGTAGTCTGTCAGAAGATGGCATACCTCTTTCAAAAAATACTGTACTTTTTCTTGTAAAAAAAATGTCCATGTCTGACAGCAACAGTTATAGCCCAAAGTTTGATTGCTGGAGTATATTTTTCTTTTTTAGCATAGCACCATATATTTGTTCCTTACTGTTCCCCAAAACCTTTGCCCTCATCTCCGGGATATCTTTTTGTATCTCGCCCCATTTTTAAGTCAATTCACAGGTAGATATCTCTTTTGGGTTAAAAGAATATCTATTTTATTGGTCAAGGACATCATAGGTACTTGATTTGCTTTGCTGCATAGGAAATCTTTGTCTTTATCTTTCACAACCTTTTAATGGCTTTCAGGGAGGTAGCGGAAGAGGAGTGTACTGCCAGGCACCCATCAAGAAGATTAGTGTTTTTTTATGAGATTTTATGGAACCCATCTCTGTAATTCTAACCATGCCCTATGTTAGGTACTTTAAAAAATATAGCTGATGGCAGTGGTGCTGGAACAATTTTCAGAGTGGGGGTGCTGCCATCTGTGTCATATCACTGCAGTCATGGGGATTCTGAAAAAATCTAAGCACCACACAAGTGTTGCAAATGTATTCAGCAAGAGAGTGGTAAGAGTATAGTTCGTAGCTGGTGGTACTTTTAGGAGAACACTGTCTCAGATATATTAATAAAGCATAGTATGGTAATGTAGTATCATTTGCATACAGCAAGAATTACAAATAAATGTGCTTTGTGTGTGCTTTCCAAACTGCTGGAATATTTTGAAACATATGTATAGTTCATTTACAGGTATTTCAATTTTATTGTGTGTTAGAAAAAAGGGATATTGTACAGCCTTTCCTTTTGCCCTCCCTGTACCACTGCAAGATTGCCACATAGTTCACTTTGCAAAATCATTCCAGTTTGCAGTCAGAGAAGTAAACACCAATCTCCATGTTAAAAAAATGAACAGTCATTTACCAGAAGATATTGCCTGACATTTGACCTCTGTCTTTGAAGCCCAGCAAATGTTACCGGATGAAAACAAAGTTTAAAGGCATCTTTATTGCTCATTCATCTTCTGAACTCCAGCATGGCTATTTTGGGGGTAATACAGGACCCCTAGCACCCCTACTTCCAGCATTTATGGCTGATAGTATACCTACTACTCTGCCACTCCCTCTTCCCCAATTCTGGTGCACGCATGTATCCAAACTTTGCATGCCTCTGTTTCTTCATAAGATCCCATCTTGGCTGACATGCTTGTTTTCTTTGACTATCGTTCCCAGTGATTTTAGAGCCAGGTCTCAATTTGTACTTTTTATCTGTCAAATTATCAGACTGCCTCCTATCCCTTTCCTGGCACCAGGGTTCCAGAGGAAAAAATACCCTACTTGCACTACTTATTGCCCTAAACATTTTGTTGTGCCTCCCTCATCTGTCCCTCACCAATGTGTTCTCTATATTGTCTCTCTACTCGTCTGCACCTGGCGTCAGATGAAAGGGTGCCCGACTACAAGAACCACCTCCTCTATCTGCCTCCTTTTACTCCCAGCAACCAATGGTTCGATACTGGGGACCTGTTGTCTGTCCTTCCCTTGTAATCTTCTATCAGTCAGTTCCCCTATAGGTTGCAAAGCAGATTGAACCATGCCACTATAATCTTCTAGCACAGTGCCATGTCTCCACAATCTTCATTGGCCTCAGAGCTCAAATGCTATCAAGTATAGAACATTGACCACACTGAGCATCAAAATCTTCTCTGCACACCAAGCTCCACTGTGACTATGGCATCCAAGAAGCCCATGGATTTTGCTCCAAACAAATAATGTGAATAAAACAATAATTGTTAGTGGAGAAAAAAGAGGATATTATCTTTAGAAGAATATAATAAAGTGGCAAGCCAACATGAGCACCATGAGAAAACTGATCATCATGTCATCTGGGAAGATCTGATCCCAACGGCTGTACCTTACAGCTACTAGATTCTCCCGAATCCTCCTCAATAACTTTGAAAAGCTGCCTCACATAACCAGTAAAGAATCTCTGAGGAGGTTAAACATCTACTAAAGTGGCATAAATGGAATAATGCTCACTATCATAGACAGAAGCAACATAAAAACAAACGTTGATTATTTCCAAGAATGTGTTCATTTTAATTTTACATTTTTATAAATGAAAGCCACAGACTGCACATGCTACAGTTAATTATTTTATTTTAGGACGTAAGGGACATTGGATCTGGTTATGTTGTTGGACTTATAAAATATGGCAATATAGAACGCTAATCACCTTTAGAAGTATGGAGAACCATAGGTATTGGTTAATAGCCAGGATGAAACATGAGCCCTCAAAAATTTATTTTAGGCGAGGTCTCATACTCCAGGTTTTCAAAAAAGTGAGAGAGAAGGTTCTGCAATCAGTACCCATAGTTTGAAGTGAGGTCAAGTCATTTCTGGGTATTTCATAATATGGCTCATCTCAGCTTTTGTGGAGCCCAACCGAAACCACAACCACTCTACAAGATAGGATTAGTACTCATTTGGTGCCAGCTAGCCTATATATTGCTAATCTGTTAGGTTTGAGGAACATTACCTTTAAGGGCTTGATTTTGAGTTTGGAGTACATTATTTACACTATCTGGGTGACAGTTAAAATAATCTGTCGCCCTGACTGAGTAACTGTATTTCAAAGTTAGAGATGACTTCTGGCCCAGCTGGGTTTTCTCCCATGGTGTGCGGGTCATTTAAACATTTCTATTATTCAAAGGGAGAGTAAAAACTAACCAGTCGACCACCCACACTAAATCGGTCAGGCGGTTGAATGTCCATACTTCCGTTGGCCCTTACCATGTCAGGTCATCAGAAGAGTCAGCAACAGAGATGAAGTAGTCACTGTTGCTGACATGCTTAAGGTCCATCCGTCTGTAATTCAGGTGAGTGGACCTTCATTTTGGGCAAGAGGGTACTCCTTTGCCATTGCAAAAAAGTTCCCTCTCTGCCAAATTAAATCTCTGAAATCTTGATAAAGCTCTATTGGGCTGGGTTGTAAATACCTATCCACATTCAAGTATTTCCACTTGGTCAAGTGGCTAAAGTGCAATAATATACAAAATGCTTTAAATCATCTCACAACATTTGAACATCAAGTCAACCAGGGTGTGGCTATAAAGAAGTCCATCTCAAGTGGGACCAATTAATGTTGGTGGCAGAAGAAGCTAATAGAGAGAAGCCAGATGAAAAATAGGAAGAGAGCTTTCTGGGCTAAAGGGAACAAAGTATCTCTCAATTTTCTGCCTAAACAAGTACATCCTGCTCCAATAAAATGGAACAATGTTTTCTTAATTTTCAGACTATTCTGTCATCCAAGCTGCATTCAAATCTTCAGTTAAGTGCCCCATTTATGAAGCCTTCAGTGCTGACTACATACATATGTTTTTTTGCAGTTAAGACACGTTTCACTCATTTTGGTTGGCTGCAAATAAGGGTGTTGGTGAGATATTCCAAAAGAAAATGTGGGTAGCTGCTACTTTCATTTCATGGCAGGTCCAAGAAAGTTATGTGAGGTTAATTAAGCAAACAACATCATCATTGAGATCACTGGTGATAATTATACTGCTGAATATCGACCCCCTCAGGATAATATAGTACAAGAATATCAAGGGACAAAACATTGAAAGGTAAATGCACATAGGGAAGTATAGATTTACTATTCCTAACTCCACATCTACATACCTTGAAGATAGATGTACTGTGTAGGTACATATATGTGGAGTTAGGTGTAGAAAATGTAGACTTACTTACCTGTCAATATTTTTTTCTCTTGATATTTTGTCCTTGATGTTGTGTCCCATTGAAATGGGGACGATACTCAGGGTGCACACCTCTGGTGAAATCCTATGCCATTAATCACATTATTGTTTGTATTGAGTATATATAGAAAATAAGTCTGCTGCAATATTTAGAAATACATATCCTCAGAAGTATAAATTGCATTTGGCACTCTTTGAGTCATTATCATCCTATAGATGTCTTGGTACTAGATGCACGAAGAAAAAAGCTGTATTTCCACTGTGTGTAATCTAGCAATTCATATGATCATTGACATTACTTTACGCTGATAACTATAGTCATTTTCAATAGGGCTAAGTGTTACTAAAAAGTACACAGGTAGGAGCCTTTCTTGTCTATATTTTATTTACAAAGACATATAGATATTGTCAATTCTACTACACACTTACTAACTAGTCTTGGTGCTACCCTCAGCCTCTTGCTGACTTTGAAGGTGAGAGCATGCAAAAAATATGTAATGCCAGTGGCAATGGCACAAAAGCAGCCCATCAAAGAGGAAAGCCCCACAGTCACCGGTCCCAACTGCTTTTTTCATACTATACCCACTAACGTGGAGTGCTTTCATGTTACATGCTCAGCAAACAACATGATATAGCTGAGTGAGTGACATGTCACTACTGCAAGCATGTAGGCTTCACTTTTCAAGAATGCCCAGATAATGGGGAGAGACAAATAAAGGCCTTCATGAATCCTGATGTAAGTGTGGGGTGATTCAAGGACTATGTCAGCAGATTCTTGAGGATAGAGGGCAGGACATATTTATTTGCATTGCAATATTAGGGGTTCTCTGTTGTGGCACAGTATTTGTGAAGGACACATTCTTCAGCATATGAATTATGATACTAATATCTCAGATAGTCTCCTTGTGGTACCCAATGGTGTATTCCTTGTGCTAAAGTAATATTCTCATAATATATTTATTTTTCAACAAATTAAATTCTAGTCTATATTTCTTAAATAATTCAATGCCTGTGCATCAAACTCTGTGTTTCAAATGGCAAAAAATATTCCTGATATTTGTGATTCTTAGAAATATTGTTATTTTCTTATTCATGTACTCTCTCCTTGTAATCCTATTAGGTTATGTAGATTTGTATGGTGCAGCTTAGCATCCTTGAGGGTTTCCAGGTGCTGGAGCAGGAGTGTAGGTCTGGCAGTGTTCTTCGTTGAACAGCCAGGTTTTCAGTTTCTTGCGAGAGTTGAGGAGTGGAGTGGCATTCCTAATGTGTAGAGGGAGTTTGTTCCAGCTTTTGGTGGTGATGAAAGAGAATGTGCATCCTCCTGTCTTTCTTTTGCGGATGCATGAGATTCATGCAAGGGAGAGAGAGGTGTAGCATAGCTGTCTAGAGGGTTGGTAGAGTGAAGTCGGTCATTGAGGTAGGCTGGTTCTGTGTTTTGGAGGGCTTTGTAGGCATGGATGAGAAGCTTAAATTTGCAGCATTTCTGGATGGGTAGCCAGTGCAGTTCCATGATGCAGGAAGTGATGTACATGCTTATGGGGACATCTAAGATGAGCCTTGTGGTAGTGTTTTGATAGTTTGGAGTCTTTGCATGAGTTGATTGAGGATGCCGACATACAGTGGTTTGCCGTAGTCAAGACGCCAAACAAGCCAGATGGTTCACCGCAGAACTACAGACCCCCAAGCAAAACCGCAAGAAACTAGAAAGATTCTGGTTAGCCAACAAGACCCACACTAACCCTGACACTTACAAAGCTGCCCTCAAGAGATATCACCACTGCCTCAGAGAGACCAAGAAGGAAGGCATTAACACCCGCAACGAGGCAAGTGCCAACCGCACCGCAGAACTTTTTTATCATCGTCAGAGAATTTTCCTGCCCCTCGGCCACCGAAACCATGATCCGCCCCTCCCAAGCTCTCTGCAGATCCCTGGCAGACAACTTTCACCACAAGATCTTCGACATCTACTGCAACACCGACCCTAACCCACGATCCCCAACCCCACCCTCATCCAAGCTAACGACCCCCACGCCCATCGAATCACCAACTGGAAGCAGCTCTCTATCGAAGACATCACCTCCATCATGAACTCCATCCACTCTGGAGCCCCATCGGACCCCTGCCCGCAACTTATGCACAACCTGGGAGGAGAAGCAATCACTCGCCCACTCACAGATTTCCTCAACATCTCCATCACTACAGCCACCATACCATACACCTGGAAGCATGCCGAGGTCAAGCCCCTCCTGAAGAAACCCTCAGCCAATCTCAACAAACTCCAAACCTACTGCCTGATCTCACTGCCCCCCTTCCTGACCAAAGTCCTCGAGAAAACCATAAACCACCAACTCACAAACTTCCTTAAATAAAACATTCCACTCAACCCTTCCCAATCTGGCTTCCTACTCAACCACGGTACCAAGACCGCCCTCATCGCAGCAACTAACGACATCGGACGCCTTCTCGACCAAGGTGGAACAGCTGCCTCATCCTCCTTGACCTATCAGCTGCCTTCAACACCGTCTCCCATCACACTCTTGTGACCAGACTCCACCTCATCGGCATTCAAGGCAACACACTAAACTGGATATCCTCCTTCCTCTCTGGCTGTACCCAGAGGATCCACCTCCCACCCTTCTCCTCCACACCCAAAGAGATCATATGCAGCATTCCCCAGGGCTCCTCCCTCAGCCCCACCCTCTTCAACACTTACATGATGCCACTGGCAGACATTGCCCGCACCCACAGACTCAACATCATCCCCTTTGCCGAGGATACCCAGCTCGTCATATCCCTCTCAGAAGATGCCAACACATACAAAAGCCAACTTCCAAATCACCATGGCCAACATCGCCTCCTGGATGAGAACCAACTGCCTCAAAATCAACCCGGACAAAACAGAGGTCATCATCTTCAGGAACAAGCCCTCTCCGTGGGACGACGCTAAGTGGCTCATGCACTTGGCCCCGCACCCACTCCCTCCAACCACGCACCCAACCTCGGAATCATCCTGGACTCCTAGCTAAAAATGAAGCAACAAATCAGCACCATCTCCTCTGCCTGTTTCCACACCCTCTGTATGCTCCGCAAGATCTTCCGATGTATCCTAGTCTCAACCAGGAAAATGGTCACCGAGGCCCTCATTACCAGTGGACTCGACTACGGCAACCTACTTTATGCCGGAACCACCAAACAGCTCCTGAACCACCTTCAGACCGTCCAGAATTCAGCAACAAGACTCATCCTCGACCTCCCCAGAAGAACCAGCATCACCCCCCACCTCAGAGCCCTCCACTGGCTGCCCATCCAGGAAAGATGCCTTTTCAAACTTCTCACACACGCCTACAGAGACCTGCACAACTGCGGACACACCTACATCAACGACCGCCTGACATTCCACAAAAGGACCAGAGAGCTCCGGTCCTCCAGCCTCTCATTGGCCCGCGTACCTTGCATCTGTTGCAGCCGCTGCGGAGGCTGCTTGTTCTCCTACCTCGCCGCCAAGTCCTGGAACGACCTCCGCCTATGCATTTCCCCATCTTTGAAGGACTTCAGGAACCAGCTCAAGACCTGGCTCTTCGACCGCCACCACCCTCCGACCGAGGCTCAAGGAACCCCAGCTCCTGGAGACCCCCGGGGTTGAAAAGCCGCGCTCTACAAGATCCTCCGATTGATTGATTGATTGAACACTGCTGGCGATGAGGGCCTGGATGGCCGTGCATCTTGTGTGTGTGGGGAGCCATTTGAAGATTTTGCAAAGCATTTTGATGATGTGGCAGCAGGATGCAATCTAGGAATTGACCTGTTTGTCCATCAAGAGCTTGTCTTCAAGGATGATGCTGAGGTTTCTGGCATGGTCTGAGGGGTTGGGTGTGGGACTCCGGTTGGGTGGTCACCAGGAGGAGTCTCAGGGGGAGTTCTTGTTTCCGAAGATCAGGATCTCTGTTGTGGTGTCAGTGGTGCCAGCATTCCGTGTAGTGATCAGTAGTAGTGACCAGGACTTTTTATCCTTTGTCAGGTGAGTGAGGCCCACAGGCTCACTCACCTTTTTAAAAGTTCCACTGCTGTGTGCCTAACCCACCCTAGACCCACATCAGGTTGATGTGGAGTGCTGCGTAGTGCAGGCAGCATAGTGACTCTGTTTTGGTTGTATGTGTGCCTGTGAAGGTACAGTACAGGGAGAGAGCAGTAATGTGTGGTGCATGTGAGATTAGTGCATGTGATGAGCGTATGTATGCCTGTGAGGAATGGATGACATAAAAGTAGTAGTGCTGTGCAGTGAGTGTTCAGTGACAGCATGTGCTGGGTATATGTGTGCTTGCATGAAGTACAGTACATGAAGGGTGAAGTGTTGTGTAGCATGCACATGGTGAGTGTGTGTGCTGGCACTGTTTGTGCTTGTAAATAACACACCCTGGTTAAATATAGAAAATCTTCAGTGCCAAACAGTGCACACAGACTGAGTGTGTATACTGAATGCATGTGTACATTTAATGGCATGATGGTACTGAAACTAGACAGTAAGTGTGCTGTGAATGTACACTAAGTAAGTGTGCTTGCAATGGTATGTTATATGGAGTACCCTGGGTTCCATTTTGGGAAGCCCAGGTCTGCCAGGTGAAGACATGAGGAGGAGAGGAATCCCCAGACAGATTTGTGTATTGCTGCATTCCTATGAGCTGGGTGAGACACACACTGGAGGGAAAAGGAAGAGACCCCCTTTATACTTTGAAAGACTGCTCTCTGTTTCAGTAATAGATCACAAGGAAGGGGACTGGATACATCTTAGGAAGAGAGCTGGGGCTGATAAGGGAATCATAAAGAGAAGGAATGAGGGACTGGGATTAACCATTTGATGCACATATCACTGTTGCTGACATCCAGGTGAGAACTCTGGTCACTCCCGTGAGTGGTGTTTTGGGGACTATTAGCTTCGGAGTCTTGCCTGCTGTGACAGACATCTTTCATGGGCAAAGAAGAAAGAGAGAAGTGTCCACTTCAAAAGAAGCAGAACCCCAACATAATTCAAAGATTCAGACCCCAAATCACATTTGTTGTCTGGAAGAGGACTACAAGAAGGGGAGGTTGAATCCCCAAAAATGTGTCATCTGCCTAGCAGCCAGACGGGCTGTGTGACAAGGTAAAGCTCTGCAAGACTTCTGCTTGTGACCAGGACTGGGGGCCAGAGCTTGTTATTCCCCCTGTTGGGTGACAGGACATCATCCAGGTCATCAATATCCCCTGCCCTGGAGCCAGCAGCACCATCGCCTGCCTGCTTGCCAAGAGGAGAGCGTTGAAGGGAGCGAGATCCAGTGGTGAGCCCTGCATGAGCATTCCCTGAGTGAAGTGTGAGGCTGTGCACTGATTGGGCCATTGCCTGAGTGCAGTATTGATTCTGTGACCACTGTATGACAGGAAAGAGCGGCCTTGTTCTGAGCTGCATCAGAAACACTGTACGGGAAGTACCAGGCCACACCGCTGAGCTGCGGTGACTCCGTATGCCAGAAGGACAGCTTTTGTGTCAACTGCGCAGGATTGTGACTGCCGAACATGCCAATCCCGTATGCCAGGAGGGGTCACTTTAGTGACAGCGATCGCATAGGGAAAGTCGGCACCTGGATTGAGAGTACTGCTCAACCCTGTATGCCAGGAGGAGCTGCTGGTACCACTTTGGCTAAGGATTCGTGTTCTTTGCCTGGACCAAAGGACTACTGCTGTGACCAGCAGGTCGAGCCCGCAAGCTGTGATCTGCACCTGATGGATTTCCCGAGGTTTCCCAGGACACCATCAAGGACATTGTACCCTCATTGGAGCTTCAGTCAGGAGCTGGAGGATCACACAAGCAACTCCTTCCTCTGCTAGGGGGAAGAGCAACTCACTTTTGTGTCTGCTGAGCGGGAGCAGCTCTGTCTGATCACTAGAGTAAACCAGCAGTGCTACTCGACAGAGAGTGAGATAGAAACTGCACCTTGTGAGTAGCCAGACATCGACATACAGGATCCGGACTTGTGAGCACCCAAGGAAAGGGCACTCACTGCACCACTGATCACTGCCACCCTGCTGGAGTAGGTAAGATTAGAACTGGGCCTTTGGTGCCCCAGGGAACTTGCTGCTAATGGTGCTGTGGCACCATAGACACCTTTGACTGATTCTTAAAGAGTCAAAGGGAGAACTCTTGATTAAGGCCTAATAGTGTGCATTCGGCGGATGCACCCAACAGTACATGGGAAATAACCCCAAACATGTTACATTAAGTAAGGTGGGACAGAGATTTGCCTGACAACTACTAGAGCCCCAACCAGTGCTTAATTTGTAAAATATTAAGTGCCAGTGCTCTGACCAGGAGGCCACTGCAGCTTGCACCACCCATCGCCCCTGTCATTGCTGCCAAAACAACTACTAACCATCTCTCGCTTGTAAATGCGACAGTTCAGATTATTCCAGGTCCCCAAAACTAAAGGAATGGCTGGGGAGGCAGGTATTAGTAATTTGTTAATGTATATTGTTTTCCTAAACAACTGTTATACTGCTCATCTCTAAAGTACATGAGCAGCGCCACCTTGTGGCAGACTGCCCTAAGTGTGGTGTTGACAATTAGGTGCCGGTGCCAAGCACCGGAAACCAATTAAGTGCCGGTGCTCAGCACCGGAAAGCTCCGGCTCAAATTAAGCACTGGCCCCAACCTCAAGGGGGAGTATGTTATTGCTTCTGAATGCTGTATACCTTTGCATTTGTAGAATTAGTAATAAAATACTTTTTTGTTCTATAAAAACGAGAAATGGACTGGTCATTGATTTATTGCTCATACTGTTTGCACTTTGAGTTGTGACTCGTGTTCACTGACCAGTATCTACATCCCACGCCCCAAGGGAGTCTTGAATGCTCAACCACAGTTACCACTGAGAGTCAAGTGCACAACGGGTACTTGGCCCAATAGCTCTGAATCCATCATAGGTCCGTCCCTAGGACCTCAAGAATAAATGCCTCAAACACCACGGCTTGGCCCAGTAGCCCCTTCGTGCATTGTGGCCCTCTGAAAGGGGTTCTGTCATCATATATATTGTACCAGTGCTGAAAAGGTTTTCACTCATTCATAGCAGTACAGCACTGGTAATTTTCAATTTTGCAGTAAAATTTAAATCAAGGACCAATGCAAAAATGACATTTGCATTGACAGGGCAGTGCAGAATTGCCAGGCACGCTTGCAAATGAAGTGATGTGGCCCCATATGTGCTTACATGTCGATCACAAAGTGCCGAAACATTGGAAGTGAGTCACTAAGACCTCTTTTCAAAACATTTTCTAATCTTTATGTCTTTGAAAGTATTCTACCAAGAGAAAATGCCCTTGAAGTGCTCCTGGTGTAAATTCCTCACTCTTACAAATGAATACACATTTTATTGCACTTTTGCTACTTTCACATTTCAACTCATGCACATTGGCACTCGATCTTCAATACTCCATGCACCAGACATTGCAAACCCCAACACCTATTCCAAGCTCAATGCCCACTTGATCACTGAAACATGGTTCACCTGTACCCCCCTCGGACATCCTAGATGTCCTCTTTCCCACAGAAAACAGCATATAGTTTATGAACCATGTGCATGAGAAGGGAGGAGGCCTCACTGTCATCTGTAAGCCTTCCTTTATTTATTTGATGAGTTTTATATAGCACTGGCTAGACCCGGAGGTATCAGAGCGCTTTACATAAGGAACAGCGAGTTGCAAGGAACGATAATTACACATTAGTTGCACAATGATTAAACAGTAAAAAAAAAAAAAAAAAGTCTTGCTAGCGAATAGCAAATAAGGGTACATAATAAAACGAAAAAAACTACAGTAGGATGCGTGCACACAGGGCAAGCAAGTAACACTCAACTCAGATGAGATGCTAACATGCCATTTCATGCTCTCAGCGACTCAGACCACCAACTTCCATCTCCCCTATAAGCCTCCCAGGGAGAATAAGGACTTAATTGTTGAATTCTTATATCACCTCACCATCTCCTCCATACGACATGCCCACACCTCCCCCTCGGGTGACTTCAACTTCACAGACAACACAAGCTAAAAAAAAAAACAAGTGATGCCATCCTCAACTTCAGCACTCAACATGGTATACAGTATGTCACATAATCAACATACTCCAAAGACCACATCGTCGACCTTTTCTTCGCACATCACCTCACCACATCACCCCTGGACTGGAACAACCACTTTGCCATTCCTATCTTCTTACACAGCCTCTTAGCCAACAAATCATGGTCAAACCCACAAAAACTAAGAAAAACCTTCAGATACTTCAAAAATGTCTCTACAGACAACCTAATGCTTGAACTCAGCTCTCATCCTATTAACTCCACGTCCTATGCCAACACCCATCCAAGCAAATAAGGGCTAATTAGAGGCTTGAGATTGTTTTTTAGAGGATCAAGGTTGCATTGAATTATAAGCAGCAAACTTCTAGCCAACAAATATTTCGTGATAAGTGTGTTAACCTTGTCACTTTATCAAAGCTTCAATAGAATTGAAAATTGAAATTGCTATACAGCAGGATAAATAAACCATAAACAAGTAAGAATGGAATCTTCAAAGCAAAAAGAAAAAAAGAGTGCTTGCTCCATGCACAACACAAATCTGAGTCTCTCCATTTCTCTGCATGATTTCAAACTCCACTTAGCACCTAATGGGAGTTCTGATTTTGCAGCTATTGTCACCTACTGAAGCTCAAAGTAAAAAGGGCGAAACCATTTATAGAACAATACAAGGAAAAAAAAAAAATCAAGCGCCAATTTTTGTTTTCAGGAAGAGCGGCCAACTTTTGCTTCACAGTAACTGCTTTGAGATCAGCAGTGGGATTACACGGCAAAGGTTTTGTAAAAAAATCAATAGCTGCTGCTGTTCAGAGAGAGGCAAAGAAAGAAAAACTAACTAGAGCAGATTGTAACAGTTCTGCGAGCCGTCACAGTGCTCACCTTACAACAGCGCAGCCCTGCAAATTATTAAATAATAAATCACAAAGTCGAACAGTCTTGGGTGGACAGAATATGTTTGACTGCAAAGCAGACGGCACGCCATGAATTATTCACGCCGCCCGGCGAAGATAAAACAAGCAGAAAAAGAATAAGAGGAATTCATCTAAACATGTTCTCCTGTCCTGAAATATACCTTTTGATTACGGATACATATTCGGGGATTCTGCTGGGCAAAGCGGGGGCAAGAACAGGGAAACGGGGAGGCGGCCGCGTGCACGGGTGTAGTGTTCTGCGAAAACCTAGCATTAATAAGTAACGCAAGAAGCCATGTGCCCGTGAAATAGCATTTTGCAACACTCCTATCATGTTGGCAATTAACACAAATGTCCTTACAGCCAAATTATGGATGAATGCGGCGGTCTCGAGCATTTAGTTTTAATTTGGAGCCCTACTCCAGTTGCTTTACAGCTTCTGTTACAAAGAAACTGAAATCCATACGCCATGAATGTTTCAAGAGGAGAAGGTCTCATCTTTGGCACATGGACTATTTCGCGTTTCTCTATGCGGAGCAGCACGGACACCAGGGTTTGGCCACGGCCTTTGTACCACCGCTCGATGACAGCACACCGTCCTCCTCATCCTTTGCAATTGGAAGATCATCTTCAAACCCCTAATCATTTATTGTACACGTAATTCATGCACGGGTTTTCTGGCCCACAGAGCAGTAGTTCCGTTTTTTACGATCCTGGAACAAAAACGAAAGAGCAAATCACAACCACTGGCTTGATTCACGAAGGTAATCTTACACTTTTGTGTAAGTTTACGACTGTTTGCTATTCACAAAGGCACAGCGGCATAGCTAGACCTTTGGCCACCCATGGCGGTCCCTGCGTTTGCCGCCCTGTGGCGGCCACATGTAAGGGAGGGGCCGCCGCCCCCAAAACTTGCCACCCACTGCCCCTTGCTATGCCACTGCAAAGGCATTTTACTAGTAGTGTCTTTACAACTGCGGAGTCTCCGCACATAAAAAGATAGGACAGCCCTTTTTTAATGTGTGGAGACTGGGCAGTCGTAAAGAAATTACTAGTATAATATCTTCGTGAATAGCAAACAATCATAAACCTACACCAAAGTGTAAGTTTACCTTTGTGGATCAGGCCCGAAATGTTTTAGAATTCAGGAGAGAGAAATAGAGAAACAGAGAGAGAGAGAGAGAGAACTTGGAACCAGAAGCCCTCATGACGAATGTCTCTTAATTCTGATGAGGTTACTAGCAGCAGTTCCTGGCCCAGAAATCTCAAGTTGAAAGTCCGGCCTATTTTCCAGGTCACTTGTAATGAGGGACTTAGGCCTGCATCACTTGAGGTTCATTACTTCCCATAACCCCTCGGCACAGAATTACTGTTAATGGGGCCCATTATTTCAGGGGCCAATGAACAAAAAGTGATAATCTGTAGTTAACCGTAAATATATATTTTTTAAAATAGCAGTTAGGAAAGCACAACTGAAGCCCTTTTTTGAAATTCTGAAGTGTGATGGAAACATGTTTTAGCAGGATCAAAACAAAAAACTTTACTTGTTGATGAGCAAATTATAAATATTTGCTGAAAGCCAATTTCCAGACATTATCCTTCGTGCGCTATATAGTTTTATCAGTAAAACTACATGTTTCTACAAATGAAATTGTCATTTCAATTGAAAATGTGTTGTCTGTAAATGACAGTATGCTACCACAGCATGCTTTAGCAATATGTTTGTGACAGTGTACTTCCAAAATGCGCCACCAGCTAAATATTATATACTTACAACTTTTCTGCTGAATGGGCGTGCCTCATTTGCTACACTTGTTTCTATTGTGATGCTTGGATTTTTCACAATCCACATGACTGCAACATTGTAACATTGATAGATGCACTTCCACCCTGAAATGTGTTCCAGCACTACTGCCAGCAAGGGCAATTGCCTGTTTGGGCCTTTTAGGGCCTTCAGACAGAATCCCTATTCCAGTGAAGCCTACAAGGTAAGATTATAAGCATGCGCATCATCCAGCAACCCATACTCCAGTCCTCATTACCACAACCAGAAGTAGGCAACTCAGACACTCATGTAGCATTCGCACAACACATAGACCCAACCTCATACACATCTCACTAACTACTACACACACACCCTTAAACCACAGAACACACACTCCAATTCATTCTCATTAATGCTCACTCTGCAGTATTACACAGACCTCATCACATATCACAAGCGTGACATCCTCTTCATCACAGAAGCATGGTTCACCCCCACATCTTTGCATATTCTAGACTTCCTTCTTCCCACACCCTGTAGCATCCATTGTGTGGACCGCACACAAAAAAGGGAGAACTCCCTGTTGTCATTCATAAATCCTTCTGCTCCTGCACTTTACTATCTCTATCGCCCAGCTCAGCATACTGTCAAAAAACCACGGTCAATACAAAATAAAAGACCAAACCTTCAGATCCTTAAAATACTTCTCTATAGACAACCTAAAGTTTGAACTCTTCTTTCACCCCATCAACTCCACATCTGACACCAACATTCTTCTAATAAACTTCAACAAGTTTTTGGAAAGCTATGTGAATGTCCAAGCCCCGATTACAACACACAATACAAGCCAACAGTTTGAGTACCCTGGTGTAGGAAAGTAGGATCTGCTTTCATGGTTACCCCCACTTTTTGCTGGTGTCATTCTGTTTTCTGACTAGCCTGACTGGGATCCTGCTAATCAGGACCCCAGTCTCTGTCCTTATTCTTTAAATTGGGCCATAGTGAGTACTTAGGTACCCCCCCAGATTGGCTACTGGTGTACCCTTGTAAGTCCCTAGTATACTAAGGTACCCAGGGCATAGGTACACCAGGGGTCTCCCATGGGGTGAAGCATGTATTACACGACCCATGGGAGACCACTCAAATTGTGACTGCAGGCCAGCCATTGCAGCCTGTGAAGGTGGTGCTAGCAAGTTTTCTTATATCTGAGGTCACTACACTTAAAAACTATAAGTCACCCCTAAGGCAGGACTTTCAATCCTGAAGGAAGAGTGCTTTGTTACAAGTGTGAGGGTGTCCCTGCATGAGCAGGACACCCCTACAAACCCCGTAGTCCATTCTCCAGGCATTGTAAGTGCATCAGCCATTACGATACATATAGTGGCCATGTGTCATTACGCGATGGGTAACTATAAACTGGCTGTAACGGACCCCCACATGTTTGGTGTCAAACATGTTGGAATCATACCCTAATACCATAAACGGTGTTGGAGGTATGATTCCGTGCACTGTGGAGCTCCTCCGGGAAGCCCCCATGCTTCCGGGACCAGTCTTCCAGAGTCTGACAGCAAGCTAGGGCTGCTGCCAACCACAGACACAATTTTGCCCTCCTGCTGCTGAGCCAAGCTCAAGCAGGGGAAGGTAGGACAATAGGTTTCCTGTCACAGGGAGGTGTGACCACCTCTCAGGCAGGACTTGGTGTATTGGGCTGGGGTGGGGGCGCTTGTTGGCACCACTAGACTGCTTTGAAGGGCACATTTGATGCCCTCCTTGCATACTCTAGTTGGAACCAGTTCAGGGAGCAGTTGGCTCCCGCTCTGGCGTGAAACTGGACAAAGGACATGGGAGGATCCTCCCCACTGTCCAGCCACTCCTCTGGGAGGGACCCCTAAATCATCCCAACCTTTTCCTTAGGGTACTTAAGGGATTACCTGTGGGTGGCTCTTCAGATTCGTCATGGGACAGGATTCAGGTCCAAAACCGCTTCATCTTCAACCGTCTGGGCACTTTGGACTTTGTTGGACTTTGCTTTGCGAACTGAAACTGCCTCTGGAAGACTCCTGCTGCTCCTGGTCTTGTCGTCCTGCCAGTCTTCTGTGTTGTCTGTGCCTGTGCTCCATCCAGGTTCTTCTCCAGGCCTGTGGGCATCAAAGGCAACCGAAGGAATCTCCCTTGGAGTGAAGGAGTCACTCCCCTGCATCTGCAGGCACCGCAACGAAGCTGACCGGTCTACTGCTCCTGAGCTCCCACGGACTCCAAAAGGTTCAGCAACACAGGTGGTGATTATGCAACTCCCACAAGGCCAGCACTGTCTTCACAGCAAGTTTGAAGCCAGGCTCTCTCGTCGTAACTGCTGGAACAGAACCCCTGTGCACTGCATCAACTTGCAGTTGCTAAGGCTTGTTGACTATCTTCTCCAGAGATCTTCGGGATCCAAGAGGCTCCAGTCTCCAGCATCTCTTGCTACCAAGATCTTCGTCCTCACTGCATCCTTTGCACCGTGGGCCTGCATCATTAGTGAGCTGCTTGAGGTCCTCTTGCGACTCCTGTGCCTTCGGCATGTGGGTCCTCTTGAGGGTCTTCTTTGGCTCTAGTGGGCTTCCCTGCTTGCTCGGGCCTGCTCTGACTCTCCTGCACCTGGTGAGTCCCTTGGCTCTTGCTGGTCCCGACACTGCACCTTTTTTGTCTGCCACATTTGTTGCCACTGCCAAGGCTTGTTGGTGCTCTCGCCAGACACCGACCCCCTGGCTCTTGATACTTACCTTGGGTAGTTAGTTGGGTCCCCGGCTCTTCTAAGTCTTCTGGATCCCATCACGACTTTGGTCGTGGGTTGCATTCCGCTTTATTAGTATGGGGTTTGGCCTCCCCCTACAGACCACTGTGTATTTGTGCTACTTACCTGTTCTATTGTTGAAGTATTGTGTGTATTGTGATTATATCTACAGGTAGGAGATATCTCAATGTGTTAATGGGTGTTTATAATAAATACATATGTTTTATAACTACACTGTGAGGTTCTTTTTCATGTAACCTACACTATTTGACTAGTACTGGTAAAACAAGCTGCTTCACACTCCTTCTGGACTAAGCCTGAAGGCTGCTCTTCACAGCTACCACTTAGAGAGCATTCTAAGGTTGTATAAGACCATAATCACCATAAGGGTTGTCTGGATTAGTTCAAGGTGCTCTACTTAAATAAGTGTGCACCATGTACTAAGACAGCCTCCTACACCTGGTATTTTAAAAACCCTGCAGACTTGAAAGAAAATGGAAGAAAAACAGAACTCCTGAGGACCCCTTGATACTGAAGGACCTCCACACAACATGCAGAAAGCTCATAGCATTAGCCAAACCAAAGTACTATGCCATTGCCTTCAAAGAAGGTACCAACAAAAGCAGGACTCTGTTCAAAGACAATCAAGCACTGCATCAACTGCCTACCAGACCAACCTATTACTCACTCTACAGAAAAGTGCAATGCCATCAACATCTTCTTCAGAGAAAAAAATACAGACGATCCAAATACACATACAATAACACATCGGCAATGCCAAGCCTGCTTCAACTCTCACACCCACATCTTCCCATAGAATGCCACAACAGTCAACCTTCAGGGTCCAATCACTCCCACCTCTGGCTGACATATCCTACTACATCAATGCCACTTCTTATGATGATAATGTCTTACCATCATCCTTTTCGGGCATGCTCTCTTAACACTCAATGCCTCCTTCACTCAAGGCATCTTCTCATAAGCTCTCAAGGCTGGCAGCATCCTCCCACATCCAAAGAAACCTACACTAGACCCTTAGGACGTTTCCAGCTACCGGCCCATCACTCACCTAACATTCATTTGCAAGATTATTGAAGAAGCAATCTATGTTCAACTCCAAGATCACATCAGTGCTAACTATCTACTGCGCAACTACTAGCCTGGCTTCAGATCATGCTGCAGTATGAGACCACCACCGTACACATTTTAGACAATGCCCTCTTGACCACTTATGAAGACGACACCTGCCTCCTGATATTCCTGGACCTCTCCACTGCTCTGGACACTGACAACCATCCCACCATCATACAAACCAGAGATTTGAAAAACCTTTCCGACCAACACCAGTTTGTTCACATGGGCACCTCTCTTGTCTTTTTTTTTAATTGGGCGTAGATAGCAGACATGATAATAATGGTACATAAAAAGAGACAGACTATCATAATACCCAATCTCGCAATTCAGTAGACAATAAATAAATATAAATTCATATTCTATTTTACATACTATAGAAGCAGCATTCTATATAGCACAACATAGAAAAGAGAATGCTACAAACTGGCCTCGGTTCAACAATTAGACAGCAGGCACATCATGGATTAAAACAACACATTTTTCTTTACACAAAGAGTGCTTGCTTACACATTTTCACCTGAGCATGAAGCCAGGACATAGCCCTCCCAAGTTGCTCTGAATCTACGAAGCGCCCCTACCCTTTTTGCATAAGCCTCTTTGAATTGGTAGGTCCGGTCTAACTTGGAGAGCCACTGTCCCATTGTAGGCACCTTCTGAGATCTCGAGTTTTGCAACACCAGGGATCTAGCTACCGCTATAGCTGCAAAAACAAAATATTGCCTGTATTTTGGCAACTGACTAACTGTGTGAGAAAAGCCAAATAGGGCCAGCGGTATTGAGGGTAAAATATACATAGACATACAATCACTAATAAACCTAAATACCTCCTCCCAGAAGTGTTGTAGCCTAGGACATGTGAAGAATATATGCTTCCAATCGCCTGCCCACAAAAGATTACATCTAAAACATTCGCTCGGAAGTGGAGGAAACCATTTATGTAGTCTGAGTGGGTATGATACACGAACCACCTTGAAAGAAAGGACATTCTCTTGAAATTGGCTGTCCTCAAAGCCCTATTCCCACACTCGTTGCCATTCCTTAATGTTAAACCAGCAATTAGTTTCCTGAGAAATTTTTGAAAGCATTGCCTCGACGAGACTCTTGCTCGAACCCTGTTGTAATAATCGATACCAATTTCCGACACCACTTAAATTCAGCTCTAAGGCTGCTTTTAAAATTATTCTTTCCCTCTCATTAATTATTTTGTACCTATTTACGAGAAAGCAAGTTATCTGCTTAAAACTGAACCAGAGATCACAACTCTGAGGTTCGCATTATAATGCGAATACTTCCCACGATATCAGATTAGTGCCATTGTAAAAATCTCCTAGTTTACGAAATCCTAGACTATTATAGGACTGCAGTACCTTTTGTGAAACCTGGAGACCCCATAACTCACACTCTTTGAGGGAAGTATATGCGTTGCATAATGGAATGTTGTAAGTTTTATGGAACTGCTGCATACGTTTAGCAATTGTATTCACAACCTTATAGCTTGTCTTTTTAGGTAGGTTTGCAGTGCACAAGAATGCTGGTAGCTTGATTGCACTTTCTAATAGCATATGGTTTAAGAAAAAGTTATCAAATTTTGAAGCAAGGACAGCCAGCTGAGTTAATAAACTAATTAGCACAACTTGATGATAGGTATATAAATGAGGTAATGCATGTCCCCCTGCTCCACGTCTAGTTGAAGAATAGATAGCTTGATCCCAGGCTTTTTTTTTGCCCATGCAAACTCCCGGATAGCTTTGTCCACTTCATGAAAATATGAGATTGGTATATTTAAAGGAAGATTTAAAAACAGGAATATCAGCAGGGGAAGTATCGACATTTTTACTAGAGAGACTCGACCTACTATTGACTAAGGTAAAAGTGACCGTCTTTCTAAAAGATTTTTAATTTTATCAAGCGTTCTTACATAATTTAAATGAAACAGTTGAGAGAAGTCGGCTGTAACATATAGGCCCAGGTATCTAATAGGTCTTGATGGCAGAAATGTTAGCCCTTCAGGAAGATCGGCCTCTAGCGAATTAAATAGGAGAAGCTCCGTTTTGGAGTAGTTGACCTTATAGACCCCCAGTTCTTTGCATGCTTGAATTTCCCCAAGCGCTATCTGAATGTTTACCTTATCTGGGTTCAGGTATAAAATCAAATCGTCGGCCAACAGCTTAATTTTTGTCAATCCTGGTAGGGGAGCCCTTATTGACGTGTTAGAACGGATCTTTATTGCCAGCGGCTCAATAAAAAGCAAGAATAAAAGGGGAGAAAGGGGGCAGCCCTGCCTAGTACCCCGTCTTATCAGTACTTCACCCGCCTGCTCTTCGTTTATGATTATTTTCACAGTTACCCCCTTATAAATTCCCCTTAACATCTCTATCAGGTGGGATGGAAAGTCAAGCTTCTGGAGGATAAAAAAAAGGGCCTGCCAATCTACCAGATCGAATGCCTTTTCTGCATCCATCATTAAAATAGCTGCTCTATCCTTGCTGGCTGAAAAATAGTCGATAGCTTGAATCAAGAAAAAAGTATTTGCAGCCATTGATCTGCCAGGTAAAAACCCTGTTTGGTCTGCATGTATCACCTGTTGCACACAACCTGAGATCCTATTTGCCCAAATTTTCATAAAAAGCATGTAGTCCACGTTTAGTAAGTTAATTGGACGATAGGAGCTTGGATCCTTAGGATCCTTATCTTTCTTCAAGATAGTGATCACAACTGATTCCTTAAATCTGTCAGAGACAGGCAACCCATCCATGATCTGATTATACAAAGTTACTAACAAGGGAGAAAGTTCATCTATAAACAACTTATAGACTTCAATCAGTATCCCATCATTGCCACTTGCCTTCACACTCGCCATTGCTTTGATAGTTTCCCTTAGTTCTGTAGATGTAATCGGTTCATCCAGAATCTTACACTCGTTCTCAGTAATCCTGGGTAGCTGAGCTGAACTAAAATAATCCTCAAGGGCCTGGGTGCTAACTAACTGGTTCTCAGCGTAGATTTTCTTAAAATGGGACACAAAGATTTCCGCAATTCTGTCTTTATCGCTAACCAGATTAGCGGCACTGGGGTCACTTATTTGTGGAATTAGTTGCCTACTCTGTTGCGTTTTTGTTGACCAAGCTAAGAATTTGCCTATGTGTTGGCTTTCTTCATATACCTTCTGTTGGAATGCTTTACTCCCCGAAATCTCTTCAAGAATAAAAAAAAAAATTAATTGCTCATTTGCCTTTGTTAAATCCTGCTGAAGAACTTCTTCCTCACAGTCTCTTGGGGGCCTGGACATAAGTTCTACCCTAGCTTGATCCATAGCATTCTGAAGTCCTTGGATCTTGTGTTGTCTAGTTTTATAGAGATTTGCCCTGTATGCAATCACACTACCCCGAAAGGCAGCCTTAAAAGCTTCCCAGACCATAAAAACAATGCTGTATTAATATTTTCCTTATAAAACCATTGTATAAATTCACAAGATTCGATGATCCATCTTTGATCCGAGAGCAATGCTTTATCGAAATACCACCTACTGTTATTTTTTTTGGGGGTGGGTAGATATATTACAAAGGAGCCTAATGAATGGTCTGAAAATGAATTAGAGAAAATAGTGGACTCGCCTCTCTGCAGTTGTTGATTTATCAAAAAAAATCCAAACGAGAGGCTGTTTTATATCTAGCTGAGTGGAATGTAAACTGAGCAAGGCCTAGGTGTCGAGCTGCCATGGATCAACTAAGGCGAAATCTTCTTTCATAATTCTTAACAGTCTAGCTGTTTTTGGTTTTAGTTGCTGTTTACCCTTATTGGATGTATCCAGACCTAGATCTTGAATGAAATTAAAGTCTCCTCCCATTACTATAATACCCTTGGCATTTATCAAAAGATCATAGATCTGTTTCAGAGGCCCAGTATCGTCGAGAATTGGCCCATAGTAATTCAGCAACACAAAGTCTACACCATTAACTGAAACCCCCATCCAGATACATCTTGCTCCTTCATCTCAAATCACCTTTCCTAGCTCCCAGTCTAATGCAGAAGAGAGTAAGATAGCCAACCCCCATACCGCAGAATGTGCTGAGGCAAAGTATGAATGAGCATACTTCTTGGGGAGTGTGAAATTGGGGTAGTTAGACTTCAGGTGTGTCTCTTGAGGAAAGATCACCTGCGGGGAAAATGAGGCCAGCCAGTTTAACATTGCTCCTCTTTTCCGTGTATTCGAAAACCCATTTACATTACATGAAATTACCTTTAATGTTTGTGACATCCTTCAGAATAGAATTCACACAAGGGGGGCTAAGGGAGAATTAAGGACCAGCGTGAGCTACCTCCCCACTCTTAAATCACATCACAGAAAAAGCCACAGGTCCGAATTGTTGAGAGAGGTTAAAATTAAAGCTTCGTCCACTTAACCGAATGTCAGGGGGAATCCCTTTTCAGGATGGTTCCCCTCACACATCAAAGGTGTCATGCTTCATCATAGGGGTGCCTCCTCGCGTGAGAGACCTAGTCCCTACGCGGGCTACAACCCCCTCTCTACGAGGGAGGAGCACAGGGATGTTTTTAATTGTAATATGGCGGGTGTACTAAAACCCTATGTGAGCTAGGTGTGGTAAAATAGTGCAGTGCTAGTGTGTGTGTAGTTTAAAACTGGCTACGGGGTTAGCTAAGTAGCAACTTTATTCCGCTACCCAGTGTCAGGATTAAAAACAGATCAAACAGCTTGTAACACAGATAACGCTATGAGGAGCGTCTGTGTCAGTACGAGACCAACATGTTTCGGCCTGGGGACCTATTCTAGTGTCTTAGCCTTCTTCAGGGTTAGTTGATCAGCTACTGCGATTTGACTATAGTGTATTGTATACACACATGTGAAGGAAACGTGCAATAATAAAAAGGTGTTATACTGAACCAGTGGAGTATCTGTTCAGTATGTTAACTGCATAACCTTTAATAGGAAACAAGAAACAGCATATAATATGTACAATACATATCCAGTATAAGCAGGTTTAGTGGACTAAGGGTCTGAATGATCCTCTCAAACATGAAAAAATTAGGAAACACTAAAACATTAGTTGTAATGTAACAGAGATGTATGACTCACCATGGTTGGTTATTGAGTTTCCTACATCAGTTCTGGCATATTAGCCAATTGGTACGTGTGCGCCAAACCTATCAAAGAAGGTTCATCATGTATTAAAATAGGGATCGAGAGAAAGAGAAGGAGAGTTGTAGGTGGAACGCAATGGCAACACACGGGGTGCAAAAGAGATAGGGTTATGATTTGCAGTAGGGCATCTGGTGGATAAACCGTCTCCAGTCACTAATCTAGCTCCAAACCCTCCAGCCAAACAGTGAAGGCAGACAGAACGAGACACGCGTCTATGGAAGGAGTGGTTAGAGGGCATGACACAACTGAGACCATCCTACAGATTACGGATGGAATCGAGGCGCTAAGCTTGAGTGAATAAATTAAATACGCATGAAACCACAGGGGATTAGGCCGGCGCCTGTACGGAGGTCAGTGCTCCTCTCAAACATGTGGCGCGATGTGTGGCCCTGAGCCCATGCAGTAAAACCAGCTTGGCTATAGGTAACCAGACAACAGGTACGCTGTTCCCCGGTATACAGGGATCAAAATAATAAGTGTCTCAGCGCGAGGGTACTCTATACAAAATAGCCTGCATGAGGGATTTGAACGGGCTAGGTAGCGCAGCGTGCACCTCACACTGGGAAATGAAGCGGTTTGAAGAGTACTCACCGCGGGTATGCGGCACAAAGTCCGTAGTGGCGTACGTCCGAAGAACTGGAGGAATGGCCTCTGGGACGTGCTGCATTAAGTAGTGCCAATTATATTGGGAGCCAGTGTGTGGCTCTAGGTGAACGAAAATCAGCCGGAAATGGAATGAGCATGGTAAATGTAGTCCATGCTGACGATGGTGAACCGTGATTGGTTCAAAAGTAAACCATACTTAGTCATGGAAACGGAGCAAGCTCAGAGGCAGAACAATCAAAACAGGAAACACACGTGGGGGCCCTGTTCGAGCTCTACACCTTGTAAGTAGAGGAACGCTGCCACACGTGAATGATGGTGGAGCGGAGTGAATCGCTCATCGGTCTGTGGTGGGCGGTGTCTATGAAGTGGTTTACTGGGGCAGAGAGACAAGTAGGGGAGCGAGACACTAGTAGGGCTGTCACAAGACGGGTAATCATATTGGCCCATAATAGGAAGGTTATGCGACCTGACCTGTTGGACAAAAACAGAGTCAATATCGGATTGGCTATTCAGAGGCTGAAGCTTAAGAGAGGGCCAACCAGGGGATGTCATCATTGAGCCCCTCATTAGCGGTGCCCAGTCTGTACACCCACCTCTGCTCGAGTCGGAGGAGCCTAGTCGCCAGACCAGGAGTAACTGGATGGAGATTGGGTTTATCCAACACTGTCCAAGTCAGTCAATCAGCTCCATGTTGCATGTCTAGACAGTGTTTGGTTAGTCTTGTCATTTGTTTACCACATCTTATTGTGCTTTTGTGCTCAAGTATGCGGGTGGGTACCTTTCTGGTCGTCATCCCCACATACCTTAACCCACAGGGGCAGGTAATGAGGTATACCACCCGCTCGCTCTTGCAGTTGGTGTGATGTTGAAGGACCCAGGGTCTTGGTGACCCTATGTCAATACATTTGGCGAACTTCGTTTGAGCGCACACTGTACAAGAACCACATGGATAATGCTCTTGGACATCAGGTAGGTTCCAGAGGGTGTTCGGTCTAGGGGTGGTATTCGGTGATGGTCTCGTGTGTACCAGACAGTCTCTCAAGTTGCGCCCCTCTTAAAAGCAAAAAGTGGTTTCTTCAGGGATAGCTGGCCTTTATTTAGAATGTCCCAATTGCACAGTATTGCCTTCTTCACTGTGTGAGATAAAGGGCTGAAGGTGTTAACACAAACCAATTCGGAGGGTGTTTGTTTTGTCCTAGAGTGGTCTAGTAAAGACTCCCGGTTATTATTGAAAGCCCGTTTTGCAGATTTTTTGACTAGGACAGCTGGGTAGTGTCTATCCAACAGGTTACTTTTCAGTCGAGAGGCATGTTCTGTGTATTTTTCAACGCTTGAACAATTACGTCTTAGCCTCAAGAACTGTCCGAATGGCAGATTGTTGCGCAATGCCTTCGGATGGTAACTGTCATACAGAAGTAAGGCATTGCGGGCCATGGGCTTCTGGTAGAGTTCTGTATGTAGAGTACCTTCCGCCGGATAGATGGAGATGTCCAGAAATGCTAGTCGCTCCTTACTATATTCACAAGTGAATCGAAGGTGGTTATTTCTGGTGTTCCAGTGGCAGAGTGAGCAAGGGACCCACGTCTGGGCATACCCATCACACTTAGGGTGAAAAGTGTTACAGCAAACAAATGATGGACGGAATGCTGACAATGCAAACATTCTCCCCCAGTCAAAAGATCTGGGTTAAATCCATTGTTCTTTTGCCCACTCCGCCACCCCAGTTTGGACCCAGCCATATGCAAATCAGTCTTGACCCTGTGCCCCATGGGAACAGTTCAGATCGAACTGCCAGGCCAGGTCCTTCCTGGACCGGAAAGAAGCATCCTGGGACCGGTTTCAGGGTATGTCACCCTTCTTCAGCCAGGCTAGCTTGAATCCAGTGGCAGAGTGAGCAAGGGACCCACGTCTGGGCATACCCATCCCACTTAGGGTGAAAAGTGTTACAGCAAACAAATGATGGACGGAACGCTGACAATGCAAACATTCTCCCCCAGTCAAAAGATCTGGGTTAAATCCATCATTCTTTTGCCCACTCCGCCACCCCAGTTTGGACCCAGCCATATGCAAATCACTCTTGACCCTGTGCCCCATGGGAACAGTCCAGACCGAACTGCCAGGCCAGGTCCTTCCTGGACCGGAAACAAGCATCCTGGGACCGGTTTCAGGGTATGTCACCCTTCTTCAGCCAGGCTAGCTTGAATCCAGTGGCAGAGTGAGCAAGGGACCCACGTCTGGGCATACCTATCCCACTTAGGGTGAAAAGTGTTACAGCAAACAAATGATGGACGGAATGCTGACAATGCAAACATTCTCCCCCAGTCAAAAGATCTGGGTTAAATCCATCGTTCTTTTGCCCACTCCACCACCCCAGTTTGGACCCAGCCATATGCAAATCAGTCTTAACCCTGTGCCCCAAGGGAACAATCCAGACCGAACTGCCAGGCCAGGTCCTTCCTGGACCGGAAACAAGCATCCTGGGACCGGTTTCAGGGTATGTCACCCTTCTTCAGCCAGGCTAGCTTGAATCCAGTGGCAGAGTGAGCAAGGGACCCACGGCTGGGCATACCCATCCCACTTAGGGTGAAAAGTGTTACAGCAAACAAATGATGGACGGAATGCTGACAATGCAAACATTCTCCCCCAGTCAAAAGATCTGGGTTAAATCCATCGTTCTTTTGCCCACTCCGCCACCCCAGTTTGGACCCAGCCATATGCAAATCAGTCTTGACCCTGTGCCCCATGGGAACAGTCCAGACCGAACTGCCAGGCCAGGTCCTTCCTGGACCGGAAACAAGCATCCTGGGACTGGTTTCGGGCTTTCAGCCCTCATCAGCCAGGATAGCTTGACTCCAGTGGCATGGAGAGCACGGGACCACGTCTGGGCATACCCGTCCCACTCGGGGTGACAAATGCAAAAGAACAATTGATGGACAGAATGCAGAACAATGTCATACATTCACCCCAGTACAGAGATCTGGGCCTAAATCCATCGTTTTTTGCTCACCATGCCATTCCAGTTTGGACCCAGCCATATGCAAATCAGTCTTGACCCTGCGCCCAATGGGAACAGTCCAGCCCGAACTGCCAGGCCAGGTCCTCCCTGGACTGGAAACAAGCATCCTAGGACCGGTTTCAATTGTTCTTTTTGCAGTTACCATCCGAAGGCATTGCGCGACAATCTGCCATTCAGACGTAATTGCTCAAGCGTTGAAAAATACACAGAAAATGCCTCTCGACTGAAAAGTAACCTGTTGGATAGACACTACCCAGCTGTCATAGTCAAAAAATCTGCAAAACGCGCTTTCAATAATAACCGGGAGTCTTTACTAGACCACTCTAGGACAAAACAAACACCCTCCGAATTGGTTTGTGATAACACCTTCAGCCCTTTGTCTCTCACAGTGAAGAAGGCAATACTGCGCAATTGGGACATTCTAAATAAAGGCCAGCTATCCCTGAAGAAACCACTTTTTGCTTTTAGGAGGGGGCGCAACTTGAGAGACTGTCTGGTACACACGAGACCCCCACCGAATACCACCCCTAGACCGAACACCCAATGGAACCTACCTGATGTCCAAGGGCATTATCCGTGTGGTTCTTGTACAGTGTGCGCTCAAACGAAGGTCACCAAATGTATTGACATATGGACACCAAGATCCTGGGTCCTTCAACATCACACCAACTGCAACAGCGAGTGGGTGGTATACCTCATTACCTGCCCCTGTGGGTAAAGGTATGTGGGGATGACGACCAGAAAGGTACGCACCCGCATACTTGAGCACAAAAGCACAATAAGATGTGGTAAACAAATGACAAGACTAACCAAACACTTTCTAGACATGCAACATGGAGCTGATTCACTGACTTGGACAGTTTTGGATAAACCCAATCTCCAGCCAGTTACTCCTGGTCTGGCGACTAGGCTCCTCCGACTCGAGCAGAGGTGGGTGTACAGACTGGGCACCGCTAATGAGGGGCTCAATGATGACATCCCCTGGTTGGCCCTCTCTTAAGCTTCAGCCTCTGAATAGCCAATCCGATATTGACTCTGTTTTTGTCCAACAGGTCAGGTCGCATAACCTTCCTATTATGGGCCAATATGATTACCCGTCTTGTGACAGCCCTACTAGTGTCTCGCTCCCCTACTTGTCTCTCTGCCCCAGTAAACCACTTCATAGACACTGCCCACCACAGACCGATGAGCGAGTCACTCCGCTCCACCGGCATTCATGTGTGGCAGCGTTCCTCTACTTACAAGGTGTAGAGCTCGAACAGGGCCCCCACGTGAGTTTCCTGTTTTGATTGTTCTGCCTCTGAGCTTGTTCTGTTTCCATGACTAAGTATGGTTTACTTTTGAACCAATCACGGTTCACCATCGTCAGCATGGACTACATTTACCATGCTCATTCAATTTCCGGCGGATTTCCGTTCGCCTGGAGC
Source organism: Calotriton arnoldi (assembly GCA_963921515.1). NCBI lineage: Eukaryota > Metazoa > Chordata > Amphibia > Caudata > Salamandridae > Calotriton > Calotriton arnoldi. The sequence continues at coordinate 595,927 of CAWUFW010010005.1, forward strand.
CACATACCGGCTCCCAATATAATTGGCACTACTTAATGCAGCACGTCCCAGAGGCCATTCCTCCAGTTCTTCGGATGTACGCCACTACGGACCTGGTGCTGCATACCCACGGTGAGTACTCTTTAAACTGCTTTATTTCCCAGTGCGAGGTGCACGCTGCGCTACCTGGCCCGCTCAAATCCCTCATGCAGGCTATTTTGTATAGAGTACCCTCGCGCTGAGACACTTATTATTTTGATCCCTGTACACCGGGGAACAGCGTACCTGTTGTCTGGTTACCTATAGCCAAGCTGGTTTTACTGCATGGGCTCAGGGCCACACATCGCGCCACATGTTTGAGAGGAGCACTGACCTCCGTACAGGCGCCGGCCTAATCCCCTGTAGTTTCATGTGTATTTAATTTATTCACTCAAGCTTAGCGCCTCGATTCCATCCGTAATCTGTAGGATGGTCTCAGTTGTGTCATGCCCTCTAACCACTCCTTCCATAGACGCGTGTCTCGTTCTGTCCGCCTTCACTGTTTGGCTGGAGGGTTTGGAGCTAGATTAGTGACTGGAGACGGTTTATCCACCAGATGCCCTACTGCAAATCATAACCCTATCTCTTTTGCACCCCGTGTGTTGCCATTGCGTTCCACCTACAACTCTCCTTCTCTTTCTCTTGATCCCTATTTTAATACATGATGAACCTTCTTTGATAGGTTTGGCGCACGTACCAATTGGCTAATATGCCAGGATTGATGTAGGAAACTCAATAACCAACATTGGTGAGTCATACATCTCTACTACATTACAACTAATATTTTAGTGTTTCCTAATTTTTTCATGTTTGAGAGGATCATTCAGACCCTTAGTCCACTAAACCTGCTTATACTGGATATGTATGTACATATTATATGCTGTTTCTTGTTTCCTATTACAGGTTATGCAGTTAACATACTGAACAGATACTCCACTGGTTCAGTATAATACCTTTTTATTATTGCACGTTTTCCTTCACATGTGTGTATACAATACACTATAGTCAAATCGCAGTAGCTGATCAACTGACCCTGAAGAAGGCTAAGACAGTAGAATAGGTCCCCAGGCCGAAACATGTTGGTCTCGTACTGACACAGACGCTCCTCATAGCGTTATCTGTGTTACAAGGTGTTTGATCTGTTTTTAATCCTGACACTGGGTAGCGGAATAAAGTTGCTACTTAGCTAACCCCGTAGCCAGTTTTAAACACACACACACTAGCACTGCACTATTTTACCACACCTAGCTCACATAGGGTTTTAGTACACCCGCCATATTACAAGTAAAAGCATCCCTGTGCTCCTCCCTCGTAGAGAGGGGTTTGCAGCCCGCGTAGGGACTAGGTCTCTCACGCGAGAGGCACCTATGATGAAGCATGACACCTTTGGTGTGTGAGGGGAACCGTCCTGAAAAGGGATTCCACCTGACATTCGGTTAAGTGGACGAAGCTTTAATTTTGACCTTTTCTCAACAATTCGGACCGGTGGCTTTTTCTGTGATCCTTCAGATTAGAACATGCCACTTTGACGCAACCCACAGGTACACATTATGCTCTCTCCTTCGCCATACTTCATTTTACAACATCTCTATTGTTGGAGTTCCCTGACATCCCTTAGTGGCATAACACCCCCTGCATGTCCCTTGCTCACCGAACTTGATTACATTCCTAGCCTGATTCTTGTCCTTTGCTTGCCTGCTACTATTCTGCCCATTTTTATGGTGCTTGAACCCCCAACCCCACCAACCTTGCCGTCCCTGAACTACCTGAGGAAGGAGGTAGCCCTTACCTCGCCTCCTCAGTTCCCCCATCGCTCAAAGGCGCCTTGACTTGGCGCCTAGTCACGCGTCTATCCTCCCTCCCCAACTGAGTGACATACAGCATATAAAAAAATATTTTTTAGCCCCCAGAGTATCTCCTGCAGAGTATTTCCTGCTTAAAGCGCTATCATTGTCATAAAAAAAGTGCTTGTGCTTTAAATATGCATCCAACCAACTTGAGCTGGTTCTGTTTGCCATGGCCTGCAATCCTTTAAACTAGGAATATACAGAACGACCCATTTCTTGTCAGGGAAGAAAAAGTAGAGATCAGCTTTGCAATAAAGTGCCATAGTGAAAGTGAACATTGTGCATAAAGTGAAAAAAGCGATCGAGTTTCCTGATAGTAACATGTATACCAAAAAAGGTAATACTTATCACAAAAAGGAGTAATAGCAGCTTTACCCTATATATAACCCGCATAGAGGAGAACAAAGTGCAATAGTAAAAGTGCACACAGTTAAAGTGGACATAGTGCATAAAGTAACTGAAGTGCAAAAGAGAAAAAAAAGCACCAGGCTTAATTATTGCTATATATAGTCCCAAAGTTCTAAAGACCTGAGGATCATACTCAAATACCACCCCTTACACTATTTTCCGTTTGCTTGGGTAATCTTTTGTAGCAGTTCTTGGGCTTCCTCAAGAAAGGAGCAAAGATGGAACTTTCCTTTCCATAGCACTTTCAACCTGGACTGTTGGACGATAGAGATCTTGTGATCCTGCACTCTTGAATTGACCCATCATGCCCACAAAGTCTCTACGCCTATGTGCTGCAGATGCTGACATATCGGGGAACACTCTCACTTTGGCTCCGTCGGGTAGAACAATCTCTCTCTAATGAATTGCTTTAGTTAAAATAGCCTCTCTAATACGATAATCTGAGAAATTAACAATCATCGCCTTGGGATACTTTGCCCCCGGAAGTTTCTGGAAGGGGACACTATGGGCCCTCATTTTAGTGAGGTCCTCCGGTGCTTTCTCAAGTATGTGGTCTCTAATCAGTGACTCCATTTAGACCAAAGGGTTGGGCTGGCCATTGAGGTGCTCGCTATCCTCTGGAATCCCTGTGAAACGCAGATTAGATAGTCTTGCGTAGTTCTCCATGTCATCCATCTTTAACTGTGAAGCCTGTAGCTTTTTCTGGAAAGAGGTAATATCAGAGTCACATGCCATGTAGTGGTCCTCGACATCAGGTACACGTTGCTCCAGTTCTTTTAAACGCTCTGGTATTTGCTGTACCAAAGTCTCAATTTTATCTAATCTCTGGTGTAGTAGAGATAGCTCTTGGGCCTGTGAGGATTTGCAATCGCGTATTTCTCCCAAGATAGTTTTGAAAAGCTGTTGCATTTGATAAGTCGAGACCATTGGAGACTGGGCCACAGTGATGCTTCCTCCAGCAGCGATAGTCGCGCTTGCATCCCCATGATAACTAGGCAAATCCAGCTCTTCGGCACTCCGGCCCTGAGTTTCATCTGGAGACTGTCGGGATACTCAGGGAGACAAGAGCCCTAGGTCACCTGGTGTTGCTGGCTCCTGAATAGGGGCATTCCCACCTCTCCCTAGAGAAGACTGTATAGGTCCCCCTGAGCCATTCTCTTGGACAGCCTGGCCTCTCTGGCTCGTAGTGATATCGGATACTGTATCCAGGGTGATTTGAGCAGTCTCACCAGATGATATCTGATCAACAGGAAGCAGCTTGGTGGCCAACTGGGTTAACTTATGTTTTTTTGAAAATACAGGGTAGTCTTTCGGAAGGTTGGCTGACTCTATCATCACATTCTTCGCCTCAGTTATTTTCTTTATAGCCATTTGCAGAACCAGGACCTCGCTTCTGCCTCCATTGATCTCTTGCTGCGTGCTGAAAAGCTGTGGAGTTTCCGTAGCCAGTATCTTGCCTGAGACCATAACCTCCTCCCCCCCAGGGCCTCTTCCACTGGCGACACTGGTGACATTTTCTGGCGAAGACCCTGAGGACCCTGAGGAAATCCCTGAGGGGGTACGCACCGAGGGTGAGGAACCTGGAAGTGTTGAATCCATTGTAATGTTCATTGTCTCCCCCTTTTTCTGTATGGCTCTTCCTCTCTTAGCCGCCAGTATTCGAGATTGTGCCTCCTTTCTCTTCGCTTTTTGGGTCAATGCTGGAGGGATAGGGGTCTCAGCTGTAGCTCTTACTCCTGCTCCTCTCAAGACCATCTGGTGCATACTTCGTAGCCCAGCCTCCAAAATGAATAGCTCTCAGCTATGGGGCACTGCAGTTTTGCTGTGTGAACAGAGGTGGTTTTTCACCCAGGTTACTTCCCCTTTCAAACACAGCGACCGCGAGCCTCTTAGTCTCTGCAGAGAAGAAGGAAAAAAAAAAGGGGGCCTCCTGCTTGAAATGTCCAAGAAAAGGGTATGCCCTTTACCTCACCATAGAGCCTACTCAGGTATTGCCAAGAGCCGCGATGGTCATAGGAAGCCCTCCCCAAGCACCTGGTTACCTCAGAATAGCCAGTTAATTGTCCCTGCAGTGCCTTCCTAGTCCTCATAGGGTCAGCTGCTCGTTGGGGTCCACAAAGTCTCCGTGGTCCTCGGTCCTCAGTCTCCATGCGGGATTCTCCCGCTGTCGGTTGCCGGTTTCCCGCTGTTGTCCACTGCTGTCCTCCTGCGGCGCTACAGCCCTCCTTGCAGCATTCCTCGCAGCTCTTCGCTCGCGACGGAAAATGACCAGGAAGCAGCCTCTCAGGAAAGAGGAAGGGGAGGAGTGACGCGCCTCAGCACCAGCGGAGCATCGGGCTCACCCACTGCCGCTGCATTTCCTCGTGGCTGTACCTCTCTTGTCATCTTCAACCTTTATATGTAGCTGCTTGGTGCTGTACTCAGATAACAGAATTAAGGTTCACTGATATGTCGACGATACACAACTCTACTTGAAAATCTTTTCTCCTTCAGACAATGCCTCAAGCACTGTTTGAACATCACCCGGACCTGGAGGTACACTGCCTACCTGAAGCTCAACCCAACCAAAAGAGAATTCCTAATATTTGCCAAGAACAACAAAGATGATACAGTACAAACCTGTACCCAACTCTCACCAAATGCCAAATCTATTGGATTCACCCTAGACATCAACCTCTTCTTGCGGAACAATTTGGTACAAAAATAAATATGAGCTGGTACCAGCTCTCTCTTTTAAAGAAAGTCAAAATGTTTCTTCCAGAAAGCAACATCAGAACTGCTGTTCAAGCCAGCGTACTCTTGAATCTGTATGGTAGGGCTGTCATATTAAATGGCCTCCCAGATTCCATATTGGCACCCCTTAGGGGCATCCTACATGCCGCAGCATGTCTCATCCAAGACCTGAAGAAGTATGATCACGTCACTCCTATTAATATGGAACTCTATTGGCTCCCCTTGCCAGTCCGCAACATCTTTAAAACCAGCTGAATCATTTACAAAGCCATCACAACCAGCACTCCAGCTTATCTTGCAGACAAGTCTACCCTCTCTAGTGGTTTTTGGCATACTCACAGCTAGGACACCATCAGACTGCAGACTAAGAAGTGCAAAAAAGAAGAAAAAAAACATAACAATAGGCCTATTCTATCTATGCACCCAGAATGTGGAACAACATCCCCATATCCATGAGTACCGCCACAACGGTGCTCCTATTTCAGAAAAAGTTGAACCTACCTCTTTAAAGATCGCTACAGCACAATGAATTAACCATCCACAACTCCGCTTCTTCTCCTATTGCTCACTGACTTTAAGCGTGCCTCTAATCATGTACCAAGCTCTGATGCCTTTTGGCTAGGTTCACTCTATAGAAATAACATATACTTTACAAACATATACATCACCTTAAGGGATCACAGGTTGTTCAGTCCCTTTCAGAAATCTCTGGACCAAATTTACTAAGGTTTATTCTCAGCACTAGTGCAAACAAAGTGACACAAGGCGACACAATGTGCTGCATACAATCTACTAAAAATGTGATTTGAGCAGCTGCAAAGGAAAGCTTTTCTCACCTCCTCTTTGTGTGACATTGTGTCAAAGGGGCTTTACACAGTTGTGGATAAGCACACACACACCTATATGTTTTGACCCCAAGCTTCACCTACTAACAAAGCCAGACAAGAGTTTGAGTCAAAAACTAATGGTTACTAAAGTAGGTGAAAAAAGGGGAAAGGTGTATATTTCTTAAAAAAAAAAAAAATAGGTCATTACATTTGTGCTGCAGTGCACAGGTCAAATCTAATGCAGCTGAGCCTTTTATTCTTGTCCATGTGTAGGAATGTGTACTGGAAAACCATGCTTTCCCAAGGAATCTGTGCATGACACAATGATGCCTATTTGTGCATTAGCACCGGCACAGGGGATGACAGGAGCAGCGTTCCAATAAATACGGCTCTGCCCTGTGTTTTCCTCTTTGTGCAATACAGCACTGAAAATTTGGATGCTGCACTTTTTTCATGAAAAAGAGTGTGTCTGGGGCTCTGTGTTACCTTGAATTTATGCAGATAACGCATGGTTAAGTAAGGCTTGCGTTCAATTTCCACTTTTACCAGCTGAAAGCTTCTGCAGTGCTCCCATTGCCCCTGCCAAATAATGAATCTTTGAACAGTACATTAGAGACAACAGCTGAATTGCCATTTGAATATGTTTAGGTTTACCCATCTCTAATTAAACTGTGGTAAAAAACATTTGACAATATCTGCTTTAGACTGACCATAAATAAAGACAATTTTAGGGCTGCACTTAATTTGTATTAGAGTAACTTAACCTCCAGTACATACCAATCAAGGGGTTACCATTAGCTGCATGATTTTCATATGCCTACTCCAATCGCATACTATCCTTTTCTGAAACATGATTGGAGCAGAAATATCTTGTGAGAACGCTGAAAATGAAAACAGATGTGCGGCGGGGCGTTTTCCGCTGGTGCAAGTCTATATTGGAAATTCGCGAGCATTGTGCACGTGAGTGCATAAGTTGCATATCTATTTTCTTGCAACTGACTCAACAAAGGTGGTTCACACATATTGTGTAATTGTTGCGCGCTTTTAAAGAAATGCAGGTAGTTTTGGATCGGAAAGAAGTTATTGGTAGATAACACAAAAGTAATTCTACACGTGTTAGATTCAGGAGTTGACACTGCGCTAGTGAAGTTTGTCAGACTTGCACATTGAATCATCTTTGACAGTAAGAGCAGGGCTCGAGTCGGGGTACCACGCGGGTGGACGGCGTCCCCCCACTTATTTTACCGGGAGCTCGATAACTGGAGCAAATGGAGCCACACATTCACTCTTTGGCCTCTCTGGGGCGAGATCGGAGCTCATTCAGAACGCTGCTCACGGGCTGGCTTCTCTGATGCAATCGCATCTAAGGGGTGAGCGAGGGGAGGCAATGAGTCTGATGGTGCAAGCCACCTTTCGTGATGTCACTTCCTGTCGTGACGTCAGCATCCCCCCACTTCTTTTTTTAGGACTTGTGCCCTGAGTAAGAGTGAAACACATACTGGAGGCCACAGAGGGAATATGTGGTAAAAAAGAGGTTTGTCGCGGTTGGATCCTCTGGGTAGGGCTGAGAAGTCAAAAGTAAGAGTAAGACATAATTCTGAGGCCACTGGTGGAATATGTGGTACAAAAGGGAGTTGCCAGGGGTGTATCCTCTGAATAGGGCTATAAAATGCAAGACAACCAATTGAGGCCCTTTTTGTGAGTGGCCCATTCTTTTCCAATCCCAGTGTAAGCTCATATTCGCACAGGAATCGAAATTACAACTTTCGTGGTAAAGAACGCAACTCCTGCAATTTCCTCCAGGTAAATTTTGACAGGTCAAACCTGCCGCATTTTACCAAGGGATGATGTTCAGTAAATATCTGTAAAAAAAGTACATGATACAGGCTGGCCCATCCTGGCATCGGGCCATAGCTTGGCCTATAAATCCCTAACAGTCTTTCCACCACCTTGGGGCCTACGGCTTGAATACTGTACGGGAGGACAGTTAGAGTCTTTTGGGCAAAATTTAGACAATTGGTCAGTAGAACGACGGCAGCCCCCCCTCCCCACCACCCCTCCTTCCCCCCATTCAGCTTCTTCAATGTGGCAGAAAGGCTATTCTAAACTATTATCTTTGGGACAGTTCAGAAATACATAAGTTCCTTTCATACTCATTTGACATTTCTTCAGTTTTACCACATGAATTGATGTCTGGTCTTTCCACAATAAAAATAATTAGAAACTTCAACTCAATTGATGGTTCTGGGTATCACATGCTTATAGACAATCAATAAACACCATACAACCCTGAGACCAGAAAAGTGTGACAGACATAACTGTATATTACTTTTCCAAGTCAATAATCAGGAAAAAGTACAGATGATAATGTTGTCAACTATTTCTATTTCTTCCTAACTATTTTCATTAGTTTTTCATCTCAATGGTTAGCTTATTTTGGAAACCCATGTGCAGATTACACAAATGACTACTTGTTAAACTCAGAACATTATCTATTTTTCAGAAATACATATTTCCCCCATGGGTTTCACACATATTTCCACTATAAACAACTGCAAGTAGGCAGAAACCACAAAACAAGGAAAAATAGACCATCATTTATAAAATTGCGAAAACTGTGGCAAAATTAATATGTACAATGCTGTCTGTTCCTAAAAGCTGTGAAGAAGGCAATCTTAGCACAACAAACATTTTGTTGATTCCATTTCTTGGAAAAAACGCTTAATTTCTTGCAAAGCACATTTTTCCAGTAAAATAATTTGCTACATTTTGGCTATTTTCTTGCTTCCCTCCAAGGGAATCCAAAACCCTGGGTATCTTTAGAATACCCAAAATGTTGGAAAAGCTGATGCAACTTTGGCCTTGATACTTTTGTGGAAAACAAATTCTGAAGGCTTAAGAGACAACTGACCCAAGCATCCAAAATAAGGGCTCAGCACTGTGTGTGAGGAACGTCTGAGGGTTAACTTGAGATTGAAGTGTGGGTGGAGTTAAGATTAGTATTTATATAGTTAAATTGCAATGCAGTCCTTAGGACAATGTAGGTCGATGTAGTGGTTGCAATATTTGTACATGATATACTGTGTCACCTATTTTGAAACCTGATGGGCCTTACCAAGTCTATCTCAAAATGAATTATTGCAGGTGCAGCTGTGTACAGTGGTGACAAGAAAATTGTGATTCTCAAACTAATACCATTCATAGGAAGAACTTGGTTTATGGCAAGAGGTGAAGAACCCTTCAAGGTGATGTTAAGTGCCTTTCTTTCTTTGATTCCATTTGCAATGAGGCAATATTGTTAGCTCTGGAACATAAACAATCTTTGGATAACCCCTTTTTCTTGTGTAAACTGATTGATTAATGAACTAAATGTTTAGATTGTGTTTCCTAACAATAGCATCCAAATGGCCATTACCTTTTCCAAAAGAAAGAATGTGGTGTAAAGGCCAGAGCTGCCGACATTGGAGCTGGGGAACCACGTCAGAATCTCAATGTCGGCTCAACACCCAGTGATTCTGGGCAAATCACTTAAATCTCCCTGAGTCTACAAAAAATGAATGTACTTGTATATATAACTGGTGCTCATGGAAAGCACTCCAGTACCTTCAGGTTGAGTTTGCGCCATATAAAACTTCAAAAAGAAAAACATATGCAGCAAATGAAATCCCTGTTGCCAAAATGCATGCCCATTACAAAAAAGAATGTTTTATTAAGCATTTAGGCAATGTTTATATAATACTAAAATACTTTGATTGACATTCATCTGGAACTGTACATATAACAATGGCTGCATTTAAACTATCTGACACTTACCCTTGTTTTAGCCAGAGGACATGAATCCCTGAAGATCCCCCACTGTGAACACTCCAGTGTGGCCAATCCCACCGGTGTAAATCCTTTGGCTGCACCAGTGGAGGTTGACTATAAGACATGCAGGACACATACCCAGGTCCTTCACCTAAACTCCTATATGACATCACCTGCGAATGGCCTCCAGGCAAATTTCTGGCCTGTGTTGGTACCTATTTTAACTTAAATGAACATGCCTCGAGCCTATGGACAAACAAACCACTCAAGGCATTCAGCTGCAAGCAACCAGGTCTTACACTCGTCCCCAGTGCCAGCCAAGTCTATGCCATTAAAGCATTTTCTCATGAACTTTGAACTTGCACAGGCTCCTGGCTCAAAACTTGCACCTGCAGACAGGCCCGGTGACCGACTCACTGCAGACAGCCACCACCCTCCGCTGTGCACATCCTTCCACAGTAAAAAGTTACACTGTACCACATTGCACTTTTTTGTTCATTCTTTGTGTTTGTTCAATCTACTTTATAATGTCAATATTCTACAAGAGAAACACACTTTTTAGAATTCATGTTATTAATTTCCTTACAATGCACTTTGAGAGAAAAATCTGCAGTTTCATGCAAACAATGAATAGTAAATGCATGATGCTCTAACGCTTGAAATCTACAAGTACTAAAATCAATTACTCAAACATGCAATACAAAATATACAAAACAAGTAACGTGTAATACGGTCCTTAATTACCATCTTTGGGTTCTGGTGACATTTATAACCCACTCGCCTTCAACCTTCTGGTTTCTAATTTTCATCAGAACCTCTTGATGGAAATATAGCCTATTTTACAGAGTTACACATTATGTAGTCGCTCTCCTTCTCCCTCTCTCTCTATCTACCTACGCATATGCACATATATTTATCAAGCTATTATGCTATTTATTGTCAATGTTAAGTGTGGGGGAGGGTAAAGATTCACTAGAGGAGATTCCAAGGGTGAGTCGTGATGCTCTTTCCCACTCTGAACAATGGAGATAAATACATATTGCACTCAACAGACTTTAACTTTGCTTAATGCCATGCTGCTTATTCATGTCCAGTAGTTAAAAACAAAGGTGTTAACCATAACCAGAGGTTAAATCTCTGCACTGAAATAAAATCATAATAACTAAAGGTGTGTGAGTGGCTGTGTGGGTGTGTGTGTGTGTGAGTGCCTATGTGTGTCTGTGAGTGCCTATGTGTGTCTGTGAGTGGCTATGTGAGTGGTGCTATGGGTCTGTGAGTGGGTGTGTGAGTGTCTGTGTGGGTCTTTGAGTGGGTATTTGAGTCCCTGTGTGGGTTTGTGACTGGGTCTGTGAGTGGCTCTATGGGTCTGTGACTGGGTCTGTGAGTGGCTGTGTGGATCTGTGAGTGGGTGTGTGAGTGCCTGTGTGAGTGGTGCTATGGGTCTGTTAGTGGATGTGTGAGTGCCTGTGTGGGTCTTTGAGTGGGTGCATGAGTGCCTGTGCAGGTCTGTGAATGGGTGTGTGTGTGTCTGTGACTGGGTTTGTTAGTGGTGCTATGGGTCTGTGAGTGGGTGTGTGAGTGCCTGTGTGGGTCTGTGAGTGGGTGTACGAGTGCCTGTGTGGGTCTGTGAGTGGCTGTGTGGATCTGTGACTGGGTGTGTGAGTGCCTGAGTGTGTCTATGAGTGGGTGTGTGAGTGGTGCTATGGGTCTGTTAGTGTATGTGTGAGTGCCTGTGTGGGTCTGTGAGTGGGTGTGTGAGTGCCGGTGTGCGTCTGTGACTGGGTTTGTGAGTGGTGCTACGGGTCTAAGAGTGGGGGTGTGAGTGCCTGATTGTGTCTGTGACTAGGTGCGTGAGTGCCTGTGTGTGCCTGTGTGGGCCTGTGAGTGGGTTATGAGTGCTTGTGTGGGTCTGTGACTGGGTTTGTGAGTGGCACTATGGATCTGTGAGTGGATGTGTGAGTGCCTGTGTTTGTGTGTGAATGCCTGTGTGTGTGTGTGAGTTGGTGTGTGAGTGGCACTATGGACTTAGAGCATTTGCATACTTATCAATCAATCAGTATTTGTAAAGCATGACTACTCACCCGCTAGGGTCTCAAGACCCTGGGGTGTGGGGGGGCTGCAGGTCCTATTGGATGCTGAGGTTCAGTCAAAGAGCCAGGTCTTGAGATCCTTTCTGAATTGGGTTAGCGATCCTGTTGGTTTATAAAGGGTATTTAAAAGGGAGAACCATGGACTGTGTTCTCACCAGGAGACGGCAAGAAAGAAACAACGTGTCACAGTCACTACAGATTAGATTGCGCTCCATTAGATCAATGATGCATTCGCCTCCATTATGGATTTCAGATTGTTTTTCAACATGCAGTACAAGAGGAAACACATTTGATTTGTCTTTCCCAAGCCCAAGATGTTTTGAACTTTTGTGCTTTCCCAAAGTTGAGCTTCAGCTGGGGCACCTGCTAAGTTTATATTTGTGAGTGCTACCCTTTGAGCTTTAATTTCTGTGAAATGCACACATGGCCAGAATGGAACCTCATTTTTTTCCCAGAAGAGTCCTCAGTTTTGCCGAAAACGTCTACTCAACTCGAGTGCTTTCATCTGGTTAATTAGTAAGTGCTACCTTGTTAGGTAAATGTCTTGTTCATATTCTGCACTACAGCTGCTTAAAGGACCACAAGTTATTATTTCCAGTGACCATGTGTAGGAAAGTAGGATCTACTTCTATGGTTACCCCCACTTTTTGCCTGGTGCTAAGCTGTATTATGACTAGTCTGACTGGGATCCTGCTAAGCAGGACCCCAGTCTATCTGCTTTCTCCCTAAATTGTTATGCTGAGTACTTAGGTACACTCCAGATTGGATACTGGGATACCCTTATCAGTTCCCAGTATATGATACTAAGGTACCCAGGGCATAGGTACCTCAAAGGTCTCACATGGGCTGAAGCATGCATTATGCCACCCATGAGAGACCATTCAAAAATGAAACTACAGGCCTGCCATTGCAGCCTGTGTAAGTTGGTGCATGCACCTCTTACTAAAGATATAGATTACTATATCTAAAGGGTCACTGCACTTAAAACCTATGTCACCCCTATAGCAGGCCTTTGCAATCCTGAAGGCAGGGTGCTTGGTTCTAAGTGAGAGGGTGGCCCTGCATGAGCAGGTCACACCTGCAGCCTATGGAGTCCATTCTCCCGGGTTGTCAGTGAAGCACCCATACACAATATAGAGGGGCACAGCGTAATCGTGCGATGACCATCTCGAAAACAGCTGCAACGAATCCTATCATATTTGGTATCAAACATGTTGGAATCATACCCCCACACCGTTTGATGTGGGAGGTATTATTCCAAGCACTGGAAGAGCCCTCCGTTAGGCTCTTCCCGGTACCAGCCTTCTAGTCCCGGACAGCACAAAATAGTTGCTGCCGACCAGAGACACATTTCTGCCCTCCTGCTGCTGAGCCAAGCTCGAGCAGGGGAAGGTAGAACAATAGGCATTCTGTCACTGGCAGGTGTGACCACCTCCCAGACAGGATTTAGTGTGCTAGGGCTGGATGGGTGCGCTTGCCAGCGACAGAAAGTCTGCATGAGGGGCACATTTGGTGTCCCTGTGCATAGTCCAGTTCAAACCAATCCTGGGAGCCGTTGGCTCCCTCTGGCACGAAACTGGGCAAAGGACATAGGAGTAACCTCCCCCCTGTCCAGACCCTCCCCAGGGAGGGTCCCTTGAATCTCCCTAACCCTTTCCCTAGGGTACTTAAGGGCTTACCATGGTGTAGGTCTTTAGATTCGCCGTGGGATAAGATTCAGGTCAGACACCATTGCACTTCTACCGTCTGGGCACTCTGGACTTCGCTGGACTTCGTTTGAGCCTGACTTCGTCTCCCTTCCAGTCTGCTGCCTGATCAGTGCTTGTGCATCATACAGGAACCTGCCAAGGCCTGTGAAGCATCAAGGACAACTGAAGTAATCTCCTTTGGAGTGAAGGAGTCACTCCCCTGCATTCACAGGTACCGCAACTAAGTCAACCAGTCTGCAGATCCTGAGGTCCTCCGGACTCCGTAGAATCTGCAACACAGGTGCTGGTTTTCCCCTGCTCCGAGGCCTGCTCTACCTTCTCACCAAGTTTGAGGCCAGTAGTCCTCGTGGGGGTTGCAATAAACGAAACCCTGAGTACCGCATCCACTTTGCAGTTGCAAAGGCTTGTTGTCATCTTTGCAAGAAGATCTTCAGGCTTCAAGTAGCCCCAACCTCGAGCACCTCCAGTGACCAGAATCTTCAGCCACACAGCATCGTGTGCATCATGGCCTGCATCTTTTGGTGAGCTGCTTGAGGTCCTCTTCCAACTCCAGTGCCTCCGGCCTGTGGGTCCACTTGAGGGTCACACTTGTTTCTTTTGTGCTCCCTTGATTGCTCAGGGCCTTCCCTGACTCCCCTACTTGTGGTTAGTCCCCTGGACCTTGCTGGTCCCAACTTTGCTCCTTCTCGACATCCTGTGTGGGATGCACTTGCCAAGGCTTGTTGGTGCTCCTGCCGGACACCGACCCCTCAACACTCGACATTCTTTGTGGGACAGTTCGTATCTGGGTCCTGGTCTTACTCAGCATCGCCTGGTTCTCACAGCTGCAGAGTCAAGGTCATCAACATCTTCCCTGAAGCACCCAACATCGGAGGGCATTCGTCTTCCAAGTCTCCTGGTCACCCCTGAGTGACATAGACTCTGCCCCCTCTGCTTTCAGGTACTCCTCTTCAAGAATCCATGTTTGGATTCCGCCATACACTTTCTCCTCTTCCAGCAGCGGCACTTTCCTGAAGTTCTCGATTGGGTTCGACTGCGGTTTTCGATGCTACTCTGCACCTATAAACCCGGCTTCCCTAGGATAGGTAACTTGGGTACCATGGTATCCACGGGCGGGGTGGCTCTCCAACCTTCTGTCTTCCATGGGGTGTCTTCAGGGTCCACTGGAAAGGGTCCCTAATCTTTAAAAATCCAACCGCGACTTGCACACACATGTACGGAGCACGCAGTCATGTTCACATACTGCACACGCTCTTCGTGGGGTCCCTATCTACTTACCTTGGGTGGTTCTGTGTGTCCCCAGCAATTCTACATCCTCTCAACATTGTCCTGACTCGAGTCGTGGTTCTTATACCACTTTCTTAGTATATGGTTTGGTCCCCCCCTGGGGCCCACTGTGTATTTCGTGCTATTTACTGTGTTACTTTGCTAAAGTATTGTGTGCATTGTGTTTATCTCCGTGTTGGAGATATTGGGACATACTAGAGAGTATTATATAATAAATACATATTTTTATAAATACTTGGTGTGGTTCTTTTCATTTAATCTATACTATAAGATTGCATTCTGGTGAAACAAGCTGCTTTACACTCCTCTAAGACTATGCCTGAAGGCTGCTATCCACAGCTACCACTTGGATAGATTTCTAAGGTTGCCTGAGACCTCCGAAATCACCATAAGGGTTGTCTGGACTGGTGCAAGGTGCCCACTTACATTAGTGGACATCATATACCAGGCCAGCCTCTCACACCATGTGTGAATGTAATTTCGGCAATATGGTTGTTCCTGGAGCATCTTCATCCACAAATCTGTGATACAATGAATCCTCGTCCTGAGAAGACTACGATACCACAAAGAGGTAAATCTCCACCAGACAGGGGTACGTCCTCTTAACTAAATGATGTAAGTGCTTCTTTGTTTTTTTGAGATGTCCTTGTATTCCTCTACATCAATAACGCATCACCAAAATCATTTGGAAATGCACATGGGGCCTATTGTTAAGCTGTCCATTTACTTGGAAAAAGGCAGGAAGATCTTTGCATACTACGAAGAATACGGGGAGGCCAATTTCAGCCCCGGGGACCCCATCCTGCGGGGCCCAACCACAATTGAATGGGGGACCCCTCCCTGGGTCAATTTCCAACCAGGGAACTCCATCCCCTGGGGCCCGGCCTTGTTATGCCGGGTTGCCTGGAGCACACCCAGGGCACCCAGTCTGCATCATTGGGGACCGCTGTAGGAGCCTAAATGTCCCCGCGGTCTTTGCCAGCTCCCTGCCTCCAACGAGAGCCGGCATTGCTGCCACACACAGGGAGCTGCTAAACATGCAGCTCCCTCTGTGTCGAAGCAATCGTTTTGTCTGTTTCCTTGCCCGCATGACAGCGGGCAGGGAAACAGATGAAAACTCCAGTTCTAGCAAGCTGGAGCGGTTTGAAAGCTTCCGCTTGCTGGAAGTGGAGTTAGTATTTGCTCTGACTTGGTGGCAGCTTTCAAAGCTCTGACTAAGTCAAAGCAAACAGCTATGTCCTGAAGGTGGGCACCCCAGGACATAGGTAGCCGGCGCTGTGGAGTGGCTGTCCTCAGGGCCATTAATAGTTCAAGAATAGGGGCAGTGCAGACCCTTTCTTCTGTGTTCTGTGATGGTCCCGAGGCCGTATATGGCCCCCCTCCCACTTTAAAATCGTACTTTGGTCCCGGGGAGGTGGCGGTCCCTGGGGCGTGGGGGGTCCATGAGGCCCCCACACTATTGTTTAATTAGCCCTGGGGAGGTGGTGGACCCCGGGGCTTGAAACAGCCCAGGATGGTGGTCCGTATGACCCCTCTTCATTATGTAAATAAAGCCCAGGGGAGATGGTGGTCTGACTCCCCAGGACTCCTTTGAGCCCATGGAGGGGGTCCAAACAGCCCCCCCTCCTAAATTATTAATAAGCCCTGGGGAGGTGATGGGTCCCGTGAACCCCCTCCTTTTTAAAAAAAAAAATGCCCCCAGGACCTGGCCCACCCACAGGCTCTTTTTAAAACAAGCACAGGAGCCCGAGCTTTTTTTTTTTTTTTTTAAATTGCCGGAGTCGTGGTTTGCCGTGATTTTTGGCAAAAATATTTTTTGCCCTAGCGGGGTCCCTGCGAGATTTACACAAAATAGCAAAAAGGGCACTTTCTGGACCAAGGGCTACCTTTCTGCCAAATTTGGTGTAATTCAGTTCAGTGGCTCGAGCTGAAGTCGTATCTAAAATTCTAATGGAAATTAACATGGGAAATGCACTTTTTTGCCCCCCCTTTTCTTAGCCCCTGCTTGACTGATTGCCCCGAAACTTTCTATGCACAAGTAAAATCACCAGCACACTTTTTTTCAAGCATTTCATTAAGATTCATCAAAGGGCTCTAAAGATATAGTCAAATCAAAAAACGTATATATATATATATCCAAGAACCTCGCCACTTCAATCCCCTCCGATCAGAATGACGAGTGCAGACCCAAATTTCGTGCAGGTTTTTTATTGCTCACACCACTACGCCATAACGCGTTTCGGCCGTTACTGGACTTGATATATATATACTCACTGAAAAAACTACTGGTTTCAGGGACGTTACAGTTAGTTGGACATTTCACTCATACAAAACCAGAGAAATTCAGCCGTTATAGTTAGTTGAGCTAACTATAACTCGCGCCCCCGCAATGCACTGCTGATGACGTCACATATTACATCACTCATTACATGGTCAGTGACATCACTGATGACATCACTGATGACATCATCCAGTGACTGTGTGTTTCTGTAAAGTTTAAATATGTTTTATATATATATAGGCCAAGGTGTATTGAAGAATGAGTGGGTGTATGAGTGTCTGAATGGATGATTTAGTAGGTGCATGACTGACTATATAAGTCAGTGATTAAACGTGTCTTACTGAATGCATGGGTTAGTGACTAAACTGAGTGAATGTCTGTATCAGTCTGTCAGTTGGTGTGTAAGCGGCTGCATGGGTTGGTGAGTAGCTACATGAGTGTCTATATGGGCTATTGATTGGTTGTCTGAGTATCTGTATGGGTACCTGAGTGTCTGTGTGGGTGGGTGGGGGGGGTGTGACTCTATGCATAGATGTGTGAGTGGGTGATTCACTGGGAGTATGGGTTCAAGAGTGCATCTGTGAAGGGCTGTATGGGTGGGTGAGTGTGTGTATGGGTGTGTTGGTGAGTGAATGGATGTCTCAGTGGTACATGTGTGAGTAACTACATATGTGAAAGGCAGTATATGTGAGTGTTGGACTATATAAATGACTATATGTGAGAGTGAGTGATTGTGAGAGTGGCTGTATGGATGAGTGTGTGCTTATGTCAGTGATTGTATAGGAGAGTAAGTATGTGTTAGTATCTGTATGAATAAGTGAGGTGGTGTGTGTATAACTGTATAGGTGAGTAAATGGGAGTGTGATTGATTCTTTGCATGATAGACTAGGTGTGTGAGTAACTCTATGGGGTAGTGGCGGTGTGTGAGTATCTGTATAGGTGTATGAGTGCATATATCAGTGGCTATATTGATGAGTGACTGCGTGTATGAGTGACTGTATGGGTGAGTGGATGCGTGTGTAGACCTATGAATCAGTGAGTGGGTATGTACTAACTGGTATTGGTGTGTCTATGGTTTCGAGAATGGTAGTCTGTATTTTAGAGAGGGAGCATCAAAGGTTATATTAGGGTATGAGGAGGTGCATCAGATGATCACGTGGATGATGTCATCAGTAATGTCATCAGTGATGTCATTTGAGATGTCATCAGTGATGTCACTGACCATGTCATGGGTGATGTATTATGTGACGTCATCAGCAGTGCAATGCAGGGGCGCGAGTTATAGTTAGCTCAACTAACTATAACAGCCATATTTTTCTGGTTTTGTATGAGTGAAATGTCCAACTTACTATAACGTCCCTGAAACCTGTGGTTTTTTCAGTGAATTTCTAAGTTTTTTAAATGCTAATTTCTAACTATAACGTCCCTGAAACCAGTGGTTTTTTTCAGTGAATTTCAAAGGTTTTTTAAATGCTAATTCCAAATTATAACGTCCCTAAAACCTCTGGTTTTTTTGAGTGAATTTCTAAGGTTTTTTAAATGCTAATTTCTAAATATGCCTACATAGGTAGGACATGTGCAGAAAGATGAAGAAAGGTGCAGAAAGAAGCAAGAGAAGTGCAGAAAGAGGCAACAGAAGTCCAGAAAGAGGAAGAAAGGTGCAGAAAGAAGCAAGAGAAGTGCAGAAAGAACCAACAGAGGTGCAGAAAGAGGCCTACTTTGACTGTACCTTACAACAGACTCATACAAAGTAGCCTAATCACTAATCCTTCTCCCAAGATGTCTTAAACCTCACTTTTCTCTTGAAGGTTCACTATTAACCGACTGCTCCTAATGTTAGGCCTATCAAATATAAAACATCAGTCCTAAGCATATCACTGTTGTTTGTCTGACCAAGTTTGTGAAGGTATGCATGCATGTCTCTGCTTTTATTTTCCGAATGACATGTTACATAAAAATAAACATAGAAATACTTGAATACCTGTGTTTCAAACAGCATACTTTGTAAATATGTGTAGAAAAAGGTGTATGTATTTCTTTCTGCTCATAATACAGGGCACATGGGTATTCAAAAGTATATTTGAGGGGCTCTATAATACCTATATACATAAGACATGTCTGCCTGTGCAACTGAATGACAGAGCAGAACTGAGAACATTTAACCACCTATAGAAGAAGCTACCCACTTTTTAAGCTACCATCTTCAGATGCATAACATGTGAGAATACATATACAATTAGACATATACCTCAGTCACAAGAGCACGCAGACCTTTGAACTTGACAGCTTGCACTTCCCATTTGAGTACAGAAAGAGGCAAGAGAAGTACAGAAAGAAGCAAGAAATGCACAGAAAGATACAAAAGAAGTGCAGAAAGAAGGAACAGAGGTGCAGAAAGAGGCAACAGGGGTGCAGAAAGAGGGAAGAGGGGTGGAGAAAGAGGCAAGGGGCTGCAGAAAGAAGCGAGAGAGCTGCAGAAAGAAACAAAAGAAGTGCTGAAAGAAGGAACAGAGGTGCAGAAAGAGGCAAGAGGGTGCAGAAAGAGGTAAAAGGGCTGCAGAAAGAAGCAAGAAAGGTGCAGAAAGAAACAAAAGAAGTACAGAAAGAAGGAACGGAGGTGCAGAAAGAGGCAAGAGGGGTGCAGAAACAGGGAAGAGGGGTGCAGAAAGAGGCACAAGATTTGCAGAAAGAAGGGACAGAGGTGCAGAAAGAAGCAAGAGAAGTGCAGAAAGAATCAACAGAGGTGCAGAAAGAGGGATGAGGGGTGGAGAAAGAGGCAAGAGAAGTGCAGAAAGAAGCAACAGAGATGCAAAAAGAGAGAAGAGGGGTAGAGAAAGAGGCAAGAGGGGTGCAGAAAGAAGCAAGAGAGGTGTAGAAAGAAGCAAGAGAAGTGCAGAAAGAAGCAACAGAGGTGCAAAAATAGGCAAGAGGGGTGCAAAAAGAGGGAAGAGGGGTACAGAAAGAGGCACGCGGGGTGCAGAAAGAAGCAAGAGATATGCAAAAAGAAGTACAGAAAGAAGGAACAGAGGTGCAGAAAAAGTCAAGAGGGGTGCAGAAAGAGGGAAGAGGGTGCAGACAGAGGCACAAAGGTTGCAGAAAGAAGGGACAGAGGTGCAGAAAGAAGCAAGAGAAGTACAGAAAGAAGCAACAGAGGTGCAGAAAGAGGGATGAGGGGTGGAGAAACAGGCAAGAAAAGTGCAGAAAGAAGCAAGAGAGGTGCAGCAAGAAATAAAAGAAGTGCAGAAAGAAGGAACAGAGGTGCAGAAAGAGGCAAGAGGAGTGCAGAAAGAGAAGAAGGGTGAAGAGAGGCACAAGTGGTGCAGAAAGACGCAAGATAAGTGCAGAAAGAAGCAACAGAGATGCAGGAAGAGGGGTGGAGAAAGAGGCAAGAGAAATGCATAAAGAAGCAACAGAGATGTAGAAAGGGGGTAGTGGGGTGGAGAAAGTAGCAACAGGAGTGCAGAAAGAAGCAAGAGAGTTATAGAAAGAAACAAAAGAAGTGCAGAAAGTTGGAACAGAGGTGCAGAAAGAGGCAATAGGGGTGCAGAAAGAGGGAAGAGGGGTGCAGAAAGAGGCACAAGAGTTGCAGAAAGAAGGGACAGAGGTGCAGAAAGAAGCAACAGAGGTTCAGAAAGAGGGATGCGGGGTGGAGAAAGAGGCAAGAGAAGTACAGAAAGAAGCAACAGAGTTACAAAAAGTGAGAACAGGGGTGGAGAAAGTGTCAAGAGGGGTGCAGAAAGAAACAAAAGAAGAGCAGAAGGAAGGAACAGAGGTGCAGAAAGAGACAAGAGGAGTGCAGAAAGAGGGAAGAGGGGTGCAGAAAGACACATGAGTGGTGCAGAAAGAAGCAAGAGAGGTGCAGAAAGAAGCAACAGAGGTGCAGAAAGAGGCAAGAGAGGTGCAAAAAGAAACAAGAGATGTGCAGAAACAAACAAAAGAAGTGCAGAAAAAAGGAACAGAGGTGCAGAAAGGGGCAACAGGGGTGCAGAAAGAGGGGTGGAGAAAGAGGCAAGGGGGTACAGAAAGAAGCATGAGAGCTGCAGAAAGAAGCAAAAGAAGTGCAGAAAGAAGGAACAGAGGTGCAGAAAGAGGCAAGAGGGGTGCAGAAAGAGGGAAGAGGGGTGCAGAAAGAGGCACAAGGGTTGCAGAAAGAAGGAACAGAGGTGCAGAAAGAGGCAAGAGGGGTGCAGAAAGAGGCAAGAGGGGTGCAGAAAGAGGCAAGGGGGTACAGAAAGAAGCATGAGAGCTGCAGAAAGCTGCAAGAGAAGTGCAGAAAGAAGCAACAGAGGTTCAGAAAGAGGGATGCGGGTTGGAGAAAGAGGCAAGAGAAGTACAGAAAGAAGCAACAGAGATACAAGGGTTGCAGAAAGAAGGGACAGAGGTGCAGAAAGAGGCAAGAGGGGTACGGAAAGAGGCAAAAGGGGTGCAGAAAGAAGCCAGAGGTGCAGAAAGAAACAAAAGAAGTGCAGAAAGAAAGAACAGAGGTGCAGAAAGAGGCAACAGGGGTGTGAAAAGAGGGTAGATGGGTGGAGAAAGAGGCAAAGGGGTGCAGAAAGAAGCAAGAGAGCTGCAGAAAGAAACAGAAGTAGTGCAGAAAGAAGGAACAAAGGTATAGAAAGAGGCAAGAGTGGTGCAGAAAGAGGGAAGAGGGGTACAGAAAGAGGCAAAAGGGCTGCAGAACGAAGTGAGAGGTGCCGAAAGAAACAAAAGAAGTGCAGAAAGAAGGATCAGAGGTGCAGAAAGAGGCAAGAGAGGTGCGGGAAGAGGGGTATGAAAGAGGCACAAGGGTTGCAGAAAGAAGCAAGAGAGGTGCAGAAAGAAGCAAGAGAGGTGCAGAAAGAGAGAAGAGAGGTGGAGAAAGAGACAAGAGAAGTGCAGAAAGAAGCAACAGAGGTGCAGAGAGGGTGAAGAGGGGTGGAGAAAGAGGGATGCAGAAGGAATCAAGAGAGGTGCAGAAAGAAACAAAAGAAGTGCAGAAAGAATGAACAGAGGTGCAGAAAGAGGCAAGAGGAGTGCAGAAAGAGAAGAACGGTGCAGAAAGAGGCACAAGTGGTACAGAAAGTAGTAAGAGAGCTGCAGAAAGATGCAAGATAGGTGCAGAAAGAAGCAACAGAGATGCAGAAAGAGGAAAGAGGGGTAGAGAAAGAGGCAAGAGAAGTGCAGAAAGAAGCAACAGACATGCAGAAAGGGGGAAGAGGGGTGGAGAAAGAGTCAAGAGGGGTGCAGAAAAAAGCAAGAGAGGTGCAGAAAGAAACAAAAGAAGTGCAGAAAGAAGGGACAGAGGTGCAGAAAGAGGCAGGAGGGGTGCAGAAAGAGGCACGAGGGGTGCAAAAAGAGGGAAGGGGGTGCAGAAAGAGGCAAGAGAGGTACAGAAAGAGGCAAGAGGGGTGCACAAAGAAGCAAGTGAGGTACAGAAAGAGGTAACAGAGGTGCAGAAAGTGGCAAAAGCGGTGCAGAAAGTAGAAGAGATGTGCAGAAACAGGCAAGGGGGTGCAGAAACAGGGAAGAAGGGTACAGAAAGAGGCAAGAGCGGTGCAGAAAGAGGCAAGAGGGGTTCACAAAGAAGCAAGTGAGGTGCAGAAAGAGGCATCAGAGGTGCAGAAAGAGGCAAAGGAGGTGCAGAAAGTAGAAGAGATGTGCAGAAAGAGGCAAGAGAAGTGTAGAAAAAGAAAGGTGCAGAAAGAAGCAACAGAAATGCAGAAAGAGGCAAGAGAGGCGCAGAAAGAAGCAAGAGTGGCTTGCACAGCATTAGTACCAATTTAACACCCACATTTAGCAATAACTAACAGGTGACCATTCTAGTTTTGCAAAGGGCCTTCCACCACGCTGTAACACTTGTCGCTGCATTTTTGGTAACGTTTGAGCTAGAAATAAGGCTTTTTTTGTTCAAATCTGCAGATTAGGCAGTAGATGGACTATGTGGCTAATGCGGAAAATGTATAATTGTTCGAAAGTCAGTGCAGCCAAACAGTCGCATGATTCCAGTGGCCCTGCTCATACCTCCAACTAGGTCCAGAAGTGTTCCTCAGTGATTCCTTCTTTTTTTTGTCTCATTGAGTTCATAGTTTAGCTTCTATGGAAATAAGGAAGACTAAACCTGAGGTTACCACTCCACAACACAGACTACCATACCACATAATTACTCTCCATAACACATAATCCCACTCTACATAATTCCTATACACTAAATACCACATACTTTCTATCCACATAATTTCACTGCACAACATACCACATAATTCCAATACACACAACGTACATCCACTCCACTCCAAAAAACATTAGTAAAAAACGTTTACATTTACAACACCAATAGCCATAACGTTCACAAATGCGAGAGCTATTACATTCCAAATGCTTCTTTAACTAGTAGTCGCGTTTGCTGAGTGGTGGAGAAAGGGGGCTGGGCCTCCGACCAGCACTCAGGAATTCCACTGCATAGGACTTACAGGAGATACCTGGAGGGCTTCTTGGCCCCCAAAGTCCCTCAGGAGTAAAGTCGACTTCATCCCCCAACCAGTAGTGTGCCAGGAGGCATGTTTGCAGAGTGGTGGACTTAGGGGGGCGTGGCCTCCGAAGACCTCTTAGCAATCCCATTGTATGGGACTTATTGGAGGTAACAGGAGGGGTAGTTGGCCCCCAAGGACATCCTTGGGGGCCAACTACCCCTTCTTTTACCTCCAGTAAGTCCCACACAACAGCATTGGTAAGTTCTCATGGCAGGCCATGCCCCCTTTGCCCACCACTCTGCAAACTTGCTCCCTGGCGCACTTTTGGATGGGAAGTCCCCTTCGATACTGAGGGTCCTTAGGGGCCAACTAGCCTACCTGACACCTCCAGTAAGCCCCACACAGTGGGATTGCTGAGAGGTGGACACTAGCCACACCCCCTTTCTGCACCACTCTGCAAACGTGCCTCCTGGCATGCTCTTGGTTGGGGGATGAAGTCCCCTTGCCCCCTGAGGGTCCTTGGGGGCCAACTAGCCCTTCTGTTATCTCTAGTAAGCCCCACACAGCTGGATTGCTGAGAGTGGTCCGAGGCCATGCCCCCTTTTTACACCACTCTGCAAACGAGCCTCTTGGCGCACTGCTGCTCGGGGGCTGAAGTCCATTTTAGTCCTGAGGTCCTCAGGACACAAGAGGACCTCATCGCCCCACCAGCAGTGCGCCAAGAGGCGTGTTTGCAGAGTGGTGTAAAAAGGGGCATGGCCTCGGACCACCTCTCTGCAATCCAGCTGTGTGGCGCTTACCGGAGGTACCTGGTGGGCTAGTTGGCCCCCAGGGACCCTCAGTATTCAAGGGGACTTAATTCCCCAACTTAGAATGCGCCAGGGTGGTGCAGGGAGGGGGCGGGGCCTCCGGCAAGATGCCGGCTTTTTTAAAAATATATTTTTAGAAGGGGGGCTGTGTGGCCCCCCTTCTTTTAGTATTTTTGGGGCCCTGGGGACCCCATCCCCCAGGGCCTGACTCTTTTTTTTAAATGTCTTTCAGGCCCCAAGGAAAAGAAAAACTTCAATGAATCACATATAACCAGCAGTCCAGTGGCGACGCATTTCGGGCCTCACGGTGTGTGGCGACGGCAGCCCACATGGGCAGTCTTTTGAATTACAGATCCCAGAATCCTTGGCACAAGCCATCTACCCACCTGAGAATGATTGATATAAAAGAGGGGATATATTTTGTAGTGATGTTGCCGTTCTCATGCAGGATGCCTCTGACAAAGGGCGTGAGGCCCGAAACGCGTCGGCACTGGACTGCTGGTTATATGTGATTCATTGAAGTTTTTCTTTTCCTTTTAGAAATAAATCTGCTGAGAGCGCACTTCGTCTGGGGGCAACCTCTCTTCTTTGCATTTGTACGGCCGGCCCGGTCTTGAAGTGGCGCCACCGCAGGAAGCAATGCGGGTCCACCGCGTGCTCATCTGGGCAGCCTTTTGAGTGGAACAGCAGATTTTGAGTAAAGGAAAGGAACTTTGTTGGATGCCATCAGCAGAGACAATAACTTTGGATTGTGTGGCGACGGCAGCCCACATGGGCAGTCTTTTGAACTACAGATCCCAGAATCCATGGCACAAGCCGTCTACTCACCTGAGAATGATTGATATGAAAGAGGGGATATATGTTGTAGTGATGTTGCCGTTCTCATGCAGGATGCCTCTGACAAAGGGCGTGAGGCCCGAAACGCGTCGGCACTGAACTGCTGGTTATATGTGATTAATTGAAGTTTTTCTTCTAGAAATAAATCTGCTGAGAGCGCACTTCGTCTGGGGGCAACCTCTCTTCTTTGCGCATTATATATATATATATATATATATATATATATATATATATATATATATATATATATATACTGAAAAGAAATAATGTATACATATATACTGAAAATATATGAAGTGGAAAAAAACAAATGTTACAGGGACGTTATAGGCTCAGATTTCACTCATGATATGGCCAATGACATCACTTTTGAAGAAAAAATACAGGCAATTAAATTTGGTTTTACCCCATTATGCCTCCTCTCGAGGGGGATGTCTTGGACACCCCCCTAGAAATAGGGTCCGCAACCTTGGCATTCTTTCAGAAGATGACACTGTCACAGTCCTGACAGGCCATCCTTGCCTGCAAATCGGGCTCCCCCAATGATCCATGTCCCCCGGTCATTCTCCATAAGGTTGTCAATGCTGTCAACTCTTACATTAATAAAATTCTAAACTCTTCACTATCTACGACTGAGATCCCATCACAATGGAAATTAGCAGTTGTGAAACCTCTGCTAAAAAATCTTTTGCAGATCCTTCCACACTGTCCAACCTCTGCCCCATCTCATTGCTTCCTGCTTTAAGCAAAATGCTCGAAAATGTTGTTAATGCACAATTAAGCGCCAATTTGGAAAACTCTAATGTGCTGCACCCCCGCTATTCTGCATTCCGCCCCAAGTATTCCACTTATTTTCGGCTGCTGGAAGTATCAGATACCATTAAATTCACCCTGGATACGGGAAAGGACGTGGTGTTGATTGTATTGGATCTCTCCGCTGCATTCAACACCATTTCACACACCATATTTTGGCAGTGATTCAAGGACTGCGTCATCTCCCATAAAGCCTTAGCATCGATCAAATCTTTCCTAACTAGTTGGAGACAAACTGTTACACTTAGAACTTTTTCCTCCACAGAAAGACCAGTAGCATCACTTAGCCCTGCACTATTTAAAATATATATGGCTTCTCTAATCCCCCTGATTGCTTCCTTTGGAATTGCCACTACATCATACATGGATGATACCCTGTTGATTCTTTCCCTGGACAAATGGTCCTTTGGATAAGAACTTAAATTCAAATCTTTTCTTGTGAATGCAATCAAACCATCTAAAATGCAACACAGACAAAACTGAGATTGTGATTTTGGTAAATCTAACTCTTTCTCTCCAACTCAATGGTGGTATAGCACCATGCCCCCACCCCCTGCCACGGTAGAAATGGCAAGAAACTTAGAAGAAAAATTCAATACCTCATTGTCCTTCCACCCCCAAGTCCTTTCAGTGGCAGGAATGTGCTTCAATTTAATTAAATCTCTAAGAAAGGTTTTTGACCTTCTTCCTCTAGCTGTGTGGAAACCAGTTGCCTTCACTGTCATCACTTTCCTACTCAACTATTGTAATAGTCTCTACGCAGGTGTTTTGAAATACACTCTTCACAAACTACAGAGGGTTCAACATGCGGCAGCCAGACTCGTGCTAAAACTACCTAGACACAGCTCTGCCTCTGCTGCCCTTAAAACACTACACTGGTTACCAGTGTACAAAAGGATCCTTTTCAAAATGCTTATACTGATCTTAAGAGCATTCAGAGCCTCCGGACCAAAATACCTGACAGCAAGGGTTACGCACTATACAACTACAAAAACTCTGAGATCCACACATGCAAATCTTCTAAAGCCTCCTACTTTTACACTGAAAACTCGAGGTGATAAATCCTTCCCTGTTCTAGGATCCCATGCACAAACTCCCCAGTTCATTGCGTTTCATTGAATCAGAAGCTCTATTTAGAAAACACTTGAAAACTTAGATCGTTATGGTTTCAGATGCACTCAGTCACTCCCTACTCTAGCCAATCGTCCTTATTCCTTCTCTTTTAGCTGAGAACTCAGTTGCATTCTCCAGCACCAGGATGCTCCATTGTGAGTGATAGCGTGCTGTATAAGACACGATGCATTCATCAGTGATGTCATTTCAGATGTCATCAGTGATGTCATGAGTGATATCACTGCCCATGTCATGAGTGATATAATATGTGAGGTCATAAGCAGTGCATTGTGGGGGCACAAGGTATAGTTAGCTCAGCTAACTATAACTGCAGAATTTCTCTGTCTTTGTATGAGTGAACTCTGAGACTAACTATAACATCCGTGTAACCTTTGTTTTTTTCAGTGAATTTCTTAGGTTTTTTTAAATTCTATTTCCTAACTATAATGTCCCTGTAACCTTTGGTTCTTTTCAGTAATTTTATACGTTTTTTTTAATGTCATTTGCTGACTATACCATCTCTGTTACCTTTGTTTTTTTGTGAATTTCTATGTTTTTAAAATGTTATTTCCTAACTATAACGTCCCTGTAACCTGTAGGTGAATTTCTAAAGTTTTTTTAATTTTTTTATTTTATTTTCTAACTGTAACCTGCAACCTTTGAGAATGAGTGTGAGTGAGTGCATGAGTGTCTGAGTGGGTCTGGAAGTGGCTGCATAAATATCTCACTCGGTGTGTGATTGGGTGTGTGAATGTCTTCGTGGGTCTATAAGTGGGTGCATGAGAGTCTGAGTGGGTGAATGAGTTTCTGAGTAAGTGTCTGAGTGGGTCAGTGAGTAGGTGTGAGAGTGTCTGAGTGGGCTTGCAAGTGCCTCCATGAGTGTGTGAGTCAGTCTGTGAATGAGTGCATGAGTGTCTGTGAGAGGCTCTGTGGGTGGGTCTGTGAGTCTCTGAGTGGGTCTGTGTGTCAGTGCATGAGTCTCTGAGTAGATCTGTGAGTCAGTGCATGAGTCTGTGAGTAGGTCTGCGAGTGGGTGTCAGATAATGAGTGGCTCTGTAAGTGGGCGCATGAGTTCTGAGTGGGTGTATGTTTCTGAGTGGGTCTGTGAGTGGGTGCATGAGTGTCTGAATGGGTCTGTGAGTGGCTGTGAGAGTGGTTCTGTTAGTGGGTTCCTGAGTGGGTTTGTGAGTGGGTGTGAGTGTCTGAGTTTGTCTGTGTGTGTGTATGAGTGTCTGAGTGTGTCTATAAGTGCACGTGAGAGTGTCTGAGTAGGTCTGTGAGTGGGTGTGTGAGTGGATCTGTGAGTGGGTATGTGCATGTTTGAGTGGGTCTGTGAGTGGGTGTATCAGTGTCTAAGTGGGTCTGTCAGTGGATGTGTGAATGCTTTAGTATGTGAGTGGGTTTCTAGGTGTCTGTATGAGTGTGTCAGTAGCTGTGTGAGTAACTGGGCCACAATGGGACCGCATCTGCCCCTTTATCCAACCAGAGCCCTCAGTTAGTTAGTTGGTTAGTTAGAAACTGCTTCCTCATTGGGTAAATGTCCAGTGCGTATTCTTCACCACATCTCTGTAATGGCCCACAAAGAAATGTCTCCAGTGACCTTGTGTGCATTTTAGCAATGTGATTGTTCCTTGTGCGTCTTTATTCATAAATCTGTGATAACATGAATCCTCCTATAGAGAAGACAACAAAAAGGTAAATCTCCACCAAACAAAGGTACTTCCTCTTAGCAATATGAACTAAGTGCTTCTTTGTTTGGTGGAGATCTCTTTATATTCCTCAGCATGAAGAACGTGTCACAAAAATCATCAGGAAACGAGCTGAAGGGCCTTTTGGTAAGCTGTCCATCATACTGGCAAAAGGCAGGAAGATCTGTGCATGCTATTAAGGTGCATGGGGCCAAACAGGTGAAGCTTCCAAGTGAATTGCACATTTGCATGCTCGTAGTAATTTAAAAGGAGAAACATGGACTCTGCTCTACCCAGGAGAGGACAACAAAGAACCCACTCGTCACAGTCACATACAGATTGCGCTCCAATAGATCAATGATGCAGTCATGTCCACAAAGGATTTCAGATTATTTTTCAATATGGAATTGCTCAGAAACCACACTTGCTTTGCGTTCACCAAGCCCAGGAGTTAAGATTATTTGTCCTGTACAGAAGTGGAGGTTGTACTGGGGCACGTGCTACGTTTACATTTGTAAGTGTCTCCTGTAGAGGTTTAATTACTGTGAGATGAGCTTAAGGGCCAAAAGGCATTGCAAAAATGTAATGGGGAGGGAGCCGCATGACCCACATCCCCAGGCCGACTTCAGCCCCGAGGACCACATCCCCGGGGCCCGGCCACCAACAAATGGGGAGAGACCTGTGCGACCCCTCTCCCCAGGCCGATTTTGGCCCTGGGGACCCCATCCCCAGGTCATGTGTCCCTGGGTGCCCTGGTCCCATCTAGGGTACCCAGTGTGCAAGATGGAGACCACGGGTGAGCCTCAAGGCCCCCGCGGTCCTAGCTGGCGCACCTCCTCCTCTAGTAGCCAGCATTGCTCTTGCACACAGGGAGCTGCTGGAAATGCAGCTGCCTGCATGTGAGAGCTGTCGCTTCATCTCATTCCTTACCTGCATGTCTGCAGGGAGGGAAAGAGATGAAACCTTCACTTCCAGCAAGCAAGAGCATTTTGATAGCTTCCGCAAACAGCTATGTCCTGGAGGTGGACACCCCGGGACATAGCAGGAGCCAGACCTGGGTGGTGGCAGTCACCAGGGCCCTATATGGCTCCAGGAGAGGGGTTGCGTGACCCCTCCTCCTTTGTTGTGCATGGGCCAGCCCTGGGGAGGTGGTGGTCCGTGGGGCCATATATAGCCTGAGAGGGGGGCCGTGCGCCCCCCCCCTCTTCATTTATAAAAAATATTTGGTCATGGGGAGGTGGTGGTCCAAGGGGTTGGCATGGACCTCCTGTTTAATATTCACTGTAGCTCCGGGGAGGTGGTATTCCCAGGACCCAGGGGGTCCACGCACCCTCTGTCTATTTTTTAAAATACAGCCCTGGGGAAGTGGTGGTCCCCCGGGCCTGGGGGCATCCGCGAGGCCCCCCATTTTAATTTACATAAGCCCTGTGGAGGTGGTGGTCCCCGGGGGCATAAATATGCCCTTGGAGGGGGGGCCCCATGCACCCTCTCCATGTTTTAAAAATCGCTGCATGCCCTTGGCCCACCGGGGGCTAGATTAAAAATAGGCGTTGGAGGGGGGCGTGGCTAACCAGCCAACATGGCGGGCGTGAGTCCGTAAAGCTCGAGCCGGTAATCCCCCAACTCCGGTAATTTCTCCTGAAAAACTTGCCATCCACGTACCTGCTGGCCGGAACCTGGTAGCGGAAGCTTTCCTGCATCTAGCGAGCTGTGCCCCCAGTCTTTTTGGCCTGCCGACACCGCGGCAGTGTGGGTGAAGACTGCGCGGCCTTGCCCGCTGCGAGCCCGCGCGCGGCCTTTCCAAATCACAAGATGGCTGCCAACACTTGAGCAAGGCAATCAGCGGCGGCGGAGGTCTCTGGTCCAGGCCGGACCCGAGCGGGCTACGCGGAGGAGACGCCGTGGCCGGCGGAGTGCATAAGACCGCGTGCCCCCCTCCCCGGAGGCCTGATCGCAGCGGTGTGTGGTCCGTGGTCCCGCCCGACCAGAGGGGTGTTTTCCCGTGCTGTGCGGAGTCGGAGAAGCCGGAGGCGAGCAGGACAGACTCTCGTGCCGCAGCCGGGTGAACACAGATGGTAGCGGCGCTGCACTCGCCGAGGCCCCCCACCTGCTGACAGTCCCTCTGGCAACGGTACGGCCCAGTAGCCGGGGGCCTTTCGGCGTCAGTGGCTGGCTGGGGCTGTGCCTGCCTGAAACTTGACAGGCGGAACCAGCGGGACTCGGCGCTGGTAGGTGACACAACGCCACGCACTGGACACCTCCCAAAGCCTTGGAAGCGCAGTCCCTGGTGAGACGGGGGCCCCTCATGCGCCGCCGAGATTGAGGGGAGTGTGCGGCCCAGACGAGGCGGAACTGTGGTGAGCGGGCGCAGCGGCTATAGAAAGCCCGCGGGGATGCCTGGAGCGGCCTGGAGCTGAGGTAGGCCACCACGCACTGACCTGTAGTACCAGCGGCAGCAGCCTCTGGTGGAAGAGGAGGGGAGCCACATCCACGGAGCGTGACCTAGAGGCCTCCACCGGGACCACCTTGCTGCGGCCCGGCACCCGTACCATCCACAGTGGTCACGAACATACCAGCTAGTGCCTGGGCGTGTGGCACCCCGGCGCCGCGCCCTAGACGACAACACGGGGTGGCGCGGGCGGGAACCCCATGTGTGCACCGCGCCCAGGAGGACGTTAGCCGGCAGTCACTACCGGCGTAGTGGTGGCCCCTACAGAGTACAATAGGAGTGTGCGGAGGCCATGCTGGACGAGCGCAGTGGATATCCACCCCCTTGCTTGCACACCTGGGGCCCAGCCACTGGAGAGGCGACCACCCCCGGGATCTTAACATCACCCGCACCGGCTTGTAGCTGCGTAGACTGACAGCCCCACACTCCGGCACACAGAGCTACCGTGGTCCGTCACCTCGCCCTCGCTGGACAACTTGAGGCTAAGTACATACGAAGTCCCCACAGGCCGCTACCCGAGTCCTGACCACAAACAGCGGGGAGAGGTCACCACGATCTGCCCCACCGGGCTATAATCCGCGTGCAGCTACCACGGGAGCGGACTCCCCTGTCAGTAATATCACTGCTGGCACACCGCCCTCACTGGTGTCCACCCGCGAATGCCCACGGCGCAGCAGCTTGTAATGGGCCGGATGAGAGCCAAGATGCAGCAGGGGCCCTTACGCGGGAATGCCTTGGATCCCATGAGTATGAGTACTGGAGGGGCGACAGAGCCTGCGACCACAGCCCTAGCAGCCAAAATGGACTCAGTACTTGCAGCAGTAGAAAGGATAGGTGACGCGCTGGAACACACCAGGACCTCCTTGGAAACCAGGATCGACAAGGTCACCTCGGACTTCACCCTCCTCCATGCAGACCACTGTAAGCTGGCGGACAAAGTTACAGCGCAAGGCCAAACGATAAAAGAGCTTCAACCTGTCACGCAAAGCCATACTGCTGCGCTGCAAGACCTGATAGATCGTGTCCACGACCTGGAAGACAGAGCAGATGATGCGGAGGGCCGTTCCCGCCGCAACAACGTCCGCGTGGTGGGCCTGCCGGAAGGCGAAGAAGGAAGACACCCGGAGCAATTCACGGAACGTTGGCTGCGCGACCTCCTGCCTCAGGGAACACTGTCACAGCAGTTTGTGGTTGAAAGAGCCCACCGCATCCTGGCACAGAAACCCCAACCGGGAGCCAGACCACGGCCGTTCATCTTTAAGCTGCTCAACTATAGGGACAGGGATGCGGTCCTTCGTGAAACACGCAAGATGGACAACCTTAAAGTGGGCGGAAACCCAGTTATGCTCTTCCCAGACTATACAGCTCGGGTGCAGAGGCGTAGGAGCAACTACACAGCGGTGAAACGACAGCTCAGCGCCTTAGAACTACCTTACTCGTTGTTGTTTCCAGCCCGACTACGCGTTGTCGCAAAAGAGGGGACCCGCTTCTTTGACTCACCAGAGGAGGCGTGGGACTGGCTCGAAGAGTCGGGACTGTGGTCGGGCGTGCGACCTTCGAGCTCAGAAAGTGACACCACGGCGGGCAGGAGAACCCGGCGATGTC
This sequence comes from Calotriton arnoldi, assembly GCA_963921515.1. NCBI lineage: Eukaryota > Metazoa > Chordata > Amphibia > Caudata > Salamandridae > Calotriton > Calotriton arnoldi. The sequence continues at coordinate 628,697 of CAWUFW010010005.1, forward strand.
GGCGGCGGGGGACAATGAAGAATGCCCAACCTGGGATAAACGCCCGAGCCCGGAGAACATGCGAAGGGAAAGACTGGAAGCCCTAGAAGCAGTCACCACCCTCGGCTCCCCACACACCCAAGAACGACCGGACTCCCATGTGTGCACCACCTTGCTGCCCAGCGGCTCCTCATCGCCATCTACGGAAGTATCGGAGGATCTCGGATTGCCAGTGGTAACTCTGCAAACTGCGGATGACATTATCTGAATTGACACTGTCGCGATAGCCTTCAGCATGGACAGCTCACGCAAGTAGACCACTGTCTGTTAACCTCTGTGTTTTGGCTACAGTTGGGGGGAAGGGTGAGCCTACTGAACTAGCTGCACTGTGCAGTCCACACGGTGGCGGAGCAGCCACAACACACTCGCCACTGGTCAGGTTCCGTACATCACCCCAAGGGGACGGGGGAGGGGGGAGAATGGGAGGAGAGGCACACTCACCCGGTGCACCGGTTCAACTCACAGTCTGTTGGTCCCGCGAGGCGACACTGGTGTTCACACGGATGGCACATTACACGAGCCGGAGCAAGGGGGACGGCCATAACACGGCACCGCTAGTGCGTGCACCCCAATAGGCACCCCACTGACCTAGTTCACGCTACTTCACAGTTACAGAGGTTTGGACGGACATCGAGAAATGTCCGCCCCAGATGTTACACCGTTTTTGGTTCTTCAGTTATGTTTTCTGTTGCAGCACACCGACATGACACTGCCTGTCCCTGTTCCCCATGCCACCCGGGCGCGTCCCGGCCCCGGAGCCCCCATTGAATCGACTCATCCGAGATGGCGCGAACTGACATAATCACATGGAACATACGCGGCATGTACACACCCATGCGTCGCTACTCCATATTCGCATATCTCCAAAGACACTCTGCTGCAATTGCCCGCCTGCAGGAAACACATATGACACAGCCGGAATTAGACAGGATGCGCAAGCGCTGGAGGGGTCAATTATATGGCACAACATACTCAGCACACGCACGGGGCACACTAATTTGGGTGAGAGCGGGTACCCCGTTCATTTGTACAGACACTGTGATAGACCCTGCAGGCAGGTACACTCTGGCACGGGGGACACTCAATGGTCAACAAATCCTGTTGGGCTCTAATTACGCTCCGAACACTGACCGACCCTCATACCTAGCGCAATTGTCCACAACGTTGGCCCCCTATGCTGGGCTCCCCTGGCTGTTAGGCGGGGACTTTAATTCGGTGTTAGATGTACACCTAGATAGGTCCTTCCCACCCCTCCGAACAACAACGGCTGTCTCAAACGCACAGGCCCTCACAGACTGGCTATCACACTGGGCGTTATTGGATCTGTGGCGTGGCCTACACCCTAATGCTCGTATCTATTCTTATTACTCTGCAGTGCACGACCTTCACATGTGGTTGGACAGGGTGGTGGGCTCTCAAGCACTAACCCCGTTGATTGAGGATGCGGAATATTTAGGGCGGACACACTCTGACCATAACCCCCTAAAGCTACGGCTGAACTGGGAACCCGATCGTCCTCCGGTCCCTACCTGGCGTCTCCAATCAGCTGCACTGGAGGATCCGGAATTCCGTGCATTCCTGGGGACGGCTGTCTTGGAGTATTTCGAACTGAACGAAGGGACGGCGAGTAACGCATTGGTGGAATGGGATGCCCATAAAACGGCTATCAGGGGTCACTGCCTCGGTGCCACGTGGAACATACGCAAAAACCTGGCGTTGTCACTTACTCGCCTTGAATCGCAATTACTCCGATACGAAAGAGAGGGCGAGGGCGGAGGCTGCCTCTCAGACCGTCTGGTGAGCCTTCGGGCGCAGCATGCGGACCTCATGGAATGTCTGCGATGCCACAATTATGCAGCCCACACGGCTCGTACTCACGCCAAAGCCGACAGGGCGGGCCGCTTGTTAGCCTGACTACTCAAACAGGAGAGCAACCACGCTCCAATCGGGGCCATATGCACACCTAAGGGGGCCCTGGTATACACGCAGCGAGAGATACACATGGTGATGACCGACCATTACGCACACCTGTACCGATCTGCAGGGCGCTGTTCTGGCCCCGAGCTGGATAGATTTTTCGAGACTATCCGCCTGCCCACGGTCCCCGAAGACCACCAAGAGACGCTCGACATTCCCCTCACTTTGTAGGAAATCGGGGAGGCGATCGGCTCCATGGCATCTGGGAAAGCGCCGGGGCCGGATGGCCTACCCGCTGAATACTATAAGGCCTACCGGGAGTCCCTAGTGTCAAGGTTGTATGCCCTTTACTCCACAGCTCTTGACGAGCGCACTCTGCCCCCTTCAATGCGTGAGGCCTACCTGGTGTCCCTACTCAAGCCGAACAGGGACCCCGAGAATTTGGGATCATACCGACCCCTGGCACTTCTTAACGTGGACTATAAAATATTCGCCAAGGTGTTGGCGGAGCGCCTGGTACCAGTAGTACCTGAGTTAGTCCACAGCGACCAGAATGGCTTTGTACCCAAACTTAGTACCTCACTGAATCTGCGGAGGTTCTTTAGGGTGGCGTCGGATAGCGCACAGGAGTGGCCTAGGGCAGGTTGCCTAGTGCTGGACCTCGAAAAAGCCTTTGACTGTCTGGAGTGGGGCTACCTCGCGGCAGTGCTGACGCACTACGGGCTGGGCCTGGGGTTTCTCCAGTTGGTCACCTTACTATACAAGAACCCTACAGTGAGGGTGAAGACAGGGCCATACATCTCTGACGCCATTCCAATTCGCAGAGGCACCAGGCAGGGGTGCCCGCTTTCACCCCTCCTGTTTGCGCTAGCAATCGAGCCCCTGGCAGCGGCACTGCGTGCGACACTGGGAGATGGAATCCCCCTGGGGGATGCGACACATCAGGTATCACTGTACGCGGATGACCTATTGGTCTTCGTAAGTGATGTGAGTAATATTGCAGCCCGGTTGGCGCACACATTGCTCGACTTCTACTATTTGGCAGCGCAACTACAATGGATAGCCCGCTGGCTAGCTGACAGAGGCCGTGACGACACAGCGTCCACAGCACCTCCCCTCTCTCTGGTTGACATTACTAAACTCTTTCACCCCGCTGCAAAAGCCCCAGCACCGACACCGCTCCTCATGGTGGTGGCTTACAAATGTTACCGCCGTAGTCTATACCTTACTAGAACTCTGGTCCCCTACGCTCCGGCCATACCACTAGAGGGCTCTCCCAGTGGGCTGGGAACGCTTACACCTTCTGAGCTTGTGGAGTGGCACGAAGCGGACATACAGACCCTAGGAGACTTATATCGGGACGGCACTCTCATGACGTATGAATCCCTGGTTGAAGAGGCGGGGCTGCCACCTGGGCAATTTCTCAGACACCGCTCACTGATTGCGACGCTGACCTCTAGATGGGGGGACATGAAGGAGGAGCCCAACCAACACCTTACCATACAGTACCTTTATGTTATGGGGCGAGGTAGGCACTTGATTCGGTGGTTTGCGGCATCCCTACGTACACACGCAGCGATAAGTTTAGAACCACTACGCCGCAAATGGGAAACAGATCTGGCGCGGCCACTGGAGGATAGAGAATGGGGTAAGATGCTACAGAGTCCAACACGCATACCCAGAAATATGAGGTTCCGCCAAATACAGCTGTTTATACTCCACAGAGCATACCTCACACCCGAAACGATCAATAGGTACTTTCACCGCACAGATACGGTCTGCCACCGCTGCGCGGAGTTGGGAGCTGGGTTAGTACACATGCTGTGGAGCTGCCACAAGCTACACCCCTACTGTGGGGCGGTTCGAGAGGCGCTACATGCGTGCACGGGCCGCACCATACCCTTTGAATGGCCTGTTTACCTGCTGCACCTCTTTCACAGAACACCGTCCACAAAAGTTTCCTCCCGCTTTCTCGACTTGGGGCTGGTGGTGGCGAAACGACTACTCACTAAACGGTGGATGGCGCCAGACTCACCACACATACGGGCGTGGAAGTATTCGCTCTTGGCGTGGGCTAAGGCAGAGGGAATAGCTATCCTGAGAGAGGAAACGCTGGGACTCCGGAAGACGCCTATGGCGACACGCTGGGAGGGTCTACTACAGGCCTTGACATAGACGGGGGGACAACACAGAGGGGCGTCCTGAACATGGGGGAGGTGCCCTTATGGGGAGTGATGGATAAACCACCAAGGGTCAGTTGCGTCGCCATGTAAACACCTGTGTACTATCTGGCGCTCAGGATGGGCAATGCTGAGCTCTCTGACTGGTGGTGTCTGCCTGCGGGGAACTGGGGGGCGGGGGAGGAAGGAGCAGCGGGGACACGGTGCGGAATGCACATTCAAAAGTCAGACTATGCTGCTGTTATTGGTTATTGGGTTCTATTGAGTTTTGCCCTTTTTAATGTTTTCTTTCTAACATCTGTGCACACATGTATCCTGAAGACTCTGCGTACACTCTGTACACCATACCACTGGAACCATGTCACCAATGTCTGATGTCGTTTATCCTGTCAAGGTTCAACTTGTACCTACACCACTACTGTCCTTGATATGTACATCGGTTTATCACTGGTCCATGATCATGTTCATCTGATATTGCCAAATGCTTTATGGTATGGTCGATGTTATATGATAAATGCTGCCTGTCTACAAGATGTAAACTCTTCAAAACAATAAAAACAGATTTATTATCATTAAAAATAGGCGTTGGAGACCACGCTTTTTAAAAATTTCACAGCAATATTCCTGAATATTTCATGAAAATTGCAATTATTTCTTTTAAAAATGCTTTTTTTCTTGGCAGGGCCCCTCTGGGACCCCAGCACCAGAGGTATAGGGTCAGGGTATTCCTACCCTGCCCCCTTTTCTTTTCTTTAGCATTTTTCAGGAGACTTGGATGAAGCCGAGTCTGAAGATGGCTGCCAACACTTGTTAGGTTGGTCAAATACTATACCAAGATCTTTAGCTATTGTTTCAAGCTCCATACGAGTGAGCTTTCATACTGACACTAATATCTGAATATCTTTTAAATCATTAATGGCTTGATCGGAGAGTGGTATTGGATTGTACTCTAGAGGTTTCTTAGGAAGAGTTAATTCAAAGATTTTTTTCAATTTCAGTTTCCTAATAAACCGTACTAAATCAACTTCAAAAGCAAAAAAGTAAATAAGTTGTGATGGCCCAAAATTTGAACCTTTATTCAGAATTCACATTTGTTCAGTAGTTAATGAACAAGTTGAAAACTTAAACAGCAAATTCTGTTTTTATTCATCTCCTGTCTCGTCTGAAGTCTTGTTTTTACTCTTCTGATGCTTCTTTCTTCTTCAGTATTTCTTGCATCTTCTGTAAGAGCCTTTTTCTTGAGATCATTTCTTGCAGATGATGCTCTTTGTTATTTGCATCAGTGGTAGTTCATCCCAAAAATTAGATTTAGAGATAGAGATGGAAGAACTGATAGAGGATTTACTGTCTGTTGTAGAACAAGCTGCACTGTTCAACAAACTCTCTGAACCACTTCTGTCTTTGGCTGAACTTAATTCTGTGATTTTAGATACTACGTCATATTTCTTAGCATTTCTGTAAATCAGACATCTGCTGTAATCACAAATATCTCATTCTAATTTGGACTGTTTCTTATTTCTCATCTCATCCTGGTATAAATCTATGCTTGGCAGGACCACCGCGGTACCGCCAAGCACATTACGAGTTTCCTCTCCACCATAGTTTTCATGGCAGTTCCTACTCCATTAGAACCATGGCAGAGAGGAAACAAAGATTGTTGCCTCAGGGCCATGGGGAGCATGCAGGGGGGGTACATGTTGTACCCCCATGTGTGCATGCTCCCCAGTACCCTCATAGCATGGACTGCACCAGTCCATGCTGTGCAGGTACTCCCTTTGACATTCCCATTGTGGTGCCTATGTCATAGGCACTGTCATGGGAACGCCATAGACCGCCCGCCAGTTACTTAAAAAGTCCTAATCTTTCGGGCAGTGCGTACACAGGTTTGGTGGTGCGGCGACGGGGCAGTCCTGCTCCCGCACCGCCAAACTCATAATCAGGCCCTAATTCTCTTTGCTCCAAATTTTCTGCTTTCTAGCACTTTGAGATGAACTTAGAGCAGTATAAAGTGATAAGAATCATTAGGTGTGGTTCTTACCAAGTGAGCATGGGTGCATGTTTACCTGTTGCTGTGTTTGTGTGGGTTTTGTAGGTGGGTAATAAGGAGAATTACACAAATAGTGGAATGTATTCATTGTCCTTGCTACACAACTCTGGGATGGGGTTTAAGTATCAGGGTCTAGGCGATCACTACAAATAACGGTCCGGACTTGATTTTTTCATCATCTGTTCTTCTGAAGATATCAGTAAGGCAACTTGCTTCAGTCGTCATCGAGTGACCAATTGTATGGAAACTTCACTCCATGAAGCATAAAGATAGGCAAGAACCAGAACTAATGCAAAAGGAAAGGTTAACTAGGTTAACACCTGGGTGAAATCAGTGTGAATTAGTACCACTAATTCCAATAGGGAAACACTACCATTCCTCCACCTGCAAACATAAAGGTTCACCCTGTAGTTAGGCAGTTAAGCTGTGAGACTACACCCAAAGGTCCTACTAATTTGTACTATTCCCCACCATGTTTATAACAGTTGCTGGGGGGGGGGGGAGCCAAAACCTTGCTTGGGTTGTGACATATGGACACTCAGCAGATGGTGGCTGGGTCTGAGCAGCTGCTCTTTTCTCTCTTTTGGAACTGTGATGCTGGATGTTCTGGTCTCCAGCATCTCATCTGCAGCCGCATTACAAACAGTGCCCATGGAGGGGGGCGAACAGATGTGTGCACTGTAGTATTACAGAAGGAGACACAGACACATGTACGCCCTCTTCTGTAATGCAGATTACACTGGTGCACACAGAGAGCCAGTGATATCTACTGGAGGCTTTCTTTCATTAGCATTTGGGCATAGCATGATGCTAATGAGGGAAACACTTCACTTCTCTGCCCGCTCCCAATTATGGATGAGGGAGCAGAGGCAAAGAAGCCCTGCGGATGCCCATTGATTATCCCACAAAAAGGAGGTGCACAATTAGTGTGCCCCCAAGGCCATCCCCTACAAGAGGGCAAAGGGAGTACCATGGACCCCCCCAAGCCCTGCCCCTGCAGGTGGGCCCAGTCACTCACTATTCTTGCCTTCAGGGGGATCTCTGTCCCCTCTTTGTAGTGCAGATGGAAGCTGCCTTCACGGAGGAAGACAAACTGGCTGATCAAGTTATCCAGTCCATCTTTAACTAATGTGCTACACCCAGTTCAGTTTAAGTTTGTGGCTGACCTAGGGGGTACTGTTCCTGTTTGTGCCCAGCGCACACATTTAAAAGTGCAATGTGACACAAACAGGGGCAGTGCGCCTTTTAAGTTATATGGATCGTGGTTCGGTGCCTTCCTTCCTCCTCAAGCCATCCTGAGGTTTGTGCTCCTCTTATCTCTCCTGGAACTCAAAAAGGCCTGAAATCTTTCTCCCTCCTTGTTTTGCTTGTAGACCTATGATCACCTCATTTCTCCCAGTGCTCCAACAGCTCAGCCTCTTTCTCCCTTCCCACGTCATCTCTCAGACCCCTGGGGACAAAAAGAAGAAGGCCACTTCTTCTGGGCAATATGGCAGTTCTGAAATGATCCACTTCATGAGTGGTGTCTTAGGCCCTGTCCATTTGAGGCAATATGTGTTGGATTGTGCCCTTCGCATGGAGAGTATGATGCATACCTGCCCGTAGTGTAGTCTCTTTTTGCTTCATATGAGCATGTTCATTATGGTGATTGCCTAAGATCCTGGACACAGCCATACAACTCTACCCTTTGCATTCACTGTTGAGTGTATGACTGATAGAGTGATGTGATTAATTTGTTGAGAAATGGCTTGTCGCATTGTTTAGAATTCAGAAGGCTGACAAAAAAGAAACCAATATAATACCTGATAAAGAAAGTCTTCCTTGTGGGTGAGCCAGGATTTAGGAGTACTGTCAATTTAAAGAGTAAAATGGCATCCCAATAGATACCACCTGAATGAGTCTTTTACCTAGTTAATAGCTAAATGTTCTTTCACCACTGTGAGTATTTAATTTCCTACAGTATAGTGTAAGTCTAATAGACACCAGATCGAATCTAATACCTTCGTGTACTAACTGGAAAAGCATTTCACACAGGCCTACCCTTGAAACTTTTCACCTGGAGGTAAAAGGTTTTCTGAAAATCCGGGCAAAAAAACACAACCTTTTCACAAATAGAAGTTTTCAGGGTGTCAAGGTACATAGATGATGTTAGTGGTTGGTACCACTGAATATGTTTAAACTGGGTATAAAATTAATAGTGAACCAGATCTAGGACAGACTGCAATTTCTTTTTGTATCAGGAAATTATAGCTTAATATGAGCTTTGACTTTATCTATTTGAGTTTTATTAGACCTCCTTCACAATGTACCACAGGTAATGGAAGTGTGTTGCTGTGAATGACCTTTTTTTTTATTTGCAAGAATACCAGCCCTTGCCAAGGTTCTGAATACATCCATGCGATAGGTTTGCCAAACACGACTGTCGAGAGCAATATCATCCAGATATGAAGTAGTAAAACCTTGAGGAAGAGTCAAGATGTTATCAATTAATATTTGGAATGTGGCAGGATCCTCATGGAGACCAAAAGGTAACAATTATCGTTGATGTAGACCAAAGGGTCTTGGTAAACGACTTTGTAGACTGTCCATTTCAACTAACTGTTTCTGAAATAGAAGTATATTTCAATACTTAGCAGTTCCTGTGGATTATTTTCTGCAGACACCTGTGAAGAAGAGAGTCTCTTTTTTTTCTACAGGACATAAAAGATTCTTCAAATTTTAAAACTGTTGAAAAGAGTTCAGATAGCTAATGTCCCCTTTCCAGCTCTGCCTCTCATGTTAACCGGTGTCAATCAAAAGTGAAAACACTCTGCACTAATATGGGTTGACCATGATAGCAAAAAATAATAAAAAATGTAACTCATAATGCAATGGAGCCTTGTCCCTTGTTTCCCAATTTTTTTTTTTTAAACAAAATGCTTAAAATGTTTTTACTACAATCATTTTTTTTGCTAATGAGGTCCTTGACAAGTTCCTGTAAGCCACACTAATGTGGTAGTACGGCTGCCGGAAACGTGATGACAGCTGCACGCAAGTGGATAAATGCTAGGCACCCTATATTACTTGGCTACAAAGTCTACTTAGGGGTGAATTACTAAATATTTAAAAGTAGGGCTCCTTCCTGTCAAAAAGGGGTATTTTGATAGACAGTTTAATAGCTGCAGCAGTCAGGCTACACATGCAGTTCTGAAGCCATGTTTTCCTTGTCAGCCCAGTGGATGGGACGATGTGTGCTCCAGTTTAGAGCTGAGGTTTAACTTCCATGTCATGGGTATATTTGCTGCTCCATATAGTATTTTACTGGAAAGTTAAATATACCAATTGGGGATTAGGTAATTTTACCAGGTTTTTTGGTTCAAAGTGCTCTTACACTGAGGACTGGTTAGAAGTGCTCAAGAATCGTGGATAAAAGTAATAAATAAGGTTATTAAAATTAGGAATAGAAAATGTGATAACTGGAGAATCAGTTGGGGTAAATGGAGTCCAGTCACTTATGGTGCAGAGACTATTGTTACACATATACCAAGAGAGTGAGTAGGGTACTATTTGTGAACAGCAACTTTCTGGATCAAATAATACATTGAACAAATATTTGGCCCAGTAAAAGTACTGTGTCATGTTATTTAAATTTACATTGTTATTATTTTTTATATTATTTAGATAGTTATTTGATAATTAATTAGGTATTTGCTTTGATCATTATGTAATTGTTTGTTGTATCTAAAATACATTATTATTTAATAATGTATGTTATAACAATGTTTGTTTAGGTTATTTTTAAATTATATTGTTGTTTTATTGGTTAAATTATTTTTTGATGTTTGTTTTTTGGGGGAGTAGGAAGGGTAGTAATTTTTTTTAAATGTATTAAATATTGAGTTTTCCTTGAGTCTTTATTTTGCTATTTTTTAATTAAAAGTTACATTTTTTAATTAATAGAGGATGTAATTTTTTAATTTGTTTTATTTATCTCATTTTTCCAACCTTTTTCCTACTGTTGCTTAGACTGGAATGGGAATAGTACATCTAACTCCTCTAAAGCTCAACAGTTTCCCGATTGTTACTTGAGTTGGGGTGGAAATGGTGCAGTTAACCCCTCTGAAGACAAGTGCCCTCTCTACTATTGCTTAGATTGGAGTGTGAAGAGTAAATATAACCCTTTCAAAGTCCAGCACCTTTACTGCTGTGTTTAAATTCGAGAGAGATTAGTAAATCTAACCTCCTCCGAAGTCCTACACCTTTTTTACTTTTGCTTAAACTGGAGTACACCACTTTCAATAGTTTTGCATACGTTGGAGTGATAATAGTAAATGTACTGTGTGCAAGGTGTAACATTTTTCTCAATTGTTTAAAACTGGTGGTATATTATTTTCCTATTGTTGTTTCATTTTAATATTTTTTTGAATATTTTGTTATTAATTATTTATATTATTTCTTTAAAAAATGTATTTATTTTAAGTTAATAAGTTAATTGTTTATTGATTTTTATTCATTCATATAATTGTTACTTTTTTACTACATGTTCTTTAAATGTAATTTTCTGTTACTGTTAATATTATTTTTGTAATTGGTTTAATTGTTTAAATATTGCTTTTAATATATATATGTATGTATAGATAGATAGATAGATAGATAGATAGATAGATAGATAGATAGATAGATAGATAGATAGATAGATAGATAGACAGATAGGTAGATAGATACGCACACACAACTATTCTTTAAAAATAAAACAATAATTTCAACTTTATAATATTATTAATTTAAAATAACAGTAACGTAAAATTTAAATAACCAAACATATATAAAATAAACACAAATGTTTAACTGACTTTAAATATACAAATAGAAATAGATAGATAGAAGTGGGACAAACAAAAACAACAAAACTTTAAAGGAAACAGATCTCAATCCAGAGGTACATCTCCTCCACAGGAGCCCTCCGAAAAGAGGTATAACCTTAGGAATAGGGATAATATTCGGAAACCTGACAGGTATCAGGACACTGATACACATTCCTCTCGTTCCTTTCAGGGTTCATCGAAAAACTCTGAGAGGGAAGGATGGTCAGACAGCTAAGAAGAGCATACAATGTCCAAAGACAAGCAGCACGCTCAAGATTACATTTCTAAAAAAAGAAGAGAAACCAAAGCAAAAGCCACAGTTCAAAAAGAAGAAGGTTGCAGGTCTAAAGATCAGGCATGCCCAGAATTCCGAGGACTCGACTACTGAACAGGGGATGGGCTCTGACGATGCTAGACAGCGCAGCAGAAGTAACAATGGCGCCCCAGAACCTGATGGAATTTCTGGTGACAGCGGACTTGAATTATTATATCACGATAGAGACACCCGATACTAGGGTAAATGTCCCACAAAAGTTATATGAAATAATACTCCAAATGGAGGGGGACAAATGTAGGACAGTTAGAGGTCTCTTTTGGGAGAATCTGTCATTTGGCTATGACATTTTGTTAGCTGAACAAGATTGGCCACCAGCATTCGTCATGGATTGCCCTAAAGGAGAAACGTAATTTTACCAGCATTCTCAGACCATATTCCCAGGCACCTAAAACACACATATGCGCAGGAGTGGGAGGTAGCCCAAGCCCCTGCATTATACAAAAACCATGTTGGATAGGATGAGGATTCAACCCACCACATAATTCCTTTAAAAAATACTCCAACTGCACAGAGGCTGTATCCAATAAAGCAAGAAGCTAAAAAACAGGTCAGGGAGATCTTAGATCAACTTGAATACCAAGGGGTGATCGAAAATTGCACCTCATCAATGAATAATCCTTTATTTCCGGTCATGAAACCTGACAATTCATATTGTTTAGTTTTAGATTATAGCTATTTAAACACTTGCACTAAGACATTTGCAGTTCAAAATGCACACAGTGCCGCATTAATGAATAACATTGTGCGGAAAAAATACAAAACAACCCTAGATAGCTCAAATGTATTTTTCTGCCAAAATATAGCGCCTGAAAGCAGGTATCTAACAGCATTCTCAGTGCTAGGGTCCCAGCGTCAATTTTGTCGACTCCCCCAGGGGTATAGGAACAGCCTGGGGTTGTTTTCGGCAAGAGTAACTCAGCTACTTCAAAATTTGGATGAAGAGGCATTGTATTATGTGGATGATATTTATCTAACGGACGATGACCTAGAGGAGCACTTTAACAGAGTGAATACCATAATTTTGGGATTTGCATCTGAAAGCTACAAATTCAACTTTAAAAAATCAAAAATTGCCCACCTCAGTGTCCTGTTTCTAGGATATGAGCTTTCAAGTGAAGGGAACATTTTGGCAGCCAATTTTTTAGAAACGTGCGCGCTGCTCCAACCTCCAAAATCATTGAAAAACTTACAATCAATCCTGGGATTCCTGAACTTTGGCAGAACATACATTTTGGATTACGCAGAAAGAGTAAAACCTTTCTACAACTTAATAAAACCAGATTTTTCAGTAAGACAATGGACACAGGAACACACAGATATCCTTTGTTCCTTACAAGCTGACATGATAGCTTCCAAACACTTACAGACACGCGTAAATGTACGCAACCTGGTGACCCGTATAGTTACGGGTCAATCTGGGTACACCTATCTAACATATAATGAAGGTGAAACAGTACCAATTGCATACAAATCGCACTTGTACACCAATGCTGAGATGTGCTTCGCATCTACAGAAAAGATTCTAACAGCAGTACAGACTGCTGTAGTGAGAGAAAGAGCACTGGCACAAGGGAAACGAATAATAGTAGTGACTCCGGTTCCAGCCTTAGAGGCTGCAACAAAGGCAAGCGTTCCTAACGCTAAAGCCTTACATCCAAGATGGATACAGTGGGCTAATTCTCTCACTGCAACAGATGTAGAATACAGGTACGACTCAAATTTAAAGACACAAGCATTTCTGCAATACGAACAAGAATATCCTCTACCAAATGAAATAATGCCTCTAGATCAGTATGAATATATAATTTACACAGACAGATCAGCTCAACCGGCCATAGGAAGTAAGCAACAATATAGCGCGGCATGCGCAATCGTTAAAGGTCGCATGCAGGATGGACAGTTCCACCCAAGTTGCACAAAAACGCAATCTCTAGGAGACTGCATGGCACAATTGGCAGAGTTGAAAGCCTTGATACTGGCACTAGTAAATACGGATCGAGAATTCCCCACACTAATTGTGTGCAATTCATTTTACTGTGTACAGTCATATAATGAATATTTGCAGCACTGGGTTAAAAACGGGTTCAAAGATGCAAAAGGTGGCACAATTAAGCATAAAATGCTATGGGAACAGGTAGTGGAGTTGAAAACCGAACTACAGAGAGCTCACGTGATACATACACTGAGTCATCAGAGTGATGGCGTTCACGTTGAAGGGAATTCATTGGCTGATGAAGCTGCAAAGGGGGCTGTACGCACGGCTTACGTAGCTGCAATCACTCGTTCTAAAACGAGAATAGACGTTGAGATTATGGTGGCTGTGAATGCTTCTCGCACAAACAGCGAGCAGTACCAAAAAGGTTTCCACTCAAGTACTCCTACAAGTTAGATGCCAATAACATTCCATTTGCTCAGATTCCTGGAGTGGGGGATAGGGTCATTCCAAACATGGATCGTAGGTTAGGTTTAATTCTAGCAGCACACGAAGGGACACATGCAGGAGTTACGGTGACTGTTTCTTTATTAAAACAATGCTATTGGTGGCCTGGGTTAACTAAGCAGACTAAAGACTTTGGGGCCGATTCCGATCTCGGCCGGTAGGGCACCGAATCGGATTCGGCTTAACCGGATCCGATTCGGAGCCCTATTTCCCGACCGAGTCGTACGTGCGTCCGGGCGAGCGAGTACGATGCGTGCGCTCGCGAAATCTCCGACCGACTCGTTCGCAGGACCCGACCGCTCCGACCGACTCGCACGGGGACGACGCGCACCTCGCAATGGAGACGTTCCCCGGCCGGGTAAGTACGATGCGCAACTCGACCGCTCCGACCGACTTGCGCAGCCCGGCTCCAAGGAGCTGTCGGAGCTGCACTTTGGGGGTCCGTGTCGGACCCCCCTGGAAGCGTAGGCGTGCGAGTTGCACACAGGGGGGACCCATGGGTCCCCCCTTACACGTGCATGTACGGTGCGACCCGCATCGACGCAAACACGCTGTAGGGGGCGCCCTTGTTCGCGTCGTGCCCATTGAGTCAATGGGAGCCCGTGTACGCGTCGTACGACTGGCTCCCATTGACTTCAATGGGAGTCCAACCGAATCGAGTCCGATAGCATACGTGCGCATCGTACTCGTTCGGTCGGACTGCTAGGGTCCGATTCGGTCGGAAATCTCTCCGGGTCCGGCTCGGTCGGGGAGATTTCCGGCCTGAATCGGAATCGGCCCCTATGTCTTAAAATGTGACATCTGCCAGCAGATGAAAGGTTCCACCGTAACACGTCCAGCACAGACACCATTATTAATATCTGACAAACCACTAGCGTGTGTTTACTTGGACCACTGCGGCCCCTTACAAAGAGATGGGGCTTACAAGTATATCATGGTTGCAGTGGATTCCTGCTCAAGATTTCTAAGGGTGTGGCCCCAACGCTCGGCTGACGCTTCAACTGTTATAAAAGATTTGCGAGTCTTTATAGGGACATACGCAATTGGCACATTACATTTTGACCAGGGCCCTGCGTTTAGCTCTCGGGCTTACAAGGAGGCCATGCGAGGATTGGGTGTAGCATTGCGATACTCCTCTCCGTACCATCCCGAGGGAAATTCGGTCGTGGAGAGGAAAAACCGAGACTTAAAGCAGTCTTTAACAGCTAGAGTATTGGGCACGGGTGAGAGTTGGGTGAAACATCTGTATGGAGTGCAGCGAGCATTGAATAATATGCCAAGAAGTTCTCTAGGTGGGGTCACTCCATACGAGGTCCAATTTGGGACAAGAATGTGGGTACCTGATCTTGATTGTGAAGGCGCAGTGGTGGATGAAAAGCATTTTGACAACCATGATCGTTTGGCTGTTTTACAGGATCTAAATGAGTCCAGGACACAACAAAGTAATGTCCAATGAAGCAGACCGCCACTGGGGAAGTCAAATCAGTTACGGCAAGACCTGTCTGGATCCCAAGGGTCGGGGATCTGGTCAGAGAGAAAATAGCGGACAAGAAAGAATTTGGGCCATCATACAGAAAGCCTGTACAGGTCCTAGCAGTTGAAGGAACAAGAACTGTACTTCTACCGCCTCTTGCCGGAAAAAAGGAGAAAAGATTTGTCTCAATCGACCTAATCAAACCACACTATGTGGCCAATACTGAGTAGTAGGCCACGTGGACTCAAAAGTAGCAGACACCCTCCTCTCGCTACAATTCAAGAAGTTCAAATGGAAAGACTCATCTTGTTCGAAGAGTCTCCTGCACGGAATGATGGACTATGCAATAATGCTATGGAACTCGTTCCCCTTGAACATGATGTTCAAATTCAGAACCAAAATGAAAGACAAATTTCAATTCGACCAAATTCAGATGTCTACATCAACATACCTCAACAAGAGCAAACTACGATTTCTACAAATCTTGATGCAATACCATCAATTGATCGAACTGCTTCTGGCTACTTCATAAACTTTGATACGTTTTCTTTGGATCCAAGTGAACCGGAAATGATGCCAGCCCAAAAAACGCGCAAGCAGCAAGTTAAAGATTTTCTGAACTTTCTTAAAAAGACTTACCTGGTGTCACCTTGGGTAGAACTATGGGTAATCACCGGGATACTTTTCTTTCTTTTCTGGTTAGGCTACGTAATAGTTTTTAGCATGCTTGTTAATGGAAAATACCTTCAACAAAGCTCTGCAGCCCAAAAGGTGAATTTAATTTTAAAACCACACCAATCATCTCATCGAGAACAGAGAGACTTGTCATCAGTGACATTACAGCAGTTCCTATACCTGATGGTATAGTTTGGGACAAGGTTGATTTCGATATATTTGGTCCGACCGAACTTTTAAGAATTCCTCATTTATTTAAAATATTGTTGAGTGATATCATTACCTCAAGTACATTTTCCGATGATTGGGATTTTGAAACTGTAAATAACATGTTGTCTGATTTGGAAAAATCTGCTGCATTTTCTAACAGTAAAACATTGGAAAGCACATCAGATTTCGAAACAATGTATTGTTATCAACACTATGGTCATCACTTTCTGCATAAGTCTGCAAATCCTAGAAATGTGTTCACTTACCACCAGTGGGAACATTGTCCAACACCGCCGAAAGGCAGTTCAAAAACATTTACACAAAAGTTTCCATATTTTTCAGGGTTTAATATGTCTGACCCAGCATCGTGTTATTATAAGGTTGCACCAACATCAGCACAGAAAAATATGTTAACAAACACCAAACAGATTTACTCAGCTTCCTTTATTGCCCAGTTGTCTGAACAAGGTTTTGACTTATGGAAAGACACCATAGACTTAAAATCAGTCTCGGGTACTAGAGAATGGCAAGTACAGGGAACAGAAGCTTTGTTTAGAGCATGCCTTATCCCTCAACAAATCATGTTTTTGAACGAGACAGTGCAACAGATGTCTTGCCTTGGGCTAGCCAAGAACAAAGACTTGAACACACCTCGGCTGCCAACTCCATCACACACCGAGGGTAACATAACATCACAGAAAGAGATTACGTTGACTGACATTATACAATTCAACAGATCAGACCCCGATTGGAAGAAATGGTTGATTTGCTCACAGACAGGAATAGTTGTCAGGCGAGATTCATGGGTAAAACCGAAGGTTTCGCTATCCATAGGCCAGATCCACGTTATGTACAGAGAGAACATCCAGGAGTAGTGACATCCTACAGTGTTGGGAAGTTGGGCCTTAATTGGCTAAAAACCTCAACACTCACAAAGGTGAAACAACACTTATCCTTACTGTCACAGGATGTGAATCTCAGGGATTTTTTACTAGGTCCCAGGAAGCCACGTCAGAAACGTTTCTATTATGCTGTCTACAATGAAATTTGGAAAATATCCCAACAAGAGGCCGCAGAGAGGTTACGTGAAATAGACCGTATAAATCTAGAAAAATCTCTAGCAGGGGTAGACAATGGGTTAACTACATTGACCTCCAGGATATATTCCTTAGGCACCATTGTATCTTCTGCGATAGACATACTGGAACAAGATTTGACCATATTAGAACATGGGCAATTTCAATTACGTTCTATTATGTTATTAAACTGGACGCTGCAATCATTGCGTGCAGGCTACGTGCCTTGGCGTTATATCAACAGTACGTCTCTGTTTTCTGAATACAATCTAACAGATAAACAGATAGAAATGGCACAAAGGGGAGCAAAATATACAATGCTGCGTATCGAAAAACTGGATAGATTAGCATTTACAGTGGCAGAATTACTGTCCACAGAATGGCTAATCCATGGCCACATAACTCTACCGGTCACTACTTTTCAGTTTCAGTATTGCCTTGAACAAAAGCGAGCTGGCAGATATGAAGAAATGGGTAAGGAATACATTAAGGAATGGTGGTTAGTACCATACAGATTTCGATGCCGGAGTGGGGATCGAGAAGTGTTTCTAAGCGGTACAAACTGTGAGAACGCTTTAAGTGGATCATGTGAGAAGTTGGCCTGGCATATGCTGTCCACTAGTTATAGTGGGCACCTTGCACCAGTCCAAACGACCCTTATTGATGATAGGTTTAAAGACAACCTTTATTGAAAGCTATCCTAGTGGTAGCTATGGAGAGCAGCCTTCAGGCTAAGTCTTGAAGTAGTGTAAAGCAGCTTGGTTTACCAGATTATAACCTCTTGAATAACTAAATGAAAGGAGAACCACACAAGATATATATAAAATATATGTATTTATTTCTAAACACTAACTACTAATCCCTTTATGAGATTAGAGTTCAAGATACACAGTATCACAGTATTAAAACGACAGTAAATAGCACAATACACAGTGGGCTCCAGTGGGAGACCAAACCATATACTAAGAAAGTGGTATAAGAACAACGACTTGACTAGACACAGTGCCTAGAGCACGTAGAATCGCTGGGACCCCCAAGGAACCACCCAAGGTAGTGACACAGGAGACCCACGGGGGACGTGTGCAGTGTGAGAACACAGCCGCGAGTGCTGTAGGATTCAATGCGGAAAGTCGTGGTTGGAATTTTAAAGCAAAAGGACACTTAGGAGAGGACTTTGAGCAAACCCCTTTAGACTTAAGGGGTTCTAGGGCCAACACCCACAGGAGCACCGGAGTACTCGAGTTACCTCACCCAGGGAAGCCGGGTGCATAGGTGTCAAAGGGTGTCGGGAATCGTCATCGTTTTCAATGGCAATCTCCTGCAAAGCGCTGCTGCCGTGAAGGAGAAAAGTGTCCGGTGTGATCCAAGCCTGGATCGAAGATGTAAAGAACCTGAAAGCAGAGGGGACAGAGTCTGGGTCACTAGCCACTGACCAGGAGCGGAGCAATCGAATGCCCACCGATGTCGGGTGCTTCAGGTGCGAAGAGGTGAAGCTTGACTCTGCAGCCACGGGGTCCTGGAGATGTCGACGACAACCAGGAGCCGGATTCGAGCTGTCCCACAAAGGATGTCGAGTGCTGGGGTGTCGGTGATCACATTGACAACAACAAGCCTTGGCAACAGCAACCCATGCAGGAAGAGAAATGATGCTTCTGTGCGGACCAGCAAGGTCCTGGGGACTCCCAAAGTGATGGAGAGTCAGGGCATGTCTGGAGCAACGAGGAAAGCCCAATAAAAGTTAGAGTTGCCTTCTTGGGGACCCACAGGTCAACGGACCAGGGATTGCGAAGGGACCTTGAAAGGAATCACAAAATGGCGGCCCACGGAACACTTGTTGAGTGTAGGCCAACAATCTTCAGTACAATTACTGCTCGGCAAAAGGGCTACAAGTAACCCAAAGCTCAGCCTCAGGGGTTGCCGGAAAGTTGATGCTTCTGCAAATGGTTGCGGTGTCCAGGGGTTCTGGTTGCACGGTCTCCACGAGGGATACGGACCTCAAACTTGCTGTGGGCACAGATTGACCTCAGAGACCTAGGAAAACCCACCTCCTGTGTGGCAATATTCTTCAGAGTCCGTCGGAGCTCGGAGATGCCAACCGGTCAGTTGCGTTAAGGTGCCTGCCTTGCAGGGGAGTAACTCCTTTACTCCAAGGGAGATTCTTCAGTCATCCAGCGTCGTGCAGATCATCGAAGTACTTGGTTTCTGGTATCAGAGTTTAGTCCAGATGTAATCTAAAGTCCTGTAGTCAGGGTTTCCTACTTTATACCAAAGGAAGGGGTTGGACAAACTCTGGGGACCCACCTATGGGAGGGTCAGGAAAGAGGGGTGGCTACACCCATTTCCTTTGTCCAGTTTCGCTCCAGAGCAGGGGCTGTGTGCCCCTGCAACCGGTTTGAGCTGGACTATGCACAGGGACACCAAATGTGCCCCAGTGCAGACTTCAAAGCACTCTGAGAGTGCACCCACCCAGCCCCAATACACTAAAGCCTGTCTGGGAGGTGGTCACACCTCCCTGTGACAGGAAACCTATTGTCCAGGCCTCCCCTGCCGGAGTTTCGTCCAGCAGCAGGAGGGCAGACTCATGTCTGTGGCTGCAGCATCCATTTTGTGATGCCAGGGCTCTGTTAGCTGGTACCGGGTATACCGGTGCTGTCATGTCTCTCCCTCTAGAAGGGTGGGATCATACTCCCACACCAGTTACTGGTGTGGGGGTATGATTCCAAGGTGTTTGACACCAAACACGACAGTTTTCCATGCAGCCACTCCAAAGTTAGCATTTACCGTTTGGTTATAATGCACTTAAGAGTATATGGTCTGGCTGCATCACAAACAACCCCGGAATGAAGATTCCGAAAGCTGCAGAGGGGCTCTGCTCATGCATGGGCACCCTCTCACATGAAACCCAGCACCCTGCCTTCAGGATTGTTAAGGCCTGCCATAGGGGTGACTGATAGGTTTACATGTGCAGTGATATGGAGAGATATAGGGAACCTATATCTCAGTAAGGGGTGTCTATACCACCTTACACAGGCTGCTGTAGCAGATCTGTTGTGTCATTTTAAAAGGCTTCCCAGGCGTGACACAGTACATGCTGCAGCCCCTGGTAGGCCTCTGGGGTACCTATGCCCTGGGTACATAGTATACCATATACTAGGGACTCACAAGGGTACCCCAGAATCCAATCTGGAGTGTACCTAAAGTACATACAATCAATTTAAGGGGATAGCAGATAGGCTGGGGTCCTAAATAGCAGGATCCCAGCCAAACTAAGTCAAAAACCAGCAAAACACCAGGAACAAAGGGGGGGCAACCATGCAGTCAGATTCCACCTTCCTACATAACCCCCCACAAACGAAAGGTGATAAGGCTAACCTTGTCCAGTTGAGCCTTTATTGACTAAGTGGCCATATAAGGAAGAACCTGCACTAGCATGGTTACCCCCTGTCTTATGGTCCACTAAGCAATTCCTAACCCCAAGGGTATTGGATGATCTCCACCATTTGGAATTACTACCTCTGGTGTGTCTTGGCAAAGTAAAAGGCTGAAGGGGTGTCTGAGTATAGAAGTGAGGCCCTAATAAAGTTGGCCTCAGCTTCCTCAGATCACTGGTCACCATGGAGGCCTTTCTTTCCATGACTGAGTTGTATCTGCCCCTAAGGGTCAACCTCTGGCTGCCTACAGCTGGGGGTTGGGTCCCTGTGGCTGGAACACTGGAGGGACAGGGTAGGTTTGGAACCACTTGGTTCCAGGTTTGCCTTTGCCCAACAGAATCCCTCTGGGGGAGGTCCCTATCCAATGGTAAGAGGGTTCCCTCAGTGGGCTGAGGATTTTTCACCTTGCTAGGGCTACTAGACTGGGTGCCCCTAATCTGTGGATGAGGGGGTTCCTCTGGACAGGGAGCCCTTAGGGGTCCACTGACCTCCCTGACCTCTGCAGCCCTGGGCTGACAGAGGGAGGGTAGAGAGGGGTAGGTTACCTGCTCCAGACTAGGTACCAACGTGGAAGGGTCCCCTGCCATCAGGGGTGTTGCCAGGCCAGGCCTGACCACCTCTGGGGCAGTTCCTTCACTAGGGGTAGGATCAGTTCTCTGAGGAAGCTGACCCTTACCTATTGTCTGGGGGAAGAAGACTGTTCTTCAACCCTTCTGCTCTCTTGTGGAGTAGAGTGGGCCATTCTTTCAGGCTCCACTTCTCCAAACTTTTCCTGAGATGGGGCTGAGGCCCTAACAGCCCTACCAACCTTCTCAGAGAGGCCCAACATTTTTAAATGGGCCTGGTATTCAACTTCAGCCCAGGCTGAATCCTCCAGATCATTGCCCAACAGGCAATCTACAGGCAAGTTTGGGGACACTGCCACTCTCTTTGGGCCAGTGACCCCTCCCCAGCTGAGATTGACTATGGCCATGTGATGATCTGTTCTGATACCATCAATGTTGGTCACCTGGTACTTTAACTCAGGTAAAAGCTGTTGAGGGGGGACTAGTTTCCCTGTCACCATGGTGCCACTAGCCCCTGTGTCCCTAAATGCCAACGTCTTCTGATAATTGATTAGGGGCTCCTGTCTGTACTTGCCCAAAGTATTGGGACTCATAGTAAAAGTGGCAAATCCCATGCCACCATCACAGACTAAGGAGGCCTGGGAGGAGGACCTTGATAAACTGGGGTCCACCTCAGTTCCCCATGAAAATGCACCTAACTTTTTGGGTGCATTACTACCACCTGGGGGATTACTACTTGTAGTACCAGGAGGAGTGGTAGTACTGCTGGAAGGAACATTTTCCTTATTGCTAGCCTGGGAGCAACTGGGGTCATTTTTCCAGTGGTCAAGCTTCTTACAGTTATGGCAATAAGGTTTCTTTTCAGGGGAGGAAGGAGTTTGGGACCCACCCCCAGAAGAGGACTTTTGGGGCCCTGTAGTGGATTTATCCTTGGATTTATCCCCACCTCTCTCTTGGGACTTGGTAGAATCTTTCTTCTGGTCACCACCCTGATTCTTTGGCTTTACTCTGGTTCTGACCCATTTGTCTGCCTTCTTTCCCAATTCTTGGGGAGAGGTCAGATCAGAGTCCACCAGGTACTGGTGTAAAAGCTGGTTTTGACAATTATTAAGGATCTGCTCCCTCATAATCAAATTGTACAATTCTAAAAAGTCATGCACCTTGCTGCCATGTATCCATCCTTCCAGAGCCTTAGTATCACAATCTACAAAGTCAACCCAGTCCTGAGTCTGTGCCTTTTGGGTGTCTCTGAATTTTAACCTGTATTGGTCAGTGGTTAGGCCAAACCCATGAATCAGAGCACTCTTAGGGACTTTATAATTATCAGCATCCTCTTCTCTTACAGTGAGGTACTTGTCTCTACCTTTGTCTGCAAAGGAGAGCCACAAGATTGCTGCCCACTGCTCCTGAGAGACCCTCTGTATTTTACAGGCCCTCTCCAGTGCAGTTATCCATTTGTGGATGTCATCCCCACTCTGGTAGGGAGGGACAATCTTGTTCAGGTTCCTATGGCGATGAGTCTCTTCTCTACTCCTAGGGACACTGTTGCTGCCACCATGGGGCTCTACCCCCAACTTCTGTGAAGCTTTCTGAAGCTCCAGGGATGCCCTGTCTAAGGCCAATTGCTCTCTCTTGATTCTGAGCTTAGCTCTTTCAAACTCAAGCAGTTGGCACTTCTTCTCATAAGAGGATGCCCTTTTATGAGAAGCAGAGGACCCTATAGAAGTACCAGAATGATTAGATTCCTGTGAAGGAGATCTTGATCTTCTTGGTACACTATTAACCCTTCCTGGGGGAGTGAAGAGGGGGCCACTGAGGCCTTCCTCTCCTTCAGGAAGAATTGGATTTTCCAGGTGGGAATCAAGTTGATCCCCCTGGCCAGCATCAGAGTCTGGGTCATAGTAGTTTTCACTACCTGGCCTTTCCTCTTCTACTGCCCCACCCAACCTGCCTGCCTCATCCGACCCTGGTGTCTTTCTGAGGTCATCTAGCAGCAAAGCCTCTATGAGGCGTTGAGTGCTTGCATGTCTCCCTGTTTTCAGTCTCCTAGAGGTACACATATTTCTCAATTCCTGGAATGTGAGATGGTCATACCTAGTGGGCAAGGAGTCACTGACTTCAGGCCTTGAAGACATTCTAGTGTGGTGTGGTGTATGCACCTACCTACTCTAGTGGGAACTGAAACTCTCTTGAGTTGTAGAAAGGGTGTGCTAAGCCCTTGACACACAACTCTAAGTTCAGTAGAACTTACTGTATTCTAAACTTGATTTATATGTACCTAGTACCTATAGTGGTTTTCAGTTAGTCACTTCAAAGAGATTATCTGGTAAAGCAATAGCAAGCTTGAATCCAACCGCTGCACACCAATATGAGAAGTTGGCCTGGCATATGCTGTCCACTAGTTATAGTGGGCACCTTGCACCAGTCCAAACGACCCTTATTGATGATAGGTTTAAAGACAACCTTTATTGAAAGCTATCCTAGTGGTAGCTATGGAGAGCAACCTTCAGGCTAAGTCTTGAAGGAGTGTAAAGCAGCTTGGTTTACCAGATTATAACCTCTTGAATAACTAAATGAAAGGAGAACCACACAAAGATATATATAAAATATATGTATTTATTTCTATACACTAACTACTAATCCCTTTATGAGATTAGAGTTCAAGATACACAGTATCACAGTATTAAAACGACAGTAAATAGCACAATACACAGTGGGCTCCAGGGGGAGACCAAACCATATACTAAGAAAGTGGTATAAGAACCACGACTTGACTAGACACAGTGCCTAGAGCACGTAGAATCGCTGGGACCCCAAGGAACCACCCAAGGTAGTGACACAGGAGACCCACGGGGGACGTGTGCAGTGTGAGAACACAGCCGCGAGCGCCGTAGGATTCAATGCGGAAAGTCACGGTTGGAATTTTAAAGCAAAAGAACACTTAGGAGAGGACTTTGAGCAAACCCCTTTAGACTTAAGGGGTTCTAGGGCCAACACCCATGGGAGCACTGGAGTACTCGAGTTACCTCACCCAGGGAAGCCGGGTGCATAGGTGTCAGAGGGTGTCGGGAATCGTTGTCGTTTTCAATGGCGATCTGCTGCAAAGTGCTGCTGCCGTGAAGGAGAAAAGTGTCCGGTGTGATCCAAGCCTGGATCGAAGATGTGAAGAACCTGAAAGCAGAGGGGGCAGAGTCTGGGTCACTAGCCAGTGACCAGGAGCGGAGCAATCGAATGCCCACCGATGT
Organism: Calotriton arnoldi; assembly: GCA_963921515.1. Classification (NCBI taxonomy): domain Eukaryota; kingdom Metazoa; phylum Chordata; class Amphibia; order Caudata; family Salamandridae; genus Calotriton; species Calotriton arnoldi. The sequence continues at coordinate 653,178 of CAWUFW010010005.1, forward strand.
CAGGTGCTTCAGGTGCGAAGAGGTGATGCTTGACTCTGCAGCCACGGGGTCCTGGAGATGTCGACGACAACCAGGAGCCGGATTCAAGCTGTCCCACAAAGGATATCGAGTGCTGGGGTGTGGGTGATCGGATTGACCACAACAAGCCTTGGCAACAGCAACCCATGCAGGAAAAGAAAAGATGCTTCTGTGTGGAACAGCAAGGTCCTGGGGACTCCCCAAGCAATGGAGAGTCAGGGCACGCCTGGAACAACCAGGGAAGCCCAATAAAAGTTAGAGTTGCCTTCTTGGGGACCCACAGGTCAATGGACCAGGGATCGCAAAGGGACCTTGAGAGGAATCACAAAATGGCGGCCCACAGAACACTCATTGAGTGTAGGCTGACAATCTTTGGTGCAATTAGTGCTCGGGGTGAGGGCTACAAGTAACCCAAAGCTCAGCCTCAGGGATTGCAGGAAAGCTGATGCTTCTGCAAATGGTTGCAGTGTCCAGGGGTTTGGGTTGCACGGTCTCCACGAGGGATACGGGCCTCAGACTTGCTGTGGGCACAGATCGACCTCAGGGACCTAGGAAAACCTACCTGCTGTGTGGCAATATTCTTTGGAATCCATCAGAGCTCGGAGATGCCAACTGGTCAGTTGCGTTAAGGTGCCTGCCTTGCAGGGGAGTAACTCCTTTACTCCAAGGGAGATTCTTCAGTCGTTCAGCGTCGTGCAGATCGTTGAAGTACTTGGTTTCTGGTATCAGAGTTTAGTCCAGGTGTAATCTAAAGTCCTGTAGTCAGGGTTTCCTACTTTATACCCAAGGAAGGGGTTGGACAAACTCTGGGGACCAACCTATGGGAGGGTCAGGAAAGAGGGGTGGCTACACCCATTTCCTTTGTCCAGTTTTGCTCCAGAGCAGGGGCTGTGTGCCCCTGCAACCGGTTTGAGCTGGACTATGCACAGGGACACCAAATGTGCCCCCAGTGCAGACTTTAAAGCACTCTGAGAGTGCACCCACCCAGTCCCAATACACTAAAGCCTGTCTGGGAGGTGGTCACTCCTCCCTGTGACAGGAAACCTATTGTCCAGGCCTCCCCTGCTGGAGTTTCGTTCAGCAGCTCGAGAACAGACTCGTGTCTGTGGCAGCAGCATCCATTTTGTGATGCCAGGGCTCTGTTAGCTGGTACCGGATATACCGGTGCTGTCATGTCTCTCCCTCTAGAAGGGTGGGATCATACTCCCACACCAGTTACTGGTGTGGGGGTATAATTCCAAGGTGTTTGACACCAAACACGACAGTTTTCCATGCAGCCACTCCAAAGTTACCGTTTGGTTATAATGAACTTAAGAGTATATGGTCTGGCTGCATCACAAACAACCCCGGAATGAAGATTCCGAAAGCTGCAGAGGGGCTCTGCTCATGCATGGGCACCCTCTCACATGAAACCCAGCACCCTGCCTTCAGGATTGTTAAGGCCTGCCATAGGGGTGACTGATAGGTTTACATGTGCAGTGATATGGAGAGATATAGGGAACCTATATGTCAGTAAAGGGTGTCTATACCACCTTACACAGGCTGCTGTAGCAGACCTGTTGTGTCATTTTAAAAGGCTTCCCAGGGGTGGCACAATACATGCTGCAGCCCCTGATAGGCCTCTGGGGTACCTATGCCCTGGGTACATAGTATACCATATACTAGGGACTCACAAGGGTACCCCAGAATCCAATCTGGAGTGTACCTAAAGTACATACAATCAATTTAAGGGGATAGCAGAAAGGCTGGGGTCTTGAATAGCAGGATCCCAGCCAAACTAAGTCGAAAACCAGCAAAACACCAGGAAAAAAGTGGGGGCAACCATGCAGTCAGATTCCACCTTCCTACAGATCACTCATATGCCAGGATATAATGCTGCACGGGGCTTGTAATGGTTCTGTAGCAAACCTGTCCTGCCATTTGAGGGGTGCCCCAGCTGCAGTGATTACTCCAGTATTCAGGCTACTTTCAAATGGGAGTTACTTGATGCCGAACAGTCAAGGCTGCTGCGGAATGCTCCCGGGCATCGCATATCTGGTAACCGTGAGCTCCAGGGTTACTTGTTGTATGCAAGTATTGTTTCCACCACCACCACATACAGTCAGGGAGACGCCGTTATGGCCTTCACTGAATGTTTCTTTAATACGGTTTGATACTCTAAGCAGAATGAAAGCCATGCTTTTACAGAAGTCTGTGCGTGCCCTTAACCTCCGCTCAAGAGACTTTTGATCTCCCGATCGCAAGGTCTTCGGCAGAGATACAGGCGCTTATTCATACAAACTGCCCTTTCCATTTCACAGAAATGGTAAATCGTATCTTTAACATGTCTGATACGACAGGCATAGTCCACCTATTTAAGACCATAGGTTCTGGACTTCTGAGCACCTTTCAGACGGTACTTGGAGTTATACAAAACTTCATACACTCCGTATTCGGAAGCATCTTTGGAGGATTTCCGCTCATCCTGTTTCTAGTAGCAGGTATCCTGATTGTTTTATATTTTCTACGCAATGGATGTACCAGTCACCAAGGAGATGGAAAGAGCACTCCTGGAGCGTAAATACAGTGACCGCATGGTACAACATCTAGGCACGCCTCGTCTAAGGGAACTAAGTGCATCTTGGTTCTTGTCATTTCGACCAGTCTGGATGGACTGCATCTTACCTGTCCTCGGATGCCTGTTTTGTGGAGAAGAATGCATGTTAGACCTTTGTTTGACACTCCCATCATGTGCGCAACCGGACGTGAATGCTTTACTGGACCCGATAACGGCCCATGTTCTGCAGTGTCCTCAGCGTATCTGATGTTGATGGTGGCATTCCTTGAGCCCCCACAGGTAGTAACAGCACCTGTTGGTATGGACACCGGCTCCTCCTCTGACACCCAGGCTTTGGACGGCACACAGGCTGCCCCAGCACCAGCTGCGGACAGTGTGGAACAGCATCTGTGCTCGATTGACGTACTCTGCGAGGTGCTACAGGGGCCGTCTACTGCGGAAGCAAGCAACAAAAATGTTGCATCTAACCAGCCAGGACACATAAACATTTGACTCATTTGGCTCGTCGTGTGCTGGAAGAAATTCGCCCTTTTTTAAAAACAAGCTCAAATTTGAAACTCAAAACAAAAATTGACATTCCTTTCATTTATTGGGCATACATGGCTTTCTAATGCTTATAGTGCTTCGGACTATAACTAAGGACACCTTAGAGCTATGGCTTGCAAAAAAGTTTTTTAAACAGTTTAAAGTTTTATAGAAATTTTTTAGAAGTTTTACACATTTTTAGCTAAACAGATGTTTTTAAACTTTGTGCGTACCAATATCTAGTTAGACTAGTAGTACGGTAATAAATTACATATGTCACCCAGTCGGAAGAGGAGTGGGTGTTATATTCCATACAGGTACCCTATATAGGCGCAGGTAACATTGCAACCTTTCACCTATATTCTTCCCTACATTACATACATAACGGTTCTTAGGGACTGACCTTTTACCTAGATACGACACTGCATTCAGAACGCAGGTTTCCCCTAGTTCGAATCTCATACATTATGCATGAGGCTTCTTGGAAGCACAGCAGGACTAACATCTCCTGTATAATATCTCTGTATAAAGTTCAGGCCCGACGTCATCCTTTAGGCAGACACAGTAACACAGCAAGGTAGGACCCGTGGGGAGACCTATGGGTATATATACATCACATCTTGCTTGGAAGAACAGAGGAGACCGAGACTTCCCGGCTGACACACTGACCAGAGACGCTGAGGTGCTTGTATGCAGACACTCCAGCTCGCAGTGGTCTAACATCCCTCGCGGGGTGTCCAACTCGAGACCAGGACGGGGTCCCATATTCTCTCATTCTCAGGTAATGGGGTTGACTAGATCCTAGAGGGATTCTTGGCATAACACCTGCACAGATGCTAGGTAAATTTCGGTACAGTTAGGTGCATCTAGTTAGGAAGGCATTGTAGGAGTACGCACTTTTTATCATGTGTTTTATGTACTTGTATATATTCATGATTTCTGCAAGATGGTAGAACTTTACCATCCCTTTACTTTCGTAGTACTTCTAATCATATATCTCTGCTACTGTCTAATGGTTGTTGCAGCTCATCTATTCTACACTAGAATAACAACTGTTCAATAAATACTTATTGAAAACGCCCAGCCTGTTTATTCTGTGTATCTCTCTGAGACGAACTAAGTGAGCACGAGTGACTGAGCGAAAGGTAGTATATTGTTTCCACAATTCTGAGGGATCAGGGTTGTCATGTTCTGAGGTTGCCAGAATCTATTCTCTCCTTGGTAAGAGGAGATTATAGTGGCACTGTGAGCTAGCTGATACAGACAGGCTAACGTATCCGGTAGGGGTGCACGGAATCAGTCCACCACCAATCCCACAGTTTATGTTATCCAAACGCACAGATCCTGTATAGGTTATATAGGAACTACACGACAAAACAAAAGACTATGTCCTTACATGTTATATTTGCCAGCAGATGAAGGGTTCCACCATTCACAAGCCACCACAAACACCATTACTGATTTCAGACAGACCTCTCACATGTGTCTATTTGGACCACTGCGGCCCCTTAAATTCTGATGGAGCTCACAAGTACATCTTGGTGGCAGTGGATTCATGCTCTAGATTCCTATGGGTTTGGCCCCAGTGCTAGGCTGATGCTCAAACTGTTATAAAGGATTTTTGAGTCTTCATCGGGACATACGCAATTGGCACGTTACATTCCGACCGTTGCCCTGCGTTTAGCTCTCGGGTTTACAAGGAAGCCACGGAAAGTATGGGCGTGGCCTTGCGGTACTCCTCCCCCTACCATCCTGAGGGAAATTCGGTGGTGGAGAGGAAAAACCGGGACCTAAAGCAATCCTTAACAGAAAGGGTATTAGGCGCAGGTAGTACATGGGTCAATCACCTATATGGGGTCTAGAGGGCACTAAATATGCCAAGAAAATCCTTGGGTGGTCGTACCCCTTTTGAAATCCTGTTTTGGACAAGAATGTGGGTACCCGATCTCGATTGTGCTAGCACAGTGGTGGATGCAAAACCATTTGAACTGAATGACCGTTTGGCTGTTTTACAAGAACTCAATGAATTCCGAGCATTACAAAGCAACGTGCAAGTCAAACACACCGCCACTGGGGAAGTGAAACCAGTTCCAGCAAGACCTGCCTGGGTCCCGAAGATTGGGGACCTGGTCAGGGAAAGATCGTGGACAGAAGAGAGTTTGGGCCATCTTACAGAACAACTGTACCTGTCCTAGTGGTAGTGGGAACAAGAACAGTACTTCTTCCGCCTCTTGCCGGCAAAAAAGAAAAAAGATTTGTCTCCATTGATCTGATCAAACCGCATCATGTGGCCGATCCTCAACAGCAGGCCGGGTGGGGTCCTGAGTAGCCGCAGACCTCCTCTTGCTACTATACAGGAAGTTCGGATGGAAAGACTAATAACCTTTCAAGACTCACCTACATAATGTGAAGGAGTAACGAATAATGGAGCACAAATCATTCCAGTTGAAATTGAAAAACATCAAGAAGAAACAACAATACAAGTTGCAATTTGGCCCAACAATGATGTCTACATTAATGTGTGTGAGAAGTTGGCCTGGTATATGATGTCCACTAATTAAAGTGGCCACCTTGCACCACTCCAAACAACCCTTTATGGTGATTTAAGAGGTCAAAGATAACCTTAGAAAGCTATCCAAGTGGTAGCTGTGGAGAGCAGCCTTCAGGCTTAGTCTTGAAGGAATGTTAAGCAGCTTGTTTTACCAGAACGCAACCTTATTGTATTAGTTAAATGTAAGGAGAACCACACAGTAGTTATAAAAATATGTATTTATTATTATAACACACTTTAAATACCTCACAGTATCTGCTACACGCAGATAAACACAAAGCACACAATACTGTAGCACAGAAACAATCGTAAGTAGCACTAATACACAGTGGGCTCCAGGGGGAGACCAAACCATATACTAAAATAGGGCTATAAGAACCACGACTCGAGTCAAGACAGTGTCTAGAGGATGTAGAATCGCTGGGACCCCAAGGAACCACCCAAGGTGAGTAAGGAGGGACCCCAGGGAGGACGGGTGCGGTGTGTGAACACGACCGTGTGCTACGTACAATTCAATGGGAGAGTCGCGGTTGCAGTTTTAAAGTTTAAGGACCCTTCCCAGTGGATTACGAAGAAACCCTTTGGAACCTAGAAGGTTGGAGAGCCACTCCACCTGTGGATACTGAAGTACCAGAGTTACCTATCCCAGGGAAGCCGGGTGCATAGGGCTGAACTGGCGTCGGAAACAGCCTTCGATCTCAATGGGAGTCTTCAAAGAAATGCCACTGCTGGAAAGAAGAAAAGTGTCCGGTGGAACCCACAGGTGGATTCTTGATGGAAGGAACCTGAAAGCAGAGGGGACAGAGTCTGGGTCACTCAGGAGTGACCAGGGGCTCAGTAGACGAATGCCCACCGATGTCAGGTGCTTCAGGTGCTTCAGGTGTGATGATGGAGACTTTGACTCTACAGCTGCAGGGACCAGGAGATGTTGAGGATGACCAGCAGCCGGATACGAGCTGTCCCACAAAGGATGTCGAGTGCTGAGGGGTCGGTGTCTGGCGGGAGTACCAACAAGCCTTGGCACTGGCAACCCATGAAGGAAGTCAAAGAAGGTTACGGTCTGGCCCAGCAAGGACCAGTGGACTCACCAAAGCAAGGTGAGTCAGGGCAGGCCTGGAGCAACCATGGGAGCCCACGAAACGCAGTGTTTCCCCTCAAATGGACCCACAGGCCGAAGGCACAGGAGCAGCGAGGGGACCTCTAGCAATTTCACAAAGTAACAGCTTGCAGGGCACAGAGTGCAAGGAGGCCAAAGTCCTTGTACAAAATGTGCGCAGAGGTTGGGGCTATCAACAGCCTAATGCACTTAGTTGGAAAATGCCAAAAAGCATATGCACTTGCAAAAGGACGAGGTGCACAGGGGTTCAGGTTATGTAGTTCCCACGAGGGCTACTGGCCTCAATCTTGATGAGAGGGCAGCTCAACCTCAAAGAACATAGAAACCCACCTCCTGTGTTGCTGGAGCCTTCAGATTCCGCAGGAGCTCAGGATCAGCAGATTGGTCAGTTGAGTTATGGTGCCTGTGAATGCAGGGGAGTGACTCCTTCACTCCAAGGGAGATATCTTCAGTTGTCCTTGATGCTCCACATGTTCTGCACGGAGCCTGTATGGTGCACGGGCACAGACGATGCTTTGGACGGAGAGGGAGATGAAGTCGAGCCCAGTCGAAGTTCAGTGAAGTCCAGAGTGTCCAGACGGTTGAAGGTCAGTAGTTTCTTGATCAGAATCTAGGGTCCTACAGCCAGGTAAGCCCTTTTGAACCCACAGAAGAGGGTTGGACAGATTCAGGGGACCCTCCCAGGGGAGGGTCAGGACATTGGGGAGGATACTCCCCTGTCCTTTGTCCAGTTTCGCGCCAGAGCAGGAGCCAATGGCTCCCAGGACTAGTTTGAACTGGACTATGCACAGGGACACCAAATGTGCCCCTCGTGCAGACTTTCAAGCACTTTGGAAGTGCACCCACCCAGTCCCAATACACTAAATCCTGTCTGGGAGGTGGTCACACCTCCCTGTGACAGGATGCCTATTGTCCTGCCTTCCCCAGCTCGAGCTTGGCTCAGCAGCAGGAGGTCAAAAATGTGTCTCTGGTCGGCAGCAACCATTTTGTGCTGTCTGGGTTGAGAAGGCTGGTACCGGGAAGACCAGGGACCCCGCAAAGCTCACTTCAGAAGGGTGGAATCATACCTCCCACACCGGTTACCGGTGTGGAGGTATGATTCCAAGGTGTTTGATACCAAACACGACATGTTTTGCTGCAGCCGTTTTCAAGATGGCATTTTACGTGAGCATATAGTGCACCTCTACCTATATGTCTGGCTGCGTCACCGACAACCCGGGAGAATGGTCTCCGAAGGCTGCAGGGGTGCTCTGCTCATGCAGGGGCACCCTCTCACGTAAAACCCAGCACCCTGCCTTCAGGATTGCCAAGGCCTGCTAGAGGGGTGACTGACAGGTGTGGTGACCTATAAATATAGTAAACCTATATCTAAAGTAAGTGGTGCATGCACCATCTTACACAGGCTGCAATGTCAGGCCTGTAGTTCCATTTTGCATGGACTCTCATAGGTGGCATAATACATGCTTCAGCCCATGGGAGGCCTCTGGGGTACCTATTCCCTGGGTACATGTGTATCATATACAAGGGACTGAAAAGGGTACTCCAGTATCCAATCTGGAGTGTACCTAAGTGCATGGCAAATATTTTAGGGAGAAAGCAGATAGACTGGGGTCCTGATTAGTATGATCCCAGTCAGACTAGTCAAAAACAGTGTAACATCAAGCAAAAAGTGGGAGTAACCATAAGAAGCAGATCCTACTTTCCTGCAATGTGCCTTCAAACGACACATCTGCCAGTTCTACAAATCCTGCTGTGCTACCAAAGATAGACCGAACTGCATCTGGCTACTTCATCAACTTCAAGTATTTCTCTTCAGATCCAAGTGAACCTGATCAAACGCCACACACTTCAAAGAAAGAAAAATTTCGCCAATTCTATCTTTTGCTCAAAATGACTTACTTAGTGCCACCTTGGTTGCATATTTGGTTCCAATAAGGGTAGTATACCTTTTAATTTGGATTGGCACAATGACTGTCTTTTTCCTACTTCTGAACGGACATTACCTCCCAGAACGCTCAGCAGTACAATCTGTGAACTTGGTCCTGAAACCACATACGTCATCACACCGTGAACAAAGAGACTTGTCCCTGGTGAACATTGCAGCCATTCCAATCCCGGATGGTATAGTTTGGGATAAAGTTTCTTATGATGTATATGGCCCCACTGAACATTTGAAAATTCCACATTTTTTTAAAATATCTTTGAATGATTTCATTACCCCCAGTACACTCTCTGATGATTGGGACATTGAAACTGTGAATACTATGCTTACAGATATAGAACAGTCTGCTGCATTTTCTCACAGGGAATTGTAGTAGGATACAACTGACTACGACACCATGTTTTGTTACCAGAATTATGGTCATCTTTTTTTCTTCATAGAGCAAGTGTACCATGCACTGCTAATGTGTCCATCATCTCCTTGTGTTTGCTTTGTCTGCCCTAAGTTGGCAGGGTATGCCCAGACTTGGGTCCCTTGCTCACTTTGCCACTGGATTCAAGCTAGGCTGGCTGATGAGGGCTGTTAGCCCGAAACCGGTCCCAGGATGCTTGTTTCCGGTCCAGGGAAGACATGGCTTGACAGTTCGGGCTGGACTGTTCCCATGAGGCACAGGGTCAAGACTGATTTGCATATAGCTATGTCTTAACTGAGGTGGCGAAGTGAGCTAAAGAATGATGATGGATTCAACCCAGATCTGTGACTGGGGGTGAGTGTCTGAAAAGTTTCAGCGTTCCGTCCATCATCTCCTTGTGTTTGCTTTGTTCGCCCTAAGTTGGCAGGGTATGCCCAGACGTGGGTCCCTTGCTCACTTTGCCACTGGATTCAAGCTAGCCTGGCTGATGAGGGCTGTTAGCCCAAAACCGGTCCCAGGATGCTTGTTTCCGGTCCAGGGAAGACATTTGCTTGGCAGTTCGGGCTAGACTGTTCCCATGAGGCACAGGGTCAAGACTTATTTGCATACAGCTGTGTCTGAACTGGGGTGGCGAAGTGAGCTAAAGAATGATGATGGATTCAACCCAGATCTGTGACTGGGGGTGAGTGTCTGAAAAGTTTCAGCGCTCCGTCCATCATCTCCTTGTGTTTGCATTGCCCAACACCACCAAAAGGTAGTTCGGCCACATTCGCACAGAGGTTTGCATACTTTTCGGGGTTCAATACATCCAACCCAGAATCGTTTTACTACAAACCTGCACAGACTAATGCAACAGCATAGAAGATTAAGCTGACTAATATTAAACTGATATATTCAGCACCTTTTATCTCCCAACTGTCTATACAGGGTTTTGACTACTGGAGAGACACCATACACCCAAAATTCATCTAGGGGACAAGAGAGTGGCAGGTTCAGGGAACTGAGGCTTTAGTTAGAGCTTGCCTCATACCAGTACAGATGATTTTCCTGAACAGAACAGTACAGCAGACTACCTGTTATGGGTTTGCAAAAATCAAAGACCTGAAACATTGAGCATCCCTTCACCCACACCTATTAAGGGTATTTCCAATAACACACTAACAAGTGAAGGGACACATGGTACAAGTACATACAATTCGTTATCTCCCGATTGGAAGGGTTGGTTGGTTTGGCCAGTAGATACGAATAGGTGTGATTCAAGGGTACCACCGAAGGGTTTAGTATCCATAGGCCCGACCCACGCTATGTACATACAGACGATCCAGAGGTAGTGACTTCCTATAGTGTTGGGAAGTTGTGCCTAGATTAGCTAAAGACCTCAACACTTTCACATGTGAAACAACACTTGTCTCTTCTGTCAGACAATATGGATCTTAGGGGTTTCTTGTTAGGTCCCAAGAACAAACGTAGGAAACGCTTCTTATATACCATCTATAATGAGGTTTGGAAAGTCTCCCAACAGGAAGCTGCAGAGAGACTTCGTGAAATAGATAGAATTAACCTAGAAAAGGCTTTAGCTGTGGTAGACATCGGCATGACCACACTCTCGTCTCGTATTTATTCACTGGGCAACACTGTGTCCTCAGCTATCGATATAATGGAACAAGATTTGTCTATTCTACAACATGGGCAATCACAGCTACATGCTATTATGCTTTTAAGATAGACGCTTCAATCATTGCGTTCTGGCCACGTTCCATGGCGATACATTACAGACACAAATCTGTTTTCGGCTTACAATCTGACCGACAGACAATTAACCATGGCACGCAGAGATGCGAAGTACACCATGCTGCTCATTGAAAACTAGAGAAGTTACCTTTTACTGTAGCAGAATCACCATCTACTGAATGGTTAATCCATGGCTATATCACACTGCCACTCACGACATTCCAATTCCAGTACTTCCTGAAATATTACCCAGTAGGCAGGTATGAGGCATTGGGCGAAGGTTACATATGAGAAACCTGGGAGCTACCGTACACATATAGGTGCAGGAACAAAGACAAGGAAGTTTTTCTGAGTGGTTCAAAATGCGAAAAGGGGTCTTTAGTGTGTAAAGAAATATCGCTGCACGGAACATGTAATGCGTCAATAGCGAACTTGTCCTGCTACCTGAAGGGTTCTCCAGCTGCCGTAATTCATCCGGTTTTCGAGTTACTTTTCAAATGGGAGTTACTTGATGCTGAATGACCAAGGCTTCTGCGGTATGACGCCCGGCATTGCTTATCTAGTGATCGTCAACTCCAGGGTTATTTGTTGTAAGCAAGTATTGTTTCCTCCAGCTTGCACAGTTAGGGAGGCACCACTGTGGCCTTCACTGAATGTATCCAACATAGGGTTTGATTCTCTGAGCAGACTGAAAGCCATGCTGTTTCAGCATAATGTGGCCTTAACTTCAGCCCGAGAGACTTTTGGTCTCCAAGCGGCAAGGTCTTCGGCAGAGATACAGGCTCTGGTCCGTACAAACTTCCCTCTCCATTTCGGAGAAATGGTCCATCGTATCTCTAACATGTCTAATATGAGTGGTATCGCACACTTATTTAAGAGCATTGGATCAGGTCTGTTAACCACCTTTCAAATCATTGTCGGAGTGATTCCATCATTCATACACTCATTACTTGGAAGCGTTTTTGGAGGGCTTCCTTTAGTCCTGCTTTCAGTAGCGGGCATCCTGATTTTAATTCTATTGCTTTGCAATGGATGTCTGCAAAAACAACAATTGATGGACAGAATGCAGAACAATGTCATACATTCACCCCAGTACAAAGATCTGGACCTAAATCCATCGTTTTTTTGCTCACCATGCCATTCCAGTTTGGACCCAGCCATATGCAAATCAGTCTTGACCCTGCGCCCAATGGGAACAGTCCAGCCCGAACTGCCAGGCCAGGTCCTCCCTGGACTGGAAACAAGCATCCTAGGTCCGGTTTCGGGCTTTCAGCCCTCATCAGCCAGGATAGCTTGACTCCAGTGGCATGGAGAGCACGGGACCCACGTCTGGGCATACCCGACGCACTTAGGGCAAGAAAGCAAAAGACACGGCTTGGCAGTTCGGGCTGGACTGTTCCCATGAGGCACAGGGTCAAGACTGATTTGCATATGGCCAGGTCTAAACTGGGGTGGCATGGTGAGCAAAAGAATGATGGATTTAACCCAGATCTCTTGACTGGAGGCGAATGTTTTGATTTGTTCTGCATTCCGTCCATCAATTGTGTGTCTTTTGCTTTCTCATCCTAAGTGCGTCGGGTATGCCCAGATGTGGGTCCCGGGCTCACTGTGCCACTGGATTCAAGCTATCCTGGCTGAAGAGGGGTGAAACCCCGAAACTGGTCCTAGGATGCTTGTTTCCGGTCCAGGGAGGACCTGGCTTGGCAGTTCGAGCTGGACTGTTCCCATGAGGCACAGGGTCAAGACTGATTTGCATATGGCCAGGTCTAAACTGGGGTGTCATGGTGAGCAAAAGAATGACGGATTTAACCCAGATCTCTTGACTGGAGGCGAATGTTTTGATTTGTTCTGCATTCCGTCCATCAATTGTGTGTCTTTTGCTTGCAATGGATGTCAACATCACTCGAGACATGGAGAGAACACTACTGGACTAACGTTGTCATGAGCGATTGGTGTTCTTCCTGGGTATACCTTGGCTATGAGAGCTCAGTGAGCATTGGTTCCCGTCATTTAGACCGGCCTGGCTTGACTGCATTCTACCAGTATTCCGCTGCCTCTTTTGAGGATTTGAACGCGTGTTGGACCTCTGTCTGACACTTCCATTGGTTGCACCGCCGGACATAGACATGCTCCTGGCGCCTTTGGGGGCCCATGTGCACAGCTGTCCACAGCGTATTTCCATGCTGATGATGGCATTCCTAGAGCCTCCACGGGACGCTTCAGCTCCTGTTGGAACGGAATTCGGCTCCACCACGGATGTGCAGGCATCAGTCTCAGGCACACAGGCATCTAACTCTTCCCCGACGGCTGCCGTGGGAACTAGTGATGGCCACCTCTGGTCACTTGATACCATATTGGAGGTACTATGAGGACTGCCTCCTGCAGATGAAATGTTCAGTGATGTTGAGTCTTCAGCGCAGGAATCTTAAACAATCTGGCCTTTCCTGTGCTGGGAACCGTTTGGGGAATTTTTAAACATGTACCAAATTGAAGGTCGAACAGACTTTGTTTTTTCTTCTCTGCTCTATCTGAACATAGTGGCTTTCAAGGTGCTCAGAAAAACAATGACATTATATTCTAAATATAGAGGACCTTTTTATGAATGCTTTTTAGGGAAGAATACCTTTTATATAGACCTTGCCTTTATGGACATTTTTAAAGTGCTTTTTAGTATGTTTTTAATATAAATATTTTTTATGTTTTTTTTTTTAGCATTTACTCTCATTACCTAGCTGACCTTGTTGACCTTTTGATGAGGAGTGGGTGTCATGTCCTTTAGGTTAGTCCCATCATGTACATACCGATTACATACATTTTGTCCCATCCACACGACATAACGGTCTTACACAGCTGACCTTTTACCTAGTAGCTTACTTCTGTCTCTCCGACATCAGGCTCTTGGTACCATATCTTAATCCCTGTACCTGACGTACATAAACATGTCCCCAGGCACTGTAGATTTATTCTGTATAAGGGTCACCACTTTTTTTCATCCATGGCCAACAGCCAGCTGTGCATGATCATGTTTGTTTAGAAAAGGATTAGCAGGGGATTAGCGAATGTTTTCAAAACATATCAATTCTAGAAAGCCCTGGAGTGACCGCTTTAGTATACAAGACTCTCACTCTCCCTTACAGAGGCAGAGGAGAATTCCTTCCAGGCTGGACCGAGACTCTGCAGGCTGATCCTTCAATACGCAGAGACCTGACATCCCTTGCGAGGTGCCATCCTCGACGCAGAGACGGGTTCCTTCATTCAGAACCATCAGGTGAGGGGTTAGTACTTCCCTGGGGAATTCTTGGCTCGATTAGGCTCCATTAGGATCTATCCTGACATTTCATACACAGGCTTCACCCACATGGCTAAGTACATTTTAGGTAGGCTACGCATCTTAGGAGTACGCCAATGCTATTGTTTTATATAATATGTTTTATTCATCTTATTAGCACTATGGTAGAAATGTATCTACTTTTTACGATATTGGTACTAGCGATTACATTTGTCTGCTCCTGTCTTTTGATTGTCGCAGCTAACATGTTTCATACTAGACTGATGCTTGGCCAATAAATAATTATTGAAACCATTCCAATCGTCATTCTATGTATTCTGAGAAAAGCAAGCACGAGTGACTGAGCGAAAGATACCGTATTGTTTCCACGATACCTGAGGAATCAGGATTGTCATGTTCAGTGGTTGCCAGAAACTACATACACAACTGTAGAATACAGGGGGGGTGGCAGTGGCACCGAAGAGCTAGCTGGTCTAATGGCTGACTCATCCTGTGGGGTTGTCCAGAGTCTGTCTGCACACCAAGCCCTCAGTTTAGGTCATCCAAAACGCGCAGGTCCTGGGGGGTCCTAGGAACTACATGACAGTTGGACTTAACTCTGAGAGCTTTACCACTGCTGAGCAGTGATTAAGTGCATGTGCTTGCTTCTCCACTAAATATGGTGATATTGGTGTATACACAATTGGGACATTTAGTTTACCTGAAAGTCCCTTGTAAAGAGGAATACAATATTCCCAGGGCCTGTAAATTAAATACTACTAGTGAGCTTGCAGCACTTATTGTGTCACACACTCTAAGTAGCCTTTCAAAGCTCTCTCAGGCCTCCTATTGCAGGGCTTGTGTGTGCACCTTACTGCCACTATGACTTGGCATTTAAAACCCTTGAACATGTCTTAAACTCCCTTTTTATTACACATACGTCACCCCTAAAGTAGGCCCTAGGTAGCCCTAGGTAGCCCATTGGCCAGGGTACTGTGTAAGTGAAAGGAAGGACCTGTACTGGTATGTTTTGCATGTCCTAGTGTTGTTAAACACCCAAATTCATTTTTCACTACTAAGAGGCCTACTCCTCTCATAGGTTAGCATTGGAAATTACTTAATACACTTTTAATCTGTAATTCCTGATCAGAAAGGAGTAGCTGTATCATGTTTTTTATATTTGGAATTGTAATGATAAGTCCTCTTTACTGGCAAAGTTGGATTTAACATCACTATTTTAGAAATGCCACTTTTGGAAAGTGGAAAAGAACAGGAAAACACTATTTGTTTTGACAATTAAACATGCAAACAAATTGCAACAATATTACAAACATTACAAAAACACAAAAATAAATTGATTGCAAATGAATTACAGTGTTCAACCAGTCATTGTTTTTGCAGCAACAATAAAATACATTTTTAGTTTAGTTTATGAATCCTCTATACATTGCTGACCAATGGGAACAAATGTTCAAGCTCATAAGGTGTGTGGACTTTCAATCAGGTTCCTTAGAGCAGATCCTTTATCCATACTAATGTTTACCAAATGGTGAAAAGTCCAGACGCGTTTCAAACCCCAATATTATTCTTGGGATTTTCGTCAGGGCTATGACTGGATGTGATCTATGGGTAAAATAAAATGAGATTTCTAATTAATGTCTACCCCTTCTCAAAATGCTTTGACACATATTTCTATGTATTTTACGAGTCCTATCTGTTGTGTTACAACATCGTACCTGCTATATCCTTCATCTGTATGTCTTTCTCTTAATAAATGAAAGTGCAACGCTCATGTTGTCGACCATCCGGTCTGTAACATAAACATAAAGAGCTCCTTTTGCTAATGTTCGTGACCTTTGGGTGAAGTCTGAAATGTTCTGGCTAGTAAATGATTCTCAACAACTTACTTCCCAGTGCGTTTGAAAGGAATTTGAACAGGGGAACTCCTCATCTTCATCAATTGACGCGGGTTGTTCCTCAACTCAGATCCACATAAATGGCAGTTATAGTTGAATTCTGGAATAGGCAAAAACAGGCAGCAATGATTGTCTGCAGTTCCGCACAATGTTCAAACTAAGGATGAGGTTTATACAGTTACGGTGTTACTCGGAACAAGTATGTACACTTACTTCTTCAGCAGTTCTTCCTTCAATGTTGTTTTCGCGTCGCCTCCAACTGAATCAGTCTTAGTGACTTCCAGTTTGTCATTATTTAAGCCACATTCTCGATTGATGCATTATGGGCTTTGTAGTGAATGAACGGAAATTCAGTTAATACATTACTGGGTCACATGTAGTGCGAATTCAGGCTTCATAACAGGATCCTTGATTGTTTCAAGGGGCTCACAACATGGCCACTTCTGATTCCTTTGTTATTATGCTCGACCTATTTCTGACATTTCATTGAGGCCTGTCACAGTACTATTAAACTTCAATATTAGATATGCTTCCTTTTGTAACAATGCTGTCTCTATGTCTCCTCCTCTTGGGTTTGATCTGATTGCACATAATACAGTCCATTTAAGGTGCTTCTCACTGTGATTTTTTTCCATAAAATGACTAACCATTGGGGCCGTGGTGGCCTTTGCTTTGATCTTGCAACGGTGCTGTACAATGCATTGTTTTACCTCTTGATTCGTCTTTCCAATATATATTTTGCGACAAGGGCTTAAGATGGTGTACCACATTTTTCGTTTTGCAATTAGATAACTCCTTATGTGTCCATTTACTGTTACTCTGTGTGAATTCTGTGCCTTCAGTAGTTGATTCACAGGCTATGCAATTACCACACTTGTGGTGGCCTTCAATCGGTTTTAGGTTCCATTGTGATCTTAGATCTTTCTTTTTGAGGGAAGTTGGAATCTCTGCCCGCACGAGTTGTTGGCCAATGCTGGCATTTTTCTTCATCGCGACTAGAGGTGGAAGAAAAGGGTATTCCAAATTTTGTAAGAGATGCCAAATCCTGAGTATAATTTGTCAGAATGTATTCGTATGTGGCCCATAAGTGGACACACACACCAGTTTATCCATTGGCTGTTTTATTTTCTTTGTGAGAAGACACTCTCTTGGAGTATACCACGCTCTTTTCATCGCATGTTTCAGTAGTTTTTTGGGGTAACCTCTGTCTTTCAGTTGATCGCAGAGGGCCCCAGCATGGACTTCAAAATCTTGTTTACATGAGCAATTGTGTCTGATTCTCAGTTGTTGCCCATAGGGTAAATTATCCCTCAAATTCCTGGGATGAGAGCTCTTGTAGTGAAGTATAGTATTCTTATCCGTTGGCTTCCGATGTAGAGTGGTTGTCAATCCATTATCCATGGGTCTAACTTCAACGTCTAAGAACATTTGGCTTGTTCTGCTTTTAGTAAGGCTAAATTGAATGTCAGGATGTCTAGTATTCAACCAGTAAAAAACTCTTGCGAGAGCATCTTCTGATCCACTCCATAGACACCAAATGTCATCTATATAACGATACCACTGTGACAAATGCTGCAGAAAAGGGTTGTTGTTGTAAATGAATTTATCTTTAAATCTGGCCATATAGAGGATCGGCATCTCTGGGGCAAAAAGGACATCCCATCGTGGTCCCTTTGGTTTGGAAATAGAAGATATCTTCAAACTTAAAGTAGTTCTTCCTGAGTGCTACAGATGCCAGTTGTAGAATGAATTCCGTGGGTACTCGGTGGGGTTGTGTTCTGGTTTCCAGATAGAACTCAATTGCTTGTAGTGCCTCATCCTGGGGGATCTGTGTGTACAGCGAGACGACGTCAAAGGAAACCAACCATTGATCTGAGGCATTAAATTGATGGCCTTCAATTTTGTTAATAAAATCCATCATGTCTCTCAGGTAGGAGGGAACTTTTTGCAGAAACGGTTTTAGAAAGATGTCGACATATTTGGAGATGGGTTCCATTAGCAAATCACAACCAGACACAATTGGCCTCCCTGGCGGCTCAATCAATTGCTTGTGAATTTATGGTAGGAAGTAAATAACCAGAATCCTCAGATGTTTTTTGGTTAGATAATCGAATTCTTTGGGTCCTAGTATTCCTAGTTCCAATCCTTCCAAAAGGATCAACTTAATGATTTCCTGTATCTCTCAGTTGGATCGTCCTTAATTTGCCTATACCAGAATTGATTCTGTACCTGATTTCGTACTTCCGTCAAATACATCTCCTTCAGCCAAAGGACCACTGCACCGCCTTTATCGGCCGACTTGATAACTACTGAGTCGTCCTTCTTTAAATCTTGAATAGCTTGTAGTTGTTGTGACGTTATGTTGTTCGTATTGAAGATCTTCTTTTTCTCTAATTGTTGGATTGATGAAAGCACGACTTGTTCAAAGGCTAAAACTTCTTTTGGAATGATATGTATTGGAGGGGTGAATTTAGATTTATTGGCTAGTCCTGAGGGTTCCTTGGGACTAGTATTCTCTTTGTTGGAGAAAAATGCTTTGAATCTGATTTTGCGGAAGAATTCAATGGCTTCAATTTTTAGTCGTGTGAAGTCAGTCCGTCTCCTCGGCACAAACTTAAGGCCTAGCTCAAGAACGGATTCTTCATCTTTGGTCAGTATTTTGTTAGACAAATTGACAATGGATGATGGAATTAAGTTTTGTAGAACTGGCGTCTTGTTCGCATTTCCCATGGTTGCGGTTTGAAACGCACCCTGTTTTTTTGTTGTCCCTTTTCTAAAAAAGAGTTTTGTCTTAGTTGGTTTCTGTTAGAGGAGCCTTCACCGAGATCAGAATCACCTGTGGAATTGGATGATGAGGTCTGGGAAAACGTGAGGAACCTATCCTTAGAATTTCCCTGATATTCTGACAACACTCTACGTGAATCAGTTTTTGTGTAGGAATCGTCCTTCAGGTAAGGGTATACAGTCTCACTGTTGAATGCTTTCTAGTCCTTTTCAAATTTGGTAGATTTGAAGTTGATGGTGTTATCTTTGAATGCAACCAGCTCTTTATCGATTTTTTCAAGCAGAGTCTTGGCCTCTGCTGTTGTGTGGGTTTCCTTAATTGCCTGAATTTGTTCTTCCAATTCATTTGCTTGCCGCTTGCAAATCCTTTGAGCTGTCTCTATAGTGTGGACCATTAGGTCTCGGCTACATTTCGTACTAATAATGCTGAATCCTTTCTTGTATTCAGGATCTTCTGTAAAGATCACTGGAATGTTTTTCACTTGCAGGCCCCAATGGTTCCTGCTTTCAGATGTTCCAGTAGAAAGAACCTGTGTAATTCAGTCCAGATGTCATTTTTGCGTAATCGTATTAGCATTTCAGACTAATTTTGTTGCTTAGCTGAGGTACTCAAAGTGATCGTAGAGAACGGTGAGGGGGCAGAAATTAAGTTCTGTATATAATCTTCTGTAAATTAAAGTGTATCCTTCTCTGACTTATTCAAAAGGCACTAGGTCACCTTGACCTATACCTTCAAAACCAACAATTATGTATATTTTTCTAACTGTTAGTGAAACACCCTCTTAAATCTTTACTCTCAAAGGGGTTGGCCCTAACGCAGACAGCTAGATAGGGCCTATACATGGAAAAGAACTAAACATCTAGCTATCATGTTAACATGCTGCTTTTTACTTTAACAGACTAGGACCAAACACTGATTGCATTGGTTTTCATAGTTTATTTACTTATTTTTCAGAATTGTTTTCGGAAGACCATTTCATTTTGTCTTTAAACCAGAGACAGGAAAACACTATTCATTTTGACAATTAAACATGCAAACAAACTGCAACAATATCACAAACATTACAAAAGCACAAAAATAAATTGATTGCAAATGAATTACAGTTTTCAACCAGTCATTGTTTTCGCTGCAACAATAAACTCAATTTTTTGTTTAGTTTATGAATCCTCTGTACATGGCTGACCAATGGGAACAAATGTTCAAGCTCATAAGGTGTGTGGACTTTCAATCAGGTTCCTTAGAGCGGATCCTATTTACATACTAATGTTTCCCAAATGGTGAAAAGTGGTGACGCGTTTCAAACCCCAATATTATTCTTGGGATTTTCCTCAGGGCTATGAATGGATGTGATCTATGTGTAAAATAAAATGAGATTTCTAATTATTGTCTACCCCTTCTCGAAATGCTTTGACACATATTTATATGTATTTTACAAATCCTATCTGTTGTGTTACAACATCGTACCTGCTATATCCTTCATCTGTATGTCTTTCTCTTAATAAATGAAAGTGCAACGTTCATGTCGTCGACCATCCAGTCTGTAACATAAACATAAAGAGCTCATTTAGCTAATGTTCGTGACCTTTGGGTGAAGTCTGAAATTATCTGGCAAGTAAACGATTTTCGCCAACTTACTTCCCAGTGCGTTTGAAAGGAATTTGAACAAGGGAACTCCTCGTCTTCATCAATTGATGCAGGTTTTTCCTCAACTCAGATCCACATAAATGACAGTTATAATTGAATTCTGGAATAGGCAAAAATGGGCAGCAATGATTGTCTGCACTTCCACACAATGTTCAAACTAAGGATGAGGTTCATACAGTCACGGTGTCACTCTGAACAAGTATGTACACTTACTTCTTCAGCAGTTCTTCCTTCGACATTGTTTTTGCGTCTCCTCCAACTGAATTGGTCTTAGTGACTTCCGGTTTGACATTATTTAAGCCACATTCTCAACTGATGCATTATGGGCTTTGGAATATATTACTGGGTCACACGTAGTGCGAATTCCGAATTTGTAACAGGATCCTTGTATGTTTCAAGGGGCTCACAACATGGCCACACCCGATTCCTTTGTTATTATGCTCAACCTATTTCTGACATTTCCTTGAGGCCTGTCACGGCACTATTAAACTTCAATATTAGATATGCCTCCTTTTGTAACAATGCTGTCTCTATGTCTCCTCCTATTGGGTTTGATCAGATTGCACATAATACAGTCCATTTAAGGTCCTTCTCACTGTGATGTTTTTCCATAAAATGACTCACCATTGGGGCCGTGGTGGCCTTTGTTTTGATTCTGGAACGGTGCTGAACGATGCGTTGTTTTACCTTTGATTCGTCTTCCAAATATATATTTTGCGACAAGGGCATAAGATGGCATATACCACATTTTTGTTTTGCATATAGAGAACTCCTTATGTGTCCATTTACTGTTACTCTGTGTGATTCTGTGCCTTCAATAGTTGATTCACAGGCTATGCAATTCCCACACTTTGTGGTGGCCTTCAATCGGTTTTAGGTTCCATTGTGATCTTAGATCTTTCTTTTTGAGGGAAGAGGGAATCTCTGCCCGCACGAGTTGTTGGCCAATGCTGGCATTTTTCTTCATCGCGAATAGAGATGGAAGAAAAGGGTATTCCAAATTCTGTAAGAGATGCCAATTCCTGAGTATAATTTGTCGGAATGTATTTGTATGTGGTCCATAAGTGAACACACACACCAGTTGCTCCATTGGCTGTTTTATTTTCTTTGTGAGAAGACACTCTCTCGGAGTATACCACGCTCTTTTCATCGCATGTTTCAGTAGTGTTTTGGGGTAACCTCTGTCTTTCAGTTGATCGCAGAGGGCCCCATCATGGACTTCAAAATCTTGTTTACGTGAGCAATTGCGTCTAATTCTCAGTAGTTGCCCATAGGGTAAATTATCCCTCACATTCCTGGGATGAGAGCCCTTGTAGTGAAGTATAGTATTCTTATCCATTGGCTTCCGATGTAGAGTGGTTGTCAATTCATTATCCACTGGTCTAACTTCAACGTCTAAGAACGTTAGGCTTGTTCTGCTTTTGGTAAGGCTAAATTGAATGTCGGGATGTCTAGTATTCAACCAGTCAAAAATCTTCCGAGAGCATCTTCTGATCCACTCCATAGACACCAGATGTCGTCTATATAGCGATACCACTGCGACAAATGCTGCAGAAACTAACCCGCGTCAAGTGATGAAGACGAGGAGTTCCCCTGTTCAAATTCCTTGCAAATGCACTGGGAAGTAAGTTGTCGAAAATCGTTTACTTGCCAGAAAATTTCAGACTTCACCCAAAGGTCATGAATATTAGCTAAATGAACTCTTTATGTTTATGTTACGGACTGGATGGCCGACGACATGAGCGTTGCACTTTCATTTAATAAGAGAAAGACATACAGATGAAGGATATAGCAGGTACGATGTTGTCACACCACAGATAGGACTCGTAAAATTACATATAAATATGTGTCAAAGCATTTCAAGAAGGGGTAGACATTAATTAGAAATCTCATTTTTATTTTACCCATAGATCACATCCACTCATAGCCCTGAGGAAAATCCCGAGAATAATATTGGGGTTTGAAACGCGTCAGCACTTTTGACCATTTGGGAAACATTAGTATGGAAATAGGATCCACTCTAAGGAACCTGATTGAAAGTCCACACACCTTATGAGCTTGAACATTTGTTCCAATTGGTCAGCAATGTACAGAGGATTCATAAACTAAGCTAAAAATGTTGTTTATTGTTGCTGCGAAAACAATGACTGGTTGAAAACTGTAATTCATTTGCAATCAATTTATTTTTGTGTTTTTGTAATGTTTGTGATCTTGTTGCAGTTTTTTGGCATGTTTAATTGTCAAAACGAATAGTGTTTTCCTGTCTTTGGTTTAAAGGACAAAATGAAATGGTCTTCCGAAAACAATTCTGAAAAACAAGGAAATAAACTATGAAGACCAATGCAATCAGTGTTTGGTCGTAGTCTGTTAAAGTAAAAAACAGCATGTTAATATGATAGCTAGATGTTTTGTTCTTTTCCATGTATAAGCCCTATCTAGCTGTCTGCATTAGGGCCAACCCCCTTTGAGAGTAAAAAACTTTTGGAAAGTGGGCATTTCTCTTCTCTTACTGCTCTGTGTGCCTGCATTACCTCCAGACAGCCACAAACACAGGAAGAGTAGGTGTGACAGAAAACTCATCTGCATTCATCTGTTTTCTCATAGCTCTTCCAGGGCAGGAAGAGAGGGGGAGGAGACACTTATACCTGGATAGGCAGTGTCCTGTTTCCCACATAAAGGGCTGATTACCCACTACTGATAGTCTGGACCAGGGCTGGGAAGAGAGGGCCTGTGTTCACTTCAAATACCCTTCTTTGAAGCCACCCCCACTTCAAAGGCACAGCTGGATATAAGTACTGGTCCTCTGACCCTACGAAGGCAGTACACTACTGGACCTGTGCAGAACTCTGCCAGGAGTAAAGACAGTTGTGCTACAAGGATTGCCACTCTTCTTGACTGCTGCTCTGGAATAACTATTTTTCTGCTTTGCTGTGCCACCCTTCTGCCTGCTGGTCTGTGCCCTGCTGAGGACAAGGACTGGACCCATCCCACTTGAACCCAGAGTGACTCAATGGGCTTGCTGGTTTGCCCCCTGTTCTGAAGTCTCAGGGTCATCAAAGACTTCCTTCAACAGCACTTTGACTCTGCCATCTGTAAGTACTGCCCTGCCAAGTGGTGCAATTCCAGACCTGGGCCCTTGAAAGGTAATTTCTGCTCTGCTAATCCATCAAAACCGATGAATCGATGACTTTGCGCCTATCGGAACCGCCGCATCACCCTTCAACACCGAACCAGCTGCCAGTCGACAACATTGCTTCGACGGACTGAGCTGCTTGATGCCGAGGGACTGCGTGTCTCCACGACGACGCATCACCTGCATTGTATAAGGGTTCGCCAAGGAAGCCTTCATCGACTGCACAGATCAGAACCGATGCTTTGCCTGCATGCACGGGATCAACAATGACGCATCACCTCCTCTGCTCCTCGCATCGAGTCTTCAACGTCAACGCTTCTTCCATCCAAGGTGCTTTTTCAGTCGGACCTGCATGAGTACTACAGCTGGCCTGCCCTCCATCGCGGTCGGCCTGAACTTTGGATTTTCCCCGGTCTAGCATGACCAGATGTCCCCGGTTGGTGCTTTAGGACTCTAAACACTATATTTTGATTCAATCTTCAAACATTCATAATTCCGGTTCTACTTATAGGATTTTTGTTGTTTGGGTCTTGTGTTACTCATAGAAATGTAATCTATTTTTCTAACCCTGTGTGGAGTATTTATGTGGTGTTTTCATTGTGTTACTGTGTGTGCGTGTTGCACAAACACTTTACACATTGCCTCTTTAGATAAGCATGACTGCTCTGCGCCAAGACCGGAGGGCAAGCACAGTTATCTGTTAGTGTGTACATAGCTTACCCTGACTAGAGTGGTGGTTCCTGCATGCACAGGGTGCATACTCTGACAACTGGAAGCTCATTTATGACAGAAGCAAAGAACTGTGGAATAATATTGGTGTAGGTTAAAAGATCAGGTGACAGTTGCACTGGCAAGCCAGACCTAAAACCTAAAAATTTATATAGGTTAATGACTGCCCTCCTTCCATCTGTGCTGCTGCCAGAGAAAAACACCATAAATCATCTTGTTATCTAAAACACTTTAATAGCTTGTGCCTGTCCTTGAAAGTTCAAACTCAGGCAGATGGATAAGTAAACAACACTATCACAGCTGTGCAAAGAGCAAGAACTTTTTTGTGTGGAAGCACACCACTTCTGCCCAATCAAAACATGTACTCCTGGCTCCCAAAATTTGAACAGCGCCAAAGTCCCTCTCTCCTAGTGATTCTCACATAATTGACAGGCGACGGCTGCGCTGTCAAGCCAGACCATAAAAATTGTATTTTTGGTCCCAGTTGGACCCCCCTCACCAGGCCTAGGGGGAAGGGTATCTCTACTGAGTCCTTGAGTCCTCAGATGGCTGCCGCCACATCTTTCTGAATGTGGTGGCAGCTAATTAGATCACACCTAGAGATCTGTTGGTTCCGTGGATCTTCCGTGGTTAGATATGTACATACATTTTGAAACCTTACTTTCTCAAAAATTACTGCACATATTTACACCAAAACACAAAAAGCAAGCTGGACCATGATCTAATTTTCTGCCACATTTGGTGTAATTCCATGCAGGTGTTCTGCCTGTAGCTGAGTCTAATTTTCCTGTGGAAAAAATGAATGGGGAAAACAAATCTTGCCCCTCCCCCCCTTTTCTCAGCTCCTGCTTGACGGATCATTCCAAAACTTTACAGGAAGGATCTGGAATGGAAGAAAGGATAGTGGTAGAAAACATCTAGGGCTTAGAGTTTGGTTGTGGTAAAGGGTAGTGGTAAAGGGCTTCTAGGGCTTAGACGTTGGTAGTGGTAAATAGTGGTAAGGGTAATTTTAGGGTTTAGTGGGGGTTAGTTGTAAAGGGAGGTATGGGTTGTTTTGGAGTTTAGGGTTGGGTAGTGGTAAAGGGAGGTAAGGATAAATTTAGGGTTTAGGCATGGGTAGTTTTAAAGGAAAGTTAGGAGTAAACTAAAAAGGAGGGACATGGGGGGGGATAAATATTAAATTATGGGTTTAGGCCAGGGTTGGGTAGTGGTGAAAGAGATAAGAGTGAATGTATATATATATATTATATTGTAATGTAGCTCATTTTTGATTATTTGATTACTTAAAGCAATCAAGACATATCTTTATCGGCATAGCAGTATGAAAAAGTGCATATGGATATGATCAAGATGTTTTTTAAATAATTATATATAGAGCTTGGCAAGTCCCCCGTAACACTGCATAACTATGCACTTCAAATGAATGATTTCCTACTTTCTAATGCCCAGTTGCCAAGAATGCTTGATCTGTGCCACGCCAACTGATATATTTACTGCAAAATCCATACCCTTTATTTTCCTTACATTTTTACGGATATCTTAATGTTGCAGCTGATACGTTTTAACTCCACATTGCAATCCGCATTGTTGGATTTTTATATTGTTGTAAAGCTCTTTGTAGGGCATTCAAAGAAAATGTTTTATTAATTGGCACATGTTTATTGATTTCTCTTTCATGTTGGTTCTTTTGTTCTTCCTTTGTAGTGGCAAAAAATCTTTCTGCAAGTTTTCTGAAATGTCAAAGGTGTTCGTTTGAAGTATATTATGGACAGCATACAATGCAGGCCTCAGTTTTGGCATATTTACAACAACATTTTACTCACATGTTCTCACTCTCCTACAAGTGGAGTCATGCAAGGTAAAAGCTGTTAAGTGAAAAAGGTTCCTGCAGTAAGGCTTGTTAGCAGCAAAAGTGAAATACAATTTTTGTGGCACAAAAATAAAAAGGTTTTATATAGTTATGATGGGATAAAGATTTTCAGGTCATTAGCATTGGATATGGAGCCCCAGTTTTGCTTTGCATGTCTGTTGTGCGCCTTGTAGATTGTGGTCCCAAATATTACATGCAACTTTCAGTGGTACATATATATTGGCTGCAAGGCCTGGCCAAAGCACATACACAGCCGCAGAACGCGCACAAAGCAGGTAACTGTGGAACATAATTAAAACATTATGATATTCACTGAAAATCACAGTTAAAGGCCAGTTATGATTCCGCAAACACAAAAAAGCAAACAGCGCTGAAATTCTCCAGTTATGGGTTTCAAAGCACAATGCACGCAATAACTCACGCCCCCACCGTGCCCATCATGCTCAGGGTAATTATAGCGTTATGGGGTGAGTAGTGGTAAAGGGAGGCAAATTTAATTTTAGGGTTTAGCGGTTGGTAGTGGTAAAGGGAGGTATGAGTAATTTTAGGGTTTAGAAGTAGGTAGAGGTAAAGCTAAGTTAGGAGTAAAGTAAAAAAGGAGGGGTTGGAGTGCCCCCCCCAAAATGAAAAAAGATATATAAATATAACCATATACATATTGGGGTTTTGCTTACCCTAAATATAGTTATCATGCGTGGAAAGGCATGTGTGGTGAAAGAATCTGTATGGTAAAGGCATGTGTGGTAAAGGCATTATGGTGTCATTTAATTTTACAATGCTGTCTAAATTCTTATAAAATTCATGTGAAAAATTATACTTTTTCAAGGGGTTCTTGCACAAGATTCAATGTTTTCATGGAAAGAACTAGTTGGGCTTAGTTTACTTCTAGGAACTGCTTGTTAGGAATTCAAACAACATTCATAATCTGGGAGTTACTTGAGAAGGCTGAACTGATTCACTTTATGCAAACTAACTGTGGCATTGATCTCAAAGAAGTTGCATAGATTTTGTGGAATGGTATAGATCTGGCAGTGTTCTCATTTAGGATTAGTGGCTTCATATTAAAATGGAGTATATCAAAGATACGGCTTCCAACAAGCATTTTTTGAGGAGGCTTCTGGGAAAGTTTCTATAGAGAAACTCTGAAACCATAAAATGATTTACAGATTAACAGGCTAGCAGTGCTTGTGTGGAACGCATATGAGGTATATGAAAGATTAATATATTTATAGCGATTTCTTATTAGGGCCAAAGCTAAGCATGAATACATTCAAGTATAACTAAACAACATCTGTATTGTAGAATGTTCATTCTCTTTCAGAAAGAGTTCTGAAATTCAAACATAAAGGAATATGTATTATAACCTTTTTCCATGGTCACTTCCTCCCATGGACTCTAAAATCAAATCATCTAGAAACTGTGCATTAAGAAAACTTATTTCTTCATAGAAAAAAATGAAAACAATGTGCAGACTGGTCACTTGTGCAGGTTTCCCGGCCCAGCAGGATCCACCTAGAATGGTTACTGGCTTGCTTAGAGCACTCTAAGACCTTTCTAGTAAGGGTGATGAAGGCATCCACTGCTATGCTGCTTCTCCTCAGCCTTTGCGTTTCCTTTGGTTCAGGCGACCATCACATAATGAAAGACAGACTTGGTATTGAGACCTAGAAACCAAAAGAACTATTAAGCTGGGTTTCCTCTTTCCAGAGATCGACTACACGCTGTCAAGGTTCATTTGTTTGCTCTCTTCATATCAAAATTCACAGGCGCCCTTCTCTACCTCTCATCCTATTTAGTGTGTACATTTTCCAACTGTTAAACACTATTAAGTCATTCAACACAAATAAATAAATATATATTGACAAGTTAATTTAACTGTATGCCCTAGCCAAGCCAGCTTAATGTACACAGAGGAAGCAAGGCCGTTTGGGCATTCCAGCCTGGCAAATACGGTATTGGGTACATTGCAGCCTGCAAATATGATGGCGATTATTTGACACAAACTTCTCAATCAAGCAACAATGTACTCTTCTGCACACATTATTCTGCAGCTAGCGAGACCTCTTCGAACCAAATATAAAACTGTAGCAGTACTTGTTACAGACTTGTTTCTAGCCGCTAGTCATTCACTGACGTGATTTGGACGGAATTGCTGGGTGGTTTCCAATCCAGGTTTGATAGCTTAGGAAGCACTGCTGACTTGTCTCTTTGAGTCCACCGTTGACTTAAAAATCCACTTTAAGGTAACTCCTCACTTTCTTAGTGTGGAAAATTAGCGTAATTATGTGAAATTAAGTGAAATTTCAGGAACGTAATGCAAAATTATGCATAATTACGCAAAGTCAAATCCGTCATTTTGTGCTATATTTTAGAATGAAATAAATCCTTGTGTCAATTTTTTACATGAGAGCATATCTTCTGCAAAACAAATAGTGCAAAAAACAAAAGCACCGTGAACAACAGACACTCGTGTTCCCATCCATTAGCTGTACATTTTAATTTTTTTATTTTTTATTGGTTCTTACAAAAATAAAAGATTAAACTTACACCATTTCAGCATATTCAGTGTTAGATGATATACATGTCTTGTTCAGCTGGGTTACACAGGCAACATATATATAGCAGTATCCAAATTGCATACATGGTAGAAAGTCATTAATACAATATTCTTTAACAATTATACATCTCAGAAGCATTAAAAGCATCTTCATTGGGTAGAGTGGAGAGCCCTCTAAGTATGAAGTTCCATATTTGCGGAAACTTGTGGGCCTGTTTCTCGTGTGGGTGATTGTGCCGCACAGTGGGCCTCCAACGGGTGTTCCAGCAAATACGTTTTGAGGGGGTCCCATATGTCCTTAGGGAGGGATGAAAAAGGGAGTAGTTCGGCGTACGTGAGTGACTGTTCCTGCCAAAACCCCATGTCTTTAATCCACTCCTTAAATTTTGGTGCTCTGCCACGTCCCCACCTACATGCGACTCGTCTTTTGGCTAATAAAAGAGCAAGTGACACAAATCAGCGGGATGCCACCTCCACCCCCTCTGTGTAACCTAATATAGCAAGCAGTGGTGATGCAGTGCAGTGATGTCATCTGCTCTAATGCGCAAAAAACCTGCTGCCAATATGTCTGTATCGCACTACACGTCCAAGCGAGGTGCAGAAAGTCGGCATCATCTACGCCACACCTGTCGCATTTGGCATTATCTCGCAGTTTATATCTGTAAAGTGTGGCAGGAGTATAATAGGTGCGATGGAGGAACCTATAATGTATCATGCGTAGGCAGCTGCTAGACGAAATGCGCTCAGTTTGTGTACAGCAATACCCCCACTGCTTGTCAGTTATTTCTTGGGCTATATCAGCAGCCCACTTCACCCTAGCTGGGCAATGATCCGATACCGGGTTGGCATATAGACCATGGTATAATGTTGCCACTGCATGTGATGCATCATCATTGCGCAGCATTGAATGTAACAAGGGGAGGTCTTGTGGTTCCTGCGGATAGCAGGGAGTATGCGCCCTTATGCCTTGGCGGAGTCTAACATATAGGAAAATGTCCATGGGGGTGGGGGTCGCACCCACCAACATCTGTTGAACAGTACGGAATTTACCATTGAGATATAGATCACCCCAGCAGGCAATGTGGAATTTGGCTTTAGTTTTATGAAACGCTCCTTCCTGTAGTAATGGTATCTCAGGGTGGTAAACCAGGGGGAGGAGAGGGGAATAGATCATGGGGGCATGTGTACGTTTGGCAATTCACTGCCATGCTCGTATCATGCTCGTGATTGGTGTAGAGGCGGGGTCCCGAAGCATGACCGGGCTGAACAGAGTCCCCTCCAGAGGAATAGGGTCCGCCAACCAGTGTTCTGTAGCTACTTGAGGCATATATTTGGGTGGATGAAACCAATAATGAGCGTAATGCGCCTGTGCGCAGAGATAATAGAGTTCCATGTCAGGGATGTCAAACCCACCCTGGGAGTTTGGTCTGGTGAGCGTATCCCATTGTAGTCGAGGTCGTTTGCCTCCCCATGTCAGGCGTATCAGATCCGTACGTAGCGCGGAGAAAAAATGTCTACCTGGGACGTATGGGATATTTAAGAAGAGATAAAGTAGTTTTGGGAGTATGACCATTTTAATGAGCGAGGTGCGTCCCGCCATGGAGAGTGGGAGCGCTATCCATCTTGTGACACTACTTGTTATGTGTTCCAGTGTTCTGCCATAATTTAGGCGCATCAATTCTTCGCGATCAGCGGTGACATAAATCCCCAAATACTTGACCTCTGCTGCGCACCATTCAATAGGGAAATCGGGCGAGAACTCTGTCGCTGAGGGTGTTAGTGGAAAAATCTGAGATTTTGCCCAGTTGATATGTATTCCGGAAAGTCCCCCGAACCACACAAACTCGCGCAGGAGTGGGTTAAGGTTTTGCTGCGGGTCTCTAACATACAGTGTGACGTCATCGGCATATAGAGAAATTAGGATAGGACGCAGTTGACACCGAAGTGCTTTATCTTGATGATGTTGTTGAAGTCTAGCAGCGATGGGCTCAATCGCGAGTGCAAAAAGGAGTGGGGACAGGTGACAGCCCTGACGGGTGCCTCGCGTGATAGAGAAGGGAGAAGAGATATGCCCATTAATCAGCACTCTGGCAGCAGGAGCGGTATATAGCAGTTTCACCCAAGATAGAAACCCTTTAGGTATTCCCATATTTTGTAGTATGATAAAGAGATAATCCCACTCGACAGAGTCGAAGGCCTTCGTGGCATCTAAAAAGACCGCCACTAGGGCCAGCTGTGGGTCGACATTTCGCAGGATAGAGAAGAGGGTGCGAAGATTGTGTGATGTTGCTCTCCCGGGAATGAAGCCCGCCTGATCCGGTAACACCAGCTTGTCCATCAGAAGGCTGAGTCTGTTTGCCAATACTTTGGCAAGGATTTTCGTGTCATTGTTGATCAGTGAAAGAGGACGGTAGGAGTCACATGAGTCAGCGGGCTTACCAGGTTTCAGCAGAGAGGTAATAAGGGCCTCTCTAAGCGACTCTGGGAGGATCCCACATTCCTGTGCCTCCTTAAACTTCCTTCAGTATGGGGATCAGCAAATCAGCATATGCTTTGTAGAAATCAACAGGAAGGCCGTCAGGCCCTGGGGCCTTCCCGGACCTCATCTGCATAATTGCTATCTTTATCTCATCAACACCGAGGGGTGGCGCCAAAAATTCCCGCTGATCATCCCCAAGCCAGCCAAGAGTAATGTCTGTTAGGAACGAAGAAAAATCAGGGGGTTGCGTCCTATGAGAACTGTATAGGTTGGAATAGAATGATACAAATTCCTCGAGAATGTTTTGATTGTCTCTATGACGTATGCCATCACCATCACGGATCTCCAATATGTGATTGGAGAACCGGGGCGTACGGATCTGCATCGCCAGTGCTCTGCCTGGCCGCCCCCCCTCTCCATACATATGGGCAGTGTGGTATTTACCCCTGAAGCGCAGTTCCCTCTCAGCAGTGTCTCTATAGTCAGTAAGCTTATCTCTAAACAAGGCCTGTGCTGTCCCAGTTGTATCCTGTGCCATGTCCTCCTCTATGCGTTTCAGCTCATCCTCAAGTTTGCGTAGATAGTTACGTATGTCCCGCAATACCCCAAAACTCTTTGCGATGCAGAAGCCTCGTATCGTAACTTTGAAGGCTTCCCAGACAACACCCACTTGTGTAACCGAGCCAATATTTCGCTGAAAAAATTCAGCAATTTCCGCCCCGAGTTCTGCCCGGAAGGCGGAATCTAGTAGTGCATCCGGCATGAGTCTCCAGTTCCTAGAGGTAGAGAATGAATCAGGAGGAGCTAACGTCAGTCGCACCGGTGCATGATCCGAGTATGTTTTGGCAAGATGTTCTACGCTGGTTATCCACGTGCCTGCCCCTCGGGAGACGAGCCAATAGTCCAAGCGTGCCCAGGTAGCGTGCATTGTTGTGTGGTGTGTCCCTTCCAATATATCAGGGTGTACGTGTCTCCAGGCATTGAGGAGGCCATGATCTGTGATTATGTCGGTCAGTATGCCTCGTGCTTTTGTGTAGTGGTGCGGGAGGGGGTTAGATCTGTCCCGAGAGGGGTGAAATGCAATGTTAAAGTCTCCGCCCCAAATAATGTGCATGGAGCCAATAGCGAGAATGCGCCCCCAGAGTGTAGTAAAGAAGTTAGGGTCATCTACATTTGGACCATAGCAACAGACAAGTGTGATCGAATGTGAACCTATCTGGCCCCAAACCATACAGCTCCTTCCTTGTGAGTCATGTTCCACCCCGCCAAGTATGAAAGGGACATTCTTCCAAACAAGAATCGCTGTACCTCTGGAGTATGTGGAATAAGAGGAGAAGACTCTATGTTCTGCCCATGTGCTAGCAAAGAAGGGGGGGCGACGAGGATCAAAGTGTGTCTCTTGTAGCATAGCTATATGGACTTGGTGTCTGTCAAGGTACGCCAAGATCTGACGACGTTTACGGGGGTCTCCAAGGCCTCTGACATTCCAGGTAAGCAAGTGTATTTTTTGTATTTCAGGAGATGGGGCCATGTATGTGTAGCCGAAATGATGTCTGAAGGATATGGGGTATGTTGCTATGCACGTATCTGGTGACATGCGTCCACATGACTTTCTGCTGAGTAAGTGTTAACAATGAAGTAAACAATAACAATTCCCAACCCACCCCGCCCACAACAGCACCCCAATCGTGCTGGTATTATATCTCCCACCCAATTCTCTTCTCGTACAACCCATTATAGTCTTAATCAAATACGTAAAGTGGTAGGGGGAACGCCCAAGGGGGGGGGTCACTAGAAGCACACGATATGCACCCTTCTCCAGTGAATGACAGGGACAGCCCTCCAGTGGGAGGAGAGCGTGGAGGAAGGGGGGGGTGCTTGGCATTATTAATTTTACAGTCATAGTATATGCCTTGCCACAGTGGTACATTTAAGTCTCTTATTGTACTTATCTGATTCCGGAACATCAGCCATCACAAATCCAAAATCCATGGTGCGTGCCGTCTGGCGTGCGGGCCATGCCAGCGTATCCACATCTGATGAAGATCAGAGTTCGAAGGCAGTCTAGCAATTGTCCTATAGGCAATTATGGATTTCGCCGTATATCGCCTACGAGAAGTCAGATGTCGGCGGCGTATCACTCCGTCGCTGGAGATGTAGACCTAGAGGGACGACCTCTGTCATCTCATTGCGGGGAGTGTTTTTTGATGCTCTTGAGGAAGTCATCCACTTGTTGTGTATTCAGAAAGAAGTACTGTATACCCTGATGGGTGACACGCAAGCGAGCAGGGTACATAAGTGCGAAGTCGATCTGCGCCTTGCGAAGTTTTTGTTTGGCGGGGAGAAACTTTCGGCAAGCCTCCTGAACAGCTGCCGTGAAGTCTGGATACATGGTGAATGCGACGCCTTCAAATTGTAAATCCTTGCGTTCCCTGGCCAATTTCAAGGCACTGTCTCGATCACGATAATTAAGCAGACGAGCTATGATCGGACGGGGGTTGCCACCTGGAGGGGGGCGGGGGCCCAAAGAGCGGGGTACACGTTCCCCTATCAAGTGGGATGAGAAGGCGTCGGCTCCAAACGTGCTCGTCAGGAGGCGCTCGACAAAGTCCTCCATGCGTCCTGTGTTGGTGCTCTCCGGAATTCCCACGACTCGTATGTTGTTGCGCCTGCTGCATGCCTCCAAATCTTCGCTTTTGGCGGCAATGACTTTGAGAAGCTTGTCCATTTGTGTGACTTGTTGCTTCACCTGTGTGGTGGTGTCTTCATTGTCCGAAATGCGTCGCTCCGCTTCCTTACTCTTCTTGTCATGCTTATCTAATTTTTTTACTATGAAGTCCATACGACTAGTCATGGTGTCCATTTTACCGGAGAGGTCAGAGAGGCTTTGTTGCATGGCTAATAGCAAATTCTTTATTTCGCTATCCTGAGAGGCGGACGATATTGATGTCTGCCCTGCCGGTGTCAAATCGCGCTCTTCAGATCTGGCGCGCGTCATGGCTTTTCTGGACTCGAAAGGCAGTTTAGCTTGTTTACCATCTGGTTTGCCCATCTTGAGGAGGGTAGAAGTTGCTGGTGCAGATGATATTCTTGATGTAGTTGCAAGGAGCGCACCTATCTGCAATGAAGAGTGATAGGCCAAACCCCCAGGCAAGGAAGATTCCACTCAGCTCCTCCGTGGTGCGGGTTTGGACGGATAGCGTTGTTAGCCTCACGCTAAGGATGATTGACTGTGCTCCTCAACCGCGCCCACAGCCCTCTCCCCTGGGCCGGCAGTTAATGACAGCCGGTTCAGCTTAGGATCTGTTAAAGTGGGATTCGTAAGGCCCAGGGCACAGCAGTGTCCAAGCTTTTTTCGAGTTAAGGAGGTATTGTCCTGGATTTCTGCCCACCGATAGGGTCAGCTGCGGAAAACCAAGTGTCACTACAGTAGTTCCCAGCTAACAAGGGTCCCCTCCTCTCTCTATCACCAGGACTTGACGCGTGGATGCACTTTCAAAGGGGGACTCTCGCAATGAAGCAGTAAAGAGGGTCTTATCTTCAGTTTTTTACCGTCTCTTGTTGGTTTTTTTTCCCTTTTTTTCCCCTTTTGCGCCAACATAGGCCCCCAACATCGACGGGTGGGTGTTCATAGGCCGGGATCTCCACACCCCGGCCAGCGAGTCCCCCGTCAGTGGCAGGCGATGCCGATCAGATGTCTTTCAGTGCCGGGGGGGGGCAATTGGAGCGGGCGCGCCTCCTGCAGTGTCACTTCCAGCGCTCGTACCGAGCGCAATGAAGTAGGCAAAAAGGAGTCGCTCTATTGCGGGAGAAGTCCCGGCGAAGACGTCTATCGCACCGGGGGGGGAAGATAGCCCCGGCCTCTGCGCGACGGGGATTCCTCGAGGACGGCGGCTGGAGAGCGTGCGCGCCCGGGTCCCCCAGTGGCTTTCTATACCATATAAAAGAAATAATATTGATGTCACCTCATCATGGCAGTCAGGTGTAGTGTCCCGGTCACCTGTAGTCCGCGTGGGTAAGCCGGCAGGGAGGTCACGTTCTCCGATCGCCTGAGTGGAGCCGGGTCAGAGGCCTGCGCTGCATGTGTGCGTCCCGGACCTCACCTGAGAGCTTTGGCCGGTAGCCCCTACAGCAGGATTCACAGTGGCGCTCCGCCCGGAGCTTTAGACTGGCGTCACGCAGTCCAGTGTCGGTCAAATCGGCTGAAACTCGCTCCGGAGCTGGAGAAGATGGTCCGACATAGGTGGCAGGCTATTTCAGCACTTAAAAATGAAGTTTTCGCAGGATTATGGTAGGATCGTGCCACCAAGCGACAAGAGCCTCACAGGTGTGCGGCCATCTTGATCGCGCGCCCCCTAGCGCCCCTCTTAGCTGTACATTTTTACCTCGAAAAGTACTTTCCTGGAAAATTTTGACTGAGAATGACGTGTAATTAAGTGAAGTAGCGTAATGGCACAATTTGGGGAATTTCGCATAATAATAAGCGTAACGTGAAATTTCCCAAAATTACGTGAATTGCGCCAGCCTGGTTTAATTTTTGCCCAGGCCTATTTATTAGCCGAATGGAGAAAAGTCTGAACATTGCTGGTTTGTATAAGTATATGGATATGGGTATTTGTAGAATGCAATCCAAACCAAGGGCGATGGAGCACATCAAGCCTATCTGCCGTTTCCGAGGTCCCACAAGAGCCCAGACAACAAAATGCCATCGCTAAACTAAAAGAAGCATGTCATTTTCCTCCAAAAGACCTACCAATGCATAACTTCAATAATTAAGCAAAAACACTGCTAGCAGACTGACCAGCCAGTGCATGCCTTGTAACACCAGTATTCAGTTTGGCATGACAGTACTACCAATCATGCCATACCCGTTCTGCTTTCTACAAACAAGAATGATATGATATTGCACAGCAGATCATAGCACAGCATGGCATACCAAACTATAAGACACCACACCGGGGTATCCCTGTCAATAGTACAGCAGGCGTACTGGCATCGAGGCTCAGGAGCAATGGCTAATTGCACCCAGTTGTAGATGTTTTTCACTACCAAACCAGAGATATGAGCCACTTCCCTTCCTTGCCTTGGGCTCGTAGCACCTTTGCTATGCCAGAGACACCATACCAAACCATACCACACCTCACCATGCTGTCCCTATCGACCTTACTCCAACATCACACCCATTGTTGTAGTTATTGGCATTCTCTATTTATGCTCAGACATAAAACTAATGTAGTTAAAATTCTTACACTACAAGGCACATCACCCACACTCACTCTGCGAAGGTTGACTGTCCAATGCCCCCAAGGAGGTGATTCACTGAATAAACCCATGAGGCCAAACATCTGTCTGCCAAAGACAAGCTAAGGAGCCAAGAAGCCAAGCAATTAGAGAATTCTTCTATGCATACACTGGGTAAGATGGCATTAGCTGCTGGCAGCAATAAGAAGCGAGAGGCGTTGGTAAGGGGGAATCCAAACCTATGATATATGCGGGACATATATTTTAATGGTACTGCTCACTGCTTGGATGGAGAGAAAATTCAAAATTGACGTCACAAATAATTGCGTATGCTAAATGGTAAATGGTGTCACCTGCTTCAAAAGAGATATGTTTTGATGTCCATTTCACTGTTTCCCCCTCTTATTAATAATTCAGAGGTGTTTAAATTGCCATAAACTCTATTGTTTTCAGTGGTTTAAAGAGGTGGCATGAGCTCAAGAAAAAGCAAGGAAAGTGGCATCATGCCCCCGGTTTGTGAAGTAAAAGACAACCATCAAAGAAGTGCTGTGGGGGGGGGGGGGGTGGGGGGGCTCTCATGTTCCCCAGATCCATACATCAGTAGGGATGTCCAGTTCAGTTTTTTGCGTTGAAATCTGGCTTTTTTAGTGTTGTGTATAAAGTCAGTAAATCAGGACTGCATGTCCCATAATGCAAAGAAATGGCCTGGATTAAAAGAAGATATTGAGGCTTGGACCTCGGGATTTTAGGAGCTCTACGGTGGCCTCCCCACACCCTACGCCCCATTGTCCCTCCAACTCCACCTCTACGGACAGCGATGTACCTGAATGTTGTTGTGATTATCTCTTATAGAGTGGAAAGGGAGTTGAGAGTCTGGGACCAACAGCGTGTTGTGTTAACTTCGGTAATCCGAACCCCAACACAAAGCCACATCTGGTGGTCAAACCGTGCCACTTATAAACGGTGAACAGTGAGAATGTAAACTCAATAAACGTGTTCCCTGCAGATTGATTTGTTCCTTTCCTGCTTACTTTACTAATTTAAAAATGTTCATAACACGGTGCATGGCTGCTAAGACAGCTGTATCTGGATAATAGTTTTGTCTCAGCATTCTAAAACAGATTGCATTCAATCTGAATGTAATCCTTCTGGCAGGCTAATTAACAGTGCATTGCTGGTCTGAGAGAAAAGAGAAAACCCCACAGTGCCAGAAACGTTCACATTTCTAGTTAGGAATCTAAAAAACCTGCAACCGTGGCCAGATTGAATGAGCAACGATATGAAGTTTGTGAGGCAATTACGTACAGCGATTGTGCTCTAATGGGGCTGCATTTTTAGATTCTGTGGTTTGGTACATATCCCATCCCATGCCTCCAAAGCTGGCACTTCACAATGCTCCAAGCATTTGGACATGTCACTGGAACAAGTACGCCCTATAAAATTGTTTAATAGTTTTATTTTCTGAGATTTGGAAAAGCAATTGAAGTCCCTTGAAGAAGTGAACCTTGTTCCCTATTATGAATGGAAATCCGAATATTAAAATCGAATAAAAGCAATAGTCTTTGATCTAAATGTGTTTACGATTATTCACATAACAATGGCATGCTATCAATTTTACTGGAGTAAAACATTCAAGGGATTTGTTCTTGCTCAACATTCAGCAAATAGCTTGAAGCGTTTGTGTGATTTGCCAATGGACAATTGCAAAGATTTTCTGTTCGTTTTGGGCTGCTATTCAAAGCGAAACTCTTCTAATTAGGCTCAGATGTAAGGGGTGTAGCAGCCTCAGAATACCTGGTATATTGGTACATATTATTTTCAAGAACATGGTGGAAGAGGTTTGTAGAAATGAGTATGGATGAGACTTAATGGAGAAGATATTTGTAAAAGAAAGGAAGACAAAGAAATAGACTACAAAATATTTAGGGCCTGATGGATGTTTATGTGACAGAGCAGTATATTTCCAAATTGGTTGAAATAGGTACATAATTGACATGAATGTCTGCCCATTTAATAGTATGTCATACAACACAAGGTGCCAGATCAGCTGTATTGAACCTGTGCCATACTATTTTGCACTGGTGCGCAGCAATGTTGCTCCGGTCTTGAGCTGACATGTCCACTGAGAGTTAATATGTTGTTTATGCCCTCGACAGTCGATGCAAATGATTTTCATGGGTCTTCTGTGCAACATTGCAAACGGACAAGTGCAAAATCGCTTACAACCATTGAAAAATTGTCTGCTACCAGTGCACTGTGCATCAAAAGACACTTATTATCCAACTGCTACTCATACTACCTGTGTGAACATCCATCTTTTTTATGAGATTACTCTTGCGAGATCACACCCCTTTTTTCTGACTGTTTTTTAACTCTACACACTGGGGTACAGCTGTCCAGTCCTCAGTGTATGCACTCGGACACCTAAAACACCTTATGATTGGCTAATCCCCATGTGACATATTTAACTTTCCAGTAAGGCGCTTAGTATGTGGTGCAGGGAAAGTTACATGTCACCTGTGGACTGCAGCACCAATCATTCCATCCTCTAGGCTGGCAAGGAAAATCATGGCATCAGGCCTACATGTGTAGCCTGACTGATGCAGCTTTTAAATATGCAGATGAACCTGCCCAAATAACCCATTTTTCCCTAAATAAGGAGGTCATTACGATGACGGGCGGACAAAGTCCGCCCGCCACAGTAACTGAATGCGGGACCGTCCGCAAGGGGTGCGGCGGTCCCGCACCTGACATTAGGATGCCACCACCACCGTGGCGGTGGGACACCCTATTCCCAGCATTGTGGCGGGCGGTGCTCACCGCACCGCCCGCCACAATGCTGTGAATACACGTCGTGCATTTGCATGCACAACGTGACAGGCACCGCGCGGTGCCTGCCACCTTGTGCATACAAATGCAGGGGGGTACCACAGGTACCCCCCATGTGCACACCCCACACCCCCAACATCCTGGGGGCCCGCAACGGGCCCCCAAATGCAAAGACCGTATGCCTTTTCATGGTGGCAACGCCGCCATGGAAAGGCTGATCTCCGCTGGCATCATAATATGGATGGCAGTGTCTTGGTGACACCGCCACCATATTATCCTTGTTTTCCGCCGGTCGACGAGTCGACCGACGGAAAAGCAGCGGACGGTCTTTCCGTCCGCCGCGGACCCCCCAGCCATCATAATATGGTGGGGGGTCTTTGCTGTGTGGATGGCGGGCGGATCGCCCCCGCCGGGCTGGCGGTGACTACCGCCGGCCCAGCGGGGGCGATCCGCCCGCCATCATAATGACCCCCTAAGTTGCAAAAACTGCTTCCAAAACAGATTCAATGGCTTAGGCCTTTTGGCAGGAAGGCCTAGATGAGAGGTATGTGACTCATACTCACTCAGGAAAGACAGTTGGGGAAAGTTCAAGTACTATAATAAATTAAAAGGGACCCGTGTGAGGCCTGTCTATTCATAGTAAGGTGTAAAGTGAGACCTAGAGACGACAGGTTTTTTGATCCAGGGCACCAAATTATGATGCTGCATTCTATGGAGAGTAACATAATACAATGTACTGCACGCTCGGGACAGTGCACGGTTGTATAGGGAAAATAGCCCAACATGCTTTATTTTTACATTACACCGAATCCTAGAGCGAATAATCGAGAAGAATCACATTAGGACACTGCACTGATTCAATGGAATAGTAACCCACCGCAATGCACCATATATCTAACATACAACACTGCACTGATTGGGTGTGGCCAAAACGGCAATGGTGGCGGACACGCAGTGCTGGGCTCTGCGGCACGCGACTCCCACAGGCCCATGAATCCTGCAGCCCATGTGGTCCAGAGCAACCTGCTAGACTGCGGACAGCCAACTGACAATGGGCGTAAGCTTAGGGACCCCATCACCCCCAAAGCTTGGAGGCTAAACAGAGATGGCGGGGACAGTGGGGCCTGCACCAGAGGAAGTGGATGATGGCACAGCAGAGGCGGGCTGAGGAGCAGCGGACCACAGCCAAGGAGAGCCCCTGGGAGGCAGTGCCATCCCTCCCCCTGCCAGATGAGGCACGGCAAATGCAATGTAGGCATGCTGGTGGTGGCCCGGCCCGGTGAGGGTAGCAATCCACAGCTGTAAGGCCTAGCCAAAGGGAGGCACGACACAGTCAGATGGGCCCTGGGAGAACTTTTTGCCCCAGGTGGGGGGCATAAGGTGAGTGGCAACAAAAGGTGATGAAGGGTGGGGCTCTGCTCCCACCCCTCTGGCCCACAGATCAACCCACTTCAATGGTGCATGGCTCCACGCAAGGGAAGATGACAGAGGAGAAAACATTTAGTGCAATAAAGCAGTACTTGTAAGTTGCACATGTCATACAAACATCATGAAAAACCATCACTGAACTTATTATGCAGCTCCTGCACAAGACACGTTAGCCTGTCAATACACTGTATCAAACGACATACATCATAAATCAGGGCACAAAATGCTGCAGGTAGATCAGGGAGAGAAAACACATGGGTTACCAAACAACCCTGTACATAAATCACCATATGGCATGAGGTAACAACCAGTATCACCATAAATTCATAGATCACAGGGCTTCTGTGCACCTAATACTCCCAATACGGTAAGGTGGTTCCTAAACGTAGCTATAGGGCCACCGGCCCAGAATTATGTGTGTGAGGCTCCCTCTTCCATAGGAATGATCTTCCCTTTCCCGTGCACTTGTACAGGAATTCTGCTAATATCCTAATTGGATTGACATCCGTTTGCCCAGAGGTAGTTATACTGTAAGTCGTATTCAATCTACAGCTGCCACACTGTTTTGTGATAGTTATAAAGTGTATGGGCTCCAGAGAAATGGGAGAAATCTCACACTAGTGGATGTCTAAGGGCCTGATTTAGATCTTGGCGGACGGGTTACTCCGTCACAACGATTGACGGATATCCAGTGTGCAGAAATATAAATCCCATTATATCCTATTGGATTTATAGTTCGGCGGACGGGATATCCGTCACTGTTGCGATGGAGTAACCCATCCGCCAAGATCACAATGAGGCCCTA
This sequence comes from Calotriton arnoldi, assembly GCA_963921515.1. Classification (NCBI taxonomy): domain Eukaryota; kingdom Metazoa; phylum Chordata; class Amphibia; order Caudata; family Salamandridae; genus Calotriton; species Calotriton arnoldi. The sequence continues at coordinate 694,715 of CAWUFW010010005.1, forward strand.
TGTCTCCAGGCATGAACTAATCCTAGGTCTTCCAATATTGCCTTGCCTTCCAACGTGAGCATCACAGTGCTACCTCACCCAGAATGAGAAGCATCTGCCTCACTATCAAGTATTAAGCCTCCTAGGATTATTGGGCCTAGTGCCCAGGCCAAGATGTTACATATAGACCCAGTTAGAAAGTGTTCCTGTCCCTGGTCATGGCAATAGATAGAGGTTAGGGATTCACCCCTCAAGGTCGCTTTCAGGGCCGCCCATCTACCTGTTTTATTTTTTAGGGCTCCTTTTAACACTAGTGGGCATCTATTGTGTATCAGGGTCCCTACCTTTGCTGTTTTCTTCCTACCTGAAGAGAAGTATTTTGCTGGGTAATCCATAGATTTCAGTCCAGCTTGGTCCTGTTTTGGGAGAAGCATCTCCTGAATAATCCCAATATGTGTGGGAAGTGTTTTGGTCATGTAAGATAGAGCGCCTTTTAAGCTTATTGTTGAGCCCCCTCATATTTTATGCAGTGACATTAAGTGTGCCTGTGGCCTTTAACATGTAATCTGGAGCATTGTTTGCTTACACTAAATCCCTGTATCCTTGAAAGGTATCAAGCAGGTGGGTGGGGAAGTCCCTCTCTCTTTGTTCTTTTGCAAACATCAACACAGCAACCTACTGTTTAGGCAACAGGAGAACAACAGAAATGTAGAAACTTTTGGTCCCCGAATTGGGGGAATAACAACGTATCTGAAGAAGCGTAATCCCAACCAAGTGGATAAAGTGTGAATAGAGGATTATGTATCAAGCGTGTTGAGGTTATGGCTTCTGTCAGTCCTTAGAGGTGTCCGCTCCGGCGCAGGCCGGAAGTTCTTCTTGTAACTTACAGATGAGTCCCATTTCTGTAATTGTAAGTCAGTCAGTATTCTAGTCACCCTCTTCAGGCTAATCCAAGGTAATCAGCCTTTGTCTTCCAGCACCGGCTCCGGGCAAGTTTATCAGTTTATTGTGTGCCTGACTGAACATTAACTTTCTGACCTGGTTCAAGTGGCACTTTTCACCCTACTAGTATTTCTTCCTGCTTGGTGGTTTTATGTCAATGGCTTCTGCAGACTTCTTTCAATTCTTTTTCTGTCAATGGCTTCTGCTGACTTCTTTCCATTCTGGGCTCTTCAGATGTGTCAGTTCCAAAGGTGAGGGAGTGTCTTTTTCAGGAGGGGACCTCTTTTAGTGATTTGGTCACCAATTGTTTACCGTGCTATTTAAAAAGCAGTCAAAAAGGAATGCCCCCGCAAACATCGGGAGTTGTGTTTCTTGTGAAATGCTGTAACTGGGTGGAAGGTGCATCTTTTGGTGATCACTGATACAGCTTGAAAGAATTTGAGTTCATAGTGATTGTAGCAGATGGGACCTCTGCGCCTCCCTGCGTCAAGGATTGCCTCCTTCTCTTCATAGTGGTGGAATCATACTGGAATATCCAGAGGGTATGTAGAATTCTGATTGAGTGGCCTGCTCTGTGAGCTCTGTCAATGCAGTGGGCCAGGGCTGTGATCATAAAGTATAGAGTCTACTAGACCCTGGATGTAACTTTTCATATCTTTGCTCTCTTTGCCTGGAGGCACCCTTCTAATGGGGAGAATAAATAATCAAGATTGGTTTTCTAGGTATTCCTGCTTTACCTGGAGCAATAGTGAGTGATTGTTTAATTCAATCGGATGGGAGTGGTATTCTTCCAAATCCAGGCTTCTCTCATTTGGTGTTGATTCTAGCAAATCTACTTTGTGTCCCAGGTCATCAATATCTTTCCTTACTTCTGAGAGGCTCTGTTTAAGGTCAGTATGGACTGCACTGATCTCATTATTGAGGTCTGTGAAAATTTGGGTAATGAAGCTTTTAGTGAGTTTCTCATCATTGTCCAGGGGTGGGCTAGTTTGCATCCCCAGATGCATTCAGTTTGCTTGACCAGTTCAGTGTTCCCTTCCTCTCATTTGCTTGTAGTGGCCTGGAGAAGGTCCTTGATTGTGCTTTCCCACTTGGGTTTGAAAGCGGCCACTACTGCGGGATTCCTGCAGGCCTGTGTGGATGTGATGCATTGAAATCAATTACCTGATTATCGGTATTTGCTGCAGTTTCTCTTTGCTCCCCTGTTAGAAATGGGGTTTCTGGTTGGCTAGGGTATTCACATAAGCCAGGCAGAACCCACCAATCTAGGTCAGGGTAAGGGAGTTACACACCCATAGATAACCCCTGCTCACCCCCTTGGTAGCTTGGCAGAGCAGTCAGACTTATCTCAGAGGCAATGTGTAAAGGGTTTGCGCAACACACACACACACCAGTGACACACAACATACACCACAAGAGACTCCACACCAGCTTATATAAAAATATCACTTGTATTGTATATATAACACATAGACCACAATCACATAAATCACTTTGCCAACTAGGCAATTGTCATAACACATTTAGTGCAATAAAGCAGTACTTGTAAGTTGCACATGTCATACAAACATCATGAAAAACCATCACTGTACTTATTATGCAGCTCCTGCACAAGACACGTTAGCCTGTCAATACACTGTATCAAACGACATACATCATAAATCAGGGCACAAAATGCTGCAGGTAGGTGAGGGAGAGAAAACACATGGGTTACCAAACATCCGTGTACATAAATCACCATATGGCATGAAGTAACAACCAGAATCACCATAAATTTATAGATCACAGGGCTTCTGTGCACCTAATACTCCCTATACAGTAAGGTGGTTCCTAAACGTAGCTATAGGGCCACCGGCCCACATACTACAGTGACTGCTGTAATTCCGGTTCTCCACGTAGAGTGCAGAACTCAATCACATACTTCCTATAGGCCCCTCAGGGCGTATGAATCACCATGCCAGATTCTTTTAGTGCGGCCAGTTCCAGATCAGGGGCCTGTCCTGGGCTCGCCCTGCAATGGCCACAAAAGTGCGGAATAGTGGGCCCCCCCAAGTATTGCCCAACAGGGGAGAGGGCATCTGCAACTGCAGGCTCGGTGGGGAGGCCTTGCTGGGTCCCCCCCACGTGTGACTTAAACAAATGTTGCTACCCACAAACATACGGCTTCACTATTACTGGGTGACAGCCCAAGGGGGAGGCTGGGGCAGGGACAATCCTCCTATGTCCCCGGGGTCCACTATCCCTCCGTTTTCCCGGTACCAGGAAGGCTGTCCCCGCGTTTCAGGGGACCTGCTCTTACTCCTGGTGCGAGGCAGTCTCTGGCAGATTGGGGCAGACCACTTCGCGCCCCTTGCTCTACACAGGACTCCTGGGGGAGGGGCCGGCAGACACGTGTGGTGTACCTAGCCGCTTCTGGTGCCTAGGCAACGCATTGATGGCGCTGACATCACGCGCTTGCTCACCGTCTGTTTCTCTTGCGGTATGGCATCTGCGGGCCACAGCAAGGGGGGTCCTCAAGACACGGTGTTGCTGCCACCGGCAGAGCAGCGTAGCCTTCCTGGCACAGCCGTCGCTGGTCGCGGTTCTCCTGAAAGGGGGGGTTGGTAGGCCACACCGGTCGGTTCCAGGGAGTGCAGATCAGAGCAGACGGCTCGACCTGGGTAAAGCGCTCACCATGTGTTTTCCTTGGCAGAACAACCGGGAGAATAAAGCACTCTCCATGCGTTTTTCTGTTAGCACATCAATAGGGAAACTAAAGCGCTCACCATGCACTTTTTGGAACCACAGCAGGGAGAATGAAGCACTCACAGTGTGCTGACCCAGGCAGCTTCTCTCTGAAGGGGGGGACGTGCTCCACATGCACATTCCTGCCAAAGCTCTCCCCACATGCTGCTATTTTTCTCAAAAAGGTGAAGAACAGTCCAGTCCTTCTCCAGCTCCCAACATAGCAGCAACTGCAGACCATTCTACCCCACACAAATCAGGGGCAGCACTCCTCACACAGCTTTTTTAGCTCTCCTTCCAGGCAGGCTCTTTTTGCAGCAGCACAGATCTTTCTTGAAGTCTTTTATCTCCCTGAGACTTCCAATAGGAGGCAAGCACACAAGCCCTTGGAGATTTCTTCACAAGCAGAATACCACAGCAGGGCAAAAAGAGTGAGTCCTTTTCCTCCACCCCAGATAGAAACAGCAACTACAGGCCAACCCACCCATCACACAGAAAAGGTAGCACTCCTCACACAGCTCTTCAGCTGTTCTTTTTGGCAGGGTCCTCTTGCTTCCTGAAGTAATCTAAAGTCATGGGGCTTTAGGTCTTATACTTATACCCCATGTTGTCATTGTTCTCTTTGTGGCAGAGTCCCTGAGCTCAGTCCAAACCAGTTTTGTCCTCCCTGGTCCAGCATGACCACAGGGGGTGGAGACAGCATTGTACAAAGGAGACATAGCTTATTCATGTGCTAACAAAAGTCCTCCCACCACTCTACATGCAGACCAGGTCTATTCAGCCTAGCGATGAGTCACCCAGGCAAGGCAGGACACATCTCAAACCCCCTTGTGACTCTCTAGAGTAAATGCACATCTGCAGCTCATGTCACTCCAAAACCAGACGCTGAATACACAAACAGTCAGAGGCACACAGAATGGTCAAGTAAGAAAATGCCCACTTTCTAAAAGTCAAACAACAACATATTTGGGGCCACATTCTGCCCCTGACCACTGGCACAGCCAAAATTGCATTTGCAATGTGTTTTTCTTCTCATATTACTGTTTTCCATTTTTCAAAAAACGTTGCATCATTCCATCAATTATCCATGTTTTCCTTTTGAAATAATTCTAGTCTTCATGCAAGGAAAAAGCCATTTCCCAAATTTCTTATGCTCCTGCCGGGCCATCCGAACCTCACTTCAAGAACACGACTAAAGCCAAATTCGTCCATAGCAGTTTATTACAATCCAATGCATTTCGGGCCTCTAGGGCCCTTCGTCAGGGAAAACTGAAAATAACAATTACACATGCTTTAATATTCCATCAGACAATGTAAGCAGACAAATACAACAACATTTCATAGTTTGAAATTACCCTGTTTTCTTAGTCTCAAAAATTAATTCAGCTAGCATTCCCCCTAATGTCTCTGTCATATTCGAACCCCGCTTCTGGAAGTTAACATTAGTGGCTGCCTGTTACTCGGAAGCTAATTACCATACTGTAACCCCACCTTCTTGCGACCCCCATCTACCCCTTCACACATTCCCCGTTGTTTGAACGTGACAGACCCGAGTCTCTCTTCTCTCCTTCCCACGTCATGCTTCCCCTTTCACCCAACCTTCCAATATGAACATCCTTTCCATATCTAAAACTACATCTCTCATGTTTCCCTCCATACTCATCTCCTACCTGCTAGGAAGCAATCATCCTCTTCACTCCATCCCGAATAAAATGTCACCTCTCTCTTTCACCATCCTAGCTTTAAACAACACTTTAGCCCCTCCTCGCAAGATACCCTCCCCTTCATCTCCTCATGGTTAACACCTGTGTCACTTGAAAACTCCCGGGCTTCCCTAAGAATAATACAATTCCCATAATGCATTACCCACTGACACATACTGAATTATTAAACATGTTAATGCAACTCCAAACGTTTAAAAACTCTGGCAATGTCTAAAACTGATGTTTTGTCCAATGTTTCATTGCTGAAATGTTCACATTCTTCTGACTCCAAAAATAAACTTGCTGCGTGAACTTCGATGTTCTGCCTTGCATGAAAAGAATAACCTCGTTCCAAAATGTTCCTTTTACGCTTTTCTTTGTGGGTGCTAACTCGGAAGGGCATTGTTGCATAAACATCATATTTAGACGAGTTGCACTCCTTGCTTTCAACAAATTTCTCCGAATTTTGAAACTCCTACTTTTAACTGTTGCGTGCTCAGTGGCGTCGTGCCCAGCCCAAACAGCACGTGTGAAACTAAACAACAACATATTTGGGGCCACATTCTGCCCCTAACCACTGGCACAGCCAAAATTGCATTTGCAATGTGTTTTTCTTCTCATATTACTGTTTTCCATTTTTCAATTAATTGTTATTTTCAGTTTCCCCTGACGAAGGGCCCTAGAGGCCCGAAATGCATTGGATTGTAATAAACTGCTATGGACGAATTTGGCTTTAGTCGTGTTCTTGAAGTGAGGTTCGGATGGCCCGGCTTTTCCTTGCATGAAGACTAGAATTATTTCAAAAGGAAAACATGGATAATTGATGGAATGATGCAACGTTTTTTGAAAAATGGAAAACAGTAATATGAGAAGAAAAACACATTGCAAATGCAATTTTGGCTGTGCCAGTGGTTAGGGGCAGAATGTGGCCCCAAATATGTTGTTGTTTAGTTTCACACGTGCTGTTTGGGCTGAGCACGACGCCACTGAGCACGCAACAGTTAAAAGTAGGAGTTTCAAAATTCGGAGAAATTTGTTGAAAGCAAGGAGTGCAACTCGTCTAAATATGATACTTTCTAAAAGTGCCATTTTCAAACACACAATTTAAAAACAACCTTTAGTAAAAGGTGTGTTATTAAATTCTGAGTTCAGAGAGCCTAAACTCCATTTTTCAATCTTGTCCCAATTTAAAGTTACACATGTAAAAAGTTACAGTGCAGCCCCATTGATACCCTATGGGACAGACAGCCTTTCAACAGTGAAAACCAAAATACACAGTATTTCACTATCATGACATGTCACACACATCAGTACATGTCCTACCTTTCACATACACAGCACCCTGCCCATGGGGGTACTTTGGGCCTACCTGAGGGGTACCTTACATGTAAGAAAAGTGAAGGTTAGGGCCTGGCAAGTGGGTGCAATTGCAAGGGCAACATGGCAATTTACAACTGCGCTCGCAGACACTACAGTGGCAGGTTTGAGATACATTTACATGGCTACTCATGTGGGTGGCACAACCAGTGCTCCAAGCCCACTAGTAGTATTTGATTCACAAGTCCTGGCACCTGAGTGCACTTTACTAGGGATTTAACAGTAAATCAAATGTGCCAGTCATTGATAACCAATCATATCCACAATTTACACAGAGGGCATATACCCTTTAGCACTTTATTAGAAGTGCTTAAGTGTCCAGAATCACTTAAGCCAATGAAAACAGGGTCAGAAAAATAGGAGGCAAAAGGCAAAACATTTGGGGATGAACCTGCAAAAAGGACCAGATCTAACACCCCCAGTCTCTGGCTCTTTCTGATACTCAGGGGTCGATTCCGATCCCGGTCGGAGGCGCACCTAACACTATTCGCCCGGGAAAAAACCCAGGCGAATGCGTGTTTCCCGACCGATTCGTACATACGTCCGAAAGAGCAAGTACGATGCGCATAACTGCCCAGATCCCGACCCAGTCGCACTCACCCAATCCAGGTCCTGTTCTCCGACCGAGCCTGATCCGGAAACGCAGAATCGAGTCGCACGGAAGCCAAAATGCAGCCCCGTCCGGCCGGACTAGTACGATGTGCACTCCGTACGCGCCGAACCCGTCGCTACGCACATCACGTCAAAGCATCCGGGAGAGGCGCACTTAAGCTCCGATTCGCGCCACAAGACGATCCACGACTACGAGACGAACACGCCAGCCACGAGTACGAGTCGAAGCAACGAGAAAGACGAACGAGACGAACCAACCATGAATCCCATCGCGCAGATCCTACCAATACTGTACATCTATTACCGGAACTGGTACGGACGCGTACAGCGCAGAAGGTAAGTCAGACACCCACCACACAAACAAACCACACGTACCCGACATATAACACACACACATAGGGATGCAGAAATTACTTACACCAGCAACAGCAGCACCAAAGGGGCGGGATGGCTATCACCAATGCCATATACACACATAGGGGCCTGGATGCCAACCACTAACACCACCTCTACACATGGGGGGCTGGATGCCTACCACTACTACCACCCCTACCCATGGGGGGCTGGATGCCTACCACTACTACCACCCCTACCCATGGGGGGCTGGATGCCCACCACCACCACCCCTACTAATGGGGGGCTGGATGCCTACCACTACTACCACCCCTACCCATGGGGGGCTGGATGCCTACCACTACAGCCACCTCTACCCATGGGGGGCTGGATGCCTACCACTACTACCACCCCTACCCATGGGGGGGCTGGATGCCCACCACTACCACCCCTACTAATGGGGGGCTGGATGCCTACCACACTACCACCCCTACCCATGGGGGGGCTGGATGCCTACCACTACTACCACCCCTACCCATGGGGGGCTGGATGCCCACTACTACCACCCCTACCCATGGGGGGCTGGATGCCCACCACTACCACCCCTACTAATGGGGGGCTGGATGCCTACCACTACTACCACCCCTACCCATGGGGGCTGGATGCCCACCACTACCACCCCTACTAATGGGGGGCTGGATGCCTACCACTACTACCACCCCTACCCATTGGGGGCTGGATGCCTACCACTACTACCACCCCTACCCATGGGGGGCTGGATGCCTACCACTACTACCACTACTAATGGGGGGCTGGATACCTGTCACTACTACCACCTCCACCCATGGGGGCTGGATGCCTACCACTACTACCACCCCTACCCATGGGGGGCTGGATGCCCTACCACTACTGCCACCTCTACCCATGGGGGCTGGATGCCTACCACTACTACCACCTCTACCCATGGGGGGCTGGATGCCTACCACTACAACCACCCCTACCCACGGGGGGCTGGATGCCCACTACTACCACCCCTACCCATGGGGGGCTGGATGCCCACCACTACCACCCCTACCCAAGGGGGGCTGGATGCCTACCACTACTGCCACCTCTACCCATGGGGGGCTGGATGCCTACCACTACTACCACCCCTACCCATGGGGGCTGGATGCCTACCACTACTACCACCCCTACCCATGGGGGGTTGGATGCCTACCACCAACACCACCCCCACTCATAGGATGGGTAATGCATGACACAACCAGCACACTCCAACATAAGGAATGCAAGAAAAAGACATCCCCCCAACACCATGACAAGCGTGTGTAGACTGTGTCAAATGCCTACAACACTGAACATGACTTTGAACATACAATGTGACCCCCTATCACATGTGTCACACATAAATGTGTGTGGCCTCCACAATGCAAGCAGACCATGACCACTGTGGCAATGGGGTCCAAACACCCATCATCACAGTGACTATAAGGTAAGTGTGGCCATGGAAAAAGCTGCAACTGCCAAACAGCATGGCTGAATCCTGGTCACAGAACAACAAACACATCAGTGGCAAAGTAGTGTTCGTGTCCCATAGCAACATATATTGGGTGAGGCAAACAGTGCAGTGCAAATAAGACATACCTTTGGCCATGTGCAGACAACATCACCCATGGGGGATGACACTGTCAACATTCATCAATAACACAATGACAGAAGTGACCATCATAATGCAGAACACATATCTGCTCCAATGGGCACACAAATGTAGACATCCTGTGGAGACTGTAGATGTGAGGTGAACAGATACCATACCATGGCAGCAATGGGACACACAAACCATGATCATCGTGCTGACTGATGACCTAGGAGTCCCAGGGACAGCAGGTGAAACCCACCAAACAACATACAGCCAATGGCACACTAAAGATATGCCAATGCAGTGGTGCAGATGCACAAACAGGCAGCCCCACACTGCACATCAAACACAACAGGTGAGGGGGTGCCAGTGTCCCCAGGCAACCACACAACACATGATGAGGCCTGAATACCAATTACACAGATGCGCATACAGTGCCACACAAAAGTAACTCATGGATCCAAATCCCCTATGTGGGCAATCAGGCATTGTTAGATGAGAGGGAGCACAAATCACACATGTCACACAAGCATGTAGGAACAGCAACTAACACAGCAAGACACAGACACACCACAGCACTACCCCCAGGGTCCCCACAATGTGGTGACCCTGGGCTGCATGAGAATCCCACTGTGATGACAAAGCTAGATGTCGTTCACACTGTGAACCACAGTCATGTGTCCTGAGCAACAAACTACCATCACACCTACACAAGCACAAATCAATCAGCATGGCCAGTCAGCCAAGGCCAACATGGAGGCAGGGGCCTAGCTGGGCAACAACTCTCATCTGCACACACTCAACACCACACACCTCGACCTCCAACTATGTGCAGCAGTGAAGATCGCATGCACTGGTGACATTGCACATGCACCCATGACAATCCCAGGGGTGGTGGTGGGAACTAAGGTGCAGAAACCCATCACACATGGCCAGTCAACAAGACTCCTGATTGTCTGACACACTGCACAGTACACTGTACATGGACATGACGGCAATATCACACCAACCAATGGGATCCCGGCCACAGTCACACACCAATGAAGAAGCCAAGGTCACCCACTAAGAACACACATAGACAACTTCCAACATTGCAGCCCTGACCCTGAGGAGTGCCAGCAGTCACACACACAACGTGTCACAATCACTGAAAGCTAACACAAACTGGAAATTACATGACAGGTGTAAACAACAAGTGCCAAGGGGAATCCTGACTGTGTCCCATCTGCGTTTGCCCACAAACTCATCCCTGACAGCAAACACACCTATGGGTGACACCCTGATGACCAGTAATGTGCCATGCACCCACATCGCAGAGAACCCAGGGAGAAGACTTTGGGGGAACATAGGTCAACTCAGCAAGCATCACAAACAGGAACATCACTAGGGATCCCAGCATGCCCAGCAACATGGAAGTGAACACACACAGACATGCTCACACAACACACACCTTGGGCTCAGGCAATGTCACAGGATTACACACTAAAGCAAAGATCTGAAGCACACCATTTTTTTGACTTATAAAGTTTCTTTTACGTTTTTCTCCAAGTTTAGCGTGCAGCACTCGCAATGTGCTCCGTTCCTGACGCACTGTGATAAATTCGAATGAAATTGATGGCCCATGAGATGTGGGTCACCGTTGAGTTGCACAGCCTTATAAACACAGGTATTCGAGTAATACGCCTTCACCATAGTATTTCAAATTTTTTGAACCATTTTATTGCCATAGTTTCTCCCATTTAATCCTTCACGTCAAAGGTGCGAAATTTGATAATCTTGCGCGTTTAAATTGATCCAGAATTGCCCATCCGGGCCTATTCATGAACATTTACAAATTTCGGGTTCTCCAAATATCCCAATAACATCGCCCAATGCATTTCGGTTCATTTAACCTTCGTCAGGGGTATCTGTAGTTAATGAGAATATATATCAGCCACATCATTTAAAGCCCAATACGATCCTAACTTCAATCCAAAATAATGAACAAAGCAGTCTCCCATAATTACGAAAACGCCTCCACAGTGATTTTAACAAAAACCTGAATCATTAACCTATGCTAAACATACCCCCAATTTTTTATGAAACATCATTCAAAACTTAAAAAACTCCCCCCATATAAACCCAATTTCATCAAAGAAAAACCAGCTTTGCGTGTACCTCTCCAATATTCTATGTGAAAACATGTTGAACTCAAAACACGAAATCGTCTGAATTGCCCATTCAAAAATAATACCACAGCCACCCACAGTTACTAATACCCTCCTTATTCACGTTAATCATCATTCTGTGTCCCCGTGCATACCTGTTATTTTTGCCAAAAAACACCATCCTCATACGCTTTTCCGTATATTTTACCTTGCTGTGTAAACCCAACTGAATTTAAAACAACCCAAAACATCCCCACCTGTAACTCAGTGAACGTAAAACGTCACGTGTCCACATTGCCCCGCCCCGTTAACTCCCAATCATCATAGATGCTTAAAGTGACAACACTCCAAAATAAATAAATGCTAGTCAAAACAACGATGACCCAACCAGTAATTTAGTCCCATTTATGTGTGATTGAATGTCCAAATTTAAATGGCATGTGTAGTTCTTGAGCTGATTAAAAAAAGATCTTATGCTGACAAATGTGATATATAAGCGTCACTGTTCTTCCATATCGGTGTTTTGGTGAACTACCTTTGACGTGACCATGATGTGATCAAAATGACTCTTAGCGATTTTTTTTGACGGGGTGCTGTGACAGGATTGGAACGGCAGGGTAATTCAACAAAGCAAAGATCTGAAGCACACCCTTTTTTTGACTTATAAAGTTTCTTTTACGTTTTTCTCCAAGTTTAGCGTGCAGCACTCGCAATGTGCTCCGTTCCTGACGCACTGTGATAAATTCGAATGAAATTGATGGCCCATGAGATGTGGGTCACCGTCGAGTTGCACAGCCTTATAAACACAGGTATTCGAGTAATACGCCTTCACCATAGTATTTCAAATTTTTGGAACCATTTTATTGCCATAGTTTCTCCAATTTAATCCTTCACGTCAAAGGTGCGAAATTTGATAATCTTGCGCGTTTAAATTGATCCAGAATTGCCCATCCGGGCCTATTCATGAACATTTACAAATTTCGGGTTCTCCAAATATCCCAATAACATCGCCCAATGCATTTCGGTTCATTTAACCTTCGTCAGGGGTGTCTGTAGTTAATGAGAATATATATCAGCCACATCATTTAAAGCCCAATACGATCCTAACTTCAATCCAAAATAATGAACAAAGCAGTCTCCCATAATTACGAAAACGCCTCCACAGTGATTTTAACAAAAACCTGAATCATTAACCTATGCTAAACATACCCCCAATTTTTTATGAAACATCATTCAAAACTTAAAAAACTCCCCCATATAAACCCAATTTCATCAAAGAAAAACCAACTTTGCGTGTACCTCTCCAATATTTTATGTGAAAACATGTTGAACTCAAAACACGAAATCGTCTGAATTGCCCATTCAAAAATAATACCACAGCCACCCACAGTTACTAATACCCTCCTTATTCACGTTAATCATCATTCTGTGCCCCGTGCATACCTGTTATTTTTGACAAAAAACATCATCCTCATACGCTTTTCCATATATTTTACCTTGCTGTGTAAACCCAACTGAATTTAAAACAACCCAAAACATCCCCACCTGTAACTCAGTGAACGTAAAACGTCACATGTCCACATTGCCCCGCCCCGTTAACTCCCAATCATCATAGATGCTTAAAGTGACAACACTCCAAAATAAATAAATGCTAGTCAAAACAACGATGAACCAACCAGTAATATAGTCCCATTTATGTGTGATTGAATGTCCAAATTTAAATGGCATGTGTAGTTCTTGAGCTGATTAAAAAAGATCTTATGCTGACAAATGTGATATATAAGCGTCACTGTTCTTCCATATCGGTGTTTTGGTGAACTACCTTTGACGTGACCATGATGTGATCAAAATGACTCTTAGCGATTTTTTTTGTCGGGGTGCTGTGACAGGATTGGAACGGCAGGGTAATTCAACAAAGCAAAGATCTGAAGCACACCCTTTTTTTGACTTATAAAGTTTCTTTTACGTTTTTCTCCAAGTTTAGCGTGCAGCACTCGCAATGTGCTCCGTTCCTGACGCACTGTGATAAATTCGAATGAAATTGATGGCCCATGAGATGTGGGTCACCGTCGAGTTGCACAGCCTTACAAACACAGGTATTCGAGTAATACGCCTTCACCATAGTATTTCAAATTTTTTGAACCATTTTATTGCCATAGTTTCTCCAATTTAATCCTTCACGTCAAAGGTGCGAAATTTGATAATCTTGCGCGTTTAAATTGATCCAGAATTGCCCATCCGGGCCTATTCATGAACATTTACAAATTTCGGGTTCTCCAAATATCCCAATAACTTCGCCCAATGCATTTCGGTTCATTTAACCTTTGTCAGGGGTGTCTGTAGTTAATGAGAATATATATCAGCCACATCATTTAAAGCCCAATACGATCCTAACTTCAATCCAAAATAATGAACAAAGCAGTCTCCCATAATTACGAAAACGCCTCCACAGTGATTTTAACAAAAACCTGAATCATTAACCTATGCTAAACATACCCCCAATTTTTTATGAAACATCATTCAAAACTTAAAAAACTCCCCCATATAAACCCAATTTCATCAAAGAAAAACCAACTTTGCGTGTACCTCTCCAATATTCTATGTGAAAACATGTTGAACTCAAAATCGAAATCGTCTGAATTGCCCATTCAAAAATAATACCCCAGCCACCCACAGTTACTAATACCCTCCTTATTCACGTTAATCATCATTCTGTGCCCCCGTGCATACCTGTTATTTTACACACTGCCATGAGGGGACTCCACTCCTGTGTGAGGAAAGCTGTGCCAAACGTTGCCTCATTAGGGCTCCATCATGTCAGCAGAACACTTGGTCACACAGTCAACAATTAGCACCAAATGAAGGCTCCCGTCATATCAGCCTGGTCATGGGAGTGTCACCGAAATCATCAGCACAGATCCAACACACATGTATAGCAAGTTGCACTGATAACACAGATGAGTCCTTCCCCATTGATGCCCAAACTTGCATGTCCAGTGGAGATGGCCACACGGTCAGGGAAGTAGACTAATTGAACAATGGCAAGCACAACAGATGTGCAGGGCTGTAAGCCACAGATGTGATATTGCAAATAAAACCTAGGAATTCCCATTGCCAAATCTTGGAAACATGACACCCTCATATGCTGCAAAGGATAACATGGATACACTACAGGATAGGACACATTCCCCGTGGACCACATGGGTTCCTGCACAGTAACACTTCATTTTCATGAGACCAAAAATCAGCATCACTGCAGCAAGGGCACGGTTAGCATCATCAACAACATGTACATCAGAAGCAAAACAACTAGAGAACAGAAAGTTGCTTTATTCAGCATTTGGGTGAGAGAAGTGAAAGAAAATATATAACAAAGGCCAATGGCCAGTCCATAATATGAGTCCAAACAGGGTGACAGTGCCAGATGTCACCCTTCGCATGCCTGCACTGCTACACACCAGGGACAATCCCCTCGGAGGGGCGTACGGGGGGGCAGGCCAGGCACCGCAGGGACAGGATCAGGGCTCACCAGAAGGAGGCAGGGAAGGGGTGGTGGGTGCTGGAGAGTCACTGACAACTGCAGTGGAGGTGTCTGACATGGTGTGTGCCGGCACAACTGGGGGGCATGACTCAGATGGTGTGTGTGCTGGCACGACTGCAGTGGGCCATGCAGATGGAGTGGACAGGTTCCCCACTGCAGTGCCCAAGTCAAACGGGGTGGTAGTGGACTCCACTGCAGTGCCTATCTCCAGGGGAGGAGAATGGGGTTCAGGTAAGGTGGGCAGGACAGAGGGGAGGACACCGTCTCCACACCAGTGGCACAGACATGCGCAGCGGGGGTGTGGTGCTGGAAGAGCAAGTGGCAGGGGGAGAAGGCCGGATCATTTTGGGGATGGTGTATCTGTGGGTGGGGGAACCTGGGGCAGGGTGTGGTGGGGGCACCTGTGGAGTGGGGGCCTGAGGGATGGAGGAAGGAGACTTGGTGCTTGAGCTGCAGGGCGGCGGAGGGGTCTTGCTCTTCCAGGTCCGGGGGGACTTGCGGATGGGGGCCTCAGTCTGTCTGCGCCTGGGGGAGGGTGTCCGGGGGCGAGGGGCACTCCCCTCTGTGTGGGTGGGCTTCGTCTTCCCCCTGAATGCTGGATCAGCTGTATTGGAGGGGAAGAGGCCTAGGTCAGAGAGGAAGATCCGCTGTGTAGGTGGGGTTGCAGGTGAGGCAAGGGAAGGGGCCTTGGAGGGAGAGGTATCTGAGGACTGCGCAGTGCTCGTGGATGCGTGTGTGTGTGCCTGGGCCCCATCCCCTGTGAGTGTGGTTCAGTCCCCTGACTGTGCGTGCGTGTGCGTCTGGATTTTGGCGAGTGTGTCTGTGTGCTGCTTGTGTCTGTGCTGGTGTGTGCCTGTGCCGGTGTGTGTGTGCTAGGGACAGGTAGGGTGCTGGGGAGTGTGGATGGGGCAGAGGTAGGAGGTGTGAGGGACTGTCGGAGGAGGGACACTGCTGCCATCAGGGAGGAGTCCATGGACCTATTGCTCCTCTGTAGGGCAGACATGCCCGATGAGATGCCCTCCATGAACGACACCAGCTGAGTCAACAGAGTGGTGTGGGTATGGAGGACACTCAGCATTGCTGTCTGCCCTACATGGAGCTGGAGAAGGAGGTACACAGACTCCTCACTCAGGGCAGCAGGGGACACAGGGGCAGGGGGTGCGGTGCCTGGCACGAAGGAGACATGCTCCCGAACACGGGAGCCTCCACGGACCTCTGGAATGGGAGCCGATGGGAGGGCGGTGGTGGTGGTCGTGGCGGGGACAGCAACACTAGCTGGGGTGTGGTGGCTGCTGACACCCGCCTCCACAAGGGAGTCATCCTCCGAGCTGCTGTGGTCCTCAGCTGAGGTGGATGCTGCTGAGGACTCCTCGGTGTGGCTCCCCTCGCCCTCCGTGCCACTGGGTCCCTCCGACCACTCCTCGGCTGCTGACCCAGTCTGGCTCTGCGGCTCCTCCTGGTCCGTGGAGCTGTCCCCTCCTGTGGCCGTGGATGTATCTGCAAACAATAGGGAAACAGACAAACATCAGTCACCTGCACCGACCGCACACACCACAGTAAGTACAGCACATTACAGACCAAGCCCTGGCATCCTCAGTTGAACACTGCCAAAAGTGCCCAAACAGAGTAGGAGAAGCCAATTGTCAGTCTGATGTTCAACCATGGCACTCACATCCCTCCTGGCCTTGCACCCATCTGTCTGGTGTCTGTCGGATGGCAATACCCCAGTGTGGACACATGCACCACCTACACAGTAGTTGGACAGTGCAGAGAACACGGTGAAGTATGTGAACATGCACACATCACAACTCTTGCCACTGAGTCAGTACAGATGTCCGGATAAAGGGATGGCCAGAGTCAATTTTGAAATGCATGTGATGCATACCAGCACCAGACACCATGATGCACCCATGTCCTGATAGTCATTGCCACAATGGGGTGCATGTAGCACATGTCACTCCCCTGCAGGATCACTCATTGGAAGTTTCATGCCATGGCACAGGCATGCCTGCTAAGTCATACATCACTGTCTCCAGTCACATGGAAAGGGCAGCCAGACAACAACAGTCTGCACTGTGTCACAATCCTAGGTCATGGGGAATGCAAGTCCTGGAGCTGAACAAGTGCACATGTCCATCCCCCACACACCACATCATCTGAACTCTTATTTGTCCACGTCATACCAATTGGACATATGGGAGACCTGTAACACAACCCTTGGAACCTGAGCACCTCACAATCTGCTGTGAATGGGAAACAGCTGCCTGAACTTCACATTCGCATACCCCAGTCTGCACGGTCAAGTGATCAAACACCTATGTGTCACACAAGTATCGTCTCCTATGGTCACATCTCCGGTGGCATGCTGAGCCCCAACCGAGAAACACCCCAGTAGTCCTGACAACGAAGCCACAGCACAATGACACAGAGGCAGACCCATGAGGGGACATATCACTGGGCACAACGTGTCAGCTGTTACACGTGAGTGGGAGTACAGAGTGTATTGTATGGCCTGGAGTAGGCATGACTGTCCTGCCCCACATGAATGAGGGATGAGCCCTGGACAGTAGGCAGGTGGCTAAGTATGTGTGACACACTTGATATACATACTCCTGAGGCCCAAACATTGTTCACACCCGCAGCATGGGTGTGTGCCAAATACCCCAGGCACATGTGGTGGATCAGCTCAGCAATTGGACCACATATCAAAGTAACACGCAGATTACATGTCAGAACACAGGCATTGTGTAAGCAATGGACCCACCCATGATGCCCACACAGAGTTAGGGGAACAAATGCTGTCCCCCACCTTGAGCTAAGCAAAATGCAAGGACACAGTACCCAAGTGACACAATTCCCTGACTGTAAGGGCCACACCTGGGTATCAGATGAGGAGTGGGCAGTGCACAATTGAGGGACATGGGTCCTGGACCACATGACTGATGTACTGTGGAAGTTTAACCAGGCCAGAGGAGGGCACATAGCATGGCAGACAAAGTTCACAATGCAGTCATGGACTCACCCCCTCCTTGCTGCTCTCTGGCCTTCAGCTGCCCATCCAGATCAGGGAAGACCACCGCCAGGATCCTGAGCATGTGGGGGTCAGGGTCCTGTGTCCGCCCCTCCTGCGAGGAGGCGACAGCTTCAGCTGGACCCGTGCGATCCTCCGGGTCCAGCCCCGAAGGTCCTGCCACCTCTTCTGGCAGTTGCGGATCCGGCGCTTGTAGTCCCCCACGGATCTCACTGCCCGGACGATGGTCAGCCATATCTTCTGCTTCTGGTGGGCATCAACCTGTGAGGATGACAAAGTGAAAAGGCCATTACTACACATGCAACATATCCGTGCATAACACAGTTGGATATACATGTCTCAATCGCAGGGGCACATGATGTACACAGGCAGTGCAACGATGGCTATGAACAGTTTGCCAGCAGTTACTACATGGTATCATTGCCTGGGAAGTAAAACCTCGTTTAAATGCACTGTCACTGCACTATACCTGTTCAGTGCATTTAACTACACACTATGGGGGGGTGACAACTACTCAGTGAGCCTGCTAGCCAGTGGCGTGCACACTGTAAGTCTTGCCAGTCAGACAACATGCACATTTAGTAAGGCAGTGGACAGCACACTCACCTGCTCTCCTGGTTTCCCATACAGCTTGCTGTACTGTGGAAGGAGGCTGTCCAGCAGGGCCTGATTCTCCTCAGTGCTGAAGGCTGGGGCTCTCTCCACAGTACGTGCCATTGCAGGATCCAGAGGATGCAGATACAGCAGCAGTGGTGGTGGCAGATGTCGTCCTGGAGCATGTAGTGCAGGCAAGTGAGCTCTCAGGGGAACAGCCAGCATTATATGTGTGCTGCAGAGGCAGATACTGTCCCATGTGTCCAAAGTGATAGGTCCAAGTCGTTTGCATCTTCTGAATCTGGCCAATCCATGGAATTGCACCACTTACACACGCCCACAGCATCCTTCAAAAGTTCAACTTCATGAGACCCGTGAATTTGCAACATTGTTGTGGGTGACCAACTGAATTCACAGCATCAGACTCGTTAAAGGTTTGAAAACGCGTCCGTTGCCAGGCCAGGCCATAGCCAATGGGTGCGCACCGATCGGTCCATTGCTGTACAACGCGTACATCGGATGACAGCGCGTACCCGCTCACATCATATGCAATGGCCAATGCGTGCGCACCGATCGGTCCATTGCTGTACAACGCGTACCCGCTCACATCGTATGCAATGGCCAATGCGTGCGCACCGATTGGTCCATTGCTGTACAGCGCGTACCCGCTCACATCGTATGCAATGGCCAATGCGTGCGCACCGATCGGTCCATTGCTGTACAACGCATACCCGCTCACATCGTATGCAATGGCCAATGCATGCGCACCGATCGGTCCATTGCTGTACAACGCGTACATCGGATGACAACGCGTACCCGCTCACATCATATGCAATGGCCAATGCATGCGCACCGATCGGTCCATTGCTGTACAACGCGTACCCGCTCACATCGTATGCAATGGCCAATGCGTGCGCACCGATCGGTCCATTGCTGTACAACGCATACCCGCTCACATCATATGCAATGGCCAATGCGTGCGCACCGATCGGTCCATTGCTGTACAACGCATACCCGCTCACATCGTATGCAATGGCCAATGCGTGTGCACCGATCGGTCCATTGCTGTACAACGCGTACATCGGATGACAATGCGTACCCGCTCACATCATATGCAATGGCCAATGCGTGCGCACCAATCGGTCCATTGCTGTACAACGCGTACCCGCTCACATCGTATTCAATGGCCAATGCGTGCGCACCAATCGGTCCTTTGCTGTACAACGCGTACCCGCTCACATCGTATGCAATGGCCAATGCGTTCGCACCGATCGGTCCATTGCTGTACAACGCGTACCCGCTCACGTCGTATGCAATGGCCAATGCGTGCGCACAGATCGGTCCATTGCTGTACAACGCGTACCCGCTCACATCATATGCAATGGCCAATGCGTGCGCACAGATCGGTCCATTGCTGTACAACGCGTCCCTGTACATGTCACTGGCATATGTAACCATGCCTGTCACAGATGAACGTATGCCAGCCACATTTACGTTCCAGGAACTCAAGGGCACACCTACAACAGCACAGCCTGTCCACACTGTATCCTAAGGCATGTAAGGCTGCATTACCTTTTCCGTGTATGGGGGTCAACATGTGGTTTTTTGGGTGGCACTTGTGGGCAGCCACTCCCAGGCTGTGCACGTGTTCATGGGGACAGAATCCTTTGTGTGTTGTGCACATGACCACTGTGATGTGCAACTGTTCAGTTCAGAGCATGTGGCATGGTCACATTTCCAGGTTGTGTATGTGTATGTCATGTCACATACCCCCTGAGTCCCTTGTGGGACGGTATGTACGTCACAGGCTGACCCATGCAACAATAGTGATGGCCCTCCACAGTCTGTGTGCATGTTGTGTTTACAATGTCTTTGATTCCATGTGCACAATGGGGGACAGTCTCCACATCCACGTTGTTCGTGCATGGACTTTGATGTTGTGCGTGTGTGTGTCACAGACGTCCATGTCTGTCCTGCCGAGGGAAAAGGGACCACTACCTGTGGGGGTCCTAGTTGTTTTGCTGTGGTGTATTCATGATGCACCATGTCATCCCAGTGTCCATGTGGCAATACAGGGTCCCTGGGAATCTACCTGTCAATGAGCTGTGATGCCTGGGGCACATATGTCCTCACATGTCACTGTGGTGTGTGTTTGGAATGTGACAGCAGTACATGGGAACTGTGACACAGCCTAATGATATCCCATGGCACAACCTGGGACTTGTTGACGACACTTGTTGAACTGTGATGTTAGATGTTGGCCATGTAGGTGCCATACATGTCCTTACAGAACAGCACACATCATGTACTTGTGTCTCATAATGATGTATCATGTGATTTTGAGTATGGTCAATGCCACATATGTGGGGTGACTGACAATCTTTCTTTCTTCACCTATGCACTGCAGGGCACCAGCTGTCCATCGACCATTCCCTGACCTTGCATCCATGGTCGAACGGGACTGCATCCGACGGTACCGCTTCACCAGGCCGCTGATTGAGGAATTGACGGTGCGGTTGGCCCCACATTTGCAACCTGGCCGGACATACCCTACAGCGCTGACCCCCAAGGTGAAGGTGATGGCAGCACTACACTTCTTTGCCACCGGTACCTTTCAACACACTGTGGCGTCTGCTGGTGGGATGTCACAGACCATGTTCAGCCGTG
Source organism: Calotriton arnoldi (assembly GCA_963921515.1). Taxonomy (NCBI): domain Eukaryota; kingdom Metazoa; phylum Chordata; class Amphibia; order Caudata; family Salamandridae; genus Calotriton; species Calotriton arnoldi. Next base: position 716,001 of record CAWUFW010010005.1, read on the forward strand.
TGCTACGCGATGTTTTGGAGGCTATGTTGAGATACCTGAACCAGTACATCTATTTCCCTAAACGTCAACAACTCACTGACGTCAAGAGTGACTTCTATGCCCTGGGGAGGATGCCGCATGTCATTGGCTCTATTGATGGGACACACGTGGCTTTGGTACCACCACAGGCACATGAGCAGGCATACAGGAACCGCAAACATTACCATTAGGTCAATGCACTGGTGGTATGTCTTGCAGATATGAGCATCTCACACGTGTGTGCCCATTTCCCCGGTTCTGCACACGATGCCTACGTGATGAGGAGTAGTCGCATCCCGAGGATGATGTCACAGATGCGGAACCAGCGTGCCTGGCTTGTCGGTGTGTACTGACTTTGTACCATTGTGTGTGTTCTGCAATGTAGTATTCCACCCTCTTTTCCAACTCAGCTAATGTGCTATTGTCCGTATGTAGGTGACTCCGGATACCCCAACATGCCGTGGTTGCTGACGCCCCTCAGGAACCCTGTGACACCAGCCCAGATGCGCTACAATGAGGCACATGGTCGGACCAGGAGAGTGATTGAGCGGACATTTGGTCTCCTGAAGAGCCGCTTCCGCTGCCTGGACAAGACAGGAGGGGCCCTCCCATATGCCCCAGCAAAGGTGTGCAAGATTGTCATCATCTGCTGCATGCTACACAACCTGGCAGTGCGGAAGGAGTTGCCTCTCATCCTGGATGACGATGACCAACATCCGCCACCTGTGGAGGATCCTGGCCTGGACCACGATGCCAGTGATGATGATGATGATGATGAGGGTGATGTCCGCACACAGCTCATCACCAACTTCTTCAGCTGAATGTGAGTATCCGGAGATGTCATGTCAATGATGTGAGTTTGCATGATATGTGTTGGTGGTGCTCTGGTGCTGTTTGAGTGTGTCCATGTGCTACATGACTGTATGCGTGCAGCGATGTGTCCTTACAGGTAGTCTGTACTCCCCAACAGTGTTGACATGCTAACTTGGTTCTGGGTGGGTATCTTGTGGCATGTATTGGGCATGAGTATTGCAGTTCTGTCCTGTTCTTCAGTGCCTTTGACTGTGTGTCATTTCTGTCCTTCACAGGGTACTTTCAGAGTTGTTTGGTCAACTGTGATCCCCCGACACCGTGAATCAACTTCCAGGGTGGTAGCTGTCGTTTCCCTACAGGTGATGTGCGCCACACCCATGGACTTCCTTTCTTCTACACTTGTTGACTGTGTGCCCACTGCCAGGTGGGATTACCTTGCAACTGTAGTGGTTACAACATGTTGCAAATGTGTAATAAACCTGTGCTTCACTTTGTGATGTGCGTTGTCTGTGGTCACACATCTGACTGACATTTGCTTACTGCACCAGTGGGCTAGTTGACACAGACTGTGAATAGGTGTTGTGTCTGTGCATTGCACCGTATTTCCTGGCAACATCAGTGTAGGCGATGAGTCAGATGGCCCTGGTGTGTATGTGTTGTGTAGCCCTGGTGGTGTTTCTCCCTCATATGTGTCACGTCGCCATGACTCACATGTCCCCCGGAGCCTGGGACAGGGACTCCTCAGCGTCTGCTGCTGTGTCCCCATCATCACCTGTTTTGGGAGACACACACAATGTATGTTATGTTTCTGCAGGCATCAATGGTTCACACACCTGACAGTTGTGACTGTACCTCTGGATGCGGGCCTGTACATTGCATTGTCCTAAGTTGTCACAGCAGAGGTTGATATTGGTGTAGCACATTGTCCTGCATACTTTGAGCATTTCAATATGAATGTTGAGGTGTGTACATGGCCAGCATTGGTTGTATTTGGTGGACATCCGGACCTCCTTCTCCCCCCAGCCCAGTTATCCCACCATGAAGCATGCCACCCTTGCAGTGGGTTCAGGTTGACTCTCAGGATGTCAGTCAGTGGTGTCATGTTGTTTGTTGGTGCCCAGTTCCCAGCATGGCCTTGTGATCCCCACAGCAGTACCCATTGTCAGCCATCTTGTCAGTTCTTTTCCACTCCCTGTGAGGTGTGCATGCTTGAATGTGAGCTTGCTGGGTCATGTGGGTGGGGGATGTTGAGTTGTGACTACCACTCCCATCATGCTATTGCCTCCACCCCCCTTCCCAGCATGCCCATACTTCCTTCCTTTTGAGTGGACTTCACTGTGTGTGAGTGTGACAGCAATGGCAAGATGGCTGACAGTGGTGTCTTGCTGTTTGTTGGTGCCCAGTTCCCAGCATGGTCTTGTGCTCCCCACATCAGAGCACCATTGTCAGACATCTTTGAAGTGTCTTTTCACTCCCTGTGAGGTGTGCATGCTTCAGTGTGAGCTTGCTGGGCCATGTGGCTGGGGGATGTTGAGCTGTGACTACCACTCCCATCATGCTATTGCCTACACCCCCCTTCCCAACATGCCCATACTTCCTTCCTTTTGAGTGTACTTCACTGTGTGTGAGTGTGACAGCAATGGCAAGATGGCTGACAGTGGTGTCCTGCTGTTTGTTGGTGCCCAGTTCCCAGCATGGTCTTGTGCTCCCCACATCAGAGCACCATTGTCAGACATCTTTGAAGTGGCTTTTCACTCCCTGTGAGGTGTGCATGCTTGAGTGTGAGCCTGCTGGGCCATGCGGGTGGGGGATGTTGAGCTGTGACCACCACTCCCATCATGCTATTGCCTCCACCCCCCTTCCCAGCATGCCCATGCTTCCTTCCTTTTGACTCTGCTTCCCTGTGGGGTAGTGTGCCTGTGCTGACAAGATGGCTGACAGTGTTATCCTGGGGTTAGTTTGGCTACAAGTCCCATGTGTGTCCCTGTGCTTCACACAGCATAACCCAGGGTGGTGGTTCTTTGTGGGATATTTGTTTAGAGTGTGAGGCAATGCATTCTCCCAGGTGAGTTGTGTGGAGTTTGTGTTAGGGGGGGGTGTGAGAAGAGCTGCTGGTAACTATGGTCAGTGCTGTCAGTCCTCCTTCCCACCCAGCCAGATATCCCACCATGGAACGTGCTTCCATTGCAGGGAGTGCAAGTTTGCTTTCAGGATGTCAGTCAATGGTGTCCTGCTGTTGGTTGGTGCACAGTTGCCAGCAGGGCCTTGTGCTCCCCACAGCAGTAGCCAGTGTCAGCCATCTTGTCAGTTGTTTTCCACTCCCTGTGATGTGAGCATGGTTCATAGTGGTGTTGATGGGCGTATTGTGAAGGTGGGCAATATCTGTGACTACAACTCCCATGATGCTATTGGCTACACTGACTTGACCAGCATACACAGAATTCCTTCCTTTCAGTGGGCTTCCCTGTGAGGTGGTGTTGTAGTGGTGGCTACATATCTGACTGTGTTTGTTGGTTAGATTTGTGCCACTGCCTAGCTGTATTTGTTGTTGTGTTTGTACATGTCATGACACAGTTACATATCACTATGAGATGGCATGTATTGTGTTTATCTGACTGACATACACATCTTGGGATGATTATCTTTTGGTTGGTGTGTATTTGCTAAGGGTGCATGGTTTGACTGTCCCCTTGACAGTGATGTGTGTGTATTGTCACACAATATTGTGTACATTTGTTGTGTACTCACCAGGCTCTGGGATGTTTGATAGTCCATATACGCTCACTGGTGGTAGGATGGCCCGCACCTTCTCCTCCCAGGGCCTGAGGTATACAGGTTTGGGAGGAGGGCCACTGCCGGTATGTTGGCTCAAGGCATAGTCCTTCTTCAGTAGGTCCCTGACCCTCCTGCGCACGTCATACCACCTGTTCTGGATGTCTTCCTTTGTGCGCAAACATGGTGATTGTGCGTTCACCCTGTCGACGATCCTCTCCCACATCTTGGTTTTCTGCGACATGGGGGTCTGTTGGACCAGTGTACCAAACAGCTGTGTCTCTACCCTGAGGATCTCATCTACCAGGACTTCCAATTCACTGTCTAGGAACTTTGGATTCTTCTTTGGGGGCATGGTGACGGGTGGTGGTGGTGAGTGATGTGTGTGTTGGTGTGCAAGTGAGGGTGTGTGAGTGTGGGTTTTGCTGGGTGTATGTGAGGGTGCTATTTGTTGAGGTGCTGATGGTGTGTGGTTTGTGTGATGGATGAGCTGTGAGTGTGTGTGTGGTTGCTGTCTGTTGGTGTTGAGTGCTGGCAGGTAATTCGAATTTGCAAAGGATCATGGTAGGGATTTGTGTCCTTTATATGGGTGGAATTGTGGGTGTGTCTTTGTTCCATGTCCCCCCCCCAGTATTTATTGGCTTTGTAATTGCTTGTTTGTCCCTTTTTTTTGTGTTTTTCCCTTTGTACTTTTTGTGCATGTAGGAGATGTTCTTCTGACCGAGTAGGACGCTGCAGTTGGTCTCGTGCGAGCTTCTCCGACTCGTTCACGCTGTATTTATGCTGTGTTTTATGTGCGGCGTACGTGTCGGTCGCGGTGTATTGGGTAGCTTCGGCTCGCTGTTTTGTATGCGTGTCGGTCGTACGGCTTGAGCTCCGTGCGACTCGGTCGGGTTTTCCACGCATTGCATCGTACTGTGCGGGTTGGAGTATGTGGGTACGTTTCGTTCGGGTTCCTTCCTGGTGCGTGTCGGTCGGTTCGATTTGCCTTTTTTTCCGGCCGGATAGCTGTTTTCCGTGCGGTTCGGTCGTTCGTCTTGGGTTCCGTGCGAGTCGGTCGTAAATCGCATGCATTACATCGTACTTGGCGGATCGGGCTGCACCGGTACGTGTCGTTCGGAATAGATTCCCGATCCGAGTCGGTACGTTTTCCGGCCCGAATCGGAATCGGCCCCTCAGTCTATTGGGTTAGGTAGCAGTGGTAAGTGGACACAATATCTAATTTTTAATATCGACATGTCATTATATCGAGTTTTAAATATCGATAGTAAAAAATATTGATGTTTAAAATATCGATGTTAATAATATCGATTTAGGGGCCGATTCCGATCTCGGCCGGAAGCTCACCGAACGGGATTCGCCCGGGAAAAATACGAGCCGTGCGCGTTTTTACCGACCGACTCGTACAGCTATCCGAACGAGCTAGTACGATGCGAATGTACGCGTTGATTCTGACCGACTCGTTTCCGGGTCTGAACCGCTCCGACCGACCCGTACGGACACGACTCGCACCACACAATGGAGACGTTACCCGACCGAGCAAGTACGATGCGCGCTTCGAACAGCCCGACCGACTCGTTCTGTCCGGCTCCAAAGAGCTGTCGGAGCCAGTCTTCGGGGGTCCGTGTCGGACCCCCCTTCACCCGTAGCCTTGCGAGTCGCACACAGGGGGGACCCATGGGTCCCCCCTACACATGCATGTACGGTGCGGGTTGCACCGACGCGTACCCGCTGTAGGGGGCGCCCTTGTTCGTGACCCTACCCATTCAGTCAATGGGAGCCCGTGTACGCGTCGTACGACCGGCTCCCATTGACTTCTATGGGAATCCGACCGAATCGAGTCCGGCAGCATACGGCCGCATCGTACTCTTTCGGTCGGACTGCAGGAGTCCGGTTCGGTCGGAAATCTCTCCGGGTCCGGCTCGGTCGGAGAGATTTCCGTCCCAGATCGGAATCGGCCCCTTAGTGTGTTGTTAAAAATATTGTTGTTTTAAATATCGTTTGCTAAAATATCGATATGAAAATATATCGTTTTAGTATTTATTCTATTATGTTATATGTTTGTAAATGTTATAATAATTGTTAATTAATTTAAAAAAAGTTTTGAATTATAATTTTTTTTTTAGGAGCGGGATGTTGGGTTTATAGGGGATAAGGGTGGGGAGTGTTTTAAAAAATTTTTTTTAATAAACTTAATATTAATTAAAAATTCAAAACAAAATTATATTTTTGTTTTTTAGGAGCGGGATGTTGGATTTATAGGTGATAAGGGTGGGGAGTGTTTTTTTTTTTAAATTAAAAAAAAAGTAAGTTGAATTAAAAATTATATTTTTGTTTTTTAGGAGCAGGATGTTGGGCTTATATGGGATAAGGGTTGGGAGTGTTTTAAAAAGTTTTTTTCAAACATTTTAAAAAATTTAAGAAAATCGTAAAAAAATAAAAAAATTATTTAGGAGCGGGATGTTGAGTTTATAGGGGATAAGGGTGGGGAGTGTTTTAAAAAAAAAAAAAAAAATGTATAAAGAAATGATCATTTTTTTAAGGAGCGGGATGTTGGGTTTAGAGGGGATAAGGGTAGGGAGTATTTTAAAAATGTCTTTTTTTAATTTAAAAAATTCAATAATTAAAAAATAATTTATCATTTATTTTTTAGGAGTGGGATGTTGGATTTATAGGGGATAAGGATGGGGAGTGTTTAAAAAGTTTTTTTTCAAAAATTAAAAAAAAAAAAAAAATTCTAAAAAATTCAAAACAAATATTTGGGAGTGGGATGTTGAGTTTATAGGGGATAAGGGTGGGGAGTGTTTTAAATATTTATTAATGTAAATTTAAATGTTTTACAATTTTTTTAATAAAATCATTATTTTGGGGAGTGGGATGTGTTTTTAGGGGATAAAATCGAGTATTTTTTAAAATTTTACATTTAAAATGTAAAAAATTAAAAAATTTATATTTAGATAATTATTAATTTATTATTTATGAGAGTACATTTTTGGTTAATAGTGGATTATATATCTTAATTTGGGTATAATATTAAAAATATATTTTATTATTTTGTAAAATTTAATGAAGTATTTATATTTTTCTGTATAATATATAATATAACTTTAAAAAATGAAATTTTTAAATTATTATGTATATTTAATTAGTTTGATAAAATTAGTTACAGTATTTAAATTTTTTAGTTTTATGATTGGAAATATTTTAATTTAAGGGGTGTATGGTGTATTTCTTAAAAAAAAATTGTTTTAAAATATTATATATATATATATATATATATATATCCAAATGAGAGAAGATGCTCCTGCTGGAAGCCGGAGTCCCGTGGGAGGTGGCGCGAGAATCGGCGGAGCCGCCGATAATCCAATTACAAGTATAGGAAACCAATCGCTCGCACACTCGGAAAAATAAGGCAGGTTTGGGAAACCAAAGATTTATTCAGTCATAAATCAACGTGACGCGTTTCGCCTAGCGGCTTGATCACACAAAGTGCACATAGTGAGAGCCTCGTTACATACTGATAGGTAGAAATTAACAAAGGACAACTTGGCTGTGGGCGAATCGCCCGTAATATCAGCCGCCATCATGTAACGTGTTAAAATCAGGTGAACAGATTGGATATATCCGACAATATTCGTGGTCCATGTGAGCAATGTTATATAAATTAACCAAATGTATATATCCTCAATACCTGATAAAACAATTCGGTGTGCCTGTCACCCACAATCTATACTGGTCCGGCCGAACACGATCGCCATTTTGTAGTGGCTATACATACATGGTATGACTGAGTATCCACATACTTGAAGTTAACTCAGGTCAGTTCATTGCTAGTAATCCCCAAGTGGGTCATTGCATAAATATCAGGTGCCTCTGCTGCATTCATAATATATAATTGCTTGAGAGAAAACACAGTTCACAATGTATGTCTCATGTTGCCTGTCCGCCAATAGTGGGTACAAAATCAGTAAATATATCAAGGTATGGGAAACCTGGGTGATGACATATAAATATCAAAAAACATTGCATATCTCTTGCTACATATCCGCCCTTGGTGGGTATACAATCAGTAATTAATGCGAGGCAAGGAAAATCAAAGTGACAGCGTGTATATACAAAAATCAAGTGAAAAAATGTCTAATCTGAATAAACAAAGTTAAAAAGATAATTTCTTATCTGCGGCATATGGCCATTCCAGGAGAATGATACCACGAAGAAAAGGGTAGGGACCCGGTCTATCTGTTCCATCCAGTGTGTCCCTTCCTTTCCCCCTCAAATAAAGAGATCGACAGTTAGAATATTGTGAAGAGCAGCAGATCTATAACATCTATAACATGTTTGAAATTAAGTTACAGGATGTACACGTCCACAAAATTCATAATTAACTCAGCAAATGTCGACAATCCTATTCATCATGGAGATGTATTGCTATTTCTTCGTCCATATTATGTCCCTTAGGATGACGTGTTCCTAACTCAATTATGTATCTGGATTCCTGTTTTCTTAATTGAAGTTCCCGGTTCCCACCCCTGGGATTGCTCCCTATTTGTTCAAGGACAAAAAACTGTAGTTTGGTATTGTCCGAATAGTGATGTGTCGCAAAGTGTCTGGCTATGGGATAATGGGTGTCCTTCTTGGCTATAGCCCTCATATGTTCCAGAACACGTTTTTTGGCCATATGCGTTGTACTCCCAATGTAGCGGAGGCTGCACGGGCATTCCAAGGCATATATAACAAAGGAGGAGCTGCAGGTGAGGAACTGTCGGATAGGTATTGTTTTGTTACTATTGGGATTGTGGTATTCCTTCCGCATGCGGCTGCCGCGGCATGCCTTGCAGTGACTGCAAGGGAAGAATCCCTGCAAGTTAACACTCCTATCTTCTTTTGGAGTGATGTCGCTGTGTACTAGGATGTCCCTCATACTGCGTCCCTTCCTGTAGGTAATCTGGGGTCTGGGAGTCATGGTTGAACCTATGATAGGGTCTTTCTTCAGCAGTTCCCAGTTTTTAGCTAAGATACGTTGAACTTCTTTTGATCCACCATTGTAAGTCAGAATGACTCTCGTAGTGTTCTCACTTTCCTCTGCTCTATCATTAGTGTAGAGGCTGGTCTCCCTGCTGATGTTCTTGACCTTCTCAGTTGCCCTGCGTAATACCCAACCAGGATACCCTCTCTCCCTGAATCTAGTGAGCATGATGTCCTGTTCTTTGGAGAAAGCGTCATCAGAGCTGCAGTTGCGCTTGGCTCTCAATAATTCTCCATAAGGGATGCTCCATTTGAGCCAGTCAGGATGGCTGCTTAGGGCGTGTAACAGGCTGTTGCCTGCAGTGGCTTTCCTGAAAAGTCGAGTGTGTAGGGTATTATCAATAATCTCAACCTTGATATCCAGGAATTCAACCGTGCTCTTGCTGATATTGCTGGTTAAAACAAGGTTGAGACTATTATTGTTCAGTCTCTGTATAAAATTTTCTGCTTCACTGGTCGTGCCCCTCCAAATTAAGAAGAGGTCATCAATATACCTCAGCCATAACGCTACTTTGTCAAAGTCCTTCTTGTAGGTGGTATCTAGCCTAAGCTCCTCCTCCCATGCCCCTAGGAACAGATTCGCGAAGCTCGGCGCGAAACAAGTTCCCATTGCCGTGCCAAGGGCTTGTCTGTATATGTTGCCGTTGAAAAGGAAGAAGTTGTTATTAAGACAAAACCTGATCATGGCAATAATCATTTTGGTATGCTCCAAGAATTTGATAGGTCTCTTGAATAAGTATTTCTGACATGCTGAAATACCTGCCTCGTGTTCGATGATAGTGTACAAAGAGCTCACGTCCATGGTTATTAATATGTATCCTTCCTGCCAAATCACACCCTGTATTTTGTTGAGAAAATCTTTAGTATCTCTCACATACGACGGAAGGAGGACCACCTGATCTTTAAGAAAATGATCTACATATCTCGAAACGTTCTCCAGAGCACTCCCTCTAGAAGAGGCTATCGGTCGTCCCGGGGGGTTGGTTATATCCTTGTGGATCTTAGGGAGGAGATAGAGCACGGGGAGTTTAGGGAAATCTTTTTTTAGAAAGCAAAATTCTTCCCACTCCAAAAGCCCTCTCTCTCGCCACTCAGACAGATTATTCCATATAGTGGTCACACTCTTACTGTACTCATTTCTGTTGGTCATGGAGTAAAAAGAGGGATTATTCAACTGGCGGTTTGCTTCTGATATGTACATCTCTCTGGTCATAATGACCACATTACCCCCCTTTGTCAGCAGGCACATTTTGTGTTGATTTTTGGATTTTTAAATGTGTTTTCATAAATAGTAATATAAATTTTTGAGTATATTTTTTTATTATTTATATTTTTTACATTGACTTACCTATTTTTTAAAAACATAATTTTGTTTTGTGGGACAAGTTTGTATTTACAAAAGAAAATATTATAAAAAATGTATTAATTTTGTATTAATAAAAGATATTTGATATGTTACTTTTATTTCTGGTAATAAATATATTGTTAATAAATTAGTGTTGTTTATTAATTTGTTAATTTATGAATATGCTAATATATCTTCAAATTGATTTAAATAAATATATGTGTTAATGATATATTATATGTCGGTATTATAATTATAGTTGTATGTTGTTTTTGAGTTTAATTTTTATGATAACATTTTATTTATGAATATTAATTTTTAAATTGATACTTGTATATTACTTTTCATTAATTAATGTATTTTTTAGTATGAATAGTATATTATATATGTTTAGTGTCCAGCACCTTCCCTGATTTATTATACATTGGAGTGGGAATAGAAAATTATATATGTTTAGTGTCCAGCACCTTCCCTGAGTTTTTATATGTTGCAGTGGGAATAGTAAATTATATATGTTTAATGTTCAGCACCTTCTTGACTTAACATAAATTGGAGTGGGAATAGTAAATTATATATGTCTAGTGTCCAGCACCTTCCCAGAGTTAATTTAGGGGTCCATTACGATGACTGGCGGATGCACCTCCGCGATGCTGGCGGTGGGAGAAAACGCCATTTACCGCACGCCGGCAGCGGGCCTCACGCCCGCCATATTAGGATGCTTACATATAGCCCATTTGCCGTCCTCCGCGGTGCAACGCCGACCGCCATCAAAGTGCCCCCGCCACCGCGGCGGTGTGAGCCAAGGAGCACACACCGCCATGCGGAATGACGTCCCGTACGCCGAAGATATTACGATGCCGGAAACAGGGCAGCGCACCGCGACGGAGAAACCGCACAGCTACAGACGGCGGAGACACCACAGCGGAGACAGAAAAGAGACACCCGGAACACACCGCGATGGACCCAGCCCTACACGCCATCCCGGTGCTGTACATGATACACCACCTGCAAGCCATCTACGGCCGCGGACGCCTCTGCAGGTATGTACAGACACAACAGAGCAAGCAACACAATACACAGGTCAAGGGTCGAAAAACGTAGCATGGGCACACCACACACCCCTGTGGGGACAGGCACACAGCCAGCACTGCACACACACATGTCCCACCTAATACAAAAACCCCTCGCTACATACTGCTCACCCATGTACCGCGATCATCAACAAATGGCCCGGTCACGTCACCGCCGCGGTCAGTGCACAGAAAAACATGCACACAACCCAGAGCCCAGAGCCAGCGCCTGCCATGGGCACTGTACAAATAGCACAGACCCACATCTTAAGCCACAACACACTAGCCCACTCCCTCAAGGGACACCACATGTGCCTCTCAAGTGCCACTCCTGCACAACAACCACACAACTGAACCCACAGCATGCCCCACATCCCAACAACTGCATGAACAGCCACAACAGGACCCTTTGCACAGGAACACATAGCACAGAGGCACAGGCCACAGCCAGCACACACACCACAACAACAACAGCACACCCAAGGCAACAACACTGAGGCCAGGCACAAAATATTCAAACACACAGATGAGGAGCAAACACTCCACTGCACACACTATCTGACAAGTCACACATACACACACACCACCCTGACTCACAGCCACATACACACACCACATGCCAGCAGTAATGGAGGACAACATATAGAACAGCCAAAGTGAGGTGCACACAAATGGGAGGGCAGGGACACAACCATCAAGTATGTGTGAAGCAGATGTAAGACAAGAGGCATGTGAGAACACACACAGCCCACCACAGCACACATGGTTGCCACAGTGAGCCAACACAAACCACGCTCACCTCAATGCAACTACTCAGGGAGACAGCAAGGCCACCCATGTATAGGCACAGGGAGGAAAGGAAGTCCCTGAACTCAAACAATGACCAGCCACACATAGGCATCCAACTACTGGACAAGAGAATGTCTGCACCACAACACACAGGGCCCAGTGACACACCATATGACTGCCAAGCACAAGTAGGATATGTCACACATACATCCTCTCACAACAGCACCACACAATACTGACATGTGCACACAACACAACCCCAGGGCTGAACAAGTACACATACAGGCACATACAGGCACACCACTCCAGGGTGACACATGGGAGTAGTTGACAATGCAGGTGCACACACATCAACAGGCACAACAAAGTCACCCCCCTCACACCATACACCTCTCCACCACCCAAGTGCACACATTAGAAGTAAGCCATGGGACCTGGATGACTCATCACCACAAGATAAACATACACCTACACTGCTTGCCACACAGAAAGGAAGCTCACACAGACACCATGACCCTGGCCTGCATGCCTGTAAGCCTGTGCCCAAACTCCCACCCTGTGCTGCCATTGCCCACAAACATGATATGTGTCCAACATAGATAACATGAGCAAAGAAGGATGATGACAACAGGATGTCATTGCCAACCACCTGCACTGCACCCATAAGTCTCAGAGTCAGGTAGAAATGAAGTCCCTTCCAACCCTGCCAAAAAATTGAAATGTGAGACAACCCATTGGCAATGTGGAAGTGGTATACTGAGCATGTGACACAGTAAACCATGCACACACAGAAACAACTTTATCCAGGAAGAACACTGACACAACTCACAACAGGACCAACTGTGCTTATTCACATTTTGCATAGTGAGACAACAAATTTGGGCAACAGCAAGGCCAGTGGCCATTTCAATATGCACAGCATTTACATGAGAAGCTGCACAGGTAGGGGGCAAACAGCAGTGAACAACAAGGCCAGTACAATGTGCAGAGCAGGGACATCAGAAGCTGCACAGGCAGGGAGCAAACAGCAGTGAACAACAAGGCCAGTACAATGTGCAGAGCAGGGACATCAGAAGCTGCACAGGTAGGGAGCAAACAGCACTGAATCACAAGGCCAGTGGCCAGTCCAATGTGCAGATGAAGTCCATGACAAGCTGCACAGGCAGGGAGCAAACAGCAGTGAACAAGGCCAGGAGCCAGTACAATGTGCACAGTAGGGACATCAGAAGCTGCACAGGCAGGGAGCAAACAGCAGTGAACAACAAGGCCAGTACAATGTGCAGAGCAGGGACATCAGAAGCTGCACAGGTAGGGAGCAAACAGCAGTGAACAAGGCCAGGAGCCAGCACAATGTGCAGATGAAGTCCATGACAAGCTGCACAGGCAGGGAGCAAACAGCAGTGAACAAGGCCAGGAGCCAGTACAATGTGCAGAGCAGGGACATCAGAAGCTGCACAAGCAGGGAGCAAACAGCACTGAATCACAAGGCCAGTGGCCAGTCCAATGTGCAGATGAAGTCCATGACAAGCTGCACAGGCAGGCAGCAAACAGCAGTGAACAAGGCCAGGAGCCAGTACAATGTGCAGAGCAGGGACATCAGAAGCTGCACAGGCAGGGAGAAAACAGCAGTGAACAACAAGGCCAGTACACTATGCAGAGAAGGGACATCAGAAGCTGCACAGGCAGGGAGCAAACAGCACTGAATCACAAGGCCAGTGGCCAGTCCAATGTGCAGATGAAGTCCATGACAAGCTGTACAGGCAGGGAGCAAACATCAGTGAACAAGGCCAGGAGCCAGTACACTGTGCACAGGAGGGACATCAGAAGCTGCACAGGCAGGGAGCAAACAGCAGTGAACAACAAGGCCAGTACAATGTGCAGGGCAGGGACATCAGAAGCTGCACAGGCAGGGAGCAAACAGCAGTGAACAACAAGGCCAGTACAATGTGCAGAGCAGGGACATCAGAAGCTGCACAGGTATGGAGCAAACAGCACTGAATCACAAGGACAGTGGCCAGTCCAATGTGCAGATGAAGTCCATGACAAGCTGCACAGGCAGGGAGCAAACAGCAGTGAACAAGGCCAGGAGCCAGTACAATGTGCACAGTAGGGACATCAGAAGCTGCACAGGCAGGGAGCAAACAGCAGTGAACAACAAGGCCAGTACAATGTGCAGAGCAGGGACATCAGAAGCTGCACAGGTAGGGAGCAAACAGCAGTGAACAAGGCCAGGAGCCAGTACAATGTGCAGATGAAGTCCATGACAAGCTGCACAGGCAGGGAGCAAACAGCAGTGAACAAGGCCAGGAGCCAGTACAATGTGCAGATGAAGTCCATGATAAGCTGCACAGGCAGGGAGAAAACAGCAGTGAACAAGGCCAGAAGCCAGTACAATGTGCAGAGCAGGGACATCAGAAGCTGCACAGGCAGGGAGCAAACAGCACTGAATCACAAGGCCAGTGGCCATTCCAATGTGCAGATGAAGTCCATGACAAGCTGCACAGGCAGGGAGCAAACAGCAGTGAACAAGGCCAGGAGCCAGTACAATGTGCAGAGCAGGGACATCAGAAGCTGCACAGGCAGGGAGCAAACAGCAGTGAACAACAAGGCCAGTACAATGTGCAGAGCAGGGACATCAGAAGCTGCACAGGCAGGGAGCAAACAGCACTGAATCACAAGGCCAGTGGCCAGTCCAATGTGCAGATGAAGTCCATGACAAGCTGCACAGGCAGGGAGCAAACAGCAGTGAACAAGGCCAGGAGCCAGTACAATGTGCACAGGAGGGACATCAGAAGCTGCACAGGCAGGGAGCAAACAGCAGTGAACAACAAGGCAAGTACAATGTGCAGAGCAGGGACATCAGAAGCTGCACAGGCAGGAAGCAAACAGCACTGAATCACAAGGCCAGTGGCCAGTCCAATGTGCAGATGAAGTCCATGACAAGCTGCACAGGCAGGGAGCAAACAGCAGTGAACAAGGCCAGGAGCCAGTACAATGTGCAGAGCAGGGACATCAGAAGCTGCACAGGCAGGGAGCAAACAGCACTGAATCACAAGGCCAGTGGCCAGTCCAACGTGCAGATGAAGTCCATGACAAGCTGCACAGGCAGGGGGCAAACAGCAGTGAACAAGGCCAGGAGCCAGTACAATGTGCACAGGAGGGACATCAGAAGCTGCACAGGCAGGGAGCAAACAGCAGTGAACAACAAGGCCAGTACAATGTGCAGAGCAGGGACATCAGAAGCTGCACAGGCAGGGAGCAAACAGCAGTGAACAACAAGGCCAGTACAATGTGCAGAGCAGGGACATCAGAAGCTGCACAGGTAGGGAGAAACAGCACTGAATCACAAGGCCAGTGGCCAGTCCAATGTGCAGATGAAGTCCATGACAAGCTGCACAGGCAGGGAGCAAACAGCAGTGAACAAGGCCAGGAGCCAGTACAATGTGCACAGTAGGGACATCAGAAGCTGCACAGGCAGGGAGCAAACAGCACTGAATCACAAGGCCAGTGGCCAGTCCAATGTGCAGATGAAGTCCATGACAAGCTGCACAGGCAGGGAGCAAACAGCAGTGAACAAGGCCAGGAGCCAGTACAATGTGCAGAGCAGGGATATCAGAAGCTGCACAGGCAGGGAGCAAACAGCAGTGAACAACAAGGCCAGTACAATGTGCAGAGCAGGGACATCAGAAGCTGCACAGGTAGGGAGCAAACAGCACTGAATCACAAGGCCAGTGGCCAGTCCAATGTGCAGATGAAGTCCATGACAAGCTGCACAGGCAGGGAGCAAACAGCAGTGAACAAGGCCAGGAGCCAGTACAATGTGCAGAGCAGGGATATCAGAAGCTGCACAGGCAGGGAGCAAACAGCACTGAATCACAAGGCCAGTGGCCAGTCCAATGTGCAGATGAAGTCCATGACAAGCTGCACAGGCAGGGAGCAAACAGCAGTGAACAAGGCCAGGAGCCAGTACAATGTGCAGAGCAGGGACATCAGAAGCTGCACAGGCAGGGAGCAAACAGCAGTGAACAACAAGGCCAGTACAATGTGCAGAGCAGGGACATCAGAAGCTGCACAGGCAGGGAGCAAACAGCACTGAATCACAAGGCCAGTGGCCAGTCCGAAGGTGCAGATGAAGTCCATGACAAGCTGCACAGGCAGGGAGCAAACAGCAGTGAACAAGGCCAGGAGCCAGTACAATGTGCACAGGAGGGACATCAGAAGCTGCACAGGCAGGGAGCAAACAGCAGTGAACAACAAGGCCAGGACAATGTGCAGAGCAGGGACATCAGAAGCTGCACAGGCAGGGAGCAAACAGCACTGAATCACAAGGCCAGTGGCCAGTCCAATGTGCAGATGAAGTCCATGACAAGCTGCACAGGCAGGGAGCAAACAGCAGTGAACAAGGCCAGGAGCCAGTACAATGTGCAGAGCAGGGACATCAGAAGCTTCACAGGCAGGGAGCAAACAGCAGTGAACAACAAGGCCAGTACAATGTGCAGAGCAGGGACATCAGAAGCTGCACAGGCAGGGAGCAAACAGCACTGAATCACAAGGCCAGTGGCCAGTCCAATGTGCAGATGAAGTCCATGACAAGCTGCACAGGCAGGGAGCAAACAGCAGTGAACAAGGCCAGGAGCCAGTACAACGTGCACAGGAGGGACATCAGAAGCTGCACAGGCAGGGAGCAAACAGCAGTGAACAACAAGGCCAGTACAATGTGCAGAGCAGGGACATCAGAAGCTGCACAGGCAGGGAGCAAACAGCAGTGAACAACAAGGCCAGTACAATGTGCAGAGCAGGGACATCAGAAGCTGCACAGGTAGGGAGCAAACAGCACTGAATCACAAGGCCAGTGGCCAGTCCAATGTGCAGATGAAGTCCATGACAAGCTGCACAGGCAGGGAGCAAACAGCAGTGAACAAGGCCAGGAGCCAGTACAATGTGCACAGTAGGGACATCAGAAGCTGCACAGGCAGGGAGCAAACAGCAGTGAACAACAAGGCCAGTACAATGTGCAGAGCAGGGACATCAGAAGCTGCACAGGTAGGGAGCAAACAGCAGTGAACAAGGCCAGGAGCCAGTACAATGTGCAGTTGAAGTCCATGACAAGCTGCACAGGCAGGGAGCAAACAGCAGTGAACAAGGCCAGGAGCCAGTACAATGTGCAGATGAAGTCCATGACAAGCTGCACAGGCAGGGAGCAAACAGCAGTGAACAAGGCCAGGAGCCAGTACAATGTGCAGAGCAGGGACATCAGAAGCTGCACAGGCAGGGAGTAAACAGCACTGAATCACAAGGCCAGTGGCCAGTCCAATGTGCAGATGAAGTCCATGACAAGCTGCACAGGCAGGGAGCAAACAGCAGTGAACAAGGCCAGGAGCCAGTACAATGTGCAGAACAGGGACATCAGAAGCTGCACAGGCAGGGAGCAAACAGCAGTGAACAACAAGGCCAGTACAATGTGCAGAGCAGGGACATCAGAAGCTGCACAGGCAGGGAGCAAACAGCAGTGAACAACAAGGCCAGTACAATGTGCAGATCAGGGACATCAGAAGCTGCACAGGTAGGGAGCAAACAGCACTGAATCACAAGGCCAGTGGCCAGTCCAATGTGCAGATGAAGTCCATGACAAGCTGCACAGGCAGGGAGCAAACAGCAGTGAACAAGGCCAGGAGCCAGTACAATGTGCAGAGCAGGGACATCAGAAGCTGCACAGGCAGGGAGCAAACAGCACTGAATCACAAGGACAGTGGCCAGTCCAACGTGCAGATGAAGTCCATGACAAGCTGCACAGGCAGGGGGCAAACAGCAGTGAACAAGGCCAGGAGCCAGTACAATGTGCACAGGAGGGACATCAGAAGCTGCACAGGCAGGGAGCAAACAGCAGTGAACAACAAGGCCAGTACAATGTGCAGAGCAGGGACATCAGAAGCTGCACAGGCAGGGAGCAAACAGCAGTGAACAACAAGGCCAGTACAATGTGCAGAGCAGGGACATCAGAAGCTGCACAGGTAGGGAGAAACAGCACTGAATCACAAGGCCAGTGGCCAGTCCAATGTGCAGATGAAGTCCATGACAAGCTGCACAGGCAGGGAGCAAACAGCAGTGAACAAGGCCAGGAGCCAGTACAATGTGCAGAGCAGGGATATCAGAAGCTGCACAGGCAGGGAGCAAACAGCACTGAATCACAAGGCCAGTGGCCAGTCCAATGTGTAGATGAAGTTCATGACAAGCTGCACAGGCAGGGAGCAAACAGCAGTGAACAAGGCCAGGAGCCAGTACAATGTGCACAGGAGGGACATCAGAAGCTGCACAGGCAGGGAGCAAACAGCAGTGAACAACAAGGCCAGTACAATGTGCAGAGCAGGGACATCAGAAGCTGCACAGGCAGGGAGCAAACAGCACTGAATCACAAGGCCAGTGGCCAGTCCAATGTGCAGATAAAGTCCATGACAAGCTGCACAGGCAGGAGCAAACAGCAGTGAACAAGGCCAGGAGCCAGTACAATGTGCAGAGCAGGGACATCAGAAGCTGCACAGGCAGGGAGCAAACAGCAGTGAACAACAAGGCCAGTACAATGTGCAGAGCAGGGACATCAGAAGCTGCACAGGCAGGGAGCAAACAGCACTGAATCACAAGGCCAGTGGCCAGTCCAATGTGCAGATGAAATCCATGACAAGCTGCACAGGCAGGGAGCAAACAGCAGT